>NW_026844589.1:25501820-25697475 GCF_025583915.1 Anolis sagrei ordinatus
TTCAGTCTTGCTAATACAAGGGTTTAACCCACTATGCCACCTGGTGCCACCTAGACCATTCCATAACACGATTTTTCTTCTTGTGTTATACATATCAATTCCTATTTGGTTCTATAATAACAACATGGAAAAAGTGTACTAAACCGCAAAAAACGTTGTTCCTGCAGCACATTTTGCTCTAGTTTTTCAATGAATATCTGATAGAGTTTCAACCAATTCAACCTAGATTGTTGTAGGTTTTTCCGGGCTATATGGCCATGTTCTGGAGGCATTTTCTCCTGACGTTTCGCCTGCATCTATGAAAAGCATCCTCACTACCTCTGAGGATGCTTGCCATAGATGCAGGCGAAACGTCAGGAGAAAAATGCCTCCAGAACATGGCCATATAGCCCGGAAAACCCTACAACAACCCAGTGATCCCGGCCATGAAAGCCTTCGACAATACAATTCAACCTAGTTTGTGGCAGCCACAAAAACAAAGTTTCTGGAGTATAACAATGACTTTCCAAGTAACTACCACACAATTAAACAGGAAACAACTATTAACAGATTTTTTTTTTCAAATTTTGTTACATAGTGTAATCAGCCCAAGTCAGTCTATCTAATGGTAGAGGACAATAGGGCCAGCAGTCTATAGGGCTACAGGTTTCCCATCTTTTCAATGTCGCAAATGGAAGCCAGCGCAGATTGTAATCCTATGTCATTGACATTAAATGTGAATTGAAACCACCAGTCCAAACCCCGGCTTTGTATTCAGTGCATGTCACTCAGAACACCAGCTGGTGGGATGTGTTATTGTCATAAATGGATCAGCGTGAAGGATGGCATATGTCGCCATTATTGATTGTGGCAAATGAAACGCCATATCGCAAATCCATTTAATAGAGCTGCGAGCCATTTGCTGTCAGTCTGCTCTGCTTCTGAGCCAGCCGAGTGGAAGGCAGTTTAGGGGAGAAATACTATTCTGGAAAGAAGAAGACGAGGGAGAAGGAGCACGCTTTTTCCGATTTCATGCTTCCAAGGCACTCCTCCACCAACCTCACTCTCTCTATATATATCTTTCCTACTTTTATTAACAAGGCAGTTGGCTTAAATCATGGTAGGCATGACAGATAATTAAAAGATTGCAATTGCGAGAGATCAATCGCCTCCTGAAATCTCTCGGGTGCCTATTCCCTTTGGCTCTCATTATCTCCAATCTCGCATGCTGTCCATTATGATCTACTCACAAAATGCCCGTCATTGTGAAGCCATAGATGGAGGGAAGCTGGCCCAAGATATGTTGCTATCTGAAGCAGAGCATGGAAAGGACACCCTTCTCCCAATTCTATGCAGATAGTGATGTTTGCATTTTGTCATCTCCTGATCGGCACAGAAAGGCGAGCTCCATAACTCTCTTTGATGTTGTTGTCACTAGCCATTAAATCAACACCGGGAAACAGCAGCAACAAGTAGCTATTTACTGTGTTAATATATTATTATTATCATGTTAAAACCAAGGAGAGGAGAGACTCATGGGACTGTTTACATTTCTACAGGTATTGACTCATGAGGTTGTTTACATTTATATATGTACTAGCTGTCCCCTGGCACATGTTGCTGTGGCACAGTCTGTTGATCTGGAAAATAAAGCCATTAGAAAGTTTTGGTTTCTAATATATGTAATTTTTTATGCTTGTGGGTAAACAGTATTTCTTGCTGTTTCTTTGACAGTGTTGATGTGGAGATTGACTGGTTTGCCTACTCTGGAGCATGCAACATATAATTGTCCTTCTTTAAGGGTCCCTTTCAAATCTATGATACTATATCTGTGTGTGTGTGAATCATATATATCTATCTACCTATATCTATAGCTATATCTATATCTATATGTAGCTGGATGCCTCTTTGTCAGGAGGGCTTTGATTACGTTTCTTGCCCAGGTGAAGGGAATTGGACTGGATGGCCTTAAGTATTTTCTGTTGGTCATGGAGGTTCTGTGTGGGAAGTTTGCCCAATTCTGTCATTGGTGGGGTTCAGAGTGCGCTTTGATTGTAGGTGAACTATAAATCCCAGTAATTAGAACTCTCAAATGTCAGGGTCTAGTTTCCCCAAACTCCATCATAATTGGCCATATGGAATATTCGTGCCAAGTTTGGTCCAGATCCATCTTTGTTTGAGTCCACAGTGCTCTCTGGATGTAGGTGAACTACAACTCCCAAACTCAAGGTCAATGCCCATCAAACCCTTCTAGTATTTTCTGTTGGTAATGGGAGTTCTGTGTGCCACGTTTGGTTCAATCCCATTATTGGTGTTTAGATTGCTCTTTGATTGTAGGTGAACTATACATCCCAGCAACTACAACTCCCAAATGACAATATCAATTTTTTTAGTGATAGTCACTCATTGGCCTAGTAGGTGTCTTGTGGCCAAATTTGGCAGCAATTTGTTCAGTGTTTTTTGAGTTATGTTAATCCCACAAAAAAACATTACATTTTTATGTATATAGATTGCCAGCCTTGCTTACTTGGTTCAGAACATTGAGTTGGGTCCAGGTTCTTACACACTGAAAAAGATCAACATCTAGTAGGCCCTCTACAATAGATGTCATGAAAAGTACTATCTCAGTGTCCTTCTAAATGACGTAAATTGAGAGCCTGAAACTTTTGTTAAGGTAGCAACCATCACCCTACGAAGTATCTAGTTCCACTGCTCTTCCCATGTAGATGTCTCTGTTGATGTTCAACCAAAACTAACACTACTGGAACAAAAGCCAATTATGAGATCTATTCTGAAGAGAGCCATGTGTCTGTCTCCATGTTTCTCTTTGTGTTTGCACCAATGTTGGTAGGAATCTTGCTGTAACATCACACTTGGGTAAAACAAATAATTGTGCAAGAAATTACATTATCTTTGATGTGACTGAGCTCTTGGCTATTGATGGTCATTGTGTGGTTGTTGGCACAATATGGGATCCAATGCCATCGCACTGGTGTACTTTAAGCTAAACTAAAGGCGCATATGATCTAGCTCATTGCCTATAGGTCAATGGGTTGGATATTGCAGTTTGTTGTGTCTTCCTCTTCTGCCTCGGAGGAGGAGTTGGAAGAGGAGAAGGTTGAGTGGAAGGAGCTGGAGAGACTGGACTAGACCTTCTCGAGAGGAAGAAGAAAAAGAGAGAGGCATGCTGGTTGTTCCTACGTTTCAAGAACACCAAAAGGAAGGCATAGGTCAGCCAGGATTTCTGAAAAGACACACAGCAATCAGACCAGTGGTTCTCAACCTGTGAGTCCCCAGATGTTTTGGCCTTCAACTCCCAAAAATCCAAATGGTAAACTGGCTGGGATTTCTGGGAGTTGTATGCCAAAACATCTAGGGATCCACAGGTTGAGAACCACTGCCCTAGAGGCACATGTGTTGTGGGCTAAGGATCAGGGAAAACAGCCATTGCTGGCAGCAACCGATCCAAATTACCTAGCCTTTGATTCTGTATCTGTTCCAGCAAGTATCCTCATCTTTGTAAGTGTTTTGCTTTGAGAAGAGATCACCAAAGACTTTGCTTTGCTCAGTCTTGTTCATTTCCTCGTTTTGTTTTGACTTTGTTACTTTAACCTTTGCTGAAGTAAAGTTTTTTTAGTTTCTTTAACCTTGGTTTTAAGACTATTCTTGGGGCAAAACGGGACACGATGATAGGCAAGATGATGCCCTCCCAACTACAACTCACCTAATCCCAGGGGCAGCTCAACCCATTACGCAAAGTAAGCATTTGCAGTATAGTTGATTTTGCTCAGGGGCACTCTTGAGGCACTCTTGGGGGAAAATAGACCTTGACATATGCAAGTTGTAGTTACTGGGATGTATAGTTCACCTACAATCAAAGAGCATTCTGAACTCCACCAATGATGGAATTGAACCAAATATGCCACGCAGAACTCCCATGACCAACAGAATATATATATATATCAGTGATTGGTTGGGGGGGGGGGGGTGCCAAAATACTGTTTGCTTACCATTGAAAATTACCTAGGGCCGCCTCTGCCTAATCCTCAAACATTGGTCAAAATGGCCGTGGCTTGTTGAAGTTTTAGTCCTAAATGTCTGGAGGCATTTAGGTTGCATTCTTCTGATAGGACTAGGATAAAATGAAGAGAAAGTTACAGCAGTGGTTGGAAAACTGTAGCATTCTACAGGTGGCACCGTGGTAGCACTATGGGTTAAACCATTAAGCTGCTGAACTTGCTGACCTGAAGGTTGGCAGTTCAAATCCGTGGGGCTGGGTGAGCTTCCGCTATTAGCCCCAGCTCCTGCCAACCTAGCAGTTCAAAAACATGCAAATGTGAGTAGACCAATAGGTACCACCTCAGCAGGAAGGCAAACAGGCACTCCACACAACCAGGAGGTATCTACGGAGAATGCAGGCTCCTTGACTTGGAAATGGAAATGAATACATTCCCCAGATTGAGAGTTGAGCACCGCCTCCAGAAGCCGGAGATGAAAGGGGAAGCCTGTGCCTTTGTAATTTCTGTTTCATTGTATCAAGGCATTGAATGTTTGCCTGTGTTTGTGTTTGTATACACTGTAATCCACTCTGAGTCCCCTCGGGGAGATAGGGTGGAATATAAATTTATTATTATTATTATTATTATTATTATTATTATTATTATTATTATTATTAGTGTGAAACCGGGATTGTGGCGCAGCTGGCTGAGTGTCAGCTGCATTAAGATCACTCTGACCAAAAGGTCATGAGTTCGAAGCCAACCCGGGGAGGAGTGGGTTTCCAACCAATTGTGTAGCCTGTTGTTGACTTTTGCAACCCGAAAGACAGTTGCATCTGTCAAGTAGGAAAAATAGGTACCACCTTGTGTGGGGAGGCTAAATTAAGTAATTTATGAGGCCATAAAAAAAAGACTTCATCAAAAGCATGCGGGGAATGCAGAAGTACTTCATCAGTGTTGCAGACAGAAGATGAAAGCGACAGCTCCCCTGGCGGCCAGAAAAAGTTAAATAGCCTCTGTTTATGTCTGTATACGTTGCATGTCAAAATTGGCATTGAATGTCTGCCATATATGTGTACACTGTAATCCGCCCTGAGTCCCCTGCGGGGTGAGAAGGGCGGAATATAAATACTGTAAAAAAATAAAAAAATTAAATTATTATTATTATTATTATTATTATTAGAAACACAACAAGATGAGTCCACATCTTGTTGTGTTTCAAATTATTATTATTATTATTATTATTACTATTCCCTCCAAACTACAACTCACTTAATCCTCAAACACTGGTCAGAATGGTTGAAGTTTTAGTCCTAAATGTCTGGAGGCATTCAGGTTGTCTTATTCCTGGGTAAGGTGAAGAGAAAGTTAAAGTAGTGGTCGGAAAACTGTAGCCTTTTATTTTTAGATTTCTCTTTCAGTTGGCTCTCATCTTAATCAATAATATTGTCCTCTTTGTTGACATCTAGGCACTCAAGGGCTCCAAGAAGCTGAACCTCTTAGTCCACTCTGTAGGACGCATCCCCGGCGGCTACATTACCAACCATATCTACACTTGGGTGGACCCCCAGGGTCGGAGCGTGTCCCCCCCAACAGGCCTTCCCCAGCACCAGAGTAACTCCCTGCGGAAAGACGGCGAGAAAAGGAGCCACCTCCAGCTCCTGCAAGAAGGAGACGAGAAGAAGGTGAGCACCACAACGTCTGTGATGATAGGGCATTGTGTAGGAATAGCATGAATAGAATGGAATAACTTTATTGTCATGGTACGTTGTACAGTGAAATTAAATGCCATCCCCAATGCACATTATATATGTAGAATTGCAAAAACAAAACACTCATCCTTCTACATTCGAATCACTATTGCACCACCCCTAATGGCACATCAGTGTGAAACCATAGAGTTCAATATAGTAGTCACAGCTCTGGGATAAAAGTTTTCTCTCAGTCTATTTGTCCTTAATTTATCATCCTATGCCAGTGGTTCTCAACCTTCCTAATGCTGCGACCCCTTAACGCAGTTCCTCATGTTGTGGTGACCCCGCAACCACAACGTTATTTTTGTTGCGACTTCATAATTGTAATTTTGCTAATGTTATGAATCATAATGTAAATATCTGATATGTAGGATGTGTTTTCATTCACTGGACCAAGTTTGGCACAAATACCCAATACGCCCAAATCTGAATACTGGTGGGGTTGGAGGGGGGTTGATTTTGTCATTTGGGAGTTGTAGTTGCTGGGATTTATGGTTCATTTAAATTAAAAGAGCATTCCCAACTCCACCAATGAGACTTGGCACACATAACTCTCATGACCAACAGAAAATACTGGAAGGGTTTGGTGGGCTGTCGTTTGGGAGCTATAGTTCGTCTACATCCATAGAGCACTGTGAACTCAAACAATGATGTATCTGAACTAAATTTGGCATGAATACTCAATATGCCCAAATGTGAACACTGGTGGAGTTTGGGGAAAATAGACCTTGACATTTGGGAGTTGTAGTTGTTGGAATTTATAGTTCACCTGCAATCAAAAAGCATTCTGAAGCCCACCAGTGCATACTGTATGGTAATGCTTCTCAGTCTGTTGTCACTGGTGTCCAACAACTAGAAGTTGCACCTTGTGGACCCAATACTTAGGGATCTTGGGAACTGAATGTCTGGAAAACCTGATCAAGGAATCTGGGTCACTCTCTTCAACAAGTCTACTTAAAGTTTGTCATTTTGGGCAAGTTTGCTCCAGATGCATCATCGGTGGGGTTCAATGTGCTCCCTGGCTACAGGATGAATTACAAGCACCTTCATGGGGGTTCTGTGTGCCAAGTTAGGTCCAGGTCCATCATTGCTGGGGTGCATAGTGCTCTTTGATTGCTGATGAACTATAAATCCCAGTACCCACATCTCCCAAATATCAAGGCCAACTCCCCCCAAAATTTATTTATTTATTTGCAGTATTTATATTCCACCCTTCTCACCCTGCAGGGGACTCAGGGCGGATTACAATGTACATATACATGGCAAACATTCAATACCATAACAACACAACATATATAGACAGACACACAGAGGCTATTTAACATTCCAGCTTCTGGCCACCAGGGGAGCTGTCGCTTCACCGTCCGTTTGTGACACTGGTGAAGTACTTCCTCATTCTTTGTATACTTCCTGGAGATTTTTATGGCCTCATAAATCAGTTAAATTAGCCTCCCCACATATGTGGTACCTAAATTTCCTTCTTGACAGATGCAACTGTCTTTCAGGCTGCAAAGGTGGACAACAAGCTAACAATTTTGGTCAGGAGCTCATTCCGACCCGGGCTAGCTTCGAACTCATAACCTTTCAGTCAGTAGTGATCTTAATGCATCTGACTCCCAGCCAGTTGCGCCACAGTCCCATCAGTATTCAAATTTTGGCACATCGGGTATGTGTGCTAAATTGAAGATCTATCATTGTTTGCCTTCAGCGTGCTCTCTGGATGTAGGTGAACTATAATTCATATAAATTAAGTTGAATTTCCCCAAATCCCTTTGTTGGTCATTGGGGCTCTATGTGCTAAGTTAGGTCCCCACCATCGTTGGTGGTGTCCAGAGTGCTCTTTGATTGCAGGTGAACTAAAAATCCCAGTACCTACAATGGTTATAAATCAAGCTTAATTCCCTCCAAACCTCTTGAGTATTTTTCTTTGGTCATGGGAGTTTTGTGTGGCAAATGTGGTCCAGGTCCATTGTCAGTGCTTGGACTTGATGCAGGGTGAACTACAACTTCCATCATGCGGAGTCAATCCCCCAAACCCCTCCTGAATGTTTCGTTGCTGATTAGTTATGCTCTGTTTGTTGTGCAGACTGAGTTGAAAAGAGTAGGAAAGGGTAGTGGGCGGGATCATGCAAATTCCACACCAATAGAGAGAGTCAGAAACACTGGGATGTCTGTGGTGGAGGAAACACATAAAATCTAGAGTGAAATTGTACCCAAATGAAAGCATTCCTTGGATGGTGAGCAGTATGGTGTTTGAGGAGAACATTGGCAGGGGTTGAGCTTAATGTTCATGGTGCTCACTATAACCAGAAATGTCATTGGAGGGAGGACTTTTGGTGGGTTAAAGCTGTTTGTGAAAGTAGGAGTCTATACAGATACAAGTGGGCACCCCACCCACACACATACATACACATTTTCACTTGTATTATGGATGGCTATAGAATATATAGATATATATCTTATCTTATAAGTCAGATGTTTGTAACTCAGTGACTGCCTGTATATATAAATGTCAGCAATATTTCTTTCCACCGCACTCAGCTGCCATATCTGAAGAAGCTATTGAGCTTTTCAGATCTGCCTTGGGAACAGACTTATTTGCCTGACTCATGCCTTACAATAAAGCAAGCGAGACTCGGAGGAAAATGCAGAAAATGTCATGCTTATGGCCTTCCCAGGAAAGGGCTGATTTTAAAATATACACAGATGTATGGCCGTGCATGCAGCAGACCAGACCGAAACTTTGAGATTGAATTCTGGGGTGCGAAAACAATGTATGACTAATCTTGAGCTAGGCAAAAACTTGGTACATGAAACTCAGAGCACTTGAAAGTAATACCGTGATAATATAAGGCTTCATGTCTATGATCTCATCAGGAAAGTTTACAAAATGCAGGCCCTCACTCAATGAAGTCACAACCCTACATTTGCAAGATCTTAGGTTTTGGTGATAGAGTGACTCAGAGGCCACTCACTGTCACTCAATCTCAACTCAACTGCAAATTAACATCAACAAAGCCAAAACTTCTAGATAGACTTCCATGGTTGAGATCCCCTTCATTAGACCCACCTACAGTACAGTCAGTGAATCAGTTGTTTGAATGGTACATCAAGAATCCATTGGATTGATTGGTTTGATGTGTCGTATTATTATTATTATTATTATTATTATTATTATTATTATTATTATTAACTTTATTTGTACCCCGCTAGCATCTCCCGAAGGACTCGATGCGGCTTACACCAAAGCAGGAACACCTCTGACCTTAAACACCACGCCAGCTTGGTAAAATCAGCAAGCAGTTTATTGAAGATTATATGAAAGCAAAGCAGTAAAAAAACAGCAAAAATAGTAAAGATCCAAAATGAGAAATAGTCCATCGGCTTCAGAGGAAAACCAGATCCTTGAGTATATAAAAATCCATGAAACTAGGCACTTGAATCCATGGAACAAAACAGGAAAATTTCATAGACAAATCTTGAGCTAGGCAAAAACTTGGTACATGAAACTCAGAGCACTTGAAAGCAAGACCATGATAGCATAATAACGTTGACCCAACTAAGGCAACTCTCTCCCATTAATCATTATAAAGCTTTTTCAGATCCCAAAACTGGAAGGAAAGCATTTTTCTGACCTTCCCACCAGATAATGGGTTGTTATCTCTCTTCTGGTGTAGCTGAACTAATCGTTTCCACCTGTGAACACTTTTCTCTTACTAAAACTTTGCTTTCTGTTCAGGCTTTCGTTATTAATTAAGAATGAAACAGAGAAGGAAGAAAGGCCAAAAGGGAAGGAAGATAGGAAGGAAGAAAGGAAGAAGAAGAAAGGGGGAAGGGAAGGAAGGATGGAAGGAGAAAGGGGGAGAAGGGAAGGAGAGAGGAGGGAGGAAAGAGAGAAGGAAGGAAGGATGAAAGGGTGGGAAGGAAGGAAGGAAGGGAAGGAGGAAAGAAAAAGAAAGAAGGAAGGAAGGGTGGATGGAAAGGGAGGGAGGGGAGAGGAAGGAAAGGAAAGAGAAAAGGAAGGAAGGATGAAAGGGAGTGGAAGAGGGAGAAGAGGAGGGAAGGGAGAAAGAGGAAAGACAAAAGGGAGGAAGGAAGAGAATGAGGGAGGGAAAAGAAGGGACGGGTGGAAGGAAAGGATGGAGGGAAAGAGGGAGAAGGAAGAAGGGAGAGAGGAAGAGGAAGGAAGAGAGAAGGAAGGAAAACAAAGGGAAAGAAGGAGGAGAAAGGGGAAAGGGAAGGAAGGGAGGGAAGGAAGAAGAGGGAAGGGAAGGGAAGGAAGGAAAGGGAAGGGAAGGGAAGGAAGGGAAGGGAAGGGAAGGGAAGGGAAGGGAAGGGAAGGGAAGGAAGGAAGGGAAGGGAAGGAAGGAAGGAAGGAAGGAGGGAGGGAGGGGAATAAAGGAAGGAAGGAAGGAGAAGAGAGGAAGGAAGAGAGGAAGGAAGGATGAAGGGTGGAAGGAATGGGAGCGGGAGACAGCCGATGTACTAGATACATTCAAGGAACTGCACAACGTTCGTGAATTAAGGAGAAAGATGGAAGAACAGATGAAGAAAGGGTGGACATGGAGGAAGTGGAGGGATCAATATGGCAGATAAGGAAAGAATAGAGAGAGGCACATTAGTACGGACCGATATAAGTACTTAAGCATGCCCTTGTTGGAAGGGCAAGTTGGAGCATAGTTCGAAAGAAAGAGATGAAAATTAAGGCACTAACACAAGTTCTTGACAGGTAATGAGCACCGGTGTAAGTCATCATGCAAATGTTCTCGCATTGACGGCCTGTCTTTGAGTTACGACAGCTTCAGGTTAGAAGGGTAGATGATGGAAGGTTCTAAGTCAATGTAGGAGTCTCGTCCTTCAGTAGAAGGATACTTGGACTGACGGCAGTCCTGACGCTCAAGTTTGGCAGTGACCGGAGAGAGAAGGAAGGAAGAAAAAGGGGAAGGAAGGATGAAAGGGTGGAAGGGAAGGAAGGATGGAGGGAGAAAGAGGAAGGTAAGGGAGAGTGGGAAGGAGGAAGGAAAGAAAGAAGGAAGGAAAGAATGATAAGATGTTGAGAGAGAGGAGGGCCTGAGAAAAGCCCCTCTAGATGTTTGACCATCTTGGTTGACCTCCTGTGAACACTTGTCTATGTCCTTTTTAAACACTACTGGTGTTTAGAACCAAACACAGTATCTCAGATTAGATCTCACCAAAATGTAGAATCATAGAGTTGGAAGAAATCACAACATCCATCCAGCGCAATCCCATTCTGCCACCCAAGAACACACAAGTACACCCAACAGACGGCCATCCAGTCTTCAAAGAAGGAGACTTTGAAGCTGTTGAACAGCTCTTACCAACATTAAAGCAATCGAATACGCAAAACTCAAGCTAGCTTTGCAAGGCATTCTCAGCTATTGCTTCCTTTACAAAATGATGGAAAGTACCCCTTTCGTTGGCATCCAGAATAGAAGGAAAACCACCGGAGGCCTGTGAAATCGCTTAAGTGATGCTCTCAGCATACAGTTAACACCGAGATGATTTGTATTTGCCTAGTGACAAAGTCACCTTTTTGGAAAAAAATATATAAAATAGTGATCAAAAGGCTCTAACAAGTGCATGACTCAGCAAGAGAACTGGAACATGTTTGCAAAAGATTAGTGTCGGCTCCCCTGCTGTTGTTCTTGAGAGTTGGGAGCAATGCAGCACTCCTGGCATGATAGATATCTCATTATTCTATAATGAAGATCGAACATGTTGTTTCCTGCTTTGGATTGATATTTCTTCCTCTCTCTTCTTTCTAACGCAATTTTCACCACCCCAGCTTTTTTCTTTTAGTGATGGTTATGAAAGCATGTTGCTGGATTGGAATGGCCACCACTGCTTAGCAAGATCACTTCAAATGATAGGAGTTGCAAACTGAAAATTTTGGAAGGACTGCTTGCCCCGCATCCCTTTCCTATGCACATATATATGTATTTATTTATTTAAAACTTTTGTATCCCGATCTTCTCTACCTCCGTAGATTCAATACTAACAATACAATCTAAAACATCATACATTAATAATAAATTAAAATACATATAGACTAAAATACATAAAAAACAGTTTCGTCAAGATAAAATCATGTCCAACTCAGTCCACATATGTAGTCGATAACTTTAGACAATTGCCAGTCTCCGCCATTCTGGGAATGCCTCGTTCCATCGTCAGGATTTCACTAGCTTCCTGAAGGTCAGGAGGGAGTGGGCAGATCTGATCTCAATCGGGAGAGAGTTCCATAGTCGGGGGCCACCACAGAAAAGGCTCTGTCTCTCGTTCCCACCAGATGCAATTGCGAGGGTGGTGGGACTGAGAGTAGGGCCCCTCCAGGAGATCTTAACAGCCTTGATGGTTCATAGGGGAGAATACGTTCGGATAGGTAAACTGGGCCAGAACCGTATAGTGTTTTGTAGGTTAAAACCAGCACTGTAAGTTGTGCTCGGAAGCTAATTGCCAGCCAGTGGAGCTGGTGCAACAGAGGAGTTGTGCACTCCCTGTACCCCGTTCCTGTTAGTAGCCTGACTGCCCAGCATTGGACCCAAATACCTGGGAGTTACCCTGGACCATGCTCTGACTTACAAGAAGCAGAGCTTGAATATCAAGCAAAAAGTGAGTGCTAGAAATGATATCATACAAAAGCTGAGTGGCACAACCTGGGGATGCAGAGCCAATCTTAAGAAATGAGGCTACAACGTGGAATCCACGACATGTGAGTGCGGAGAAGAGCAAACCACAGACCACCTACTACAATGCAGCCTGAGCCCTGCCACATACACAGTGTCGAACCTTCATACAGCAACAGCAGAGGCACTCCAATTGGCCAGCTTATGGTCAAAGGACATTTAGTATAATGCCAAGTTTTTAACTTTGTTTGTGTTTAAAATACACTATAATTGTACCCTCAACTCACTTCTTGCTTGCATGCTGGTTGCTTCTGGATTGAGAGAATCAGCCGTCTACGAAGACGTTGCCCAGGGGACGCCCGGATGTCTTGCAATCCTGCGAGGAGGCTTCTCTCATGTCCCCCAAGAGTCATCGCCATCTTGAAGCCAGGCAAAGACCGTAATGACCCAAAAAGCTACAGACCAATCTCCCTGTTGTGCCACCTCTACAAAGTTCTGGAGAGACTTATTTTGCATAGAATTACGGAAAAAATAGACCCATGTCTGATTCCACAGCAAGCTGGCTTCAGGAAAGGCAAAAGCTGCACATCGCAAGTGCTGAACCTGACTCAGCACATAGAAGATGGCTTTGAAAGGCAGCAGATCACAGGAGCTGTCTTCATAGACCTGTCAGCAGCTTATGATACTGTGAACCACCGCCTCCTCCTGAGAAAAATGTATAATATCACAAAGGACTACCACCTCACCCGCCTCATAGGAAACCTGCTACAAAACAGGAGCTTTTTTGTTGAGTCCCAGGGCCAGAGAAGCAGATGGCGGAAACAGAAGAACGGCCTGCCTCAGGGGAGCGTGCTCACTCCATCCATGTTCAACATCTACACAAATGACCAGCCACTGCCAGAAGGGACAGAGAGTTTCATCTATGCTGATGATCGTGCCATTACTGCTTAAGCAGGGGGCTTTGAGATGGTAGAACAGAAGCTTTCTGAAGCTCTAGGTGCTCTTACTGCCTATTACAGGGAAAACCAGCTGATCCCCAACCCATCTAAAACACAGACATGTGCCTTTCATCTCAAGAACAGAGAAGCATCCCGAGCTCTGAGGATCACCTGGGAAGGAATCCCACTGGAGCATTGCAGCGCACCCAAATACCTGGGAGTCACTCTGGACCGTGCTCTTACCTACAAGAAGCACTGCCTGAACATCAAGCAAAAAGTGGTGCTAGAAACAATATCATACGAAAGCTGACTGGCACAACCTGGGGATCACAACCAGATACAGTGAAGACATCTGCCCTTGCGCTATGCTACTCTGCTGCTGAGTATGCATGCCCAGTGTTGAACACATCTCACCACACTAAAACAGTGGATGTGGCTCTTAATGAGACGTGCCGCATTATCACGGGGTGTCTGCGCCCTACACCACTGGAGAAATTACACTGCTTAGCCGGTATTGCACCACCTGACATCCGCCGGGAAGTAGCAGCCAATAGTGAAAGGACCTAGGCAGAGACATCTCCAGCTCATCCCCTGTTTGGGTATCAGCCAGCACGCCAACGACTTAAATCTAGACATAGTTTTCTAAGATCTACAGACACTCGCTGGAACACCTCAGCAAGCGAGAGTCCAAAAGTGGCAGGCTCAAACCCAGCACCTCAACCAATGGCTGATACCAAATGAGAGACTCCCTCCTGGGCACACAGAGGACTGGGCGACTTGGAAGGCGCTGAACAGACTGCGCTCTGGCACCACGAGATGCAGAGCCAACCTTCAGAAATGGGGCTACAAAGTGGAATCCTCGGCATGCGAGTGCGGAGAGGAGCAAACCACTGACCACCTGCTGCAATGCAACCTGAGCCCTGCCACATGCACAATGGAGGACCTTCTTGCAGCAACACCAGAAGCACTCCAAGTGGCCAGATACTGGTCAAACGACATTTAACCAACTACCCAACTCACAAGTTTTGTATTTGTCTGTTTGTTTGCTTTGTTCTGTTAGAAATGTAACGTAATGGACTGGTTGCTCTGACACGACAAATAAAGTGTAATAAAAAGCAAATTTCCCCATGTGATCCTGTGCCCAGCCGCATGATGACTTGCTGGGAAAAGAAACACAGAGCATGCTTATCAAATATGCAAGAAAACCTGCCTTCCGTGTTTTTCCCCCCCAGTAAATGGGACAGTTGGATTTCGTGAAGGCACAGGTTCCCAGAGGCAGCTCTATCAGTGCTGCAATCCAAGGTCAGAATCGTTGACAAGCGTGTTCCCGGCGGTGCTCGATTCTTCCTGCCTAAAACAATAGCTGTTGCCTAGTTTCACGGGTCCTCCAAGTCGAGAGTGCTTAGAGTCTCACGAAGCAGGTGCTTAATGGAAGTGCTGGTTATTAAAAAAAGGGAGGCATGCATCGCTCTTTGAGCTATCACAAACGAAGGAGGCATTGATCCGCTGCTGTCGGCTCCATTTCCCCATCATTTGGGATTCTTTGCAGCCTATGCTTCATGCAGCATGCGCCTTAGGTTCTTCTGTTGCTTCCCCGTGTGACTGGGACTTTGTTGATGATCAGGAAGAGAACTGCAAACATCCATCCATCCATCATTCTAGTTAATCTATTTAAATATATCTAATTTCTAGGGCGGTGTTTCTCAACCTGGGGGTCAGGACCCCTGAGGGGGTCACGAAGGGGTGTCAGAGGGGTCGCCAAAGACCATCAGAAAACACAATATTTTCGATGGTCATGGGGATTCCATGTGGGAAGTTTGAGCCAATTCTATCGTTGGTGGAGTTCAGAATGTTCTTTGATTGTAGTGAACTATAAATCCCAGCAATTACAATTCCCAAAAGTCAAGGTCTATTTTCCCCAGACTCCACCAGCATTCACATTTGCGCATATTGAGTATTTGTGCCAAGTTTAGTCCAGATCCACCATTGCGTGAGTCCACAGTGCTCGCTGAATATAGGTGAACTACAACTCCCAAACTCAAGGTCAATGCCCACCAAACCCTTCCAGTGTTTTCTGTTGGTCATGGCAGTTCTGTGCGGCAAATTAGGTTCAAAATCATTGCTGGTGGAGTTCAGTATGCTCTTTGATTGTAGGTGAACTATAAATCCCAGCAACTACAACTCCCAAATTACAAAATCAATCCTCCCCCAACCCCACTAGCATTTACATGCGGGTGCATTGGGTATTTGTGCCCAGTTTGGTCCAGTGAATGAAAATACATCTTGCATATCTGATATTTATATTATGACTTATAACAGTATGAAGTAGCAACAAAAACAATGTTATGGTTGGGGGTCACCACAACATGAGGGACTGTATTAAGGGGTCACGGCATTAAGAAGGTTGAGAACCACTGTTCTAGGGTAAAGGTAAAAGTAAAGTTTTCCCCCTGACATTAAGCCCAGTCATGTCTGTGGGTTGGTGCTCATCTCCATTTCTAAGCTGAAGAGCCGGCGTTATCCATAGACACCTCCAAGGTCATGTGGCCGGCATAACTGCATGGAGCGCCCTTACCTTCCCTGTTGATCTACTCACATTTGCATGTTTTTGAACTGCTAGTTTGCAGAAGCTGGGGCTAACAGTGGGAGCTTACGCCGCTCCCCTGATTCGAACCTGTGACCTTTCGGTCAGCAAGTTCAGCAGCTCAGCGCTTTAACCTACTGTACCACCTACTCTTTATGATTACAGCTGGAATACTATTGGTCTCTTCTTGTTGTTGAGATTCAGATGCTAAGACCTTCAAAAGTGGTCTGGATGGTAGATGCTATTTGTGCGATTTCAGATTTTTTTTTACTTATTGCAACTCTATCACAGGGTTTCTTACACATTTGCAATTTCCCTATGGAAGCCATTGCACTCCAATCCAGAAGGTCCACACTTATTTACCAGTGGCAGAAGCAGAGTTCACTGCTATTGTCCACACACATACAGGTTGGATGGGCATGAGTGGCACAAGTAGGCATCTCTTTCAAGGGATAGAGAATTGTTGGGAGGATCAAATGGCAAAGGCATAATAGAGATGTCTGAGAGCCAATGTGGTTTGAGGCCACTTGGTCATGTTGTGGTACCTGAGCCACAAAAGAAGGCAAAGGCAACCCTCCTCTAAACAAATGCCCAAGGAAACCAATGAACATGTCCAAGAGCTCTACCAAGAGCCACCAGATTGCACACCACCCAAGTGAAGGCTTTCCTACGGGGACAATTTCATCCTAGATTGTATGTGTTTCCTCCACCACAGACATCCCAGTGTTTCTGACTCTCCCCATTGGTGTGGAATTTGCATGACCCCGCCCACTTCCTCTCCCTTAACCGTTTTCTATCTTTTTCAACTCTGCAGAACAAGCAGAGCAGAATTAATCAGCAATTAAACATACTTAGAGGATTTTGGGGAATGATGGAAGTTGTAGTTCACCCTGCATAAAGTCAAAGCACTGTGGCCCCCACTGACAATGGATCTGGACCACATTTGGCACACAATCCCCATGACCTAAAAGAGGTTTGGGGAGAATTCACCGTGATTTATAGCCATTGTAGCCTCTGCCACAGACATCCCAGTGTTTCTGACTCCCTCCTTTGGTGTGGAATTTGCTTGACCCCGCCCACTGCCTCTCCCTTAACTCTTTCCTATTCTTTTCTATACCACACAGCAGACTGAGCATACTAGAGATCCTGAACATACTAGAGAGTTTTGGGGAGAATTCGCCATGATTTCTAGGAGTTGTAGGTACTGGGATCTATAGTTCACCTGCAATCTATAAACTGCACTCTGAACTCTACCAATGATGGACCTGGAACTAACTTGGCACACAGAACCCCCCATGACCAACAAAACATACTGGAGGTCTTTGGAGGGATTTAGAGGAGTTGTAGTTCACCTACATCCAGAGTGCACTATGAAACCAAACAATGATGGATTTGGGCATACCCAATATGCCCAAATTTGAATACTGATGGGTTTTGAGGAGAATTGGCCTGGACATTTTGGACTTGTAGGTTCTGGGATGTATAGTTCACCTGCAATCTAAGAGCGCTTTAAACTCCACCAAAGAGGGAATTGGACCAAACTTGGCACGCAGAGCTCCCATGACCAGCAAAAAATACTGGAAGTCTTTGGGGAAAATCACCTTGATTTGGGGAAATTGTAGTTCACCTACATTCAGAGAGCACTGTCAACCCAAACACTGATAGATCTCTGGGTTGTTGTAGGTTTTTTCGGGCTGTATGGCCATGGTCTACAGGCATTCTCTCCTGACGTTTCACCTGCATCTATGGCAAGCATCCTCAGAGGTAGTGATCCTCACTACCTCTGAGGATGCCTGTCATAGATGCAGGCGAAACTTCAGGAGAGAATGCCTCTAGACCATGGCCATACAGCCCGAAAAAAACCTACAACAACCCAGTGATTCCGGCCATGAAAGCCTTCGACAATACACTGATGGATCTCGACTAAACTTGCCACACATAGGTGACATGCTGAAATTTGATTACTGGAGGGGTTTGGGGGGAACTGACCTTCCTTTCTGGGAGTTGTAGTTCACCCACAACTAGAAAAACTGACCTCCACCGAAGATGGACCTGAACCATACTTGGCACACAGAACCCCCATGAGTAAATCAACCTACTGGAGGGGTTTTGTGGGTAGTGACTCACCATGCTGGGAGTTGTAGTTTACCCTGCAGCTAGAGACCACATTGAACCCCACCGATGATGCATGTAGAGCAAACTTACCTAACAGAACAAACAAGTACTGATGGAGTTTCTCGACGTCAACCTGGCATGATGTGAGTTGTCCTTCACCCACAACCTTATGCATTTTGGACAATTAAAAATGACTTTTTCAAATAACCTGGGCAACGATAATAATAATAATCACTACCTCACTACCTCTGAGAATGCTTGCCATAGATGCAGGCGAAACGTCAGGAGAAAAATTGCCTCCAGAACATGGCCATATAGCCCGGAAAAACCTACAACAACCCAATAAATAATAATAATAATAATAATAATAATAATAATAATAATAATAATAATAATAGTAAATTAATGCAAAATATGGGGCTTGTAGTATACAGACTTTCTGTTGGAAAGTACGCTTTCATCAGATCAGAAATAGCAAAGAAGTGGAACTTTTTGGTAAAAGAGAGCATATTTTTTTGCAGTCAAGCCTTCCCCCTCTTATTATACTTCTTTCCCTCTGTAGCTCCGCTGCATCTATGTCCTGGCTGCTAAACTCCTGCAATTAATATGGGATTAATGCACTTCTTCCTTCAGTTTGGCAATTAAAGGTTTCTGTCTCCGTGAGCCGAGTCTCACGGAAAGCCTTCATAATTTCCCCATCCATTTTACCCAGATAATTGCTCCCCAGCCGAGAAAGAAATAAACGGACTCCTTTTTTGGTTTCCTGATTCCTTTCGACTGCTTGTCTCACAGCCTTCAACTGTGTTTTGTCAATACGCTGTAATATCTTAACAGAGGAGGGGGAATGTTTTTCCCCTTCCTGGGCCTGCTGAATTTTAATCGAAATCTGATCTGTCTTGGGTTTTCTCTCGGGGGTTTCAGGGATATCAGCACGCCAGCAAAATGCAATTGCAATGTTTTCCTATCTCTCTCGACTGGGGATTGGAATACCTTCATTTCTGACAGTTGGAAAGTCTTGCGTGTCTGTTTATACTGGAGGTAGAGGCATTTGTTACCGATACTTTAATTACTTTGTCAAGATAAATAAGGAGGAAGGAGAACATGGTTTTTGTCACCATTCAGACCTCATTTCATTTTTTTTCGAGTGTACATATAAACCAAAACTCAGTTTGTCCTTAAAAGTTGCATTTTCAAAATGTTGCAAAGGGATTCTCCAATAGGAAGAAATGGAGGAAGAATGCATTATTAAGCAGTTTTGCACAAAATGTATTATTATTATTATTATTATTATTATTATTGGGTTGTTGTAGGTTTTTTCGGGCTATATGGCCATGGTCTAGAGGCATTCTCTCCTGACGTTTCGCCTGCATCTATGGCAAGCATCCTCAGAGGTAGTGAGGTCTGTTGGAAATAGGAAAAAGGGTTTATATCTGTGGAATGACCAGGGTGGGACAAAGGACTCTTGTCTGCTGGAGCTAGGTGTGAATGTTTCAACTGACCACCTTGATTAGCATTTGATGGCCTGGCAGTGCCTGGAGCAATCTTTTGTTGAGAGGTGATTAGATGTCCTTGTTTGTTTCCTCTCTGTTGTTGTGCTGTTGTGATTTTAAAGTTTGTTAAATACTGGTAGCCAGATTTTCATGGTTTTCTCCTTTCTGTTGAAATTGAAGTGAAAGATAGACTTATTAGATGTTCTGAGAGAATTCATGCAAAGTCTTTGAAGCCCAGGTGCGTTCGGCATGACTTCATGGCTTCTTGGTCAGACTTGGACTTAAATTAAGTGGTGTTTACTTGGTGCCCCTCAGAGTAGACAACGTTGCCATAAGGATGGCTATCCTGTCTCGGCTCTCAAGTTCATGATTCACGTTTCCTGTTTCTGGCTATGTTCCTTAAAGGGTTTGCCTTGGGAAAAAATTCCTGCTTTCATGTCTATGGATTTATGCTTGAGATTTTGGTTCCATTGACTTCATGTATTTGGACATTTTTGGATTGCAGCTATTTTGTATTTCCTACTCTGCTGCATTTTTGAGAAATGCCCTTTTCCCCTTTTGTACATGTTTTTCTTGATAAACTTTTGTAGATAGTACTACTGGACTCTGGCGTGGCGCTGGGTGGAAAGGTGTCTCAAGGCTAGAGAGCAACACGTGGTTTTTAGACCTGTTCCTGGAGTTATTTGGGGCGCTGATTCAGAAAATTGCAGTGAATAGACTGCAACCGCTCTAGTTTCTTAGATATCGTTATCATGATTTTCTATGGGTGAACAGATGAAGAGTAATATATGCCATATGTTCACTATCTCAAAAACTAGAACTGATAGAACTAGTGTCATTTTTTGGAATCTCCAATATATCCAGAAACAAGTCTAACATTTGAGGTGCCAAAATATGCATTGGCCAGTGTAGTAGTAGTAAAAGAGCCACAGTGGCACAACAGGTTAAGCTGCTGAACTAGTTTGGCAGTTCGATCCACAGAGCGGGGCGAGCTCCTTCTGTTAGCCCCTGCTTCTGCCAACCTAGCAGTTCAAAAACATGCAAATGTAAATAGATTAATAGGCGGGAATTTAATATAGTGTTTTTGTTGTTGTTCCACTATAATAATAATAATAATAATTATTATTATTATTATTATTTAATATTATTATTAATTATTATTATTTATTTCATTTATATATTTCTACCCCGCCCTTCTCCCCACAATGGGGGACTCAGGGCAACCTACAACACTTTAGTAGTATTCTGCCCTATCTCCTCGAGGGGACTCAGGGCAGATTCCAGCCTATATACCAGTGTTTCTCAACCTGGGGGTCAGGACCCCTGAGGGGGTCATGAGGGGGTGTCAAAGGGGTCGCCAAAGACCACCAGAAAACACAGTATTTTCTGTTGGTCATTGGGATTCTGTGTGGGAAGTTTGACCCAATTCTATTGTTGGTCGAGTTCTGAATGCTCTTTGATTGTAGGTGAACTATAAATCTCAACAACTACAACTCCCAAATGTCAAGGTCTATTTTCCCCAGACTCCACCAGTGTTCACATTTGGGCATATTGAGTATTCATGCCAAGTTTGGTCCAGATCCATCATTGCATGAATCCACAGCACTCCTCTGGATATAGGTGAACTACAACTCCCAAACTCAAGGTCAATGCCCACCAAACCTCTAGTGTTTTCTAATAGTCATGGGAGTTCTGTGTGCCAAGTTTGGTTTAAATCCATTGCTGGTGGAGTTTAGAATGCGCTTTGATTATAGGTGAACTATAAATCCCAGCAACTACAACTCCCAAATTACAAAATCAATCCTCCCCCAGCCCCACTAGCTTTCACATTTGGGCATATTGGGTATTTGTGCTCAATATAGTCCAGTGAATGAAAATACATCCTGCATGTTGGATATTTACATTACGATTTATAACAGTAGTAAAATGACAGGTATCAAGTAGCAATGAAAACAATGTTATGGTTGGGGGTCACCACAACATATGGAACTGCATTAAGGGGTCACGGCATTAGCAAGGTTGAGAACCACTGCTATATACAAACACAGGCAAAGATTCAATGCCTTGAAACAATGAAACACAAATATGCAGACAAAGGCAAAGGCTTCCCCTTTCATCTCTGGTTTTGGAGGTGGTGCTCATCTCCATTTCCAAGCCAAAGAGTCTGTGTTGTCCATAGACACCTCCTAGGTCATGTGGCTGGCATGACTGCATGGGGCGCCATTTACCTTCCCGCCGAGGTGGTACCTATTAATCTATTCACATAATCATTAGCAGCCATAGCAGCCAAAGCGGTGTTAAGTTGTGTTAATTCTCTAGTGTGGATGCAGAGATCCATAGAGGTTCAAACATTATCCTTCCTTTCTTGGTTTAGGTCAACCTGGTGTTGGACGAAGGGCGATCGCTGGGTCTCATGATCCGAGGAGGAGCAGAATACGCTCTTGGGATTTACATCACTGGTGTGGACAAGGGCTCTGAAGCAGAAAGCACCGGACTGAAGGTGAGTCTGATGATGGCTAGACTACTGTAAGGAGCTCTATATGGGGCGGCCCTTGAAGATTACACGGAAGGATATCCCTCCTGCAATGACAAGTCTGGATGGTAATCTGTCGAGAGGGCTTGGA
Source organism: Anolis sagrei ordinatus (assembly GCF_025583915.1). Classification (NCBI taxonomy): domain Eukaryota; kingdom Metazoa; phylum Chordata; class Lepidosauria; order Squamata; family Anolidae; genus Anolis; species Anolis sagrei. The sequence continues at coordinate 25,523,950 of NW_026844589.1, forward strand.
TCATGTCTTCCTGCCTCAGAACCATGTTGGCCTGGAGTCTCTTCCAACTCTAGGGTTGGAAGAGAGTCTCTTTTCTGAATCTTAAGAACACGAACTTGGAATCCATGCCTCTTTCTCACCTCTCTTCTGTTTCTCTTAGTCTACAAAATATGTTGTAAAGAGAGAGAGAAATGGGAAGGACAAAGAGGAGTCGAGGGAGAGCTCATCTTCTGACCCAGAGACTATTTTGTGCAGCTGTTTTGATCCGTGCCTCTCTGACCTCTAGACTGCTTCACACCACCTGAAAGAAAATTGCTTCTTCCTTCTGTCCACTCTTTTTGTAAGATGTCAGCTGCATTTCAGGCTGGCGACAGTCTATTAGGCTCAAGGGGAAGACATGAATTGACAACGATGAAGTCAGCCATGCTGTGAACAAGCTCCCTTACACCTTTGATAGGCTTTTACGCTCTCCATTATCCCTCCATCTGTTCTCGTCGCATAAAGACGCAGATATTTCAACAGGGTCCTATCCCATCCCTCTGGTGCTTTCCTCCCCTCTTCCACCTGCTGCCTCAAGGTGATTTGCCATCTTTGCTATGCTTGGTCAAATTGGCATTATGGCTTCTGCACATTTTATGCCGTTTTCATGCTCTTTTTGGGCACCCCCTCCCTCCAGGCTTTGACAAAATCTATTTTTTCACATCCAGCAAGAGAAAGGGTATTAGAATTTTTACATATTGCACAAAGAGCATTAGACATATTTATTTATTTACTAGCTGTCCCCTGCCACGCATTGCTGTGGCCCACATGGGGGTTCTGTGTGGGGGGTTTGGCCCAATTCTATCGTTGGAGGGATTCAAAATGCTCTTTGATTGTAGTTAAACTATAAATCCCAGCAACTACAACTCCCGAATGCCAAGATTCTATTTTTCTCAAACTCCACCAGTGTTCACATTTGGGCATATGGAGTATTCGTGTAGAGTTTGGTCCAGATCCATCATTGTTTGAGTGCACAGTACTCTCTGGATGTAGGTGAACTACAACTCCAAAACCAAAGGACACTGCTCACCAAACCCTTCCAGTATTTTCTGTAGGTCGTGGGAGAACTGTGTGCCAAGTTTGGTTCAATTCCATCGTTGGTGGGGTTCAGAATGTTCTTTGGTTGTAGGTGAACTACAATTACAACTCCCAAATTTCAAAATCATTTTTTTTTAGTGAAGGACATACATTGGGTTGTTAGGTGTCTTGTGTCCAAATTTGGTGTCAGTTCGTCCAGTGGTTTTTGAGTTCTGTTAATCCCACAAACGAACATTATATTTTTATTTATATAGATTTATTTACAACATTTATATGCCGCCCTTCTCACCCAAAGGGGACTCAGAGCAGCTTACAAGATATATATATACATACAATATATTATGTGATTAACATATTAAAATATCAGTATTATATATATTACTATATTGTACTATACCATTATATTGTAATATTATTAGTAATATTACATGTAATATAAATATATAATTATATCATATTATTAGTATTAGTATTATATTGCATTACATTATAATATTATAAATATTATGTATATACAATATATTACATTCATTATATTATTAGCATAGCACAGTAGACAAGATGATCTGTCCCCTGGCCCCCTCTCTCTTCACTCTGGCCCAGAGCGGCAGTTGGTGCTGGGGGGAGGGTCCTTAACTGATGACATATGCAGGAGACAAGATGGAACTGTCTCCTGGACCCCTCTCTTTTCACTCTGGCCCAGAGCGGCAGTTAGTGCTGTGGGAAGGGGTCCCCAGCTGATGACATTTGCAGGAGACAAGATGGAACTGTTCCCTGGACCCCTCTCTCTTCACTCTGGCCCAGAGCGGCAATTGGTGCTGGGGGGAGGGGTCCATAGCTGATGACATATGCAGGAGACAAGATGGAACTGTCCCCTGGCCCCCTCTCTCTTCACTCTGGCCCAGAGCGGCAGTTGGTGCTGGGGGGAGGGGTCCTTAACTGATGACATATGCAGGAGACAAGATGGAACTGTCTCCTGGACCCCTCTCTTTTCACTCTGGCCCAGAGCGGCAGTTAGTGCTGTGGGAAGGGGTCCCCAGCTGATGACATTTGCAGGAGACAAGATGGAACTGTTCCCTGGACCCCTCTCTCTTCACTCTGGCCCAGAGCGGCAATTGGTGCTGGGGGGAGGGGTCCATAGCTGATGACATATGCAGGAGACAAGATGGAACTGTCCCCTGGCCCCCTCTCTCTTCACTCTGGCCCAGAGCAGCAGTTGGTGCTGTGGGGAGGGGTCCCCAGCTGATGACATATGCAGGAGACAAGATGGAACTGTCCCCTGGACCCCTCTCTCTTCACTCTGGCCCAGAGCAGCAGTTGGTCCTGGGGGGAGGGGTCCCCAGTTGATGACATTTGCAGGAGACAAGATGGAACTGTCCCCTGGACCCCTCTCTCTTCACTCTGGCCCAGAGCAGCAGTTGGTCCTGGGGGGAGGGGTCCCCAGTTGATGACATTTGCAGGAGACAAGATGGAACTGTCCCCTGGACCCCTCTCTCTTCACTCTGGCCCAGAGCAGCAGTTGGTCCTGGGGGGAGGGGTCTCCAGCCAATGACATTTGCAGGAGACAAGATGGAACTGTCCCCTGGCCTCCTCTCTCTTCACTCTGGCCCAGAGCAGCAGATGGTGCAGGGGGGAGGGATCCCATCAGATGACATATGCAGGAGACAAGATGGAACTGTCCCCTGGCCCCCTCTCTCTTCACTCTGGCCCAGAGCAGCAGTTGGTGCTGGGGAGGGGTCCCCAATGATGACATATGCAGGAGACAAGATGGAACTGTCCCCTGGCCTCTCTCTTCACTCTGGCCCAGAGCAGTAGTTGGTGGTGGGGGAAGAGGTCCCCAGCTGATGACATATGCAGGAGACAAGATGGAACTGTCCCCTGGACCCCTCTCTCTTCACTCTGGCCCAGAGCAGCAGTTGGTGCTGGGGGAGGGTCCCCAGCTGAGGACATATGCAGGAGACAAGATGGAACTGTCCCCTGCCCCCTCTCTCTTCACTCTGGCCCAGAGCAGCAGTTGGTGCTGGGGGGAGGGGTCCCCAACTGATGACATATGCAGGAGACAAGATGGAACTGTCCCCTGGCCCCCTCTCTCTTCACTCTGGCCCAGGGCAGCAGTTGGTCTGGGGGGAGGGGTCCCCAACTGATGACATATGCAGGAGACAAGATGGAACTGTCCCCTGGCCTCCTCTCTCTTCACTCTGGCCCAGAGCAGCAGATGGTGCAGGGGGGAGGGATCCCCAGCAGAGGACATATGCAGGAGACAAGATGGAACTGTCCCCTGGCCCCCTCTCTCTTCACTCTGGCCCAGAGCGACAGTTGGTGGGGAGGGGTCCCCAACTGATGACATATGCAGGAGACAAGATGGAACTGTCCCCTGGACCCCTCTCTCTTCACTCTGGCCCAGAGCAGCAGTTGGTGCTGGGGGAGGGTCCCCAGCTGAGGACATATGCAGGAGACAAGATGGAACTGTCCCCTGGCCCCCTCTCTCTTCACTCTGGCCCAGAGCAGCAGTTGGTCCTGGGGGGAGGGGTCTCCAGCCAATGACATTTGCAGGAGACAAGATGGAACTGTCCCCTGGCCTCCTCTCTCTTCACTCTGGCCCAGAGCAGCAGATGGTGCAGGGGGGAGGGATCCCCAGCAGAGGACATATGCAGGAGACAAGATGGAACTGTCCCCTGGCCCCCTCTCTCTTCACTCTGGCCCAGAGCAGCAGTTGGTGCTGGGAGGAGGGGGTCCCCAAATGATGACATATGAAGGAGACAAGATGGAACTGTCCCCTGGAACCCTCTCTCTTCACTCTGGCCCAGAGCGGCAGTTAGTGCTGGGGGGAAGGGCCCCCAGCTGAAGACATATGCAGGAGACAAGATGGAACTGTCCCCTGGACCCCTCTCTCTTCACTCTGGCCCAGAGCAGCAGTTGGTGCTGGGGGAGGGTCCCCAGCTGAGGACATATGCAGGAGACAAGATGGAACTGTCCCCTGCCCCCCTCTCTCTTCACTCTGACCCAGAGCGGCAGTTGGTGCTGTGGGGAGGGGTCCCCAGCTGATGACATATGCAGGAGACGAGACGGAACTGTCCCCTGGCCCCCTCTCTCTTTACTCATACAGTAAGAAACACTGGGATGTCTGTTGTGGAGGAAACACATCAATCTAGGAGGAAATGGTCCCCATATGAAAACCTTCACTTGGGTGGTGGGCAGAATGTTGTTTGTGGAGAACATTGGCAGGACTCTTGGACATGTTCATGGTGCTCACTATAAGCTGTCATGTCATTGAAAGGAGCTGCCCCATCTGACTCCTTTCATTCTGCATGGCAGGGAGGTTGGACTGGATGGCCTCCTCCAACTGTATCATCCTATGATTCATTCTTCATTTGGAGATGGACCTCTTGGGTGATCTTCCCACCCCTTCAGGCATATAGCTTTGTATCCTGCATGAAAGGAGAACTCTGACCCTACCTTGGGGCTTGGAAGGGTCATTAGAAACCAAGGCAGCTCTACACTGCCTCGCTAGAGAGTGCATTATTAATCACCAGAAGGCATTTTGTGACATTGCACGCTTTGTAAGGTCACCCTGAAGCAGGAGGCTGCGAGCCAACGCAGTTTGGCCAAATCTAACAAAAGCACCAACCCTCCCAGCCCACTTTTAGACTCCTCTTATATACCAAAACGACAGTGATGGAACACCTATCAGGCGCCTTGTTAAAACTCCATCTAGCAGCCTTGTTTTTGTTGGGGATGGGAATTGTGCTCGCTTGGGTGAAAGTGATTAACGATTCACAGTGCGATAACCTTTCTTTTATGGAACTCTGTCCTAGCGTATATAAACAGCATTGCCCGGGTTAGAAGACGTTATTGATGGTGATGATTGTTGTGCTGATGATGGTGAACTAGATGGACTAAAGGTCTGACTCAGTTACATTTCTGTTAAATTCAGCTATTCATCACCATGAGGATTTGAATCTTTCCTTTGTAAAAAGTTGTGTATGGGTCTCATAGGACATTAAAGAAGAGGTGTCCAACCTTTCGTTCTCCATGTCTTTGGGACTCCAACGCTCAGGTTGTCCAATGGTCAAATTCAGAGGACCAAAGGTTGGGCAACACTGCACTGAAACTTCCATCCTCTCTTCCACTCATCCCTCCTTTCTCACCGCACAGGTTGGAGACCAGATTTTGGAGGTGAATGGCCGAAGCTTCCTCAGTATCCCCCACGACGAAGCAGTGAAGCTCCTGAAGTCCTCTCGCCACCTCATCATGACGATCAAAGACGTCGGGAGGCTGCCTCATGCTCGAACCACTGTTGACGAGACCAAATGGATCGCCAGCTCACAGATCGGAGAGACTGTGGTCAACCCAGCAGGGTTTGTATCTGGTGTCCTTCACTGCCATCAAGTTGACTTTGGCTTATGGTGATCCCCAAGGAGGAAAGACCTCCAAGTCATCAAGAGCAGTATTCAGGTCTACTAATCTTGCAGATCCAGCCACTTGTAGAGTCTTTGTATTTTTTCTTTGATGTGATTGTTGGCTCCTCCTTTTTTCACCCAGTTGAAGTAGACCTTTCATCTTTTCTTTATCCATTCTTGGTGTTTGGTTAGTCATAATTCCCATAATATCTAACAACACTTAGTCATAAATATAATCATTCCAATTACTTAACGTCCATTTCGATTTGTCTTTCCATCCTCTAGCGATCACCGCATGGGCTGCTCTTATTGTTACCTTAAATAACTTCTGGCAATTAGTTATTACACTCGGATGATCCAACACTCCCCATAGTAGCAAATCATTATTAATTTGAATTTTTATCTGGAATATCTCCTGAATTTTTCCTTGTATCAATTTCAGAATTTTTTAATTTCAGAACATTCCCACCACATGTGTGAATAAGTACCTTTTTCTTGATTACAATGCCAACACTTCGAATTCTTTCCTTTTAACATATAAGCCAATTGTTCAGGAGTTCTATACCATCTTAATATCATCTTTTTTTTCTAATTCATTGTATTTTTCTGTTTTTATTTTATTCATGTTCCTAATTATTTCTTCTATTTCATGTGTCTGTAATGATTTAACTCCATTCCATTTGTTACTTATTGCTCTAATCATAAACTCTTTATCCTCTACCATTAAATTATATATTTTTGCCACTGTTCCTTTACTTGTTTTTTCTCTTGCATTTAGCAATTTATCTACCTTTAGTTCTTCAGTGGGCTGTGCACCCTCTTTTTTTTACTTTTTCCCAAATCCCTCTTATTTTTAACCAATTTTCTCCCCCCCCCCACCTTTTCAAAAAACTCTGGTTAATTAATTATCTCTCCATCTTGTTTCCACATATCTTTTACCCTCCTTAATCCCTTTTCTTCTAAGTTATTTGCTAACCTTGCTCTTAATTGGAGTCTTTCCTGATATTTTATATGCCCATCGTTTTTGCCATTTTTGCCAACAGTCATATGCTATCTTTCTCGATCCTGTTAGATTTTCCTTTATTTGGTTAATATCTCTGGTGTATAACCCGTATTTTCCCCATCCCTTCTCTTGCTATAGCCAAAGTAGTCTTCTTGGCTTCTAGGAATAAGTTCAGTCTTGATTTGCTTTATGGCCCATTTATTTGTTTTTAAGGAGTCTACGGTATCCATAGACCTCTTCTCCAGCACTACAGTTTAGTTAGCACTACTATCCAACTTTCACAACCATACATAGAAATGTGAAGGATTATGGCATGGACAACCCTAGCTTTATTTTTTTATTTATTTACAGTATTTATATTCCGTCCTTCTTACCTCGAAGGGGACTCAGGGCAGAGCATGATGCACACATGCACGGCAAACATTCAGTGCCATTTTTAGATATACAAGACAGACAGACAGATAGAGGTATTTTGGCATTTTCCAACTTCGGCACCTGGAGGTTATGCTCAATTCCAGCCACAGGTGGGTGCTGTGGCTTCATCCATTATGACAACAAGTCATTTTGACCATATTTCATTCGTGTTCTTTGATTGCTGGCATTTTTATGGTGTCATAAAATACCTCCCGGTTTTAAGCGGTACCTAATAGCTCAGGTGCTTAGCTGGACAGCAAGCTAGGCTTAACAGTCGGGTGCTCAATCCGACTCGGAATTCAAACTTGCCACTTTCCAGTCAGCAGTGATCTATTGCTGCTGGCAATTAACCAGCTGTGTTATAGCTCGGCCCTAGCTTTAGTGTTCAATGTAAACTGTTTCACCCTAGCCCTGGAACCCCCGGTGCCACAGTGGGTTAAACTCCTGTGCCGGCTGGACTGAAGACAGACAGGTCGCAGGTTCAAGGGAGAGGCAGATGAGTTCCCTCTATCAGCTCCAGCTCCTCATGCGAGGACATGAGAGAAGCCTCCCACAAGGATGATAAAAACATCAAATCATCTGGGCGTCCCCTTGGCAACGTCCTTGCAGACAGCCAGTTCTCTCACACCAGAAGCCACTTGCAGTCTCTCAAGTCACTCCTGACACGACAAAAAAAAAAAAACCCTAGCCCCGAGGCACCTCTTCACCCAGCACTATACCAGAGGCCAATAATAAAGGGCTTATTGAATAAAGAATAATAAAAGAATAATAAAAAGGGGGAAAGTCTTATATCCACAAGTAGCAATCAGGATATAAACAGCAATATACAAAAGCAATCAGAGTTCAATAAAAGTCTTTAAGAAATCCATGGGAACTTCACAGGAAGTAGAAATCCAAGATCATAGAAATAATTCAAAATAAAATGCAGGAACATGAATAAAGGAAACTTAATCCAGGCAAAACTCTTCCAAGGTGCAAAGGCATGAACATGAAAAAAGAATCTTGATATTACAAGAACCAAAGACTTGAAAACTTGGCACCTTAAACAGAAGGCTGTTTCCCCACAGCAAAGTTGTCTTCTCTGAATTACTGAGAATCAAATGCCTAATTTACCCCCCCCCCCCCCAAAAAAAAAAAAACCACTCATGACATCATCGTTACCACAGCTAGACCTGAAACTCCTTTCTGTAATTCTCTGGGAATGTCTTAATTTCCTGCTTTTCACACTTGAGTCCTGAAATGTAATCTACACTCCCTCAAGACCTCTTCGCCCTCTGTGTCTACCAGCAGATGTTGTTTCCCCACTAGGCACAACATCTGCTGGTTCAGGGTCAGGCCGACCAGTCTCAGACTGGTCTGCCTTCTGACTGGTCAGGAGTACCTCTGAATTGCCTGGATTAAGTTTCAATTTGTTGGCCCTCATCCAGTCCACTACTGATGACAGGCATTGTTTAGGGTCAGGATAGCTTCCTCGGCTTTAGGTGGATATGTTTTTCCTTCTCTGACAACCATTATGACTGTGTCACGTTCCCCATTCAGAGAAACCTTCAGCTTGAGTTCTGTGGGGCAGTCCCAAGTGGCCTAGACCCATTGAATCAATTGCAAAACCTAATGAATCAATACATTTCTTCCAACTCTTTTTCATGGGTAACAATTCAGTGCTGTTTAATTTTCAGTAATACAAATTTTGAAACAATTGACACCGCAGATAGGCAGTTCATTACAATATTAAATGTTTTCAAGACCCAGAAGCTAAGCAAGCTCTTTGGTTTCCCATCTTCAGCTTGGTGTTAATGATGGCTATCTTCGCTCTAGGGCCTCTGGAGATCCTACGGCAGAAGGAACAGCAAAGGTAAGGACATTTCACGCATGAGAGTAGGTCCAAGGAACAGTTTTGTGGTTGTAGTTCATGATCATGATGAGACGGGCCAGCCATACCAAACACGCAGGTCTTGGTACTTTCAAGAGGCCAAGTTAGATCCAGGACCATTGTTGGTGAGGTCCAGAGTGCTCTCTGATTGCAGGTGAACTATAAATCCCAGTGCCTACAAGGGCTATAAATCAAAGTGAATTCTCCCCAAACCTCTCTTAGGTCATGGGGGTTCTGTGTGCCAAATGTGGTCCAGGTCCATTGTCAGTGGGGGTTACAGTGCTCTGACTTGATGCAGGTTGAACTACAACTTCCATCACCCCCCAAACTCCTCTAAGTATGTTCAGTTGCTGATTAGTTCTGATCTTCCTATAGTTGCAGACAGAGTAGAAAAAAGTAGAAAAAGGTTAAGGGAAAGGTAGTCGGCGGGATCATGCAAATTCCACACCAATTGAGAGAGTAAAAAACACTGGGATGTCCATGGTGGAGGAAACACTTAAAATCTAGGGTGAAATTGTCTCCAAATGAAAGCATTCCTTGGGTGGTGGGCAGTTTGGGGAGGGCACTGCCAGGGCTTGGGAGCACTCGCTATAACCTGAAATGTCATTGGAGGGAGGGCTTTTGGTGGCTCCTCGGCACTGTGGGTTAAAGCTGTTTGTGGAAGTGGGAGCCTGTCTGTGGAAGTGGGCACCCCAGTCACATACACACATACATATTTCATTTTTTTATTATGGAGATAGATAAATAGATGGATATAGGTATGTGTTTTCATCCATGAGGAGGAAAACCCTCAAATGCACATCTCCTCCACACACCTTACCTCTTCTCACCTTGTATGAAGACTAGTGATTTGCGTTCAGTTCTGTTGCACTCACAAAAGGGTTCATGGAACCCTACATTTCCGTTCTTATCTCCAGAGGTTGTCAGGAACAGAAGCATTGACCTGGCCCCTTGATACATTTGGTTTCCTTATTCCTGCTCTGTCTGGAGACATCACATCCTTGTCATCTGGTGCTGGTGGAGCCGCGGCTCACACCCCGCTTCCCTAATAGCAAGACATTTGGGCACCACCGCCCGTTCCATGCATTGCTGAGTTTTGTCCTTTTTATATGCAAATCAGCTCTTAACTTGAGCAGGTGGTTCTGGCTGATAAATAGATTTGCGAGTGGCGTCCTTCTTTGCCGAGTTGTGTTTTTCCACTCTTTACCGTTTCCTGGCGCTGCATCTGTTATTCCCTCCCCCCAGAGCAAATCATCTCCATATACATGGCGTGCATTCCTCAGTGCATTGAAGGCAGGAGGAGAAGCATCCAAACAAACAAACAAAAGCAGTCACGTTTGGAACAGGGAGGTTTATTTATTTATCGTGTCAGAAGCTAATTGCGAATAGAGTTATAATGCATAAGAAACCACAAACAAAGATAAAAAAAACATGGCATTATGCTGAATTTCCTTTGACCAGAAGCTGGCCACTTGGAGTGCCTCTGGTGTTGCTGTGAAAAGGTCCTCCATTGTGCATGTGTCAGAGCTCAGGTTGCATTGTAGTAGGTGGTCTGTGGTTTACTCTTCTCACTCACATGTCGTGGATTCCACTTTCTATCCCCATTTCTTAAGATTGGCTCTGCACCTCGTGGTGCCAGAGCACAGTCTGTTCAGTACCTTCCAGGTCGCCCAGTCTTCTTTGTGCCAGGAGGGAGTCTCTCATCCAGTATCGGCCACTCATTGAGTTTCTGACTGGCACAACCTGGGGATCACAACTAGACACAGTGAAGACATCTGCCCTTGCACTATGCTATTCTGCTGCTGAGTATGCATGCCTAGTGTGGAACACACCTCACCACACTAAAACAGTAGATGTGGCTCTTAATGAGACATGTCTCATTATCACGGGGTGTCTGCGCCCTACACCACTGGAGAAATTACACTGTCTAGCCGGTATTGCACCACCTGACATCCACCGGGAAGTAGCAGCCAATAGTGAAAGGACCAAGGCAGAGACATCTCCAGCTCATCCCCTGTTTGGGTATCAGCCAGCACGTCAATGACTTAAATCTAGAAATAGTTTTCTAAGATCTACAGAGACACTCGCTGGAACACCTCAGCAAGCAAGAGTCCAAAAGTGGCAGGCTCAAACCCAGAACCTCAACCTTTGGCTGATACCAAATGAAAGACTCCCCCCTGGGCATACAGAAGACTGGGTGACTTGGAAGACGCTGAACAGACTGCCACATGCACAATGGAGGACCTTCTTGCAGCAACACTGGAGGCACTCCAAGTGGCCAGATACTGGTCAAAGGACATTTAATCAACTACCAAACTTGCAAATTTTGTGTTTTCTCTGTTTGTTTGTTTGTTTGTTTTGTTCTGTTAGAAATGTAATACAATTGACTGGTTGCCCGGACACGACAAATAAATGAGTTTCTGGGTTTTTACCTGCCACTTTTGGACTCTCGCTTGCTGAGGTGTTCCTGCGAATATATCTGAAGATCTTAGGAAGCTATTTCTTGATTTAAGACGTTGGTGTGCTGGCTGATATCCGAACCGAGGATGCGTCGGAGATGTCAGTGCCTTGGTCCTTTCATTACTGGCTGCTACTAGCCCGGCTAATGTCAGGTGGTACAATACCAGCTAAATAGTGTGGTTTCTCCAGTGATGTTGGGTGTAGACATCCTGTGATAATGCAGCATGTCTCATTAAGAGCTGCATCCACTGTTTTAACATGGTGAGATGTGTTCCACACTGGGCATGCGTATTCAGCAGCAGAGTAGCAAAGTGCAAGGGTAGATGTCTTCACTGTGTCTAATTGTGATTCCCAGGTTGTGCCCGTCAGCTTTCAAATGATATTATTTCTAGTGCCCACCTTTTGCTTGATGTTAAAAAAAAAAAGCCTTACCCCACTGTTTTATCTTTCTTGGGCTCCCCTCAATTACATATTTTCTATTCCTACCTCACCCAGGGTTTTATCATTTTATCTCGTCCATTTGGCCTGCCCATCCTGTTCGATTTTATATTGTGTTAATTTGTTTTATTTATTTTATTTTGCTACTGTAACTATTTTCTGATGTAATTGCAGAATTCTCTGCATTCTGTATTTTATGTGTTTTCTTGTGCTGTATTGCATTTTTGGGCTTGGCCTCATGTTAGCCGCCCCGAGACCCCATTGCGGAGATGGTGGCAGGGTATATATAAATAAATTGTTGTTGTTGTTGTTGTTGTTGTTGTTGTTGTTGTTGTTAAGTTAGAGTGACTCCCAAGTATTTTGGTGTGCTGCAATGCTCGAGTGGGATTCCTTCCCTGGTTTATTTATTTATCATGTTAGGAGCAAACCAAATAGTTGTATTGCATTTTTTAACAAACAAACAAACAAAACATAAAGTTTGCAAGCTTGGTAGTTGATTAAATGTCCTTGGACCAGTATCTGGCCACTTGAAGTGCCTCTGGTGTTACTATAAGAAGGTCCTCCATTGTGCATGTAGCAGGGCTCGGGTTGCATTGCAGCAGATAGTCTGTAGTTTGCTCTTCTACACACTCGCATATCATGGATTCAACTTTGTAGCCCCATTTTTAAAGATTGGCTCTGCATCTCGTGGTGCCAGAGCGCAGTCTGTTCAGCGCCTTCCAAGTCGCCCATTCTTCTGTGTGCTCAGGGGGGAGTCTCTCATTTGTTATCAGCCATTGATTGAGGTCCTGGGTTTGAGCCTGCCACTTTTGGACTCTCGCTTGCTGTGATGTTCCAACGAGTGTCTCTGTAGATCTTAGAAAACTGTTTCCTGATTTAAGTCATTGACATGCTGGCTGATACCCAAACAGGTCATCTTCAAAGATCGAGATGCTCGTCTGTTCTTAAGGTGAAAAGCACACAACTACATTTTAGATGGATTAGGAATCAGCTGGTTTTCCCTGTAATAGCACCTAGTTGAGTAGTGCTTCTTGTATGTCAGACCAGAGTAACTCCCAGGTTTTTTGGTATGCTGCAATGCTCCAGTGGGATTCCTTCCCAGGTCATTCTCAGAGCTCAAGATGTCTGTTCTCCATATGAAAAGCACATGTCTGTGTTTTAGATGGATTAGGAATCAGCTGGTTTTCCCTGTAATAGGCAATAAGAGCACCTAAAGCTTTGGAGAGCTTCTGTTCAGCCATTTCAAAGCTCCCTGCTTGAGTGGTGATGGCATGATCGTCAGCATAGATGAAACTCTCTGTCCCTTCTGGGAGTGGCTGATCATTTGTATAAATGTTAAACATAGATGGAACAAGCATGCTCCCCTGGGACAGGCCCCAACTAAGGCAGCCCCATTGAATCAATTGTACTGTTGTACACATTGACTCTCCATTCAATAATTGATTGCTGTGTTCACTTGTATTGAGATTTACCAACAGCATTTGGGCCTTTGTATCTATGCAGAGAAGCCGCAAGTCAGCAAAAGGGAATAATTGTGTGATTGAGTTTCATTTCCTGCAAGAATCCCAAAAGCCTTTGTCAGCATCGATTATGCTCTTTGACCCTTCTGGCAGCGGCTTTTTTTTTTTTTGTCTTGTCAGGAGCGACTTGAGAAAGTGCAAGTCGCGTCTGGTATGAGAGAATTGGCCGTCTGCAAGGATGTTGCCCAGGGGACGCCTGGATGATTTGATGTTTTTATCATCCTTGTGGGAGGCTTCTCTCATGTCCCCGCATGAGGAGCTGGAGCTGATAGAGGGAGCTCATCCACCTCTCCCCGGGTTCAAACCTGCGACCTGTCGGCCTTCAGTCCTGCCGGCACAGGGGTTTAACCCACTGCGCCACCAGGGGCTGATCATTTGTGTAAATGTCAACATTGATGGAGCAAGCATGCTCCCCTGAGGCAGGCCAATCTTCTGTTTTTGCCATTTGCTTCTCTGGCCCTGGAACTCAACAAAAAAGCTCCTGTTTTGTAGCAGATTTCCTATGAAGCAGGTGAGATTATAATCCTTTGTGATATGAGATCAGCTGAGACAGTGGCACATGAGCTGCGGATGTTCAGAGTCCCCACGCCATCCCAAAGACTCTTGGATGGTTGCGGTCCCAGATGGAGGGACAACTCAAATTCGCCTATGACTAAAACTAAACAGAATAGTATTTGGACCTGATGTGGCATCACTTTGGGCACGCTAGCATGCCACCCTCTTGGCTGACAGGTGTGGCCTTCATATATATTTTATTTTTATTTATTGAGTTTGAGCAAGGATGGACCATGGATGACGGGACTTGCAGTACTTGAACTCACTACCTTAGAGCACTGTGGCCCACACCAGTGATGGATCAGGACCAAACTTGGCACACAGAGGCCCAATGGCCCACTTTAAAACCTGGTGCGGTTCAGGGCAAGATGGGCCACTAAAGACATGATTTGCAGTCCCTTCACCCGATTCACTTCCCACAGAACATTGTAGCCCCTACAAATCACAGACCGGGCCCAAACTTAGCACACAGAGTCCTCATGGCCCACTCTACATCCTGATGCAGTTCTAAGGGAGATGGACCATGGATGATGGGACTTGCAGTATCTTTACTCACTTACTGAAACCACTGCGACCCTCATCCAATGACCAATCAAGACCAAATTGGCACACAGAGCCCCCATGACCCACTCTACATCCTGCTGCAGTTTGGAGGAGGGTTGATCATGGATGATGGGACTTGCAGTACCTTTACTCACTTACTGGAACCACTGCGACCCTGAACCAATGACTGATCAAGACCAAACTTGGCACACAGGGCCCCCATGACCCTATCTACATCCTGTTTCAGTTTGGAGGAGGGTTGACCATGGATGATGGGACTTGCAGCACCTTCACTCACTTACTGAAACCACTGCCACCCTCATCCAATGACCGATAAAGACCAAACTTGGTATACAGAACCCCCATTACCCACTTTCTCTAATAACCCGGGCAGCGCCGGGTCCCCAAGCTAGTACAGTAATAAAAAACAAAAACATCACAATACATTTAAAAACCATAAAAGCAATGAATAATAACAAAATTATAAAAACTATGTCTTCTTGCTCAAGATTTCTCACATTGCTATTCTTCTCTTCCTCCTCTTCCCAGCCATCTTTCTACAGAGGTTTGGCGGGATCCCAAGTAACCCTCAGCAGCCTGGTGAACCAAAGCCGAGTGATGCTGGAGGAACAAGCGCGGCATCTCCTGAACGAGCCCGAAAGAGCCACCATGGGCTATTACTTGGATGAATACAAAGAGAACAACATCCCCGTGGATGCCCTCGTCATGGCTCTCTTTGAACTACTGAACACTCATGCCAAGGTGAGAGGAAAGAGGACTCCAGGTGGGATGCAAAGAGCAAACTTCAGGAGAAGAGGTTCCACCTGGTAGGGGGAGAGGATATGCGGCAGGTCCGTCTTTTAACTCTCCGCTTTTCTTCCCTTGCTATGCAGTTCTCGCTTTTGTCTGAAGTGAGAGGTGTGATCTCGCCTCAGGATCTCGACCGATTCGACAACCTGGTTCTGAAGAGAGAGATTGAATTCATGAAGGCCCGCCAGCCCTCCGGAACAGGGACAGGGACGGACTCCTTCTCCATGATGTCTTATGGCGATACGGTCTCTTCCACCGGGAGCCACTTCACTTCCACTACTGTTAGTTCGGCACGGGTAGGTACTCGTTATGGATGCCGTGTTTATACATAGGATGCTAAGAAAGACCGCAGGTAGTCTGTCAGCGAGATGCAAAAAGGCGAGTCTGTGTGCATGTTTGGGTTGATTGAATTGGAGAGGTCCAATTAATATACTTTAATAATAATAATACTTTATTTCTATTCCGCCCTTCTCACCCCGAAGGGGACTCAGAGTGGATCACAAGTATACATACACGGCAAACATGCAATGCCGTTTGTATAGACAGTACACAGACAGACAGCACAGAAGGAGGTGTTGTTTCGATGCCATGGACGGTTGGGCTCAAGTCCATAGGGGGTGCTCTCACTCCATCCTCTATGACGAAGAGCCGTCAGGACTTCCTCATTCCAGCATTTTCTGATCTCCCTTTTCTTTATAGCGTTGTAAAACACCTCCCGAGCTTTTAGCAGTACCTAATTTCTCTAATTACAGCTAAAGCTGTTTTCGAACTGCTTAGGTAAACAGTGAACAGGGCTGACGGTCGGCCGCTCACGCCGACCCAGGGCTTTGAAGTTGCAACTTTTCGGTTGATAGATCTTACAGTTGCTGATGATTTACCAGCTGTGCTAAACCTCCGGCCTTTATTTATTTATATTCCACTCTATCTCCCCGAGTGGACTCAGGGCGGATTACAGAACACATATAAGGCAAAAAAATCAATGCTGTTATGAAATTAATAAGGAGAGACAATACATAAACAGAGGTAAAGACTTTCCCATCTTTTCCATTTCCAGCATCTGGAGGCTGTGCTTGACTCTGGCCACAGGGTGGTGCTGTTGCCCCATCTTCCATGCTGAGGAGCTTTGTCATCCTTGGATGTCCTCCCGATCATATTGCTGCATGGCCTCATGGGCAAATTTTAATACCTCCCCAATTTAAAACATCTGCTCACATTTCTGTTTTCGATCTGCTAGGTGGCAGGGAGCTGGGTCTGATGGCAGGTACTCACTCCGAGCCAGGCTTAAACTGCTTACCTTTCGATCAGCAGGATTTTCTGCAGCTTAGCAGTTTAGCCTAAGCCCACCCTCTTGATACTACGCAAGACAGTGCCCATTAATGTTAAACAAAGGGAAAATACAATTTAAATGCAGACAAAGTTCAAACAGGGTTAAGCCTCACTGAAAACGCTCTGAAAAGGAATCCCTAACGGAAGATTAATTTTATTTATTTATTTATTTATTTATTTAAAGTATTTATATTCTGCCCTTCTCACCCCGCAGGGGACTCAGGGCAGATTACAATGTACATGGCAAACATTCAATGCCATAGACATACAACATATATAGATAGACACACAGAGGCTATTTAACATTCCAGCTTTTTTATGAGGGAATTCTGGCCACCAGGGGAGCTGTCACTTCACCGTCCATTTGTGACACTGTTGAAGTACTTCCTCATTCTTTGCATGCTTGCTGGAGATTTTTATGTCGTCGTAAATTAGTTAAATTAGCCTCCCCGCATACGCGGTACCTACATTTCCTCTTTGACAGATGCAACTTTCTTTCGGGCTGCAAAGGTCAACAGCAAGCTACACAAATTGGTCGGAATCTTACTCCAACCCGGGCTGGCTTCAAACTCATGATCTTTCAGTCAGTAGTGATCTTAATGCAGCTGACTCTCAGCCAGCTGCACCACAGTCCACAGAAACGAATCTTTTCCTTGATAGGCAAAACCCTACCTGAGTGTAAATCTAATCAGAGCAAACTCAATGAATAGGGTGTCCAGCTTATGGGGTTTGGACAGAGCCTTCTTGGGGTTCAATGGGCCACGATTAGCACAGCAGATTATGCTGCCAGGTGCAGTACATTTTGCTGACCAGAAAGTTGCCAGTTCAAGCCACAGGCACGGTGAGCTCCCGCTGTTAGCCCTAGATCCTGCTTACCTAGCAGTTTGAAAACAGTAATGTGAGTAGATCAATAGGTACCGCTTCGGCAGGGAGATAAAAGGTGCTCATGAAGACATGCAAACAATTCGATCAGGAAGGTGTCTATGGACAACAGGCTTCTTAGCATGGAAAAATGGAACAACAGCACCTCCACATGGCCAGAATCGAGCACAGCCTCCAGATGCCAGAAATGAAAAGGAGGGAAGCCTTGCTTCTGTCTGTGTACTGTCTGTCTTTGTTGTTAATTGTATAACGGCATTTAATGTTTGCCATATATATATTCTTTAATTCTCTCTGTGTCCCCTCGGAGAGATAGAACAGAATATAAATTATTATTATTATTATTATTATTATTATTATTATTATTATTTTAGTAAAGCACCCTCTAAGTAGCTTTACCAAGCAGACGCAACATCAGCAGTATTCTGACCAATATTCTGCTGAGAAACCAGTGTCACAACAATGACATTTTGGAGACCTCTGCACACATGCCATCTAATTACGTTAGCGTAATCACTGCTAAGTGTTCAACCCCACGACTATTAAATCCATTTGCCACCCATAAAACACCTTTCATCATAAACGCATTAGTGGGCATGGAAGCTGAAAGCCTTTTCCAATAAGTCGAAGGTGGCAGGGAAGAGAGGCGTCGCAGGGAGGAGACGAGACAGAATCAGCAGCTCTCTTTCTGCGGGGAAAAGAATGTGGCGAGCTTTCCTCTTTCTCCTTTCTGCCCTACCATGTTTGTTTCTGTAGAACAGAAGAAAAGCCTTGTTGGATCAGGCCAAACGGCTCTCTAGCCCAACATCCCCATTTCCTCAGAGGCCAGCCAGATGCTTTTGTTTCCAAGTGGGGTAAGCTGTGTTAGTCCGTTGCAGCCAAAAAGGAAAATAGCGAGAAAACTGACAAACTTAAAGACTAGTTGTATCTCTCATAAGCTGGAGACTGGTGACTTCTATGTCAGTGGGGCTGTGGATCCATTCCAGGTTTCACCATAAACACATTAGTGAGTGTGAAACATGAGAGACTTTTCCAAGGTGCTGAAGGCTACCTTCCGATTACTTCAGCACCTTGGAGAGTGCCATGAAAACCAATAAGTAGGGTTGTGTATGGAACTGTTTTCCTTAGTCTCGTCCATTCTTTCGCTACTTTCATTACCTTTGGGAGCACATAACAGGAAGGCCCTTCCCGGTACAAAAATCAGCTCAACATGAAAATAAGCAGGAGCCGATCCAGGCTCCTTGCCTGCTTTTTGTGAGCAGCACCTTGGAAAGAATGTGTATCTGGCATGCAGACTCAGAAAGCCTGCCTACAGCCGAGCACCTCCTCTGGAGTAAAATTGTCTCCTCGCCTTAGAAAGTACATGTAGTGTGCAGGCCCAAAAAGTGCACCTGCCTGCCTGCAACTGAGTGCCTCCTCTGGAGTAAACTTGCCTCCTTGTCTTGGAAAGTATGTGTAGTGTGCAGGCCCAGAAAGTGTGAGCACCTGCCAGCAGCTAAGCACCTCCTCTGGAGTAAACCTGCCTCCTTGCTCTGCAAAGTACATGCAGTGTGCAGGCCCAGAAAGTATGTGTAGTGTGCAGCCGAGCGCCTCCTCTGGAGTAAAATTGCCTCCTTGCCTTAGAAAGTACATGTAGTGTGCAGGCCCAAAAAGTGTGCCTGCCTGGCTGCAATTGAGTGCCTCCTCTGGAGTAAAATTGCCTCCTTGCCTTGGAAAGTATGTGTAGTGTGCAGGCCCAGAAAGTGCGAGCACCTGCCAGCAGCTGAGCACCTCCTCTGGAGTAAACTTGCCTCCTTGCTCTGCAAAGTACATGCAGTGTGCAGGCCCAGAAAGTATGTGTAGTGTGCAGCTGAGCACCTCCTCTGGAGTAAACTTGCCTCCTTGCTTTGCAAAATATGTGTAGTGTGCAGGCCCAGAAAGCGTGTGCACCTGCCTGCAGCTGAGCACCTCCTCTGGAGTAAACTTGCCTCCTTGCCTTGGAAAGTACGTGGAATGTGCTAGCCCAGAAAGAGTGTGCAACTGCCTGCAGCCGAGCACCTCCTCTGGAGTAAACTTGCCTCCTTGCCTTGGAAAGTACATGTAGTGTGGAGACTGAGAAAGTGAGTGTGCTTGCCTACAGCCAAGCACCTCCTCTGGAGTAAAGTTGCCTCCTTGCTTTGCGAAGTACATGTAGTGTGGAGGCCCAGAGAGCGTGCATGACTGCCTGCAGCCGAGCACCTCCTCTGGAGTAAACTTGCCTCCTTGCCTTGGAAAGTACATGTAGTGTGGAGACTGAGAAAGTGAGTGTGCTTGCCTACAGCCAAGCACCTCCTCTGGAGTAAAGTTGCCTCCTTGCTTTGCGAAGTACATGTAGTGTGGAGGCCCAGAGAGCGTGCATGACTGCCTGCAGCCGAGCACCTCCTCTGGAGTAAACTTGCCTCCTTGCCTTGGAAAGTACATGTAGTGTGGAGACTGAGAAAGTGAGTGTGCTTGCCTACAGCCAAGCACCTCCTCTGGAGTAAAGTTGCCTCCTTGCTTTGCGAAGTACATGTAGTGTGGAGGCCCAGAGAGCGTGCATGACTGCCTGCAGCCGAGCACCTCCTCTGGAGTAAACTTGCCTCCTTGCCTTGGAAAGTACATGTAGTGTGGAGACTGAGAAAGTGAGTGTGCTTGCCTACAGCCAAGCACCTCCTCTGGAGTAAAGTTGCCTCCTTGCTTTGCGAAGTACATGTAGTGTGGAGGCCCAGAGAGCGTGCATGACTGCCTACAGCCGAGCACCTCCTCTGGAGTAAAGTTGCCTCCTTGCTTTGTGAAGTATGGGTAGTGTGCAGGCCCAGAAAGCACGCACAACTGCCTTCAGCCAAGTACCTTCTCTGGAGTACACTTGCCTCCTTGCCTTGTAAAGTATGTGGCATGCAGGCCCAGAAAGTGTGCATGCCTGCTTGCAGTCAAGCCCCTCCTCTATAGTAAGAAACAGGTACAAAGTTTGAATGAAAAGTAATGCCTCCACCTTTGTAACTCCTGAACAGATGGCAGTATTGGTTTGCGGCAGGTACTGGCTTGTTCAGTAGACTCTCCTCTACAGTTCCATTTTGGCAGGAAGCCTTAGCATTGAACGGTTGTGTTGTTAAAGTGCGAAGTTAGGAAACCTGCACAGACGGTTGGTCAATGCGACTTAAGCAACGTGCAATCATTATTATTTTTCCCCGGTATTTCTACCCCTTATTTCTCATGCCAGTAAGGTAATGCTCAAGATCCTGCAAGGAAGACTCCAGCAATACATGGAGCGAGAGTTGCCAGATGTTCAAGCTGGGTTTAGAAAAGGCAGAGGAACGAGAGACCAAATTGCCAATATCCGATGGATAATGGAGAAAGGCAGGGAGTTTCAGAAAAACATCTACTTCTGCTTCATTGACTATTCTAAAGCCTTTGACTGTGTGGATCATAATAAATTGTGGCAAGTTCTTAGTGGGATGGGCATCCCAAGCCACCTTGTCCTCTCCTGAGGAATCTGTACAAGGACCAAGTAGCAACAGTCAGAACTGACCATGAAACAACAGAGTGGTTCAAGATTGGGAAAGGCGTACGGCAAGGCTGCATCCTCTCACCCAACCTTTTTAACTTGTATGCAGAACACATCATGCGATGGGCGGGGCTGGATGAATGCAAAGCTGGGGTGAAAATTGCTGGAAGAAACATTAACAACCTTAGATATGCAGATGACACCACTCTGGTGGCCGAAAGTGAGGAGGAGCTGAGGAGCCTTCTAAGCAAGGTGAAAGAAGAAAGTGCAAAAGCTGGGTTGCAGTTAAACGAAAAAACCAAGATTATGGCAACAAGAATGATTGACAACTGGAAAATAGAGGGAGAAACTGGAGGCCGTGACAGACTTTGTATTTCTAGGTGCAAAGATTACTGCAGATGCAGACTGTGGCCAGGAAATCAGAAGACGCTTACTTCTTGGGAGAAGAGCAATGTCCAGTCTCGATAAAATAGTAAAGAGTAGAGACATCAGACTGGCAACAAAGATCCGCCTAGTCAAAGCCATGGTATTCCCTGTAGTAACCTACGGATGTGAGAGCTGGACCTTAGGGAAGGCTGAGCGAAGGAAGATCTATGCTTTTGAGCTGTGGTGTTGGAGGAAAGTGCTGAGAGTGCCTTGGACTGCGAGAAGATCCAACCAGTCCATCCTCCAGGAAATAAAGCCCGACTGCTCACTGGAGGGAAGGATACTAGAGACAAAGTTGAAGTACTTTGGCAACATCATGAGGAGACAGGAAAGCCTAGAGAAGACAATTATGCTGGGGAAAGTGGAAGGCAAAAGGAAGAGGGGCCGACCAAGGGCAAGATGGATGGATGGCATCCTTGAAGTGACTGGACTGACCTTGAAGGAGCTGGGGGTGGTGACGGCCGACAGGGAGCTCTGGCGTGGGCTCGTCCATGAGGTCACGAAGAGTCGGAGACGACTGAACGAATGAACAACAACATTTCTACCCCATCTCTTCTCTACCCTCAAAGGGGGACTCAGGACGGCTTACATTTAGTAGCAATGCAATGCCACTACATAACAATTACAATTATATGATTAATTAAATACATAAAGCAATCATTAAAAACAGTACATACAGCATTAATTAAAAACAGTAAAACAGTATCATCAGCCGTATCGCCATTCCAGTCAATGTCCAAATAAAGTGCTAATTATGTCTGTTGTCCAAAAGCCTGGTCCCATTGAATTCTTGACAGCAGAAGGTGTCACCCCAAAGGAGATTAATCAGAGAATGCAAGCTGTTTATGGTGATTGTGTTGATGTGAGTACTGTGCGTCATTGGACAATTAAGTTTAAAGATGTTGAGGTGACACCTTCTGCTGTCAAGAATTCAATGACTGCACGTTGCTTAAGTTGCATTGTGCAGGATTCCATATTTCGCACTTTAACAACACAACCATTCAATGCTAAGGCTTCCCGCAAAAATGGAACTGTAAAGGAGAGTCTACTGAACAAGCCAATACCTGTTGCATACCAGCACTGCCATCTGTTGAGGAGTTATGAAGGTGGGGGCATTACTTTTTATTCAACCCTCGTAAGAAGCCTCCTTAAAGTGCACGCCTGTCAATGGTTGAGCGCCTCTCCTCTAGAGTAGAGCATAAATACCTAAAATGATGGGTAGGGGAGCCTGTAAAGTCTCCCCCCAATGATCCAATAGAAAACGGATCTTTCGGGACCCCAGAGTGAAAACAGATATCTGCCCTTCTAATTTCAGGAGGCTCCCAAAAATGGATAAGCACCCCCACAAAGACCAGGACACAAAATGGGTCAAGGTTTATCCCAAATGCACAACTCTAGTAATAAGCTATCTCAGGGCTGAGATGGACTCCCCACTAAAACTCCCCATCTATCCTAATTTGTGCTGAATGATCACTCAGTATCAGTGTTTACAGGAGGCCCAAAAGCGAGATATGAACACTTTTTCTTTTTTGCTTAATGGCAAGAGCAACTGTAGCAGGCTTTAATCTAAGGCAGGGTCCCCAAACTACGGCCCGCGGGCCACATGCGGCCCGTGGAGGGCATTTATCCAGCCCGCCGAGGAGGAGGCCTCCCTCTCAGTGGAATCAGTCTTGGCTCTGCTAACGCAGAGATCCTTTTCATTGTTTCTGTCTCTCCTTCACTCTCTCTCTCTTTCTTTGTATATTCCTTTCTTCTTCTTCATCATCCTCGGAGGAGGTGGAGGTGGAGGTGGGTCTGCAGGCTGCTGTCTGGAAAAGTGGAGGCAAGAGAATTCCTTGTCTCCACTCTTCCAGAAAAGACACAGAGCTGTACCGCCAATTATTAACTTTATTTGTACCCCGCTAGCATCTCCCGAAGGACTCGATGCGGCTTACATAGGCCAAGGCCTCAAAACACAACACAACAATACAACACCTAAAGCAAATTAAAAACAGTTAAAACAATATTAACAACAAGCAATAAACAATAGATCAAGACACTATAAAACTGGGCCGGGCCAGAGTAATGAGTACAAGATTAAAAGTGCTGATGTGACAGGAGGTATGTAAGGATTTAGTTCTACTAAAGTGCTTCTGGGACTTGTTATAGAGTTTTCCTGTTCTGGAAAGGCACATCGGAACAGCCAGGTCTTCAAGTTCTTTCTAAAGACTGCCAATGTAGGGGCCTGTCTAAGATCTTTGGGGAGGGTGTTCCAGAGTTGGGGGGGCCACCACAGAAAAGGCCCTGTCTCATGTCCCCACCAGACGTGCTTGCGACGCAGGCGGGATCACGAGCAGGGCCTCTCCAGATGAACGAAGTGAATGTGTGGGTTCGTAGACGGAGATGCGGTCACGCAGGTAGGATGGTCCCAAACCATTTAGGGCTTTGAAGGTAAGCACCTGCACCTTAAATTGGGCTCGGAAAATAAACTGCAGCCAGTGGAGCTCCTTGAACAGGAGGGTTGACCTCTCTGTGTAAGGGGCACCAGTTAACAACCTGGCTGCTACCCATTGGACCAGTTGGAATTTCCAAGCCGTTTTCAAGGGCAGCCCCACGTAGAGCGCATTACAGTAATCCAATCTAGAGGTGACCAAGGCATGGACCACCCCGGCCAGATCAGCCTTAGTGAGGTACGGTCGCAGTTGGCGCACGAGTCTCAATTGTGCAAAAGCCCTCCCGGACACCGCCGACGCCTGAGCCTCAAGCGTGAGTGATGAATCCAAGAAGACTCCCAGACTGCAGACCTGTGTCTTCAGGGGGAGTGTAACCCTGTCCAGCACAGGTTGCCACTCTATACCCCGATCCGGTTTGCGATCGACCAGGAGGACCTCTGTAGGTAGCCCTGAATCCTCTCCTCACCATACAGCCCTCTCTCCTTCCCTCCACCTCTACCTGGGCACAGGGCTCAAGGCTCAAGGACCCCCTGCAACCCCCCCCCCCCCCCCCCCCCCCCGCCCCCCAAGTTTAACAGGAAGGGGAGAGTGGGGATGACAGAAATGCTATAGTCCGGCCTTCCAACGGTCTGAGGGAGAGTGAACTGGCCCCCTGTTTAAAAAGTTTGAGGACTACTGATCTAAGGTATCCGCACTGAACACCTTGGCATTTGATACCTTCTTTAAAATTAGCCCAAACCCAGGAGGGCATTCCTTACAGGAATGAGAAGAAAAATCTATATATACATTTCTGACTCATTTGGTTATTGTCTACTTGGGGCTTATCTATACGACCCTTCTGCCGAATGCTTCCCAGTATGCAATAAAAGTGGTATAATAAAACAACAGAAAATTGAATCATCGCTTTAAAGGCAGCAGTTAGAACTGCTGTTAAAAATTTACTGCAGAGAATCCATTGGCTGCAATGTGTCAACTCAAGGACTGGCGTGAGGTCTGGTCCAACATGGATCTTCTCCTGTTCTTACGAGCCATTATCCAGAATTTTCAGTTGCATATTCAGTCGTCGAATTACCTGGGAACATGGATGAGAGGTTGTCCTTGAACCCCTTTCGGCCTAGAATCATAGAACCCTGGAAGAGGCCATCTAGTCCAACCCTCACCATGCAAATTCGTAATGAAAGCATCCCATGGTCAACTGGTTGGCCTTTGTGCAACGAGCAATCAAAGTGGAAATCATACGATCCTCTCAAGGTGGGTCGTATGGGAGGATGCTTGCCATAGATGCAGGCAAAATGTCAGGAGAGAATGCTTCTGGAATATGGCCATACAGCCCGAAAAACCTATAGCAACCCTCCCAATGTTGTTGGACTACCAAGTCCCCAAAGCCAACATAACTGAAGGCGAGGAATGCTGAAATCATGGATTGCATGATTCTCATCTTGAAAGACAGATCTTTGGTCTTCTCCAGCAGGCCCTTCATTTATGTTCAATGCTAAAATGGTGGCCGTGGTGGAATTGCACTGTTGTTTTTTCTTGAGGCTGATGTTGCTCATCTATTTTCCTCATCTCTGGTGTCTTTTTCTCCCCTGCCATGCTCCATAATCCCTTTGTTTTGGTCCTTTTCGTTGCTCCATCCACCCTCCCAGGAACGACTCTTGTGGCTAATTGACCTCATGGAGGTAAGCAGATCTTCAAGCATCTTCTTGTATCTTCTTGTACCTTTTATTTCCAACTAGCTTGGATAGAAGAATACTTTTTTTTTTCCAGAATGCATAAGGTTGTGGGTGTGCTACAACTCACATCATGCCAGGTTAACCCCATGAAACTCCATCAATAATTAAAGTTTGTCATGTTGGGCAACTTTGCTCTAGATCAGTGTTTCTCACCCTGGGGGTCGGGACTCATGAGAGGGTCATGAGAGGGTGTCTGAGGGGTCGCCGAAGACCATCAGAAAACACAGTATTTTCTCTTGGTCATCTGGGTTACGTGTGGAAAGTTAGGTCCAATTCTATTGTTGGTGGAGTTCAGAATGCTCTTTGATTGTAGGTGAACTATAAATCCCAGCAACTACAACTCCCAAATGACAAGGTCTATTTCCCCCAAACTCCACTAGTACTCACATTTGGGCATATTGAGTATTTGTGCCAAATTTGGTCCTGATCCATCATTGTTTGAGTCCACAGATGTAGATGAACTACAACTCCCAAACTATATCTGTGTGTGTGAATCATGTACATATATATATATATATATATATATATATATATATATATATATATGTATGGCTCTTTGTCAGGAGGGCTCTGATTACATTTTCTTGCCCTAGTGAAGAGAGTTGGACTGGATGGTCTTAAGTATTTTCTGTTGGTCATGGGGGTTCTGTGTGGGAAATTTGGCCCAATTCTGTAGTTTGTGGGATTCAGAATGCTCTTTGATTGTAGGTGAACTATAAATCCCAGTAACTACAAATCCCAAATGTCAAGGTCTATTTCCCCCAAACTCCATCTGTATTCATATTTTGGCATATGGAATATTCATGCCAAGTTTGGTCCAGATCCATCATTGTTTGAGTCCACAGCACTCTCTGGATGTAGATGAACTACAGATCCAAAACTCAAGGTCAATGCCCACCAAACCCTGCTAGTGTTTTCTGATGGTCGTGGGAGTCCTGTGTGCCAAGATTGGTTCAGTTCCATCATTGGTGGAGATCAGAATGTCTTTGATTGTAGATGAACTATAAATCCCAGCAAGTACAACTCTCAAATGATAAAACCAGTCCCTCCCCCAAACCCCACTAGTATTCAAAATTGGGCATATTTGTGCCAAATTTGGTCCAGTGAATGAAAATACATCCTGCATATCGGATATTTACATTACGATTCATAACAGGAGCAAAATTACATTTATGAAGTAGCAATGAAAATAATGTTATGGTTGGGGGTCACCACAACATGAGGAACTGTATCAAGGGGTCGCAGCATTAGGAAGGTTGGGAACCACTGCTCTAGATGAATCATGGGTGGGGTTCACTGAAGACTCAAACAATGATGGATCTGGACCAGACTCTACACAAATACTCAATATGCCCAAATGTGAACACTGGTGGAGTTTGGGGAAAATAGAATCTTGACATTTGGGAGTTGTAGTTGCTGGGATTTATAGTTCACCTACAACCAAAGAGCATTCTGAACCCCACCAACGATGGAATTGAACCAAACTTGGCACACAGTTCTCCCATGACCAACAGAAAATACTGGAAGGGTTTGGTGGGCAGTGTCCTTTGGTTTTGGAGTTGTAGTTCACCTACATCCAGAGATCACTGTGGACTCAAACAATGATGGATCTGGACCAAACTCTACACAAATACTCAATATGCCCAAATGTGAACACTGGTGGAGTTTGGGGAAAATAGAATCTTGACATTTGAGTTGTAGCTGGGATTTATAGTTCACCTACAATCAAAGGGCATTCTGAACCCCACCAACGATGGAATTGAACCAAACTTGGCACACATCACTCTCATGCCCAACTGAAAATACTGGAAGGGTTTGATGGGCTGTAGTTTGGGATCTATAGTTCACCTACATCCATAGAGCACTTTGAACTTAGACAATGATAGATCTGGACCAGACTCTACACAAATACTCAATATGCCCAAATGTGAACACTGGTAGAGTTTGGGGAAAATAGAATCTTGACATTCGGGAGTTGTAGTTGCTGAGATTTATAGTTCACCTACAATCAAAGGGCATTCTGAATCACACCAACAATAGAATTGGGCCAAACCCTCCACACAGAACCTCCATGTGGGCCACAGCAACGCGTGGCAGGGGACGGCTAATATATATATATATATATATATATATATATATATATATATATATAATGCACACACATTCGCCTTCCTGAATGCCAGCCATACTGTCAGAGAGAAGATTCAGCTTTGTAACCTTTGCTTATCTTTGCTGAGATCCAACGATTCTGTGGATTCCTTC
Organism: Anolis sagrei ordinatus; assembly: GCF_025583915.1. Classification (NCBI taxonomy): domain Eukaryota; kingdom Metazoa; phylum Chordata; class Lepidosauria; order Squamata; family Anolidae; genus Anolis; species Anolis sagrei. Next base: position 25,551,579 of record NW_026844589.1, read on the forward strand.
CCAACTCTGTTTTGACATTTGATAACAGCATCCGGGCTACGATTATAATTAGGCACATCTAGCACCCACATACATGTGAGATGAGACGATTTGGAGAGACGGATGTGGAAGAAAGAGGTGGGATGTAATGCAGTCATGGAGCCAAGATGAATAAGTTGTTGTTGTTACTGATGTCTCTTCAAGCTCACTCTGGCATGTTGCACCCCAGTATTGGAGCACCCATTCACCCAGCATCACACCACAGTGACCCAATAAAAGAATTAGAGTAAGTATATAAAAAGGGGGGAATGGAACAAATAAAAAAAACCAGGATATAAAATACAATACACAAAATAAGCCTACGGCCATACCACCCTGAACACACCCGATCTTGTCTGATCTCGGAAGCTAAGCAGGGTCCGGCCTGGTTAGTACTTGGATGGGAGACCGCCTGGGAATACCGGGTGCTGTAAGCTATAAAAAGAAAGCCTACAGCCATACCACACTAAACACACCTGATCTCGTCTGTTCTCGGAAGCTAAGCAGGGTTGAGCCTGGTTAGTACTTGGATGGGTGACCACCTGGGAATACCGGGTGCTGTAAGCTATAAAAAGAAAGCCTACAACCATACCACACTGAACACACCCGATCTCGTCTGATCTCAGAAGCTAAGCAGGGTCGAGCCTGGTTAGTACTTGGATGGGAGACCGCCTGGGAATACCTGTAAGCTATAAAAAGAAAGCCTACAGSMATACCATGCTGAACACATCCAATCTTGTCTGATCTCGGAAGCTAAGCAGGGTCGAGCCTGGTTAGTACTTGGATGGGAGACCGCCTGGGAATACCGGGTGCTGTAGGCTAACAAAAAAAAAGGCAAAGTTTAGTAGTAGCAATTGGAGCCCCCGGGGTTCAATGGGTTAAGCCCTTGTGCCAGTAGGACTGCTGACCAAAAGATTGGTGGTTCGAATCCAGGGAGCAGGGTGAGCTCCAGCTTCCCATGCAAAGACATGAGAGAAGCCACTCACAGGATGGTAACACATCCGGGTGTCCCCTGGGCAATGTCCTTGCAGACGGCCAATTCTCTCACACCGGAAGCAACTTGCAGTTTTTCAAGTTGGTCCTGACACACACAAAAAAGTAGCCGTAATCCAAAAATGCCAAGTTACACACCAAAACTGTGGGGACACTTTTTAAAAAATGATATTAATATTACAGCATTACAATTAAAATATAAACGTTTTAAAATACCTGATTTTTCTTGAAAGCGTTTCTCTCTGAAAATTTCAACAGAACAGTATGTACTGATTTCTCCCTTTGGTACAAAAGTTCTGTTTGAACTGCTTGTATTTACAGAACACTTAGGTAAGATTGGCCGGGCAAAGTAAACTTACAAACTTGAGAGATCGATTTATCGATTCAGTTTTGTCAATATAACTTAGAACATCTAAGTTCATACAGTGAGAGAGCGTCATCTTCCAACCACTTTATGTAAATAGTAGGCTTGGTTGATCAAGAAAAAAATGGTTCTAAACTCGTTTCATATACAGGGGGCGCTGGCGTTTCGATTTTAAAATTATTTCTGAACTTTTCTTGAAAAAAAGATTGGAAATAGCAAAAATCAGAATAGCTTCGTTTACTTCGTTAATGGAAGGTGCCCCTCCTCCCTGTTAGTTTAAAATCTTGCAGTTTCCCTTCCCTGGGTGACTGCAAATGGTGATGGATGGCAGGGGAATGAGGTGGGCGTGGCTAAGAACAGCTCTTCCTGAAGGCCACGCCCACAGTGGCTGTCAAGAAGAGCTAGCTGTAGCCACGCCCACCTCCTTCCTCTTTGCATCGGTGGCTTTGCACGCCCGGCGATGCAAATAGGGACGAGGTGGGACATTCCAAAGATTTAAGTTAAAGGCAGAATATAGTTCCAAAGATCTTCAGGTAAAAACAAGAGACACAACCTTATGGGCAAAGTTCAAAACAGAATCCAAGGTACAAGCAATAAAACAATTGCCCCAAGAATCACAATGCAAGAAATCCCAAGCATGCTGCTTTCCAGGCTAAGGTTATTCCATAAACCTTTCAGGCTAATAAGCGACGTTGAGCTGACGTTTTCCCTTAGTTTGCAAGAAGCCTAAATACCTTTCTAACATGAAAACATTATGCTCTCACCAACATGAAAGCATTGCGATGACCTTGGCCCAAGCTGGCTTCTCGTCTGCTGGCCAGGCAAGAACTCTGCCTGACCCGCAAATCAAGACGAGCCTGCCAGGTCAGGTCACTATCACTATCAGCATGGGAAGGAGGCAAAAGCCTCGCCACCTGTTCGCTATCTCCGTTAAAATTCTTTTCTTCTGAGAACCTCTGTGTTGTTGACTCTCCACTGTCTGTGGGAGCCTCAGAAAAAGACCTAGAAGCAGGCCCAGAGATCTGAGGCACAGAAAAAGAGCCAGGAATCTGAATCCCATCATCCTCATCATCAGGGAACATCTCAGCCACAACAGTTTTATGTTAATATTCAAAAACATTAATCTACTGATGTCTCAATTAATGTAATTTTATTGGCATCTATTTTTATTTTGAAATTTACCAGTAGCTGCTGCATTTCCCACCCTCGGCTTATACTCGAGTCAGTACATTTTCCCAGTTATTTGTGGTAAAATTAGGTGCCTCTGCTTATATTCGGGTCGGCTTATACTCGAGTATATACGGTAATTGCTTTTTGGAAAAAAAAATGTTTCAAACTGAAAAATAAAAGATGACCAGTCTGCATAAAAATGCTTTCTTCCTAATTCCCTATTTTTCCCCTCTTGGTTCCCTGTTATTAGAATACATCGGATTTAGAAGGAGGAGATGGCAGCCAAAGCAGTATCAACGCCCTGCCTGACGTTTCCCTGGTAAGACCCAGTCCTCTCTTTCTCTTTGACTTCATTTCATCATGTCCTCAGAGCTTTACTTGTGCCCGAATCAGGATACTGTATGAGAAGCCACAGATCTGTGCATTCTGATACGTTCCATGAAAATAATAATGATAATAATAATAATAATAATAATAATAATAATATATTTTATTTATATTCCGCTCTATCTCCCCAAGGGGACTGAGGGTGGATTGCAGAACACATATATGACAAACATTCAATACCGTTATACAATTCACAAGGGTTAGAATGTATATTTTATTGATTAGCCCATTGGCTGTATCAAAATATACAATTAACAAGGACGGATAATATATAAACAGAGATATAGGCTTTCCTATAGTGTGAGAGTGATCCTGGACTCATCGCTGAGCCTGGAACCCCAGGTCTCAGTGGTGGCCGGGAGAGCTTTCGCACAATTAAAACTTGTGCGCCAACTGCACCCATACCTTGGGAGATCGGACTTGGCTACGGTAGTCCACGCTCTGGTTACATCCTGAATAGATTACTGCAATGCACTCTACGTGGGGATGCCTCTGAAGACTGTTTGGAAGCTTCAGCTAGTCCAATGCTCGGCAGCCAGGTTGCTTACAGGAGCGGAGTATCGAGGGCACACAACGCCCTTGTTGTGCCAGCTCCACTGGCTGCCTATTAGCTTCCGAGCACAATTCAAAGTGCTGGCTTTAGCACTTTATTTATTCTGTCCGAACATATCTCCCTCTACAAACCACCTAGGACCTTAAGATCGTCGGGGGAGGCCCTGCTCTCGGTCCCTCCACCATTGCAATCGTGTTTGGCGGGAATGAGAGACAGGGCCTTCTCCATAGTGGCCCCTCGGCTATGGAATTCCCTCCCAAACGAGATCAGATCTGCTCCATCACTCCTGACCTTCCGGAAAAAAGTGAAATCCTGGCTATGGGATCAAGTATTCACATATTAGACTGCTGGCAAAGATATAGTTTTAATGTACTGCTTTTAAGATGACAGCTTAAATCGGCGAATTGTTTCAATTGTTATATTGTTTTATTATAATGTGTATATTTATGTTTGTTTTACTCTGTTGTTGGTGCTGTGCCAGTTGGTAGCCATCCTGAGTCACTCTGCAGAGGTTGAGATAGGACAGGATAAAAATGCCCTAAATAAATAAATAAATTTTCCATCTTTTTCATCTGGAGGCCAGAGAGACCGCCAGGTATTTGGGTGTGTGGCAATGCTCCAGTGGGATTCCTTTCCAGATAATCCTCGAAGCTTGAGATGTTTGTCTGTTCTTAAGATGAAAATCACATGTCTGTGTTTTAGATGGATTTGGAATCAGCTGGTTTTCCCTGTAGTACACGGTAAGAGCAGGGAAAGCTTCAGAGAGCTTCTGTTCAACCACTCCAAAGCTCCCTGCTTGGATGGTGATGGCACGATCGTCAGCATAGATGAAACTCTCTGTCCCTTCAGGCAGTGGCTGATCATTTCTGTAAACTGTAAACGTTGATGGAGCAAGCACACTCCCATTTCAAAGCTTCCTGCTTGGGTGGTGATGGCACAATTGTCAGCGTAGATGAAATTATCTGTCCCTTCAGGCAGTGGCTGGTCATTTGTGTAAATTGTAAACATTGATGGAGCAAGCACATTACCATTTCAAAGCTCCCTGCTTGGGTGGTGATGGCACAATCGTCAGCATAGATGAAACTATCTGTCCCTTCAGGCAGTGGCTGGTCATTTGTGTAAATTTTAAATATTGATGGAGCAAGCACACTCCCATTTCAAAGTTTACTGCTTGGACGGTGATGGCATGATCATTAGCATAGATGAAACTGTCCCTTCAGGCTGTGGCTGATCATTTGTGTAAATTGTAAACAATGATGGAGCAAGCACATTACCATTTCAAATCTCCCTGCTTGGGCGGTGATGGCAAGATCGTCAGCATAGATGAAACTCTCTGTCCCTTCAGGCGGTGGCTGATCATTTCTGTAAATTGTAAACATTGGTGGAGCAAGCATACTCCCATTTCAAAGCTTCCTGCTTGGGTGGTGATGACACGATCGTCAGCATAGATGAAATTCTCTGTCCTTTCAGGCAGTGGCTGATCATTTGTGTAAATTGTAAACATTGATGGAGCAAGCACACTCCCATTTCAAAGCTCCCTGCTTGGGCAGTGATGGCACAATCATCAGTATAGATTAAACTCTGTCCCTTCTGATCATTTGTGTAAATTGTAAACATTGATGGAACAAGCACACTCCCATTTCAAAGCTCCCTGCTTGGGTGGTGATGGCACAATCGTCAGCATAGATGAAACTATCTGTCCCTTCAGGCAGTGGCTGGTCATTTGTGTAAATTGTAAACATTGGTGGAGCAAGCATACTCCCATTTCAAAGCTTCCTGCTTGGGTGGTGATGACACGATCATCAGCATAGATGAAATTCTCTGTCCTTTCAGGCAGTGGCTGATCATTTGTGTAAATTGTAAACATTGATGGAGCAAGCACACTCCCATTTCAAAGCTCCCTGCTTGGGCAGTGATGGCACGATCATCAGTATAGATTAAACTCTGTCCCTTCTGATCATTTGTGTAAATTGTAAACATTGATGGAGCAAGCACACTCCCATTTCAAAGCTCCCTGCTTGGGCAGTGATGGCACGATCATCAGTATAGATTAAACTCTGTCCCTTCTGATCATTTGTGTAAATTGTAAACATTGATGGAACAAGCACACTCCCATTTCAAAGCTCCCTGCTTGGGTAGTGATGGCACGATCATCAGTATAGATTAAACTCTGTCCCTTCTGATCATTTGTGTAAATTGTAAACATTGATGGAGCAAGCACACTCCCATTTCAAAGCTCCCTGCTTGGGCAGTGATGGCACGATCATCAGTATAGATTAAACTCTGTCCCTTCTGATCATTTGTGTAAATTGTAAACATTGATGGAGCAAGCACACTCCCATTTCAAAGCTTCCTGCTTGGGTGGTGATGGCACGATCGTCAGCATAGATGAAGCTCTCTGTCCCTTCAGGCAGTAGCTGGCCATTTGTTTAAATGTTAAACATTGATGGTGCAAGCACTCAAAATACTCAAAACATGACACTGTTTCTCCAATGTTGTTTTTCCTAGGATGATGTTTCCTCTATCCCGGATGAGCCCCCAGCTTTCAAACCTCCACCGCCTCCACCTTCACCTCAAACCGCCGCGGAGGGCACTCTTTCCCAAAACAAACCCGTCTCGAAAGGAAGACTCCAACGGCCGTCCTCCGAATCCTCCCAGTCGGGGCTCTTCTTCACGGCACCCCACAACTCCACACCGCCCCCCGGCCTCTCCGAGAAGGACACCATCAGCCTGGCCTCCTCGTCCTCCACCACAGCTTCCTCCACCGACGGTTCCACCTCCAGCGCCATCTACGCCTCCATTAGTCCGGCCACTCACCGTGGTTCCCGAAGACCTACCGAAGCCCGCTTGTTGTTGGTCAACCAACACCCCATTGGGCCTTTCCCTCGGGTACGGTCGCCGACGCGGCTCAAGACACCCTCTCCGGAAACTACAGATCCCACCAATTCTCCTTCGCCGCCGCCTCACCCTTCCCATCCTGCTCCTCCTCCTCCTCCGGCTGAAAAGGGGTCCCCCGAAGCTGGGGCTGCTCAACACTTCATCATGGTGGAGGTACACCAACCCAACAGCGAGCCAGATGTGAATGAAGTGCGGTCTCTGCCCCAAGCCAGAGGTGACAACCCATCTCCTGGTTTTGTAGTCTTATGGTTAAAAATTGGGTTGTTGTGATTTTTCGTTCCGGAAGCATTCTCTCCTGACGTTTCCCCCACATCTAAGGCAGGCATCCTCAGAGGTTGTGAAGTCTGTTGGAAACTAGTCAAGTGGGGTTTGTATCCCTGCGGAATAATAGCCACATAACCTTGGAGGTGTCTATAGACAACTCAGGCTCTTCAGCTTGGAAATGGAGATGAGCACCACCTCCAGAGTCGGAGATGAAAGGGAAAGCCTTTGCCTTTGTCTGTGTATTTGATTTTCATTGTTTCAAAGCATTGAATTTTTCCCTGACCTGAAGGTTGGCAGTTCAAATCAGCGAGACATGGTGAGCTCCCACTGTTAGCCCCAGCTCCTGCCAACCTAGCAATTCAAAAACAGTTTAGGATCTTTGTGCAAGGCTGAACCGAAATTGAGGGGGTTTGGGCTCTTCTTCCAAAATGCAGTATTTTGATGGTCTGCATCGTTATTTCTTGGGTTGGCAGTTCAAATCCGCAAGACATGGTGAGCTCCCACTGTTAGCCCCAGCTCCTGCCAACCTAGCAGTTCAAAAACAGTTTAGGATCTTTGTGCAAGGCTGAACCGAAATTGAGGGGGTTTGGGCTCTTCTTCCAAAATGCAGTATTTTGATGGTCTGCATCGTTATTTCTTGGGTTGGCAGTTCAAATCCGCAAGACATGGTGAGCTCCCACTGTTAGCCCCAGCTCCTGCCAACCTAGCAGTTCAAAAACAGTTTAGGATCTTTGTGCAATGCTGAACCGAAATTGAGGGGGTTTGGGCTCTTCTTCCAAAATGCAGTATTTTGATGGTCTGCATCGTTATTTCTTGGGTTGGCAGTTCAAATCCACAAGACATTGTGAACTCCTGCTGTTAGCCCCAGCTCCTGCCAACCTAGCAGTTCAAAAACAGTTTAGGATCTTTGTGCAAGGCTGAACCGAAATTGAGCGGGTTTGGGCTCTTCTTCCAAAATGCAGTATTTTGATGGTCTGCATCGTTATTTCTTGGGTTGGCAGTTCAAATCCGCAGGACATGGTGAGCTCCCACTGTTAGCCCTAGCTCCTGCCAACCTAGCAGTTCAAAAACAATTTAGGATCTTTGTGCAAGGCTGAACCGAAATTGAGGGGGAGAAAGAACTCTTGTCTGCTGGAGGCGAGTGTGAACGTTGCAATCATTGGCCACTTCAATTAGCATTTGATGGCCTTGCAATTCAAAGCCTGGTTGCTTCCTCACTTTGAAACCCGCTCATCCTCTGAACATTCAGCGAAAACTTCTGATCCTTGCCTGACTACAACAACTGGTTCCTCAGCAAACTATGACTCCAAAGACTTGCAACACTGAAATTATTATTATTATTATTATTATTATTATTATTATTATTATTTACAGTATTTATATACTTCCTTCCTTCCTTCCTTGGGGGGAATGCTTTGTTGGGAGGTGTTAACTGACCCTGGTGGTTTCCTGTGTGGAATTCCCCTGTTTTCTGAGTGTTGCTCATCATGATTTGGGTAGCCAGATTTTGTTCATTTTCATGGCAGAAAGCAGCCAGGCTTTGAAGCTGCAAGGCCATTCAATGCTAATCAAGGTGGCCAATTGCAACTTTCACACCTTCTTCCAACAGACAAAAGTTATTTCTGGACATTATAGATATATGAACCCCACTTGCCTAGTTTCCAACAGACCTCACAACTTCTGAGGATGTCTGCCACAGATGTGGGCAAAATGTCAGGAGAGAATGCTTCTAGAACATGGCCAGAAAAAATCATAACAAGTCATGAAAGCTTTCAACAACACATGGTTAATAATTGTGACTTTGCTTCCCCCTTGCGATTGTATTTGCTCACTGCAAGAAGCGACTAATATCAGTCCCGGCAGGAAGACACAATCCAAGCCCTCCTAACAGATGGCCACTCAGACTCTTTGTAAAAACATACAGAGAAGGAGACTCCGTTGGACTCTGAGGCAGCGTATTTCGCTGCCAAACAGCTCTTACCATCAGGAAGACTTGATGCAACAAGCTTGCTCCTTCCGTAATGTGACATCCTTTCCAATATTTAAACATTATTATTATTATTATTATTATTATTATTATTATTATTATTATTGGCCAGCATAGTAGTATAAGGGCCACAGTGGCACAATGGGTTAAACCATTGAGCTGCTGAACTTGCTGGCCTTAAGTTTGGCAGTTCGAATCCGTGGGGTGGGGTGAGCTCCTACTGTTAGCCCCAGCTTCTGCCAACCTAGCAGCACTACCCTCAGAACTGGAGATGAAACGGGAAGCCTTTGCCTTTGTCTGTGTATTTCTTTTACATTGTTTCAAAACATTGAATGTTTGCCTGACCTAAAAGCTGGCAGTTCGACTCCATCGGACATAGTGAGCTTCCACTGTTAGCCCCAGCTCCTGCCAACTTAGCAGTTCAAAAATATACAAGTGTGAGTACAAGCCTCGATGGGAAGGTAAACGGCGCTCTATGCAGTCATGCCGGCCACATGACCTAGGAGGTGTCTGTGGACAACGCAGGCTCTTCGGCTTGGAAATGGAGATGAGCACTACCCTCAGAGCTGGAGATGAAAGGGGAAGCCTTTGTTTGTGTATTTGTGTTTCATTGTTTCAAATCATTGAATGTTTGCCTGACCTGAAAGTTGGCAGTTTGAATCAGTGAGACATGGTGAGCTCCCACTGTTAGCCCCAGCTCCTGCCAACCTAGCAGTTCAAAAAGATGTAGATCAATAGGTACGGCCACATAACCTTGGAGGTAACTATGGACAACGCAGGCTCTTCGGCTTGGAAATGGAGATGAGCACCACCTCCAGAGCCGGAGATGAAAGGGGAAGCCTTTGCCTTTGTCTGTGTATTTGTGTTTTATTGTTTCAAAGCATTGAATGTTTACCTGACCTGAAGGTTGGCAGTTCGAATCAGCGAGACATGGTGAGCTCCCGCTGTTAGCCCCAGCTCCTGCCAACCTAGCAGTTCAAAAACAGTTTAGGATCTTTGTGCAAGGCTGAACCGAAATTGAGGGAGTTTGGGCTCTTCTTCCAAAAAGCAGTATTTTGATGGTCTGTATCGTTATTTCTTGGGTTGGCAGTTCAAATCCACAAGACATTGTGAGCTCCTGCTGTTAGCCCCAGCTCCTGCCAACCTAGCAGTTCAAAAACAGTTTAGGATCTTTGTGCAAGGCTGAACCGAAATTAAGGGGGTTTGGGCTCTTCTTCCAAAATGCAGTATTTCGATGGTCTGCATCGTTATTTCTTGGGTTGGCAGTTCAAATCCAAAAGACATGGTGAGCTCCCACTGTTAGCCCCAGCTCCTGCCAACCTAGCAGTTCAAAAACAGTTTAGGATCTTTGTGCAAGGCTGAACCGAAATTGAGGGGGTTTGGGCTCTTCTTCCAAAATGCAGTATTTTGATGGTCTGCATCGTTATTTCTTGGGTTGGCAGTTCAAATCCGCAGGACATGGTGAGCTCCCACTGTTAGCCCTAGCTCCTGCCAACCTAGCAGTTCAAAAACAATTTAGGATCTTTGTGCAAGGCTGAACCGAAATTGAGGGGGAGAAAGAACTCTTGTCTGCTGGAGGCGAGTGTGAACATTGCAATCATTGGCCACTTCAATTAGCATTTGATGGCCTTGCAATTCAAAGCCTGGTTGCTTCCTCACTTTGAAACCCGCTCATCCTCTGAACATTCAGCGAAAACTTCTGATCCTTGCCTGACTACAACAACTGGTTCCTCAGCAAACTATGACTCCAAAGACTTGCAACACTGAAATATTATTATTATTATTATTATTATTATTATTATTATTATTTACAGTATTTATATACTTCCTTCCTTCCTTCCTTGGGGGGAATGCTTTGTTGGGAGGTGTTAACTGACCCTGGTGGTTTCCTGTGTGGAATTCCCCTGTTTTCTGAGTGTTGCTCATCATGATTTGGGTAGCCAGATTTTGTTCATTTTCATGGCAGAAAGCAGCCAGGCTTTGAAGCTGCAAGGCCATTCAATGCTAATCAAGGTGGCCAATTGCAACTTTCACACCTTCTTCCAACAGACAAAAGTTATTTCTGGACATTATAGATATATGAACCCCACTTGCCTAGTTTCCAACAGACCTCACAACTTCTGAGGATGTCTGCCACAGATGTGGGCAAAACATCAGGAGAGAATGCTTCTAGAACATGGCCAGAAAAAATCATAACAAGTCATGAAAGCTTATGTCTTGCCTGTGCTGCTCTCCTGACAGCCTTTCTCCTGCTCTCGCCCACCTCAGCGTCCACGCTTTCCCAGCTTTCGGACAGCGGACAGACCCTCAGCGAGGACAGCGGCGTGGACATCGGAGAGGCCGAGGTCAGCGCCAGGGAGAGGAGCCGGATGCAGGGTCCCAACAAAAACCGGAGCCCCCAGGAGCCCCTCAAAGCGGACGGGATGCTGGAGCCAACACCCAAACCAGTATGCAAATACCAAATAATAGTTGTGTTGTTGACAAGTCCAACGTCCAAAGGATTACACATAGGAGTCCTGGGCAGATATGTGCCCCATAGGCTTCAATGGAGGGGCAGAATACCAAGAGGGCGTAATGCTCAATGTGTCCACTGGAGGGCAACAAAGGACTACACATAGGACTCCTGGGCAGATGGATGCCCCATAGGCTTCAATGGAGGGGCAGAATACAAGAGGGTGCAATGTGCAATATCTCCACTGGAGGGCGACAAAGGATTACACATAGGACTCCTGGGCAGATAGTTGCCCCTAAGGCTTCAATGGAGGGTCAGAATACCAAGAGGGCGCAATTCTCGATGCGTCCAGTGGAGGGCAACAAAGGACCACACAAAGGAATCCTGGGCAGATAGATGCCTATAATGGGGCTTATATATCTGTGGAATATCCAGGGTGGGAGGTCCTTTCTCCCACCCTGGACATTCCACAGATATATAAACCCCATTTTCCTAGTTTCCAACAGACCTCACAATCTCTGAGGATGCCTGCCATAGATGTAGGTGAAACATCAGGAGGGAATGCTTCTGGAACATGGCCATACAGACCAAAAAAACTTGCCTAGGTAGTTTGTGACTTCTGAGCAGCCACTGGAATCATGTCCTTTTTCTCTTCTGCCCCCCAACCCCACAGCCAGGCCTTCTAGAACCAACATCCCATCTGATCCGGGTGACAAAGAGTGCCCCGACCCTGGGCATTGCCATTGAGGGAGGAGCCAACACTCGGCAGCCTTTGCCCCGGATTGTGACCATCCAGGTAAAGTATGAAGGGTCTCAGGCAACCCATCGTCATATGTGTTTTTTACAAGCAGCATTTTGAAACTACAGCTCCCACCATGGTGGGTCAGTCCCCTCAAATCCCTCCAGTAGGTTCAGTTGCTCATAGGGGTTCTGTGTGCCAAGTTTGGTCCAGACTCATCATCAGTAGTGGTCACAGTGTCTCTGGATGTAAGTGAACTACAACTTCCAGAACTGAAGGTCAGTCCAGCAGTGAACCTTATAATGATTTGCTCTTCCTTTATCGTATCTCCTGTTCCTTTTCCTTATGTTTTGCAGAGAGGAGGTTCTGCCCACAACTGTGGAAAGCTGAAGGTGGGCCACGTCATCTTGGAGGTGAATGGAGTCACCCTTCGAGGGAAGGAGCACCGTGAAGCGGCTCGGATCATCGCCGAGGCCTTCAAAACCAAGGACAAGGACTATGTGGATTTTCTAGTCACAGAGTTCAATGTTGCACTTTAGGAGTGGGGCGGCTAGAGCCCCAAAGCCAAATAAGAGACAATGGGGGGTGAAGGACAGAAGAGAAAGTGCAAGATAAGGAATGAACAGGGTTCCAAGTGGGCTGCCACACATGTGTTAACATATGTGTGCTGTCACGACATCTGGGTAACTCCATATATGAACATCAATGGCATCGGACATATACAGGACATCCTACCAAGCTTTGGGTTGGTGTTCCAAGACTCCATCTGGATTGTTCTACCAGGCTTTGAGTTGGTGTTCCAAAACTCAATCCAGATTCTCCTACCAAGCCTTGGGTTGGTCTTCCAAGACTCAATCCAGATTCCCTTCCCCAACTTTCAGTTGGTGTTCCAAGACTCAGTCCAGATTCTCCTACCAAGCTATGGGTTGGTGTTCCAAGACTCCATCTGGATTGTTCTACCAGGATTTGGGTTGATGTTCCAAAACTCAGTCCAGATTCTCCTACTAAGCCTTGGGCTGGTGTTCAAAGACTCAATCCAGATTCCCTTCCCCAACTTTCAATTGGTGTTCCAAGACTCAGTCCAGATTCTCCTAACAAACTATGGGTTAGTTTTCCAAGATTCAATCCAGATTCTCTTATCAAGCATTGGGTTGGTGTTCCAAGACTCTATCCAAAATCTCCTACCAGGCTTTGGGTTGGTATTCCAAGACAATCCTGATTCTCCTACCAAGTTTTGTGTTGGGTTTCCAAGACTCAGTCCAGATTCTCTTACCAAGTTTTGGTGTTCCAAGATTCAGTCCAGATTATTCTACCAAGCTTTGCTTTGCTGTTCCAAAAATCAATCCAGATTCTCCTACCTGGCTTTGGGTTGGTGTTCCAAGACACAATCCAGATTCTCTTACCAAACTTTGGGTTGGTGTTCCAAGATACAATCCAGATTCCCCTACCAAACAATGGGTTAGTTTTCCAAGACTCAGTCCAGATTCTTCTACCAAACTTTGGGTTGGTGTTCCAAAACTCAATCCAAATTGTCCTACCAGGCTTTGGGTTGGCATTCCAAGACAATCCTGATTCTCCTACCAAGTTTTGTGTTGAGTTTCCAAGAATCAGTCCAGATTCTCCTACCAAAAATTGGGTTAGTGTTCCAAGACTCAGTCCAGATTCTCTTACCAAGTTTTGGTGTTCCAAGACTCAGTCCAGATTATTCTACCAAGCTTTGCTTTGGTGTTCCAAGACTCAGTCCAGATTCTTCTACCAAGTTTTGTGTTGGTGTTCCAAAACTCAATCCAAATTGTCCTACCAGGCTTTGGGCTGGTATTCCAAGACAATCCTGATTCTCCTACCAAGTTTTGTGTTGGGCTTCCAAGAGTCAGTCCAGATTCTCTTACCAAATTTTGGTGTTCCAAGATTCAGTCCAGATTATTCTATCAAGCTTTGCTTTGCTGTTCCAAAAATCAATCCAGATTCTCCTACCTGGCTTTGGGTTGGTGTTCCAAGACACAATCCAGATTCTCTTACCAAACTTTGGGTTGGTGTTCCAAAACACAATCCAGATTCTCCTACCAAACAATGGGTTAGTTTTCCAAGACTCAGTCCAGATTCTTCTACCAAAATTTGGGTTGGTGTTCCAAAACTCAATCCAAATTGTCCTACCAGGCTTTGGGTTGGTATTCCAAGACAATCCTGATTCTCCTACCAAGTTTTGTGTTGGGTTTCCAAGAGTCAGTCCAGATTCTCCTACCAAAAAATTGGGTTAGTTTTCCAAGACCCATACCAGATTCTCTTACCAAGTTTTGGTGTTCCAAGACTCAATCCAGATTATTCGACCAAGCTTTGCTTTGGTGTTCCAAGAATCAATCCAGATTCTCCTACCTGGCTTTGGGTTGGTGTTTCAAGACTCAATCCAGAATCTCCTACCAATCATTGGGTTAGTTTTCCAAGACTCAGTCCAGATTCTTCTACCAAGCTTTGGGTTGGTATTCCAAGACTCAATCCAAATTGTCCTACCAAGCTTTGGGTTGGTGTTCCAATGCTCAATCCTAATTCTCTTACCAAGCCTTGGGTTGATGTTCCAAGACTCAATCCAAGACTTGGGTTGGTGTTCCAAGACTCAGTCCAGATTCTCTTACCAAGTTTTGGTGTTCCAAGACTCAGTCCAGATTATTCTACCAAGCTTTGCTTTGGTGTTCCAAGAATCAATCCAGATTCTCCTACCTGGCTTTGGGTTGGTCTTCCAAGACTCAGTCCAGATTCTTCTACCAAGCTTTGGTCTTCCAAGATTCAGTCCAGATTCTCTTACCAATCTTTGGTGTTACAAGACTCAGTCCAAATTCTTCTACCAAGCTTTGCTTTGGTGTTCCAAGACTCTACCCAAATTGTCCTACCAAGCTTTGGGTTGGTGTTCCAATGCTCAGTCCTAATTCTCTTACCAAGCCTTGGGTTGGTGTTCCAAGACTCAATCCAAATTGTCCTACCAAGCTTTGGGTTGGTGTTCCAAGACTCAGTTCAGATTCTCCACTTCTGACACCATCCCAAGACAAATACAGCTAGAAGAAGACTCTTGAGGTCCAAGGCCGGACCAAGAAGGTCACCTGCTGAGAGGAATTCTTCCTATAGACCATCTTCACCTGGTTGGCGCACCATGATTTAGACCAGTGATGCCAAAGTTTGGTCCTTGAGATGTTTGGGACTCCAACTCCCAGCTTGTCCAATTCTCAGGAATTCTGGGATCTGATGTCCCAAACATCTAGAGGTCCAAAGATTGGGTTCCACTGGTTTAGAACTTCCTCTTGCCCTCTGTTTCAAAGACGTAGGCTGTCTCCTGTCTGAAATGCTCACCTGACCTTCTTCTGTAGCTTTGCATCAACGGGGAAGCATCTCGCAACGTCTTCACGCTTTGGGAAGGTTCTAGTTCTGCCTTTCCATTCATCTATACCCAGTGATGGAGGACACCTTGTCAATGTCTCATCAGCGTCATGATATTTATATTCCAAATCACCTGCCCTTTTTCATTTTTCAATAAAGCAAATACATTAAAGGTGGGGTTGGAATGAGAGACCCAAAAGGTGTGTGGCTTTTTTGTTGTTGTTGTTGTTGTCTGATTGACAGTGGACATCATAAAGCCACTTTCTAAAGCGAGAAGACCCGGCAGAAGAAGCAGCAGAGGAAAATCACAAAGATCCTTTCAAAATGCATCTATTCCACTGTGCAACCTAGATGTTGGGTTGCTGCAAGTTTTCCAGACTGTCTGGCCATGCTCCAGCAGCATTCTCACCTGACGTTTCACCCACAGCTATGACAGCCATCCTCAGAGATTGTGAGGTCTGTTGAAAACTAGGCAACTGAGGTTGATATATCTGTGGAATGATGTCCAGGGTGGGAGAAAGAACTCCTCTCTGTTGGAGATCGGTATGAATAAACATTGGCCAATGAATAGCTTTTTCAGCATCAAAGCCTGGCTGCTTACTGCCTGGGGAAATCCTTTGTTGGGAGGTGTTATCTAGTTTTCCCTGTTTCCCCCCTGTTTTTTTTTTAAATGTTGCTTTTTATTTACTATTCTGATTTTAGAGTTTTTAAATACTAAATATATCAAAATATATTTAGATATATTTAAATATATCTAAATATATCAAAATATTAAATACTAAATATATCAAGGAGGGTGCAGTTCCCCCTTTAGCCACAGGATGGCAGCAAATGGTTGCACGTTGGAGCTGAGGAGTGCTATTGGCTTTGATGAAGGGGCAAAATATCCAGGAGGGTGCAATCCCCTCTGTGGCCACATGATGCCAGCAAATGATTGCACATTGGAGCTATGGAGATCTATTGGCTTTAATGGAGGGGCAAAATATCCAGGAGGGTGCAATCTTCTTTGTAGCCACAGGAGGGCAGCAAATGATTGCACATTGGAGCTATGAAATCCTATTGGCTTTAATGAAGGGGCAAAATACCAAGTAGGGTGCAATCTCCTCTGTGGCCACAGGAGGGCAGCAAATAACTTGCCATATCATTTGAACTATATCATTTGAACCACCAAAGTGAACTATAACTCCCAGTAACTACAACTCTCAAATGTCAAGGTCCATTTCCCCCAAACTCCATCTGTGTGCTTAGCTGGGCATATAGAATATTCGTGCCAAGTTTGGTCCAGACCCATCACTGTTTGAGTCCATATTGCTCTCTGGATGTAGGTGAACTACAACTCCCAAACTCAAGTCCAATGCTCACCAAACCCTTCCAATATTTTCTGTTGGTCATGGGAGCTGTGTGTGCCAAGTTTGGTTCAATTCCATCGTTGGTGGAGTTCAGAATGCTCTTTGACTGTAGGTGAACTATAAATCCCAGCAACTACAACTCCCAAATGACAAAAAAAATTAGTGATGGTCACTCCTTGAGTTAGTTGGTGTCATGTGGCTAAATTTGGCAGCAATTCCTCCAGAGAATTTTGAGTTATGATGTCTTCCTGTTTTGGGGGGGGGGGGGGGGGGAATATAATAGAGAGGTGCTGTTTTCCACTCTGTCCACTTGACGGCAGCACTCGACAGTTCAAGGTTGCACTTCCCTCTCTGGCCACTCGATGGCAGCAAAGGATTGCAAATGGGAATCTCAAAGCAAGTGCAACTATTCCTGTGTCCACAAGAGGGCGGCAAAGAGAATGGCCATTAGGGTATATCACCTGCCTTATTTATTTATTTACTTACTTACTTTGCTTATATACCGCTGTATCTCAAGCCCGAAGGCGACTCACAGCGGTTCACAAACAGTAAAAACAGTAGAAATAGCAGTGCTTCCATACAACATATAACAATTGACTTAACACATTATCCATAAATTACCAATAAGCAATTACAATGCACAATTATTACAAAAAACAACCGTACCCAATCTTCTCATCATCCAAGCGTAGTCCAGGTTCGTCGTCCATTGTTCCATTCCTATGTTCCATTACCAGATTGCACTAAAATTACTCAAACGCCTGCACAAACATCCAGGTCTTCACCTTTTTGCGGAATACCATTAGAGATGGTGCTAGTCTAATGTCCGTAGGAAGGGCGTTCCACAGCCGAGGAGCCACCACCGAGAAGGCCCTATCTCTCGTCCCCGCCAGCCGAGCTTGAGAAGCAGGCGGGATCGAGAGCAGGGTCTCCCCGGAAGATCTCAAAGTCTTGGTGGGTTCATAGGCAGAGATGCGGTCAGATAGGTAGCTTGGGCCGGAACCGTTTAGGGCTTTAAAGGCCAACGCCAGCACTTTGAATTCAGCCCGGTAGCAGATCGGTAGCCAGTGGAGTTGGCGCAACAGGGGGGTTGTATGCTCCCTGCGCTTCGCTCCTGTTAAAATCATGGCTGCCGAGCGTTGGACTAGTTGGAGCTTCCGAGCTGTCTTCAAAGGCAACCCCACGTAGAGAGCGTTGCAGTAGTCTAAACGGGATGTAACCAGAGCGTGGACTACCGTGGCCAAGTCAGACTTCCCAAGGTACGGGCGCAGCTGGCGCACAAGCTTTAGCTGTGCAAATGCTCCCCTGGTCACCGCCCAAACCTGGGGTTCCAGGCTCAGCGATGAGTCCAGGGTCACACCCAAGCTGCGAACCTGCGTCTTCAGGGGGAGTGCGGCCCCATCTAACACAGGCTGTAGCCCTATACCCTGTTCGGCCCTGCGACTGACCAGGAGTACCTCTGTCTTGTCTGGATTCAATTTCAATTTGTTCGCCCCCATCCAGACCGTCACAGCGGCCAAGCACCGGTTCAGGACTTCGACAGCCTCCTTAGTAGCAGGTGGAAAGGAGTGACAGAGTTGGACATCATCCGCGTACAGATGACACCGTACCCCTTACCATTGGTATCATTTGAACCAGGTGAAGAACAATGGAGAAAAGCACCTGGAAATAGAATAAGTGTGAAAAAAGATACATATCTTTATATATATATGGCACATTGGTCATAATAATAATATAATGTTGGCACTTTGGCCATGATGATGATGATAATAATGATGATAGATATAATAATAATAATAATAATAATAATAATAATAATAATAATAATAATAATGTGTTGTTGAAGGCTTTAATACCCGGAATCACTGGGTTGCTGTGAGTTTTCCAGGCTGTATGGCCATGTTCCAGAAGCATTCTCTCCTATTTTGGTAGAGAATGCTTCTGGAAAATGGCCATATGGGCTGGAAAACTCACAGCAACCCAATAACAATATAATGTTGACACATTGACCATAATGATAATGATGATGATAGGAAGTGTTCGACTTGTGATTTTGTGATACGAAATCCAGCATATATATCTCGTTTCCTGTGCATACAGTCATTTTGAGTCTAATAATAATAATAATAATAATAATAATAATAATAATATAATGTTGGGACATTGGCCATAATGATGATGATGATGATGATGATGATGTCATATTGGCCATAACAACAAAAAAATCCAGCATATATATCTTGTTTCCTGTGACATACAGTGGTTTTGTGTCAGATAATAATAATAATAATAATAATAATAATAATATAATGTTGGGACATTGGCCATAATAATAATAATAATAATAATAATAATAATAATGTCATATTGGCCATAACAACAAAAACAACAATAATATAATAATATTATCTGGGTTGTTGTAGGTTTTTTGGGCTATATGGCCATGTTCGAGGAGCATTCTCTCCTGACGTTTTGCCTACATCTGTGGCAAGCATCCTCAGAGGTTATGAGGTCTGTTGGAACTAGGAAAATTGGGTTTATAAATCTGTGGAATAATGTCCAGAGTGGGAGAAAGAACTCTTGTCTGTCGGAGCTCGGTGTGAATGTTTCAATTGGCCACCTTGATTAGCATTTGATGGCTCTGAGGATGCTTGCCATAGATGCAGGCGAAACGTCAGGAGAGAATGCTTCTAGGACATGGCCATATAGCCCGAAAAACCTACAACAACCCAGAGATTGCAGCCATGAAAGTCTTTGACAATATCATCTTCTTTCTTGCCTTTCTGCTTTGTGGGGAAAAATATTATAGAGGTGCTGTTTTCCACAATGTCCACATGATGGCAGCACCGAGGCGCCCTCTGCTGCTCAAGCGTGCACTTCTCTATCTGGCCACTTGATGGCAGCAAAGGACTGCAAATCAGAATCTCAAGGCAAGTGCAAATATTCCTGTGTCCACAAGAGGGCGGCAAAGAGAATGGCCATTAGGGTATATCACCTGCCTTATATACATACATATATTTTTCTCATACAACCTATTTACAGGTGTTTTTCTCCACTGTTCTTCATCTTTCTTCTTTTCACCAGATAGATAGATAGATAGATAGATAGATAGATAGATAGATAGATAGATAGATAGATAGATAGATAGATAGATAGATAGATACTTGGGTTGTTGTCGGTTTCTTGGGTTATATGGTCATGTTTTCTAGTTTCCAACAGACCTCGCAACCTCTGAGGATGTCTGACATAGATGGAGGCGAAACATCAGGAGAGAATGCTTCTGGAACATGGCCAGACAGCCCAGGAAATGCAGAAACAAAGGAAACTGTGAACAAACAAAGCAAAACATATTGTCAACAACACTGTTTCTCCCTTTCTATTTTGCTTTTAAAAGGGCAGGATCCATTCGAGATGGTCTCAAGAATCTCCGGGGCTGCATC
This sequence comes from Anolis sagrei ordinatus, assembly GCF_025583915.1. NCBI lineage: Eukaryota > Metazoa > Chordata > Lepidosauria > Squamata > Anolidae > Anolis > Anolis sagrei. Next base: position 25,571,559 of record NW_026844589.1, read on the forward strand.
CACACTGTGGAATTAATCTAGTTTGATACCACTTCATCCCCCATGGCCCAATGCTATGGGATTTTGGGATTTGTCCTTTTGTCTTGCCAGCAGTCTTGCTATTTCATCACACTAGGGAAGGAATCCACTGTAAATCCTCCTGCAGAATTCTGGGTTTTGTAGTTTAGGGAGGAAACTTGAACAGCCTCTCTAAACTACAAATCCCAGAATTCTGTAGGAGGATGGAACCAGATTTAAAGTAGATTCATTCTCTAGTGTGATGAGGTCTCAAGGCAGAAAAAGGCTCAAGACCTTGCAAAACTACAACTTCCATTATTCCGTAGGATTATCTGACATATAAATAAATAAATATCCCATAGGATTAAAGTTGTTGTGTGGCTTCCTGTTGACTCTGGATGCATTCTACACTGTAGAATAAGTGCAATTTGACCCCACTTTAAAATTGCAATAGCTCAGGGCTATAGGAGTATGGGAGTTGTAGTTTCAAGGGGTGCCAAACTGCATTAATTCCACCGTGTAGATCAGGCTTAATCCCCTATGAGATGTGTCCTTTGGTATTGCCAGAAGCCTTGGGCAGAAAAGGGCTCTCAAGACTTTGCAAAACTACAACTTCCATTATTCCATAGGATTGTCTGACACATAAATAGTATTGGAGTTGTAGTTTCAAGGGGTGTCAAACTCCATTAATTCCACCTTGTAGATCAGGCTTAACATTAGACCTTGGGATGTGTCCTTTGGTATTGCCAGCAGTTTTGGCCATTAAAAGCCTCAAGGCCTTGCAAAACTACAACTTCCATTACTCCATAGGATTGTCTGACACATAAATAAATAAATAAATAAATAAATAAATAAATAAATAAATATCCCATAGGATTAAAGTTGTTGTGCAACTTCCTGTTGACCCTGGTTGCATCTAAATGCAATATGACCCCAATTTAAAATTACAATAGCTCAGGGCTATGGGAGTAGGGGAGTTGTAGTTTCAAGGGGTGTCAAACTGCATCAATTCCACAGTGTAAATCAGACTTAATCCCCCACGGGACCTTGGGTGTGTCCTTTGGTATTGCCAGTAGTCTTGGGCAGAAAGGGGCTCAAGACCTTGGAAAACTACATCTTCCATTATTCCATAGGATTATCTGACACATAAACAGTATGAGAGTTGTAGTTTCAAGGGCTGTCAAACTCCATTAATTCCACCATTTAGATCAGGCTTAATATGAGACCTTGGGATGTGTCCATTGGTATTGCCAGAAGCCTTGGGCAGAAAAGGTATCAAGACCTTGGAAAACTACAACTTCCATTATTCCATAGGATTGTCTGACACATAAATCAATAAATATCCCAAAGGATTAAAGTTGTGCAGCTTCCTGTTGAATTAGTGCAATTTATCCCCACTTTAAAATTGCAATAGCTCAGGGCTATGGGAGTATGGGAGTTGTAGTTTCAAGAGGCGTCAAACTACATCAATTCCACAGTATAAATCAGGCTTAATCCCCCACGGGACCTTGGGTGTGTCCTTTGGTATTGCCAGTAGTCTTGGGCAGAAAAGGGCTCAAGACCTTGGAAAACTGCAACTTCCATAATTCCATAGGATTGTCTGACACATAAATATTATGGGAGTTGTAGTTTCAAGGGGTGTCAAATTGCATTAATTCCACTGTGTAGATCAGACTTAATCCTCCAGGGGACCTTTGGTGTGTCCTTTGGTATTGCCACCAGTTTTGGGCAGAAAAGGATTCAAGACCTTAGAAAACTATAACTTCCATTACTCCATAGGGTTGTCTGACACATAAATAAATAAATATCCCATAGGATTAAAGTTGTTGTGAAGCTTCCCATTGACTCTGAGTGCATCTACACTGTAGAATAAGTGCAATTGACCCCACTTTAAAATTGCAATAGCTCAGGGCTATGGGATTATGGGAGTTGTAGTTTCAAGGAGTGTCGAACAGTATTAATTCCACAGTGTAGATCAGGCTTAATCCCCCATGGGATTTGTCCTTTGGCATTGCCCGTAGTCTTGGGCAGAAAAGGGCTCTCAAGACCTTGCAAAACTACAACTTCCATTATTCCAGAGGATTGTCTGACACATAAATATTATGGGAGTTGTAGTTTCAAGGGGTGTCAAACTCCACAATGTAGATCAGGCTTAACATGAGACTTTGGGATGTGTCCTTTGGTATTGCCAGAAGCCATGGGCAGAAAAGGGCTCAAGACCTTGGAAAACTACAACTTCCATAATTCCAGAGGATTGTCTGACACATAAATAGTATGGGAGTTGTGTCAAATGGTATTGCCAGAAGCCTTGGCCAGAAAAGGGCTCAAGACCTTGGAAAACTACAACTTCCTTTACTCCATAGGATTGTCTGACACATAAATAGTATGGGAGTTGTGTCAAATGGTATTGCCAGAAGCCTTGGCCAGAAAAGGGCTCAAGACCTTGGAAAACTACAGCTTCCATAATTCCATAGGATTGTCTGACACATAAATAGTATGGGAGTTGTGTCAAATGGTATTGCCAGAAGCCTTGGGCAGAAAAGGGCTCAAGACCTTGGAAAACTACAACTTCCATTACTCCATAGGATTGTCTGACACATAAATAGTATGGGAGTTGTGTCAAATGGTATTGCCAGAAGCCTTGGGCAGAAAAGGGTTCTCAAGACCTTGGAAAACTACAACTTCCATAATTCCATAGGAATTGTCTAGACACATAAATAGTATGGGAGTTGTAGTTTCAAGGGGTGTAGATCAGGCAAGGGCAAACTTGGGCCCTCCAGGTGTTTTGGACTACAACTCCCACAATTCCTAACAGCCTACCGGCTGTTAGGAATTGTGGGAGTTGTAGTCCAAAACACCTGGATAGCCCAAGTTTGCCCATGCTTGCTGAAGATGAAGCCCAGGTTCTAAAACGCCTGCGTCTTAGCCAATGGGAGGGAAGAAGAGCTCTGATTGGCTCGGGGGGGCGCCTCGTATGCAAATAGGTCGTATGCAAATCTAGCCCCGCCCCTTTCGCTTTGCCGCCTCTTCTCCTCCAACCTTCAATTCGAGGAAGGAGGCGGGAGGAGTGATTCCTCTTCCTCGAGCTCTCATTGGAGGAGCGCCTGCTCTTATGCAAATGAGACCTTCACAAGCCACGCCTCCTCCTCCTCCTCCTCTTCCCCCCTCCCCTTGCCTATCTCAGCATTGGAGACTATTGTTAGCAGCAGCTCCAAACTTACAACTCCAGGAAATTGATATTTTTTTGCTACTTTGGGGAAGAGAGGATGAGTTGGGAAAAGAGATTGCAGCTTTCCAAGTAAGTTAAAGACGGGGTTCATATCAATGTATATATATATATATAAGTATGTATGTATATATGTTGCATGTTTGGTGTGTTGATAAGTATGTGTGCATCTATGTTGCATGTTTGGTGTGTCTTGCAAGGCATTGCATCATGGATTTGGACCAGAAATGGGGCAAACTTGGGCCTCTATGGGATCCTAGGAGTTGGGAGTTTGCTTGCTGCCTTCCCCAAATGAAAACACCCCAGGTCCCATAGCCTTGAGCCAAGGTAGGGAAAGGGGCTCCAAAGTGGGTTAATTCAACAGTGTAGATGCACCACTTGGGTGTGTTTTGTGTTGCAGTTGCTGGGGTGACATCAGAGGAGGAAAGGCATCGCCTCTCTGGGGAGGTTTTGTTAGTTTCCAGGCTTTGCTAAGCAACCAAAAGGCTGCTGTGTTTAAGCAGCTTGCTTCTCCATCAGGAAGACGTTCTCCTCTACACTATAGGATCATAGAATCAAAGAGTTGGAAGAGACCTCATGGGCCATCCAGTCCAACCCCGTTCTGCCAAGAAGCAGGAATATTGCATTCAAATCACCCCTGACAGATGGCCATCCAGCCTCTGTTTAAAAGCTTCCAAAGAAGGAGCCTCCACCACACTCCGGGGCAGAGAGTTCCACTGCTGAACGGCTCTCACAGTCAGGAAGTTCTTCCTCATGTTCAGATGGAATCTCCTCTCTTGTAGTTTGAAGCCATGGTTCCGTGTCCTAGTCTCCAGGGAAGCAGAAAACAAGCTTGCTCCCTCCTCCCTGTGGCTTCCTCTCACATATTTATACATGGCTATCATATCTCCTCTCAGCCTTCTCTTCTTCAGGCTAAACATGCCCAGCTCCTTAAGCCGCTCCTCATAGGCCTTGTTCTCCAGACCCTTGATCATTTTAGTCACCCTCCTCTGGACACATTCCAGCTTGTCAATATCTCTCTTCAATTGTGGTGCCCAGAATTGGACACAATATTCCAGGTGTGGTCTAACCAAAGCGGAATAGAGCATGGGGAGCATGACTTCCCTAGATCTAGACACTATGCTCCTATTGATGCAGGCCAAAATCCCATTGGCTTTTTTTGCCGCCACATCACATTGTTGGCTCATGTTTAACTTGTTGTCCACGAGGACTCCAAGATCTTTTTCACACGTACTGCTCTCAAGCCAGGCATTGTCCCCCATTCTGTATCTTTGCATTTTGTTTTTCCTGCCAAAGTGGAGTATCTTGCATTTGTCACTGTTGAACTTCATTTTGTTAGTTTTGGCCAATCATCTCTTTAATCTGTCAAGATTGTGTTGAATCCTGCTCCTGTCCTCTGGACTATTGGCTATCCCTCCCAATTTGGTGTCGTCTGCAAACTTGATGATCCTGCCTTCTAGCCCTTCATCTAAGTCATTAATAAAGATGTTGAACAGGACCGGGCCCAGGACGGAACCCTGCGGCACTCCACTTGTCACTTCTTTCCAAGATGAAGAGGAAGCATTAGTGAGCACTCTCTGTGTTCGTCCACTTAACCAATTACAAATCCACCTCACCGTAGTTTTGCCTAGCCCACATTGGACTAGTTTCCTTGCCAGAAGGTCATGGGGGACCTTGTCGAAGGCCTTCCTGAAATCCAGGTACGCTACATCCACGGCATTCCCCGCATCCACCCAGCTTGTAACTATCAAAAAAAGAGATCAGATTAGTCTGGCATGACTTGTTTTTGATAAATCCATGTTGACTATTAGCGATGACTGCATTTGTTTCTAAGTGTTTGCAGACCGCTTCCTTAACAATCTTTTCCAGAATCTTGCCTGGTATCGACGTGAGGCTGACCGGACGGTAGTTGTTTGGGTCATCCTTTTTTCCCTTCTTGAAGATTGGGACCACATTGGCCCTCCTCCAATCTGCTGGAACGTCTCCCGTTCTCCAAGAACTCTCAAAGATGGTTGCCAATGGTTCCGAAATGACTTCCGCTAGTTCCTTCAATACTCTTGGGTGTAGTTGATCTGGCCCTGGGGACTTGAACTCATTAAGAGCGGCCAGGTATTCCTGGACGACTTCTTTCCCAATTTGGGGTTGGATGTCCTCTAATCCCTCACCCACTCCATCTTGCTGAGGTTGAAGATGATTTTCTTTTTGTGAGAAGACCGAGGCAAAGAAGGTATTAAGTAGTTCTGCCTTTTCCCTACCCCCTGTCAGCCCCCTGCCCCATCTTCTCCTCGAAGAGGCCCTATCGCCTCCTTGTTTTTCCTTTTTCTACTGACATAAGAAAAGAATCCCTTTTTATTGTTTTTAATGTCCCTGGCAGGCCTGAGCTCGTTTTGTGCTTTAGCCTTGTGGACTTCTTCCCTACAGGTGTTGGCTATTTGTTTGAATTCTTCTTTGGTGATTTCTCCCTTTTTTCACTTCTTGTGCATGTCTCTTTTGTGTCTTAGCACAGTTAGAAGTTCTTTGGACATCCATTCTGGCTTCTTTGCACTTGTCCTATTTTTTCTCTTTGTTGACACGGTTCGCAATTGCGCCTTGTGTATTTCACTCTTGAGAAACTCCCATCCATCCATAATAGGATTTATTATTATTACTATTATTATTATTATTATTATTATTATTATTATTCTGACACAAAAGCACAGTATGTCACAGCAAACGAGATCTATATGCTGGATTTTGTATCACAAAATCACAAGTCAGGGTTATGTGATGTATTATTATTATTATTGACACAAAGCACTGTTATTTTGTATCAAAAGCATTGCATAAATTAGTATAAAACTGATAAAAATAGAAGGAGCGCAGACAGCTAAACATCTTGTGACCAAAAATGGGCAACATAACGGCATTGTCTGTAACCTCCAACAATTCTTCATCTGTACATGAGGCAGGGCATAGTGGACAAGCAACAGCAACGGCATTGTCTGTAGCCTCCAACAATTCTTCCTCTGTACATGAGGCAGGGCGTAGTGGACAAGCATATAGATGTGGAGTTGTCTGTTCTGCTCCACAGCCACACAAGGTGTGGGATTCTATTAGGTCATGCCTTTTTGCCAGGTTGTATTTTGATCCGCTTCTGAGTCTGTTCAGGTACTTCCATGTTGGCCATTCTTGGTTTGCCCCTGGAAGCAGACCCTCCATCTTGGGGGGCCATCCAGTTGGGATTTCCTGGCTTAGCTGTCCAGAGGGATACCCTTGCTGTTGCTGGGGGGACACCAAGAGGAGTGGCAATTCTCATAAAGCTTTTCCTTGATTTGAGTCTACTGGGAGGAGGCTGGTAGCCATGTAATGGGTGGCTTTCACAGTGTTTGACCTTATTTCTCTCACATTTAGCAACAACTTGCCCATCACACATTGGGGGGAGGGGGGCGGGAATGCCAGCGAGCTTGTAGCGTTTATCAACAGGTGTAGGTTGAAGACATCCTGTGATTATTCTGCATGTTTCATTCAATGCTATGTGGAGTGGTAGTTCTCATAAAGCTTTTCCTTGATTTGAATCTACTGGGAGGAGGTTGGTAGCCATGTAGTGGGTGGCTTTCACAGGGTTCAACCTTACTTCACTCACATTTAGCAGCAACTTCCCGTCGCACATCGGGGGGGGGGGGCAATGCCAGCGAGCTTGTAGTGTTTATCAACAGGTGTAGGTTTAAGACATCCTGTGATTATTCTACATGTTTCATTCAATGCTACTCAATGAGCAGACCTATGCCAAACAGGGCAGGCATACTCAGAGGTTGAGTAAGACAAGGCCAGGGCTGATGTTCTTACTAATTTTGAGTCTGCACCCCATGTGCTTCCAGTAAGTTTCCGCAGGATGTTATTGCGTGCAGCTACTTTGTCCTTGGTGATCAAGTGGTGTTTCCTATATGCTAGTGTTCGATCTAAGGTGACACCGAGATATTTAGGATGGAAACAATGTTCAAGCTCTTGACCTAAAAATATTACTATATTTACATTATTATTATTATTATTATTATTATTATTATTATTATTATTTGAAACACAACAAGAGGAGTTCACAGCAAAGAAGATCACTCTGCTGGCTGTTGTATTGGATCACACTTCGGACACTTCCCAAGTGTCTAGGACTGTGTGATGTATCGGCGAATAATGTGTTCAGATCTGTGTAGGGACAGGTAGTGATTTGGTCAGCACCGATTGTTTTTAAGTGCAGGCCAGGGTCTTTAGGCACTGCATCCAGTGTGCTGATCACCCCTGGGACCACCTTGACTGGCTTGTGCCAGAGTCTTTGCAGTTATTATTATTAGTATTATTATTATGATGTTTATTTATATCCAGATTTTTATCTCCATAAGGAGACTCAAAGCTGCTAACGTTAATGGGTGCTGGACTCTCACAGGCCAGGGTTCAAATTCCTGCAGAATTCCTTTTTGGATCTGAAATTGGGATAAGTGGCACTTTGTGAGCCTTGTCTAGAGTCAATCTGATGTGTGTGTGCATGCGCATGCTCAGCTTTGTTCTAATGAATGGCAGCCTTACCCGCAGAGACGTCCAGATGGCATGCAAACATGCTCAGGAGAAAGGGATTTAGGGCATTGTCCACGTGAAACTCTCTCCCTGGAGCAGTGACGACAAATGCACCGCACACACACAAACATATACATTAACCTAATGAAAAGAACACATGGATTGCTGCGTAAGAAGAAAGGAGAGCATGCTATCTAACTAAAATTGCAAAAAAAAATTATGTTCCTGGTTTGAAAATGTTACTCCTGTTACTTTGAAAGCTTTTTCTGTTTGTGACAAACTGTGTTGAATTGTGTTGTCGAAGACTTTCATGGCCAGAATCACTGAGTTGCTGTGTGTTTTCCGAACTGTCTAGCTTTGTTCTGGAAGCATTCTCTTCTGACATTTCGCTCACATCTATGGCAGGCATCCTCAGAGGTTGTGAGGTCTGTTGGAAACTAGGAAAATGGGGTTTATTTATCTGTGGAATAATGTCCAGGGTGGGAGAAAGAACTCTCGTCTGCTGGAGGCAAGTGTGAATGTTGCCATTGGCCTTGCAGCTTCAAAGCCTGGCCGGGGGAATCCTTTGTTGGGAGGTGTTAGCAGGCCCTGATTGTTTCTTGTCTGGAGTTCCCCTGCTTTTGAGTGTTGTTCTTTATTTACTCAGCCATAGTACTTGATGAACCAACCTGGACACAACATATTATTGGTGAACACGGAAATGGTGGACCACTCTCACAACCACGATGTCAGGCTACACAGAGAAGCCATTGAAATCCACAGGCATGTGGACAATTTCAACAGAAAGGAGGAAACCATGAAAATGAACAAAATATGACTATTAAAAAAACAATAGAATCAGGAAAGTAAATAAAGAGCAACACTCAGAAAACAGGGAAATTCCAGACAGGAAACAATCAGAGCCAGGTAACACCTCCCAACAAAGGACCCCCTAGGCAGGAAGCAGCCAGGCTTTGAAGCAGCAAGGCCATTCAATTCACACTTGCTTCAAACAGACCCTGGACATCATTAGAAAGATATATACACCCCACTTTCTACGTTTCCAACAGACCTCACAAGCTCTGAGGATGCCCTGCCATAGGTGTGGGCAAAACGTCAGGAGAGAATGCTTCTGGAACATGGCCAGACAGCCTGGAAAAGATGTCACTCCTAACAACTTGGGACAAATGTTGTTAGTAACCCAACCATTTCACAACCATTGCGAAACAGGAACCCTCGCATAGTGACACAATGTTGTGCGTTGTCACAGTTCACCAGCACGGTTGCAGGTTCATGTCCGCAATCTCCAATTATGGTTTGCGTTCTCCAATTCTTTTTCCCCTTTGGAAACAAAACTTTTTATAATCTGCTTTCCTTATGACTAAGGAAGAAAGAAAACATCTGTCGTGGGAAATTGGGGTGGGCGATGCTGAGCTTTGCCAAAAAGGCCTGGTTCGGGGCCTCTCCGTCTGAAGCTTCAAGGAAAGCTTGTGGGTGGATTTGGGAGATCAGTCTGTGACCGGGGACGATGGATGATAATCGGATTAATGGAGCAGTCTTGGCTTCACTGAACTGGATTCCGGCTTCCCTTGGCAATGTCGGCTGTGAGATTGAGAGCACTGACCGTTCAAATGAGAATCCTCCCTCCGCCATGACATTTCTTCCGGTTCCCCAAATTTCCAAGGAGACATTGAGAATTGATTGTACATCTAGAGCTCTTACTTTGGTGTGTTCACTTGGGATGTATCTAGACCAGGTATGGGCAAACCCAGGCCCGGGGGCCAGATGTGGCCCCTTGGGCTCTTTTCTCAGGCACTCCTCTCTCTCACTATCCTAGCCTTCCTTCCCTCCCTTCCCTCCCTCTTTCTCCCTCCCTTTCATCTTTCCTTCCTTCCTTCTCTCATTGCTCTTTCCCTCCCTCTCTTTCTCCTTTCCACTCTTCAATCCTTCTCTTCCACCCTTTCATTCCTCCCGCTTTCCTCCTTCCTTCCTTCCTTCCTTCCTTCAACCCTTCTCTTCCACACTTTCATTCTTCCTTCCCTCTTTCCTCTCTTTCGCCTTTCTTCCTTCTTTCCTTCCTTCCACCCTTCCTTCATCCTTCTCTTCCACATGTTCGTTCTTCCTTCTCTCTTTCCTCCCTCCCTCCTTCCCTCTCTTTCCCTCCTTCCTTTCTTCCACCCTTCCTTCCATCCTTCTCTTCCACCTTCCGTCCTTCCATCCATCCATCCTTCTCTTCCCCCTTTCTTCCTTCCCTCTTCTCTCCTTCCCTTCTTCCCCTTCCTTCCTTCCACCTTCCTTCCACACTTTCGTTCTTCCTTCTTTCTCTTTCCTCCCTCTTCCCTTCCTTCTCTTCCCCTTCTTCCTCCTTTCTTCCTTCCTCTTCCTCCTCCTTCCCTCCTTTCCTTCCTCCTTCCTTCCTTCTTCCTTTCCCTTCCTTCCACTCTTCCTTCCATCTCCTCCCTTTCTCTTCCTTTTCTCTTCCCACCCTCCTTCCCTCCCTTTCTCCTTCCTTTTTTCCTTCCTTCCTTCCACCCTTCCTTTCTTCCTTCCTTCCATTCTTCCTCCCTCCCTTCTCTTTTTCCTTCCTTCTTTCCTCCTGGGGGATGTTTAGTTGGGAGAAGAGAAGGTAGAGTAGAGAGGGTCCAAGAGAACCATGTTTCCAGATTTTAACGGGTGTCCCACTGAGGAAGAGAAGGAGGGGGAAAACTGACTTTCTGCTGCTCTAGAGACCAGGGCACAAGGGAGCAATGGGTTCAAATGGCACAGAATAAGATTCGACTGAAAAGATTAGGAAGAACTTCCTGAGAGTAAGACCTGTTGGAGAGTGGCTTAGGCTGCCTGGCAGTGAGGTGGAGTTTCATTCTCTGGAGGCTTTTCTGCAGAGGCTGTCTATCGGGAGTGCTTTGATTGTGCCTTCTTGCATGGCAGGGGGTTGGACTGGATGGCCCTTGGGGGTCTCTTCCAGCACTAGGATTCTGTATCAGGAGTACACATTGGACTTTCCTTTGCTCTTGATTTCCCTCTGTTTGTATATAACAAGGGGAACTCTTCATGCTTAATGAGGTTTTAACGCATCACACCGCTTGGTGAGTTACATAACCTGCCCTGTGGCATTTGGGTACGTTAGCAGCAGACCCATGGCAAGTTACATAAAGACCGGGCGCAACCCTAAGTGAATATATCCAATATTCCATTTAAAGTTCAATCCCTTCTACTTGGTGTGTTCTCAACACCACCATACTATTTAAATTAAGGTATTGCGGACTAATATATATTTTGTATGTTCTCAAAGGCTTTCATGGTCGGAATCACTGGGTTTCTGTGAGTTTTCCAGGGTGTCTAGCCATGTGCCAGAAGCATTCTCTCCTGACATTTCACCCACATCTATAGCAAGCATCCTCAGAGGTAGGAGCCCCCAGTGGCGCAGTGGGTTAAACCCCTGTGCTGGCAGGACTGAAGACCGACAGGTCACAGGTACGAATACATCAAATCATCCAGGCATCCCCTGGGCAACATCTTTGCAGACGGCCAATTCTCTCACACCAGAAGCGACTTGCAGTTTCTCAAGTCACTCCTGACATGACAAAAAAAATCCTCAGAGGTAGCGAGGTCTGTTGGAAACTAGGAAAATGGGGTTTATATATCTGTGGAATGATGTCCAAGGTGGGAGAAAGAACTGTTTGTCTGTTTGATGCAATTGGCCTGAATGGCATTGTAGCTCCAAAGCCTGGATGCTTCCTGCCTGGGGGAATCCTTTGTTGGGAAGTGTTTGCTAGCATTCAGAAGCATTCTCTCCTGACATTTCGCTCACATCTATGGCTGTCATCATCAGAGGTCGTGAGGTCTGTTGGAAACTAGGAAAATGGAGTTTATATATCTGTGGAATAATGTCCAGGGTGGAAAAAAGAACTCTAGTCCGTTTGATATAATGGGCCTGAATGGCACTGCAGATTCAAAGACTGGCTGCTTTGTGCCTGGGAGAATCCTTTGTTGGGAGGTGTTTGAAAGCCATTGAAATGCAGGAAGCAACCAGGCTTTGAAGGTGCAAGGCCATTCAATGCTAATTAAGCTGGCCAGTGGCAATGTTCACACTTGTCTCAAACAGACGAGCTCTTTCTCCCACCCTGGACATTATTCCACAGATATATAAACACAATTTTCCTAGTTTCTAGGAAACTATATATATATATATAAACCTCGCTACCTCTGATGATGCCTCCCGTAGATGTGGGCGAAATGTCAGGAGAGAATGCTTCTGAATGCCAGCTAACACCTCCCAAGAAAGGATTCCACCAGGCAGGAAGCAGCCAGGCTTTGAAGTTGCAATGCCATTCAGACCTCACAACCTCTGAGGATGCCTGCTATAGATGTGAGTGAAACGTCAGGAGAGAATGCTTCTGGAGCATGGCCAGACAGCCTGGAAAACTTTCAGCAACCCAGTGAACCTGGCCATGAAAGCCTTCGACAACACCCAAAATATATATCAAGCACGCCATACTTTCAAAAAGTATTTTCTTGGGAAGATGCCTACCACCGTCTTTGAGCTACGGAAGCCCCTTGGGATCTCAAAGATCTCGGAACTGCCCTTAGTTCTTGTCAGTCGTATCCGTACAATCTTGAAGGACATTCCCTTTTTAGTTGTGAAACCACTCGTGTAGGAAAAGAGGGGCTTCTCTCTCTTTCCTGGCTGTTTTTTGTGATATGCCGACTTGCTAACGTTGGCTGCATCACATGTTGTTGTTTGCTTGGCTCGGACGGACTGCTTGCTGCAACCCGAGGAGGCCGTAAACAGAAGGTGGGGAGATCAGCTGAGCCTTCATCTGAACCACAAGGAAAAGGGAAGAGAAAGTCCTGCGGAAAGAATGTTTCAAGGCCTCTCGCTGGCACGGAGCTGCTTTTTCTGGAATGCTGATTTAACAAGATCCAGCTGCAGGAATGAAACCCACCACATTGATGGTGATGCTATAGGAAACCTATTGAAATGACATCTCCTGTGGTTCTGTAGCATTGAGCCAGCTAAAGCGGTGCCAAACACCATGAATTCTAGCGTACATACACCCAGTTCCCCTTTTCTGCTCAGGCTGACGTATTTGAGGTTTTCTATGTTGCTTTTTGGAACGGAAGCGGTGGGGAAGGGGCCTCCGGAAAGAGCAAGGTGGTGCAAGATTTTATTTATTTCTTTGTGTCAGAAACAAATTGAGAATACACTTATATGGCAGCTGGGAGAGCTTTTACACAATTTAAACTTGTGCGCCAGCTGCGTCCGTTCCTTGAGAAGTCTGACTTGGTCCATGCTCTTGTTACATCCCGAATCGACTACTGCAATGCACTCTACGTGGGGCTGCCTTTGAAGACTGCCTGGACGCTTCAACTAGTCCAACGGTTGGCAGCCAGGTTGCTCACCGGAGCAACGTACAGGGAACATACAACTCCTTTGTTACACCAACTCCACTGGCTACCAATTGGTTTCAGAGCACAATGTTACATCCCGAATAGACTACTGCAATGCACTCTACATGGGGCTGCCTTTGAAGACTGCCCAGAAGCTTCAATTAGTCCAGTGGTCAGCAGCCAGGTTGCTCACCAGAGCGATGTACAGGGAACATACAACTCCTTTGTTACGCCAACTCCACTGGCTACCAATCGGTTTCAGAGCACAATGTTACATCCCGAATAGACTACTGCAATGCACTCTACGTGGGGCTGCCTTTGAAGACTGCCCGGAAGCTTCAACTAGTCCAATGGTCGGCAGCCAGGTTGCTCACCAGAGCGATGTACAGGGAACATACAACTCCTTTGTTACGCCAACTCCACTGGCTACCAATCGGTTTCAGAGCACAATGTTACATCCCGAATAGACTACTGCAATGCACTCTACGTGGGGCTGCCTTTGAAGACTGCCCGGATGCTTCAATTAGTCCAGTGGTCGGCAGCCAGGTTGCTCACCAGAGCGATGTACAGGGAACATACAACTCCTTTGTTACACCAACTCCACTGGCTACCAATTGGTTTCAGAGCACAATGTTACATCCCGAATAGACTACTGCAATGCACTCTGCGTGGGGCTGCCTTTGAAGACTGCCCAGAAGCGTCAACTAGTCCAATGGTCGGCAGCCAGGTTGCTCACCAGAGCGATGTACAGGGAACATACAACTCCTTTGTTACGCCAACTCCACTGGCTACCAATCGGTTTCAGAGCACAATGTTACATCCCGAATAGACTACTGCAATGCACTCTACGTGGGGCTGCCTTTGAAGACTGCCCGGATGCTTCAATTAGTCCAGTGGTCGGCAGCCAGGTTGCTCACCAGAGCGATGTACAGGGAACATACAACTCCTTTGTTACACCAACTCCACTGGCTACCAATTGGTTTCAGAGCACAATGTTACATCCCGAATAGACTACTGCAATGCACTCTGCGTGGGGCTGCCTTTGAAGACTGCCCAGAAGCGTCAACTAGTCCAATGGTCGGCAGCCAGGTTGCTCACCAGAGCGATGTACAGGGAACATACAACTCCTTTGTTACGCCAACTCCACTGGCTACCAATCGGTTTCAGAGCACAATGTTACATCCCGAATAGACTACTGCAATGCACTCTACGTGGGGCTGCCTTTGAAGACTGCCCGGATGCTTCAATTAGTCCAGTGGTCGGCAGCCAGGTTGCTCACCAGAGCGATGTACAGGGAACATACAACTCCTTTGTTACACCAACTCCACTGGCTACCAATTGGTTTCAGAGCACAATGTTACATCCCGAATAGACTACTGCAATGCACTCTGCGTGGGGCTGCCTTTGAAGACTGCCCAGAAGCGTCAACTAGTCCAATGGTCGGCAGCCAGGTTGCTCACCAGAGCGATGTACAGGGAACATACAACTCCTTTGTTACGCCAACTCCACTGGCTACCAATCGGTTTCAGAGCACAATGTTACATCCCGAATAGACTACTGCAATGCACTCTGCGTGGGGCTGCCTTTGAAGACTGCCCAGAAGCGTCAACTAGTCCAATGGTCGGCAGCCAGGTTGCTCACCAGAGCGATGTACAGGGAACATACAACTCCTTTGTTACGCCAACTCCACTGGCTACCAATCGGTTTCAGAGCACAATGTTACATCCCGAATAGACTACTGCAATGCACTCTACGTGGGGCTGCCTCTGAAGACTGCCCGGATGCTTCAACTAGTCCAATGGTCGGCAGCCAGGTTGCTCACCGGAGCGACGTACAGGGAACATACAACTCCTTTGTTACGCCAACTCCACTGGCTACCAATCGGTTTCAGAGCACAATGTTACATCCCGAATAGACTACTGCAATGCACTCTGCGTGGGGCTGCGTTTGAAGACTGCCCAGAAGCTTCAACTAGTCCAATGGTCGGCAGCCAGGTTGCTCACCGGAGCGACGTACAGGGAACATACAACTCCTTTGTTACACCAACTCCACTGGCTACCAATCGGTTTCAGAGCACAATGTTACATCCCGAATAGACTACTGCAATGCACTCTACGTGGGGCTGCCTTTGAAGACTGCCCGGATGCTTCAATTAGTCCAGTGGTCGGCAGCCAGGTTGCTCACCAGAGCGATGTACAGGGAACATACAACTCCTTTGTTACACCAACTCCACTGGCTACCAATTGGTTTCAGAGCACAATGTTACATCCCGAATAGACTACTGCAATGCACTCTGCGTGGGGCTGCCTTTGAAGACTGCCCAGAAGCGTCAACTAGTCCAATGGTCGGCAGCCAGGTTGCTCACCAGAGCGATGTACAGGGAACATACAACTCCTTTGTTACGCCAACTCCACTGGCTACCAATCGGTTTCAGAGCACAATGTTACATCCCGAATAGACTACTGCAATGCACTCTACGTGGGGCTGCCTTTGAAGACTGCCCGGATGCTTCAATTAGTCCAGTGGTCGGCAGCCAGGTTGCTCACCAGAGCGATGTACAGGGAACATACAACTCCTTTGTTACACCAACTCCACTGGCTACCAATTGGTTTCAGAGCACAATGTTACATCCCGAATAGACTACTGCAATGCACTCTGCGTGGGGCTGCCTTTGAAGACTGCCCAGAAGCGTCAACTAGTCCAATGGTCGGCAGCCAGGTTGCTCACCAGAGCGATGTACAGGGAACATACAACTCCTTTGTTACGCCAACTCCACTGGCTACCAATCGGTTTCAGAGCACAATGTTACATCCCGAATAGACTACTGCAATGCACTCTACGTGGGGCTGCCTCTGAAGACTGCCCGGATGCTTCAACTAGTCCAATGGTCGGCAGCCAGGTTGCTCACCGGAGCGACGTACAGGGAACATACAACTCCTTTGTTACGCCAACTCCACTGGCTACCAATCGGTTTCAGAGCACAATGTTACATCCCGAATAGACTACTGCAATGCACTCTGCGTGGGGCTGCGTTTGAAGACTGCCCAGAAGCTTCAACTAGTCCAATGGTCGGCAGCCAGGTTGCTCACCGGAGCGACGTACAGGGAACATACAACTCCTTTGTTACACCAACTCCACTGGCTACCAATCGGTTTCAGAGCACAATGTTACATCCCGAATAGACTACTGCAATGCACTCTACGTGGGGCTGCCTTTGAAGACTGCCCGGATGCTTCAATTAGTCCAGTGGTCGGCAGCCAGGTTGCTCACCAGAGCGATGTACAGGGAACATACAACTCCTTTGTTACACCAACTCCACTGGCTACCAATTGGTTTCAGAGCACAATGTTACATCCCGAATAGACTACTGCAATGCACTCTGCGTGGGGCTGCCTTTGAAGACTGCCCAGAAGCGTCAACTAGTCCAATGGTCGGCAGATAGGTTGCTCACCGGAGCAACGTACAGGGAACATACGACTCCTTTGTTACACCAACTCCACTGGCTACCAATTGGTTTCAGAGCACAATGTTACATCCCGAATAGACTACTGCAATGCACTCTACGTGGGGCTGCCTTTGAAGACTGCCCGGATGCTTCAATTAGTCCAGTGGTCGGCAGCCAGGTGGCTCACCAGAGCGATGTACAGGGAACATACAACTCCTTTGTTACACCAACTCCACTGGCTACCAATCGGTTTCAGAGCACAATGTTACATCCCGAATAGACTACTGCAATGCACTCTGCGTGGGGCTGCGTTTGAAGACTGCCCAGAAGCTTCAACTAGTCCAATGGTTGGCAGCCAGGTTGCTCACCGGAGCGACGTACAGGGAACATACAACTCCTTTGTTACGCCAACTCCACTGGCTACCGATCAGCTTCTGAGCACAATTCAAAGTGCTGGTTTTAACCTTTAAAGCCCTAAACGGTTCTGGCCCAGACTACCTGTCCCAACGTATCTCCTGCCACGAACCATCACGAAGTTTCAGATCTTCAGGAGAGGCCCTGCTCTCGATCCCACCACTATCGCAAACACGGTTGATGGGGGACGAGAGACAGGGCCCCTTTCGGAGGGAGAAGGGTGGGGTATAAATATAGGAAATAAGGAAATAAATAAAGTATAGAGAAACCACAAACAAAATGAAATACTTGGCATGATGCTAAATGTCCTTTGACCACTTTGGAGTGCTTCTGGTGTCGCTGCAAGAAGGTCCTCCGTTGTGCAAGGCTCAGACTGCATTGTAATAAGTGGTCTGTGGTTTGCTCTTTTCCACACTTCCTTGCTGTGGATTCCACTTTGCAGCTCCATTTCTTAAAGTTAGCTCTGTATCTCATGGCGCTAGAGCGCAGTCTGTTCAGCACCTTCCAAGTTGTCCAGTTTTCTGTGTGCTCAGGTGGGAGCCACTGATTGAAGTTATTATTATTATTATTATTATTATTATTATTATTATTATTATTTGATTATTTACCATATTTGTATACTGCCTTTCTCAGCCCAAAGGCGGCTCAAGGCGATTCACAGCCTGGGTTTTAGCCTGCCACTTTTGGACTCTGGCTTGCTGAGTGACCAAAATCCACTGATTGTGGTAATGTGAAAGTATCTAAATTAACTCAGTGTATACATTACAAATACACATATCAATAAAACACAGAGCTGCCACATTCACATTAAACAGAAACAACTGGTTCTTCTCTTGAAGTATGAAAGAAAACCTTCGTGTGGGTAAAAGTCCTATTCTTTATTGCATATGAGTAGACTCCAGTAGTCACACGAGTCGACTCCAACCTGCAAGCGGTTTCGACTCACAAGAGCCTTTGTCGGGCGGTTGGGTTCATTTATCGAAAAAGGCTCAAAAAAAGCTCAACTTTTGAGTTAAGTAATTCACCAACAATGTTCTTGAGGGGTGGATCAGCTACAGAATGAAATGCTTTGCAGAGTATACTGACCAACAATGACTGAGATACTCACAGGACCACTGAAAATAAAAATGGGTTCCCCTAAAACTGTGGCTTGTGATTATTTATTAATATATTTATAATTTTACTTTATTATTACATATATTATTTTGTTTTATAATTGCTATCATTACATTTATTATTTTTCTCTATTTATGATTGTTACCATTACATTTATTGTTTTACTCTATTATTATTACATTTATTATTTTACTGTCTTTATTATTATTGGAAGGATACGTAAGCACATTTACACTGAAAAAGGTTAGGGCAGTCTTATCTTAAATTACAATTTTATATAAATATTCAAAACCATTTAACCTACTGATTCCTCAATTATTGTAATGTTATTGGGATCTATTTTCATTTTGAATTTCCTGCCCTTGGCTTATACTCGAGTCAATCCGTTTTCCCAGTATTTTGTGGTAAAATTAAGTGGTTCAGCTTATATTCGGGTCGGCTTATACTGGAGTATATACGGTAATTTCTCCAGCAGTGTTGAGTGTAGACATCCTGTGGCTGCTACTTCCCGACAGATGTCAGATGGTGCAATACCAGCTAAATAGTGTAGTTTCTCTAGTGGTGTAGGGCGTAGACATCCTGTGATAATGCAGCGTGTCTATTAAGAGCCACATCCACTGTTTTAACATGATGAAATGTATTCATAGTGGGCATGCGTATTCAGCAGCAGAATAGCAAAGTGCAAGGGCAGATGTCTTCACTGTGTCTAGTTGTGATCCCCAGGTTGTGCCAGTGTGTTTTTGTACATTATTGTTTCTAGCACCCACTTTTTGCTTGATAGTCATACAGTGCTTCTTGTAAGTCAGAACACGGTCCAGAATTAATCCCAGGTATTTGGGTGTATTGCAATGATCCAGTGGGATTCCTTCCCAGGTCATCTTCAGAGATTGAGAGTGAGATGCTCATCTGTTCTTAAGATGAAAAGCACACATCTGAATTTTAGATGGCTTAGGAATCAGCAGTTTTTCTCTGTCTCAGGCAGATATGGGCAAAATGTCAGGAGAGAATGCTTCTGAATGCTAACAAACACCTCCCAACAAAGGATTCCACCAGGCAGGAAGCAGGCTTTGAAGCTGCAATGTCATTCAGGCCAATTGCATCAAACAGGCAACACCTAAAGCTTCGAAGAGCTTCTGTTCAACCATTTCAAAGCTCCCTGCTTGAGTGGTGATGGCATGATCATCAGCATAGGTGAAACTCTCCGTCCCTTCTGGCATTTGTGTAAATGTTAAACATTGATGGAGCAAGCTTGCTTCCCTGAGACAGGCTGTTCTTATGCCTTCGCCATCTGCTTCTCTGACCCTGGAACTCAACAAAAAAGCTCCTGTTTTGTAGCAGATTTCCTATGAAGTGGGTGAAGTGTTAGTCCTTTGTGATATTATAATTTTTTCTCAGGATAAGGCGATGCTGCTGGCAGGTCTATGAAGACACCTCCTGTCATCTGCTGCCTTTCATCCTCAGAGCTCAAGATCCATTCTGTGTTTTGGGCCACTCTAAAAGAACTCTCCGAGGTCCTGAATATTGAGTAGCTCGCTCCATTGAAATGAGATTAAAACCTGGAATGGATGTACCATGCTTCTGAGATGAAAGGCACCAAGCTCCACTGAGCGTGAAAGAAAGCGAACACACTATCCACTCCACCCAAAGGGCCTTTTAGTGGACATAGTATTTTAGTGAACTATATGACTAGTCCCTTTGAGTTTCTCTCACCACATGAGAAGCACCCTTTTAGTGATGCATTAGCTTTAGAATCGAGTAGTCTCCCTACTCGAAGAAGCAGTCTCTTCTTATGTGGCAGCTGATGGAGATAAATTGTTCTCTTTTCCTTGGATGCTTCCTTTGTCCACAGTGAATGCCAGCGTCTGAAAAAGGATTTGTTTTGTTTCTCCAGCTGCATGCAAAGAAGGGGGTGTCGTGTCATGTCCAAACTGGCCCCCGTCAGTGGAGACACCAGTCTCTGATTTCTTAGCCTCGGCTCAAGAATTGCATCCTAGCAAAGCAATTTTATCGTAACTGAAACTGAGTGATTGTCCTAGATTCATCCACGTTTGACAAAGAATACGGCTTTGAAACCTGTTTTTAGCAGGAAAAAAAGAGATATATCAAAGAAATGAGGATGGGACTAGCTGGTGGGTGAGTGATGGGAACTGTAGTCCAGAGTGTGCCCATTTGGAGACAGAGCGTGCCCGTTTGGATGAATATCGGAACATAGTGTGGCATTCCAGGCCTGAAAACACCTATGACCACCGCATCACACAAAAGTCCAGGAATATAAGCAGTTTAAACATGTAAAAACATATAAGATGCATATAAAAATCAGTAATAAGAAAGGAAGCTATACAATCCAAAAAGATTTAACAACAGATAATATCCAAACAATAATTCAAATGTCTCATAAAGTTCCAGAGGTGGCAAAGTTCAAGAAGAGCCAGGAATCATAGATACAGCATAAGTCCACAATCATGAAGTTGTAACTAGTAACACTTGAACAAGAGTACATGAACAGGAACACAGAAAACTTCCAGGATGTATTAAATCCAGAATCAATCTGGATGTATTAAATCCAGAATCAAAGCTTGACTTGAACCAGGAACAAGAAAACTCAGGCTTAGCTTCACACTCTTACACAGCGTTGCCTGAATTGACCTTAAAGAACAAGTTGATTACGTTAAGTTCAGTTCAGGCAACGCTGCGTAAGAGTGAGAAGCTAAGCTTGAGTTTTGTTGTTCTTGATTCAAGTCAAATTTTGATTTTTGGATTTATGTGCGCATGGGTGCCTTTTATTACCTCCCCACCAAATCAGTACTTATTTAGCTACTCACATTGCTGTTTTTGAACTGCTAGGTAGGCAGAAGTTGGGCTGACGCTTGGGAGCTCACCCCAAGCTGGGCTTGAACTGTCAACCTTTCAATCTGCAAAATGGGGCATTCCTCTAAGAAAGGAATCTATATAATCCAAAAAGGTTTAGTAACAGATAATATCCAAACAATAATCCAATTGTCTCATAAAAGAACAGGAAGAGCCAGGAATCACAGATACAGCGTAAGTCCACAATCATGAAGTTGTAACTAGTAACACTTGAACAAGAGTATATGATCAGGAACACAGAAAACTTCCAGGCTGTATTAAATCCAAAATCAAAGCTTGACTTGAACCAGGAACAAAAAAAACTCAGGCTTAGCTTCACACTCTTATGCAGCGTTGCCTGAACTCACCTTAAAGACCTTACGTTCAGTTCAGGCAACGCTGCGTAAGTGTGAGAAGCGAAGCTTGAGTTTTCTTGTTCTTTTTAAAAAATATGTTTATTATAATTTTGCTTACAAATATTTTAAAAGCAGAAAAAAGGTCTTATGGGGAAGGGTGGTTGGGGATGGTTGGGTGTAGGGGTGTGCGAGGATGGGTTAGGAGTGAATTGGGGAGTGGGGGAGGGAGCGACTGAAAATCGAAGATAGAAGAGAGAAGGAGAAAAGGAAAAAGAAGAGAAGAAAAGAGAAAAGAAAAGGGAAAGAGAGAGAGAGATACATAGCACTTAAAAATCAATTTTCTTGCTCTTGATTCAAGTCAAGCTTTGATTTTGGATTTAATAGACACCCATGAAATCATTCAGTTCCCTGTGCATTTATTTCACAACTTTCCCTGAACAACAATTTATTTTCGGCTCTGATTTGTAAACAAAGACTTTTGTTGATCTCCGTAGCGGCAGGTGGGTTTCTTATGGGAACCCTCCGTATCACTCAGCTCTTCACTCGATTCCTTATCTGCTGTTGCTACTTCTGACTCCCCTGAATGCCTAGTGGATGTTTACCACCAAGGAGTAAGTTGACTCAAGTGAGTTTTTAACTCTTCTCAGGAAGATCATACTTTTCAAAAGATTGCTGGTTTTGCCAAAAGTTTATGGAGATTTCCACCCACCCCCCGCCAGAAAGGGATTATTGTAGAGTGTGTTCTTGAATGGTTTTCAGTCTATCCCCTTTCCCTCTTGTTTTTGAGAAATGTCCTCTTAGAAAAGAAGGAGGGACTACATTCTGTCCTGAGACTGTTCCAAATCCAAATGACAGTCCAGAAAAGTTAACTGCCATTACATGTGTCTACCTCCTTTGTCTTTTTTTTTCTCTTTTCAGCCTCCGGGCAGGATGTGTTTGAAGCATTGAATAAAGTGTCAATGTGACCTACTTTCTTAGGGCATGCACACCCCCACTCCCGCCGACTTCACCCCCCAGCACTTTGGAGAAACCAGAATGAAGCGGCACAAGTGAGCGTCTCCCTTTGAAAAAAAAAGAGAGAGAAAGACTATCATCTGTGGCAAGTTATTCCGCCACGCTGCACTGTCGCAGACTTCTTTTTCAGAATGGCCAGTGCAGCAAACAATGGCTTTGGGTGGCGGCATCGTTCCCAACAAGAAGAGGACGAAGAAGAGGAGGAGGAAGAAGAAGAGGCGCTTGACCTCGAGGATCATGTGGATCCAAATGGAGGCTACAACGAGAGAGAAAGCAGACTCTTGGGACACATGGATCGCTGGAACATCTCTTCCTCTTCCCAAGAAATCCTAGAAGATGTTGATCTCCTGCAGGAGCTTAAGGATTATCAAGATCTTTTGGAAGAGAATGGAGAGGATTATGATTTTGGCGAATTTCCTGAGTTTGAACGCCTGGGAAAGGCCAAACCTAGGAGTCTCCAAGCTGGTGAGTAATTCAAGAGTTGTGTTCATTTGATTTACATGCAGGGAAAAATGGTATCTGTGCAACATCACTTTCTAGGCCCAACCTTTTTTTGACCAGGGACCATTTTTACCAGGGACCACTTTAACCAGGGACCACTTTAGGCAGGGACCACTTTAGCCAGGTACTACCTTGACCTGGGCACTTTGGCCAGGAACCATTTTAACCAGGGACCACTTTGGCCAGGGACCACTTTGACCAGGGACCACTTCGACCAGGGACCACTTTGACCAGGGACCACTTTGACCAGGGACCACTTTGGCCAGGAACCACTTTGAACAGGGACTACATGGCCAGGGACCACTTTGACCAGGGACCACTTTGACCAGGGACCACTTTGACCAGGGACCACTTTGACCAGGGACTACCTTGACCTGGGACCACTTTGGCCAGGGACTACATTGCCAGGGACCACTTTGACCAGGGACTACATGACCAAAGACCACTTTGACCAGGGACTACTTGACCAGGGACTACTTGACCAGGGGCCACTTTGACCAGGGACTACATGACCAGGGACCATTTTGGCCAGGACCACTTGACCAGGGACCACTGGCTAGGGACTACTTGACCAGGGACCACTTTAACCAGGTACAACCTTGACCTGGGACCACTTTGGCCAGAGACCACTTTGACTACTTGACCAGGGACCACTTTGACCAGGGACTACATGACCAGGGACCACATTCCTGATTTCTCCCAGATGAGTAGGTTTAGGTCAGTGTCAAGATTTAATCTTTTACCTGCAGAAGTTCCCATTCCAGTCTTTGGAGCTTCTTCTGTTTTTATGTCCAAGGAATGAAGGAGCTATTGAAAGCTCAGGTTTTGGATTAAAATGGACCTTCTGTTGAAGTCCTGGAAGGCTTTGGATAGAGCAGTTGCTCTGCTTTGTAGACTTGCTAATAATAATAATAATAATAATAATAATAATAATTATCTATATATATAAATTTCCTCCTGGCGTCGTATGGCGGAACAAAACTCAAAAACCCCCCAACGAAACGCCACCAAACTTCCCATGCCCCAAGGGCAACCAACAAGGTACAAACTAATCCACTCAGAAATCAAAAACACACAACAACAACCACAATAAACGACAAAGCAACTGAGCATGCGCACTGGCGCAAACTCCCTGGCGCGGACACACATGGCCCCACACCCTCCCCCCCGGCGCGGCACACACACAGGCACGCGCACGGCCCCTCCCCCCCCCGGCGCGGCACACAAACACACACGCGTGCCCCCTCCCACCCGGCGCGGCACACACGCGCGCACACCCCCCACCCCACCCGGCGCGGCACACACGCGCGCGCACGCGCCCCCTCTCCCCCCTCCGGCGCGGCACACACACACATGCACACACACGCGCGCGCGCGCCCCCTCACACCCCCCGGCGCGGCACACACACACATGCACACACACGCACGCGCGTGCCCCCTCACCCCCCCCGGCGCGGCACACACACACATGCACACACATGCGCGCACGCGCCCCCTCACACCCCCCGGCGCGGCACACACACACATGCACACACACGCGCGCGCGTGCCCCCTCACACCCCCCGGCGCGGCACACGCGCGCGCGCGCGCGCGCCCCCCCACACCCCCCGGCGCGGCACACACACACATGCACACACACGCGTGCACGCGCCCCCCCCGCCCCCCCCCCCGCGGCACACACACACACACGCGTGCGCGCCCCCCCCCCCCCCCCGGCGCGGCGCACACACGCCCGCACGCGCGCGCCCCCTCCCCCCGGCGCGGCACACACGCGCGCGTGTGCGCCCCCTCCCCCCCGCGCGGCACACACACGCGCGCGCGCGCCCCCATCCCCCCTCCCCTCCTCACGTTACCTCCAAGCCACGCCCCCTTCTAAACCCATCCCCCCTCCCCTCCTCACCTTACCCCCAAGCCACGCCCCTTCTAAACCCATCCCCCCTCCCCTCCTCCCTCCTCACGTTACCTCCTAACCCACCCCCCCCCCTCCTCACTCCTCCAAGCCACGCCCCCTTCTAAACCCATCCCCCCTCCCCTCCTCCCTCCTCACCTTACCCCCAAGCCACGCCCCTTCTAAACCCATCCCCCCTCCCACCTCCCTCCTCACATTACCTCCAAGCCACGCCCCCTTCTAAACCCATCCCCCCTCCCACCTCCCTCCTCACATTACCTCCAAGCCACGCCCCTTCTAAACCCATCCCCCCTCCCCTCCTCACATTACCTCCAAGCCACGCCCCCTTCTAAACCCATCCCCCCTCCCCTCCTCCTCACGTTACCTCCAAGCCACGCCCCCTTCTAAACCCATCCCCCCTCCCTCTACCCTCCTCACGTTACCTCCAAGCCGCGCCCCCTTCTAAACCCATCCCCCCCCCTCTTCCCTCCTCACGTTACCTCCAAGCCACGCCCCCTTCTAAACCCATCCCCCCCCCTCCTCCCTCTACCCTCCTCACGTTCCTCCCTCTACCCTCCTCACGTTACCTCCAAGCCACGCCCCTTCTAAACCTCCCCCCCTCCTCCCTCCTCACGTTACCTCCAAGCCACGCCCCTTCTAACCCATCCCCCCTCCCCTCCCTCCTCACCTTACCTCCAAGCCACCCCCCCTTCTAAACCCATCCCCCCTCCCCTCCTCACCTACCCCCAAGCCACGCCCCTTCTAAACCCATCCCCTCTCTTCCGATCCCCCCCCCCCTTCTAAACCCATCACCCCTCCCCTCCTCCCTCCTCACCTTACCCCCAAGCCACGCCCCTTCTAAACCCGTCCCCCCCCCTCCTCCCTCTCCCCCCTTCCTCCAAGCCACGCCCCCTTCTAAACCCATCCCCCTCCCCTCCTCCCTCTTACCCTTCTCACGTTACCTCCAAGCCACGCCCCCTTCTAATCTGTCAAGGAAGAAGCATAGAATCATAGAATCAAAGAGTTGGAAGAGACCTCATGGGCCATCCAGTCCAACCCCATTCTGCCAAGAAGCAGGAATATTGCATTCAAATCACCCCTGACAGGAGAGAAAGAGGGAGGGAAAGAAAGAAGGAAGGAAGGAGAGGTAGAAAAGGAAGAAAGGAGAGAAAGAGGGAGGGAAAGCAAGAAGGAAGGAATGAGGTAGAAAAGGAAGAAAGGAGAGAAAGAGGGAGGGAAAGAAAAAGGGGGAGGAAGGAAAGTTAGAGAAAGAAGGAAGGAGAGAAGGAAAGAAAAAAGGGACAGAAGGAAGGAAAGAGGGAGCGAAGGAAGGGGATAAAATATAGAGAAAGAGGGAGGGAAGGAAAGGAGGAAAGAGAGAAGGAAGAAAAGAGACACAGCAGAAGAGAAAGAAAAAGGGGGAAGGACGGAAAGCGATAGAGAAGGAAGGAAGGAGAGAAGGAAAGACGGGAAGGAAGGAAGGATACAGGGAGTGAAGGAAGGAGGGAAAGAAGGGGAGATAGGGGGAAGGTTGGCCACAGCAACGCGTGGCGGGTACAGCTAGTTATTATTATTATTATTTATCCGCCGATACATCACACAGTCCTAGACACTTGGGAAGTGTCTGACGTGTGATCCAATACAACAGTCAGCAAAGTGTCTCCTGTGGACTCATCTTGCTGTGTTTCAAATAATAATAATAATAATAATAATAATAATAATAATAATAATACATATACTTTATTCTGCTTTAATTCCTTGAGGTGACTCAGGGGAGATTACGGTACATATATATGGCAAACATTCAATGCCATTATACAGTTGACAAAGACAGACAGTACATAAACAAAGGTAAAGGCTTCCCATCTTTTTCCATCTTTGATATCTTGAGGCTGTCCTCAATTCTGTTCACGAGGATTGCTGATACTCCATCTTCCATGCCGAGGAGCTTTGTTGTCCTTAGATGTTCTCCCGATCGAATCACCGGCATGTCCGCATGGGTGCCTTTTATTACCTCCCCGCCAAAGCAGTACCTATTTAGGTACTCACATTGCTGTTTTCGAACTGCTAGGTGAGCAGAAGCTGGGCTGATGGTTGGGAGCTCACCCCAAGCTGGGCTTGAACTGTCAAACTTTCGATTGGCAAGACTGGGCATTCCTCTAAGGTAGCAGGTACATAGGAAACGTAGCAAAAACTTTGTTTTGGTTGGACATGCTGCAGCATATTTTGCTATAGTTTTTCAGTGAACATCTCAACCAATTCAACGGAGTTTGTGGCAGCCACAAAAACAAAGTTTCTGGAATAGAACAACTACTTTCAAAGTAAGGACGGCACAATTAAACAGGAAATAATAGTTTCAAACCAGGAACAGATTCCCCCCCCCCCCAAATTTTGTTACATAGTGTAATGCTCTTGGTTTCCTTCCTTGCAGAATGTCTAGAGGGTGATGAGATCCCAGAAGACCTAAGTCCGCTCTCCTATTGGCGTCCAAAGACAGACCAACAGTTGGATTTCCCAGAAGACAATCAAGACAACTCTTTGGCTCAAGAGGAGCCTAGAGGGGCATGGGATGTGGCCAGTGATGGAGAGGCCTCCCATGAGCTTTCTTTTGAGGGTCAGTATGGCTCAGAGTTCAGCACCAGTCCTGAGGCACTGAGAGATCCTTTGACTTCGTTTCAACACTGCAAGTCCTACAGCTTGGCCTCAGATGGTGGGGAGGAGGACGTATCGGAAAACTCCAACCTCAGCCCGTCTCCTTCTGGGATGCCTCTGGAGCACACCCACTTAAAAATAGATGTCTCTGAGGTGCAGGGGCCACATAGTGACACTCAGGAGCTCTTCTCTCCATTGGGAAGGAGTCCCGGGCTTAGTTCTCCTCCACCTTCCATGCCTTGGAGTCGGAGCTCCTTCGCAGACCACCTTCGCAACTCTCCCAGCGTTGATCCTGAGATGTCTTCCTGGGTGGAGACCATGGGTCAACCGATGGAGACTGTCCTCAAGATGACATCCCAAAAAGAACAGTATGGTACATTGGTCACAACTCAACCTGAAGAGAGACAATTGGATTTGAGTGAGACTATAGAAACGGGTCCTGATCCAAGTCAGGTCCATCAGTGGAGACCAGAAAGAGCACGGAAGCTGAAGACCAGCATCTCCCAAGGTCTCCCGTCCAAATTCAGCAGGCAGTCAAGATCCCTGAGTCCTCCGAGAAGAGCCTCCCAAAGAAAAGCAGCCGGAGGACCGGATTCCAGTAATCCAACCCAAACAAGCCCTCCCATCCCTGCTATGAGCAACGCTGTGCCTTACGGCCGAGGGCAGCTCAACTACCCGTTGCCGGATCTATCCAAAGTGGAGCCTCGGGTCAGATTCCCCACTCAATGTTACCACCCGCCTCGAGGGAAGACCCTCCTGGCCAAGTCCAGGGATCCTGGGAAGCCGGTGATCTTCAAGTCTCCTGCTGAGATTGTCCGCGAGGTCTTGTTGAGCAGCGGAGAGGGATCCCCCCAGCAACACGCAGCCGCTCCCACCGTCTCCGTGATTCCAGAAGAATTGAAATCCCCGCAGCAAGCCACCGAATTGGTGCATCAGCTTCAGGTAATTTTTTAGTGCTGAACTCAAGGGGACAGTGTCCTATATTGCTGTGTGCCCTCAAGACATGAGTTACAGATGCATCTACACCAGCACTTCTCAACTTGGAGGTCGGGATCCCTGTGGGGGTCATAAGGGGGTTTCAGAGGGGTCGCCAAAGACCATCACAAAACATATATTTCTGATGGTCTTAGGAATCCCTTTGGTAGAGAAGGCTGAAGATATCTCCGCCTGTCCTTCTTATTACATACCAATATGCAGCTTGGCTTACTTGCTTGAGTAAGCCATCCCACCAAAAGCCCTCCTCTGCTGTGATTGGCTGGATTCTCAGCTGGCGTCTCAGCCAAGGGAGACTTCAAGTGGGGAGGGGAGAGCAGGTGTACTCAGCACTTGACAGCGTGGTGTGCACATGTGGGCAAGGGAGAGCATGCGAGGCTGGAGGGAGGCTTGTGCTAGTGAGTCCCTTCAAGGCATGGGGATTCTGTGTGGGAAGTTTGGCCCAACTCTATCATTGATGGGGTTCAGAATGTTCTTTCATTGTAGGTGAACTATAAATCCCAGTAACTACAACTCCCAAATGTTAAGGTCTATTTTCCCCCAAACTCCACCAGTGTTCACATTTGGGCATATTGAGTATCCCTGCCTAGTTTGGTCCAGATCCATCATTGTTTGAGTCCCCAGTGCTCTCTGGATGTAGGTGAACTACAACTCCCAAACTCAAGGTCAATGCCCACCAAACTCTTCCAGTCTTTTCTGTTGGTCCTAGGAGTTCTGTGTGCCAAGTGTGGATCAATTCCATCATTGGTTGAGTTCAGAATGCTCTTGGATTGTAGGTGAACTATAAATCCTTGCAACTACAACTCCCAAACTCAAGGTCAATGCCCACGAAGTATTTTCCGTTGGTCATGGGAGTTCTATGTGCCAAGTTTGGTTAAATGCCATCACTGGTGGAGTTCAGAATGCTCTTTGAGTGTAGGTGAACTATAAATCCCTGCAACTACAACTTCCAAACTCTATGTCAATGCCCACGAAGTATTTTCTGTTGGTCAGGGGAGTTCTGTGTGCCAAGTTTGGTTCAATGCCATCATTGGTGGAGTTCAGAATGCTCTTGGATTGTAGGTGAACTATAACTCCCAGCAACTACAACTCCCAAATGACAAAATGTATCCTCCCCAACCCCACCAGTATTCCAATTGGGGCGTAAGGGATATTTGTGCCAAATTTGTTTCAGTGAATGAAAATACATCCTGCATATCAGATATTTACATGACGATGCGTAACAGTAGCAAAATGACGACAACAAAATTAATGTTATGGTTGGGGGTCACCACAATATGGGGAACTGTATTAAGGGGTCGCAGCATTAGGATGGTTGAGAACCACTGAGCTAAATGATCACCATCTCTTTCTTCTTCTTTGTAGGAGGATTACCACAAACTGCTGACGAAATATGCTGAAGCTGAGAATACTATTGATCGGCTGAGACTGGGTGAAAAGGTAGGAAGTGCTCTAAAGTTGTGGGGCCTCTTGCAGAAGCTGTAGGGTTTCAGTTCCCATCGTTCTCCTGCGAGAAAGTTCTCCGAGCTCCTCTGGGGTGGTTTTTATAAGGTTGTGGGAACATGCTTGTGAGACAGGAAGTAGACTGTCCACTTCTTCATTTCTGTCCTTGCATGAAGTCCTAGAAAAAGAAAAGCCGCCCCACTGTGGTAACGGGTTCCTGCATGTTGCAATGACTCATTCCTGAACAGGAAGAGAGCGGGACAGTGAGAACATGCCGAAATTATACTATTATTTATTTTTTTATCACTAGCCGTCCCCTGCCACACGTTGCTGTGGCCCAGTCTGGTGATCTGGAAAATAAAGTAATGAGAAAGTGTTGGTTTCTGATATATGTAATTCCTTTATGCTTGTGAGTAAACAGTATTTCTTGTTGTTTCTTTGTCAGAGTTGACGTGGAGAGTGTCTGGTTTGCCTACTCTGGAACATGCAACATATCATTGTCCTTCTTTAGGGGTCCCTTTCAAATGTATGATACTATATCTCTCGGTGTGAAACATATATATATCTATGGCTGGATGGCTCTTTGTCAGGAGGGCTTTGATTACGTTTTCTTGCCCTGGTGAAGGGAGTTGGACTGGATGGCCTTAAGTATTTTCTGTTGGTCATGGGGGTTCTGTGTGGGAAGTTTGCCCCAATTCTCTCGTTGGTGGGGTTCAGAATGCTCTTTGATTGTAGTTGAACTATAAATCCCAGTAACCACAACTCTCAAATGGCAAGGTTATTTTCCCCAAACTCCATCTGTGTTCATATTTGCACATATGGAATATTCGTGCCAAGTTTGGTCCAGATCTATCATTGTTGCAGTCCACAGCTCTCTCTGGATGTAGGTGAACGACAACTCCCAAATCAAGGTCAATGCCCACCAAACCCTTGTAGTGTTTTCTCTTGGTCATGGGAGTCCTGTGTGCCATGTTTGGTTCAATTCCGTCATTGGTGAAGTTCTATAACTCCCAAATGTCAAGGTCTATTTTCCCCAAAGTCCACCTGTTTTCATCTTTCGGCATATGGAATATTCGTGCCAAGTTTGGTCCAGACCCATCATTGTTTGAGTCCACAGTCCTCTCTGGATGTAGGTGAACTACAACTCCCAAAATCAAGGTCAATGCCCACCAAACCCTTCCAGTATTTTCTGTTGGTCATGGGAGTCCTGCATGCCATGTTTGGTTCAATTCCATCATTGCTGGAGTTCAGAATGCTCTTTGGTTGTAGGTGAACTATAAATCCCAGCAAGTACAACTCCCAAAGGACAAAATCAATTTTTGAATGATGGTCACTCCTTGGGCTAGTAGGTATCTTGTGGCCAAATTTGGCGGCAATTCGTCCAGTGGTTTTTGAGTTCTGTTAATCCCACAAACGAACATTGCATTTTTATTTATATAGATTTATTTATTGTGTCAGAAGAGAGTTGGGGGTACAGTTATTATGTATTAAAAAACACAAAGTTAAAAGCATGACATTCAACTAAGCATCCTTTGACCAGAAGCTGGCCACTTGGACTGCTTCTGGTGTCTCTGTAAGAAGGTCCTCCATTGTGCATGTGGCAGGGCTCAGACTGCATTGTAGCAAGTGGTCTGTGGTTTGCTCTTCAGACTCACATGTCGTTGGCTCCACTTTGTGGCCCCATTTCTGAAGATTGGATGTGCACTTCGTGGCGCCAGAGCACAGCCTGTTCAGCACTTTCCAAATCCCCCAGTTTTCTGTGTTCCCAGGAGGGAATTTCTCATCCAGTATCAGCCATGGCTTGAGGTTCCGGGTTTTTGCCTGCCACTTTTGGACCCTCGCTTGCTGAGGTGTTCATGTGAGTATCTCTGTAGCTCTTAGGAATCTGTTTTCTTTATTTAAGGCATTGGCAAGCGGGCAGATATCCAAACAGAGGATGGGCCAGGGATGCCACTGCCGTGGTCGTTTCATTGCAGGCTGCTGCTTCCCAACGTATGTCAGGTGGTACAATATATAAGCAATATAATTTCTCCAGTGTTGTAGGGTGTAAACATCCTGTGACAATGTGGTAAGTCTCATTAAGAGCCAAGTCCACTGTTTTAAAATGGTGAGATGTGTTCTGCACTGGGCATGCGTATTCAGGAGCAGAGAAGCAAAGCACAAGGGCAGATGTGTCTGGTTGTGAACCCCAGGTTGTGCCAGTCAGCTTGGGTATAATATTGTTTTTATCCCCTCTTTTTGCTTGATAGCCAAACAGTGCTTCTTTTACCAGAAGTTTCCTTTTACCAGAAACTGGGCATTGCAAGTGCCTCTGGTGTTGCTGTGGGAAGTTCCTCCATTGGGCATGTGACAGGGCTCAGACTGCATTGTAGTAGGTGGTCTGTGGATTGCTCTTCTCCACACTCGCATGTCGTGGACTCCACGTTGTGGCCCCATTTCTTAAGGTTGGCTCTGCATCTCGTGGTGCCAGAGTGCAGTCTGTTCAGCACCTTCCAAGTCGCCCAGCCTTCTGTGTGCCCAGGAGGGAGTCTCCCACCCAGTGTCAGCCACTGATTGAGGTTCCAGGTTTTACCCTGCCACTTTTGGGCTCTTGCTTGCTGAGGTGTTCTTGCGAGTCTCTCTTTAGATCTTAGGAAGCTATTTCTTGATTTAAGGCGTTGATATGCTGGCTGATATCCGAACAGAGGATGGGCAGGATATGTCAATGCCTCTGTACTTTCATTGCTGGCTTTTACTTCCCTGCGGATATCAGGTGGTGCAATACCGGCTAAACAGTACAATTTCTCCAGCGGTGTTGGGCATAAACATCCTGTGATAATGTGGCATGTCTCATTAAGAGCAACATCCACTATTTTAACATGGTGAGATGTCTTCCATCCTGGGTATGTGTATTCAGCAGCAGAGAAGCAAAGCACAAGGGCAGATGTCTTCACTGTGTCTGGTTGTGATACCCAGGTTGTGCCAGTCAGCTTTAGTATGATATTGTTTTTACCCCCACTTTTGGCTTGATAGCCAAACAGTGCTTCTTATAAGTCAGAGCACGGTCCAGAGTGACTCCCAGGTATTTGGGTGTGCTGTAATGCTCCAGTGGGATTCCTTCCCAGGTCATCTTCAGAGCTCAAGATGCTTGCCAGTTCTTGAGATGAAAAACACATGTCTGCATTTTAGATGGATTAGGAGTCAGCTGATTTTCCCTGTAATAGGCAGTAAAAGCACCTGAAGCTTTGGAGAGCTTCTGTTCAACCATTTCAAAGCTCCCTACTTGGGTGGTGATGGCACGATCGTCAGCATAGATGAAACTCTCTGTCCCTTCTGGCAGTGACTGATCATTTATGTAAACGGATGGAGCAAGCATGCTTCCCTGTTGAAAGTGTTACTTCCTGTTCAGTTGTGCAGTCCTTACTTTGAAAGTTGTTGCTCTACTCCAGAAACTTCATTTTTGTGTCTTGCCACAAACTATGTGGAATTGGTTGAGACTTGATGAGATATTCATTGAAAAAGTAGAGCAAAATATGCTGCAAGATATTGGTTTCTCACCAGAGGTGTTTAGACTGAGCTTAGGCCGGATTTCTGGTTCACGGAGCGAAGGAGAGAAAGAAGGAGCACAGATGGCAGGGATTATTGAAATCCAGTGCTCATCCTCCTGAGCAGAAAACAAGTGAGTGAAAACGGACAAAGGGTGAAGGGAGAGGAGGAACGTCATCCTGTTCCTGGAGTTGTTTATGAATGGAGTTGGAGATGAACCTAACATTGCTGGGATTTATAGTTCACCTACAATCAAAGAGCATTCTGAACCCCACCAACGATGGAATTGAACCAGACTTGGCACACAGGACTCCCATGACCAACAGAAAATACTGGAAAGTTTTGGTGGGCACTGGCCTTGGGTTTTGGAGTTGTAGTTCACCTACATCAAGAGAGAGCGCTGTGGACTCAAACAATGATGGATCTGGACCAAACTTGGCACAAATACTCAATATGCCCAAATGTGAACACTGGTGGAGTTTGGGAAAAATCTTGACATTTGGGAGTTGTAGTTGCTGGGATTTATAGTCACCTACAATCAAAGAGTATTCTGAACCCCACCGACAGTAGAATTAAACCAAACTTGGCACACAGTTCTCCTATGACCAACAGAAAATACTGGAAGGGTTTGGTGGGCATTGACCTTGGTTTTGGAGTTGTAGTTCACCTACATCCAGAGAGCACTGTGGACTCAAACAATGATGGATGTGGACCAAACTTGGCATGAATACTCAATATGCCCAAATATGAATACAGATGGAGGTTGAGGAAAATAGACTTTGACATTTGGGAGTTGTAGTTGCTGGGATTTATAGTTCACCTACAATCAAAGAGCATTCTGAACCCCACCAATGATGGAATTGAACCAAACTTGGACAGGGGTCCCATGACCAACAGAAAACACTAGAAGGGTTTGGTGGGCATTGACCTTGAGTTTGGGAGTTGTAGTTCACCTACATCCAGAGAGCACTGTGGACTCAAACAATGATGGATCTGGACCAAACTTGGCACGAATACTCCATATGCCCAAATATGAACACAGATGGCGTTTGAGGAAAATAAACTGTGACATTTGGGAGTTGTAGTTACTGGGATTTATAGTTCACCTACAATCAAATTCTCTTCCTATCAGCTCTCTTGACTTTCTCACATCTATCCGCCATATTCAATGATCTGCCTAGTGTGAAAATAAATACAATGGATTTTTAAAAAATAGCTGGAAAATGGGATGATGAAGGACCAATAGGAGAAATCGAAAGCTATGGGAATATTGAAGTCCGCTTTGTATTCTTTCTAGGTACACTTGTATGCTGACTCTCCGCAGCCCAGCTATATGGTCCAGATGGGGACGGTATCACCAGCCTCCAAGGTTATGACGCTTAGCCTCCCTCAGGTCAGGGCATCTGAGATCACAGGGAGATCTCACCCAGCATTAGAACCTGCTCAGGACAAAGGTAGGTATCAGACATCTATGTATTTGTTTGTTTGTTTGTTTGTTTGCTTACAGTATTTATATTCTGCCCTTCTCATCCTGCAGGGCACTCAGGGATTACAAAGTACATATACATGGCAAATATGCATAGACACACATCATATATACAGAGACACTCAGAGGCTATTTAACATTCCAGCTTCTGGCCACCAGGGGAGCTGTCACTTCACTGTCCATTTGTGACACTGATGAAGTACTTCCTCATTCTTTGCATACTTCCTGGAGATTTTTATGGCCTTGTAAATCAGTTAAATTAGCCTCTCCACATAAGTAGCACCTAAATTTCCCACTTGACAGATGCAAGTCTTTCGGGCTGCAAAAGTCGACAACAAGCTACACAATTTTGGTTGGAAGCTCACTCTGACCTGGGCTGGTTTCGAACTTATGACCTTTTGGTCAGTAGTGATCTTAATGCAGCTGACTCCCAGCCAGCTGCGCCACAGTCCCGGTGGGTAAGTTCTTCGTCCTATCCATTCATCTAAAGAAGCAACACTCTTCCTAGGAAAGTTCATAGTTCAAGTTATGGGTCAAAAGCAGCCCCTGTAGCCTATTTTCATGACCTCCGGAAACCCTACAACACACACACACACACACACACACACACTATTATTTATATTCCTCTCTATCTCCCCGAGGGGACTGAGGGCGGATTACAGAACACACATACAGCAAACATTCAATGCCATTACACAATTGGCAAAGATAGACAGTACATAAACAGAGGTAAAGGCTTCCCATCTTTTTCCATCTCCAGCATCTCGAGGCGATACTCAATTCTGGCCACGGGGAGTGCTGTCGCTCCATCTTCCATGCTGAGGAGCTTTGTTGTCTTTACGTTGGGAATCACTGTCCTAGATGTTGCTAGACACCCAACTCCCATCATTCCTCAACATGTTGTGTTTCTCCATTCAACTTCATTCTACAGTTGACTTTAAGACCCACTTGAAGAAGGGATGGACCCCAATAAGGCACATGCTGGCTTCCCAAACCATGTCACAGTGAATGTCAACCTTGGCCATTGGTCAAACAAAGACCCAAGTACACAACCCGAGTGGATTGGCAGAACCAGGATCTTGAGTGACTGCATTCCTCTGGAATAGACAGTATCCAATGAATACTATCCCACATCAAATGTATGAAAAAATGCAGCTGAACATTCCTGACGTTATTCTCTAAGAAAGTGCTTCTCAACCTGTGGATCCCCAGATGTTTTGGTCTTCAACTCCCAGAAATCCTAGCAGCTCACAAATTGGCTGGGATTTCTGGTAATTGGAGGCCAAAACACCTGAGGACCCTCAGGTTGAGAACCACTGCTTTAAACTTGAGAATGCAGGGCTTGAAAAATACGCAGACTAGATATTCCCAGAGGATTCATGATAAGACCTTGAAGTCTAGGTGTGTTAGACATGATGTCATGGGTGCTCAGTATCTCAGAGGAGACAATGTTGCTATTGGGGATTCAGCCTCCTGTTCATGTTCGTGATAAGACCTTGAAGTCTAGGTGTGTTAGATATGATGTCATGGGTGTCCGGTATCTAAGAGAAGACAATGTTGCTATTGGGGATTCAGTCTCCTGTTCATGTTTGTGATAAGACCTTGAAGTCTAGGTGTGTTAGATATGATGTCATGGGTGCCCGGTATCTCACAGGAGACAATGTTGCTATTGGGGATTCAGTCTCCTGTTTATGTTTGTGATAAGACCTTGAAGTCTGGGTGTGTTAGATATGATGTCATGGGTGCCCGGTATCTCAGAGGAGAGAATGTTGCTATTGGGGATTCAGTCTCCTGTTCATGTTTATGATAAGACCTTGAAGTCTAGGTGTGTTAGACATGATGTCATGGGTGCCCGGTATCTCAGAAAGACAACATTGCTATTGGGGATTCAGTCTCCTGTTCAAGTTCGTGATAAGACCTTGAAGTCTAGGTGTGTTAGATATGATGTCATGGGTGCCCGGTATCTCAGAGGAGACAATGTTGCTATTGGGGATTCAGTCTCCTGTTCATGTTTATGATAAGACCTTGAAGTCTAGGTGTGTTAGATATGATGTCATGGGTGCCCGGTATCTCAGAGGAGACAATGTTGCTATTGGGGATTCAGTCTCCTGTTCATGTTCATGATAAGACCGTGAAGTCTAGGTGTGTTAGACATGATGTCATGGGTGCCCGGTATCTCAGAAAGACAACATTGCTATTGGGGATTCAGTCTCCTGTTCATGTTCGTGATAAGACCTTGAAGTCTAGGTGTGTTAGATATGATGTCATGGGTGCCCGGTGTCTCAGAGGAGACAATGTTGCTATTGGGGATTCAGTCTCCTGTTCAAGTTCCTGGCTCCCATATTGTCAAGCTTTTTGTTTTATGTTCCTGTCTATGCTTATGTACCTTTGGAGGATATGCCTTGGAGAGATTCCTATGTTCGTGTAAATACCTTGGATTACTTCTGTATTCTTGCACTCCTGGACTTTGGGGTTTAACCTGACATTTTTGCATCCCTGCTACTGTACTCTGGTTTGTTGTGTATATTGCATTTTATATTCTGTTTCTTTTGGATTTGACCTTCTCCCCCTTTTTTATATTTTTGCTTCAATAACCATTATATTACTGGATCACTGGACTCCGATGTGAAAGGATGTCTCAAGGCTGTGGTGTAATATGTTGTATAGAAAGGTCTTTGACAACCCCAAGACAACAATAATTGGTTTCTGTCTCTTTCCTTGGCAGGGTTTTCTGGACAGTTTGCAATTTCATCTTCCGGTAGCAGCTCTGCAAACCCTGGCATTTTGAGCATGGATGGTTCTCCTTCCAAAGGCGACTTTTTCACAGGAGATGAGTTGACCAAGTTGTTGGCTTTGCAGGCAAAGAAATTCCAGTCTCAGGTATGTGCAATACTACTTGGGAGCAACAAATGGGATGGGACCGAGAAAAGGCTGAACTAGTTGGATTCCCCCATAAACTGCATTATATGGGTCTATACTGGCTGTATTATGCATTATTTGGCAACATAGATCCAGCCATAATCCTTTGGATTTGAACTCAATGCAACATATATATTTTTGGATTGTTTAGAAGTTGCATCCAATGGCTTCCAACCACAGCAGCTCTTTTTTTCCAGTGCATTTTCTCTTAATGCAGTGTACTCAAAACCTGTTGCTTCATCATGTAAATAAGGGAAGAGGCGGTCAGCAAGCTGGAACTAATAGGTTGAACACGAAGCAAGCGCAAATGAGAAGCTTGCCCTGTTGCCTTTGAGATGCTTGTTAAATAGAGCCAAACCAAATTAAACCAGGAAAGGGGTCTGTGCAGCTAACTTGAATAAACTTGATTTTACTGATGCGTATGAGACTAAGGGTGCGTCTCCACTCGAGAATTAATGTGGCTTGACTCCACATGAACTGCCAAGGCTCGGTGCAATGGAAGCATGGGAGAAAGGAAAAGGTGACAATTGGCATTCTCACTTCGGAATGGTTTTGCTGGGCTTGTTCGGACACTAATTGAGCATGGAGCCCAATTAGTGCTAATTTTCCAATTAGCACTGTTGCAATAGTATGTACAAGGAGAAAGAGAGAATGCTAGAGTGATCCTGGCAAGCCATTTCTCTTGCTCATTTAATTTACATATTTGAAACATCTCCCTCTCTCCCTCCCTCCCCCTCTATGTATATGTGTGTGTGTGTGTGTGTGTGTGTGTGTGTGTATATATATACACACACAGTGTTCCCTCGCTACTTTGCGGTTCGCTTTACAAGGGCTCGCTGTTTCGCGGGTTTTTGTAAATATAATAATAATAATAATCTTTATTTATACCCCGCCACCATCTCCCCGATGAGGACTCGGAGCGGCTTACATGGGGCCAAGCCCGGACAACATATTACAGCAATAAAATCAAAACATAAACTGCAAACAACAACAACAACAGAATTACATAAAAATATTAAATTATTATTATTATTATTATTATTATTATTATTATTATTATTCCGTCCTTCTCACCCCGAAGGGGACTCAGGGCGGATCACAGTACACATACATGGCAAACATTCAATGCCACTTTGTATAGACAATACACAGACAGAACAGAAGGAGATGCCATGGAAGGTTGAACTCAAGTCCAAGGGGTGCTGTTGCTCTTTATGATGAAGAGCTGTCAGGACTTCCTCCTTCCTATTGGTCGCCCAGCATTTTCTGATCTTCTTTCTTTATGACCTCGTAAATCACCTCCCCCACTATTTAGCGGTACCTAATTTCTCTAATCACAGCTAAAGCTGTTTTCGAATTACTTAGGTAAACAATGAGCTAGGCTGATAGTTGGCAGCTCACACCAACTCGGGGCTTCGAACTTGCAAGCTTTTGGTTAATTGATCTTATAATTGCTGATGATTTACCAGCTGTGGTAAACCTCCAGCCCTAAAAAATATTTACGTACATTTCAATGGGTCTCAGAAAGGGAGGCTGGTGTGCAGGTTAGAACTCCCTCCACTGGCTACGCTTGCCCTCCCGTGACTTGGAGTACTTGTGCGGCTGCTCCTTCTTCTGGCCCATCCCAAGGGTGCCTGCCTGCCTCCGCAGACCCCAGCAGAGCCTCCGGAGCCACACAGGCAGCAGCAAGCAGGAATTGGACTACATCTCAGGCTACCACAATACCGGTGTCCTGATTCGCAGCAGGGAAGGCCTGCCACCCTGGCCACCGTAGTTCTGGAGACTCTGCCAGGGTCTGCGGAGGCCTGAGAGACAGGCAGGTACCCTTGGGATGGACGGGGAGGGGCAGCCGCACAAGTGCTCCAAGTTGCGGGAGGGCAAGTGGAGCCGGCAGAGGGAGTTCTGGCCCGCACAGCAGCCTCCCTTTCTAAGGTAGGCTAAAATAATGTATAAATATTAATATTAAAATTAATATAGCATCTCGACTTCACGGATTTTCACTTATTGCGGATGGTCCTGGATAAGTGAGGGAACACTATATATGGAGCCCCCGTGCAGTGGATTAAACTGCTGATCTGCTGAATTTGCTGACCGAAAGGTCAGTGGTTCGAATACGGGAAGCGAGGTGAGCTCCCGCTGTTAGCCCCAGCTTCTGCCAACCTAACAGTTCAAAAACATGCAAATGTGAGAAGATCAATTGGTATCGCTTCTATGAGAAGGTAATGGCGCTCTATGCAGTCATGCTGGCCACATGACCTTGGAGGTGTCTGTGGACAACGCCGGCTCTTCGGCTTAGAAATGGAGGTGAGCACCACCCTCCAAATCAACTAGACTTAATTTCGAGGGGAAACCTTTACCTCCCCTATCTATCTGTCTATCTATCTATCTATCTATCGTATTGGTGTAGCATGTCTTTTTTTCTGCCCTTTGAACAATTTTCTTTCATAGTCCATAGTTACAAAGCCAAATGGAAATAACGAAAGGATATCTTTTACAAAAAGCATTGGTGCACAAGCAAGGGAGCCCCAGCGGTCTTAGGGGACAAGTACACTGCAGTTTCATCTCACTTCAACTGTTATGACTCAGTGCTATGGAATACCGAGACTTATAGTTTTATAAGGTCTTTAGCCTTCCCTATCCAAGAGTGTTGGTGCCTCACCAAACTTACTTACTTACTTAATTACTTAGGCGATTGCTCATTGTCCAAGTATGATGACCTTCCAAATGTAGTGTCTTGGCAGTGGATATGTAGGTGGCTGTGAAGCCTTCCCACTTTTTTTAATTGTGTGTTGTCTTAGTGATAATGTTTTATTTTTTATTGCGTTGTATTGTTGTTTATTGTCTATATTGTTGTATTTGGGCTCGGCCTCATGTAAGCCGCACTGAGTCCCTTGGGGAGATGGTAGCGGGGTACAAATAAAGTGTAATAATAATAATAATAATAATAATAATAATAATAATAATATTTTTGATCCATATGTTCTTCCACAGTGAGGACATCGGTTTCTAGGTGGAAGGCGGTCCCGGTCAGGATTGGCTTGATGCGCCTTCCTCTTAGCACATTTCTCTCTCCTGCCCTCCGTTTGTGTCCTCTTTGAATTCCGCAGCACTGGTGGTCACAGCTGACCTCCAGCAAGAGCGCTCAAGGGCCAGGGCTTCCCAGTTCTCAGTGTCTATGTCAGAGTTTTTAAGGTTGGCTTTAAGCCCATCTTTAAATCTCTTTTCTTGTCCACCAAGATTCCGTTTCCTATTCTTGAGTTGGGAGTATAGTAACTGCTTTGGGAGACAGTGATCTTTGGGCATTCGGACCACGTGGCCTTCAGAGTTGATGGCATAGGAGCATTGCTTCAATGCTGGTGGTCTTTGCTTCTTCAAGCACACTGGCATTTGTCCGCCTGTCTTCCCAAGAGATTTGCAGCATTTTTCGGAGGCAACACTGATGGAATTGTTCCAGGAGTTGAGTGTGACATCTGCAGACAGTTCACATTTTGCAGGCATATAACAGGATTGGGATGACAATAGCTTTATAAAGAAGCATCTTGGTGTCTCTATGGATGTCCCGGTCCTCAAACGCTCTCTGCTTCATTTGGAAAAATGCTGCGCTCGCAGAGCTCAGACGGTGTTGTACTGTATTTCAGTGTCAATGTTGACTTTTGTGTAGAGGTGGTTGCCAAGGGAGCAGAAATGGTCAACATTCCCTAATGTTATACCATTAAGCTGTATTTCTGGCATTGCAGAGAGATTGGTGACTGCTGGAAGAGCACTTTGGTTTTCTTGATGTTCAATGAGAGGCCAAGCTTCTTGTATGTTTCTGCAAAGGCGTTCTCCAAACTATAACCCCTGTGATTCCATAGCATTGAGCCATGGCACTTAAAGTGGCGTTGAACTGCATTAATTCTGCAGTCTAGATGTTCCCTTTGTAGACGAGAAGGTATATAAGTGACATGGGGCTCTGTGGGTATCCTTGCAGCAAGAAAGACTTTCCAGTGATCTGAAAAGGCAAGCTCTTTAGTAAGCACTCTGCATGTTTACATTTAGGTGGAATCTCTGGAGGACTTAGTTCGGACGGGGAGGCTGACACCTGAGGACCAGCGAAAGGTACTAAATTCAATGCCATTCTAGATTGCATCCCTAGATGTGTCCAGAGAAGGGTGACCAAAATGTCCTAAGTTTTGCAAGCCAAGCCCTACGAGGAACGGCTTAAGGATTTGGGAATGTTTAGCTTGGAGAAGAGACGTTGGATACGGGCATGGTAGCCATGTTTAAATATTTGAAGGATGCTTTGTTTTTGGTAGCCCTTTGACTCTGGTGACCTCAATTTACACTCCCCCAGCCTCAGAAAGTGCCAGCTGCCACTGGATAAATAAAACTCAGGTAACTTATTATGACGCTTAAACCTTAAGCAGCTTAGGGAAGGCATCTCAGAAGAATTGCCGGGGTTAGAGAGCTAAACCAATCCTTTTCCTTTGACCCAGTCGCCATAAGGAAGGCACTGTGGACAGGACTAATGGGTGGGAGACTGAGAACACAGCAAGCTTTAAAATGTAGTTTGGGAAGGCCCTGCCCTAAACTACATTTCCCAGAATGCAATGCTCAGCATCTAAAGGACCGAATGAGGGCTGGCTGCAGCAGTTTAAAGTCAGTTTAATAATAATAAATACAATTGTTGAGTGCAAAGAGGACTAATGTAAGTATGAACATTAAGCAACTTTGGCAAAGCCAAGAGAGCATAAAGTGCTTTGAAAACCAATCTTTTCTTTGGCCCAATCGCAATAAGGAAGGCACTGTGGACAGGACTAAAGTTAATGGGTGGGAGAATGAGAACACAGCAAGCTTTAAAATGTAGTTTGGGAAGGCAAGGCCCCCTGTGGCAGAGAATGCACAAAGCCCTGCCCTAAACTACATTACCCAGAATGCAATGCTCAGCATCTGAAGGACCCAATAAGGGCTGGCTGCAGCAGCCACCGTTTAAAGTCAGTCTAATAATAATAATAAATAAAATTATTGAATCTGCAAAGAGGACTAAAGTAAGTAATGAACATGAAGCAACTTTGACAAAGCCAAGAGAACATAAAGTGCTTTGAAAACCAGTCCTTTTTCTTTTGACCCAATCGCCATAAGGAAGGCACTGTGGACAGGACTAAAGAGCACAGCAAGAGCTTTAAAATGTAGTTTGGGAAGGCAAGTTAATGGGTGGGAGACTAAGAACACAGCAAGCTTTAAAACGTAGTTTGGGAAGGCAAGGCCCCCTGTGGCAGAGAATGCACAAGGCCCTGCCCTAGACTACATTTCCCAGAATGCAATGCTCAGCATCTGAAGGACCCAATGAGGGCTGGCTGCAGCAGGCACCCTTTGAAGTCAGTCTGATAATAATAAATAAAATTATTGAATCTGCAAAGAGGACTAAAGTAAGTAATGAACATGAAGCAACTTTGGCAAAGCCAAGAGAACATAAAGTGCTTTCAAAACCAGTCCTTTTTCTTTGGCCCAATCGCCATAAGGAAGGCACTGTGAACAGGACTAAAGTTAAAGGGTGGGAGACTGAGAACACAGAAAACTTTAAAATGTAGTTTGGGAAGGTGAAGCCCTTTTGTGGCAGAGAATGCATAAGGCCCTGCCTTAAACTACATTTCCCAGAATGCAATGCTGAGCATCAGAAACACCAATGATGCAATGATCAGCATTGGGCTGCAGCAACCAGCTGTTTAGACTCAGACTAATAATAATAAATAAAATTATTGTATCTGCAAAGAGGACTAAAGTAAGTAAGCAATAGTATAAATTTGCACTAAGTTGGAGTTATGTGGTTGTGTCATAGAGGCAAACAGACATTCAAGGGAATTGTCAATTTTTTGGGGGGGAGGATGAATGGTTTTTGACAAAACTTTTAAAAATCCCCCAAAATCTGGAGATGTGTGAATCTTTCTGGAACTTCTGGGGATTGATGCCCTGGTTATATAAAATTATGGTTATATAATTTTATTGGTTATACAAAATTGTATATAAAATTCAAATAGTTTTTTGAAAAAACTGTTGTTTATAAAAACTTTGAAAATTCCCCAAAAATCAACGGATAAGTGAAATGTTCTGAAATTTGGCGGACTAACAGTGACAAAGGCGTTCTTCCACTATAGCAAGTTTTGTTCCAATAGCTATAAAACTGGGGGAGAAAGGAGCCCAGGGAGAATAAATTGTTTTTGTCTAAACTTTTAAAAATCCCCCAAAATCTGGAGATGTGTGAATCTTTCTGGAACTTCTGGGGATTGATGCCCTGGTTATATAAAATTATGGTTATATAATTTTTTGGTTATATAAAATTGTATATAAAATTCAAGTAGTTTTTTGGAAAAAATATGTTGTTTATAAAAACTTTGAAAATTCCCCAAAAATCAGCAGATAAGTGAAATGTTCTGAAATTTGGCGGACTATCAGTGACAAATGCGTTCTTCCACTATAGCAAGTTTTGCTCCAGTAGCTGTAATAGTGAGGGGAAAAGGAGCCCTTGAAGTTTCCCCAATTATAAAAAAATTATTATGCGCATAGTAACGAGTTTTTCAATAAGTATACTTTAGAAACACTTTAGAAACACTTTGGAAATGAAGCACCAGCATCCCCCAGTTTTGTAAGTACTTTTGAACCATTTTTAAATGGCCTTCACGTTCCTAATATCTGATAAGAGTCTCAAACAATTCAACATAGTTTATGACAGTCACAAAATCCAAATTTCTGGAGTATAACAACTATTTTCAAATGTGGTTACATAGTGTTAATGGTGGCCGATGATTCAAGATGTTCTGCCTCCTTTCTCATCTTCCTGTCCATTGCAGGGCTTTGCAAGGCTAAGGGATGCCCAAGGTGCCTTGGAGCAGGCGTACCAGCAGGCCCGGGATCAACACCGGATGCTGCAGAAGCAACAAGGACCTGCTGGGACGTTAGGGGATTTTGACCCCGATCGGTATGTATTTATAGGTCGGATGTTCAA
Organism: Anolis sagrei ordinatus; assembly: GCF_025583915.1. Classification (NCBI taxonomy): domain Eukaryota; kingdom Metazoa; phylum Chordata; class Lepidosauria; order Squamata; family Anolidae; genus Anolis; species Anolis sagrei. Next base: position 25,616,277 of record NW_026844589.1, read on the forward strand.
GTTGTCATTCCATTTCCCCATTTCAGACTCAAAAGTCAAAACTCTGCAGGCAAAAGACTCTTGCGGCACACTTTTTTAAAAAAGTTCAGCTTTAGTTGAAAAGATATAACCCAATATCTTCGCACCTTTGAGGGCTAACTTTCTAACTTGGGGGCTGCATGCTAGTATTCCTTGCGAGGAGGACTGGCTGCTCGGTGATGGAAGGAAGGGAAGGAGGAAGGAAGGTCAAAAGGATGGAAGGAGAAAGAGGGATAGAGGGAGAGAGGTAAGGAGGAAGGAAAAGAAAGACAAAAGGGGGAAGGAAAGGAAGAAGGATGAAAGGGTGGAAGGGAATGGAGGAGGGAGAAAGAGGGAAGGGAAGGAGAAAGAGAGAAGGAAAAAGAAAGAAGGAAGGAGAAAGAGGGAGGAAAGAGGGAACGAAGGACTAAAGGTTTGAAGGAAAAGATGGAAGGAGAAAGAGGGAAGTAAGGGAGGGAGAGAGTTAAGAAGGAAGGAAAAAGAGAAGGAAGGAAAGACCAAAGGGAAGGGAGAAAGGATGAAAGGGTGGAAGGGAAGAAGTAAGGAAAAAGAGAAGGAAGGAAGGGAAGGGGAAGGAAGAGGAAGGGAGAGGAAGGAAAGGAAAGGAAGGAAGGATGAAAGAGTGGAAGGGAGGAGGAGGAGAAAGAGAGAGGAGGGAGGTAAGGAGGAAGGAAGAGAAAGGAAGGAAGACAAAAGGAAGGAAGGAAAAGAGGGAAAGGAAGGATGGAAGGGAGGGAGGAGAGAAGGAAGAAAAGAAAAAGGTGGAAGGAAGGAAGGAGGAGAAGAGGGAGGGAGAGAAGGGGAAGGGAAAGAGGAAGAAGGAAAGAAAAGGGAGGAGAAGAGAAGAAGGAAGGAAGGAGAAAGAGGAGGAAAAGGGGAAGAAGAAGGAGAAGGGGAAGAAAAGAGGAAGGAGGAAAGAGGGAGGGAAGGGAGGGAGGGAGAAGGAGGAAGGAAAAGGAGAAAGAAGACAAAAGGGAGAGAAGGAAGGAGAAAAGAATGGAAGGGAGGAAAAGGAGAAAGAGGGAGGGGGAGGAAGGAGGAAGGAGAGGAAGGAAAGATAAAAGGAAGGAAGGGGAGGGAATGGAGGGATGGAGAGAGGATAGAGGGAGGGAGGTAAGGAGGAAGGAGAGAAAAAGAAGAAAGACAAAAGGGAAGGAAGGAGAATGATGGATGGATGGATGGAAGGAAGGAAGGAAGGAAGGAAGGAAGGAAGGAAGGAAGGAAGAAAAGGGGGAAGGAAGGAGGAGGAGAAAAGGAGGAAAGAGAAAAAGGAAAGACAGAAGGGAAGGAAGAAGGAAGAAGGAAGGAAGGAAGGGAAGGAGGAAGAGGGAAAGGAAGGGGAAAGGAAAGAAAAGATGGAAGGAGAAAGAGTGAGGGAAGGAGGAAAGAAAGAGAAAGAAGGAGAAACAAGAAGCAAAGAAGGAAGGACGAAAGAGTGGAGGGGAAGGGTGGAAGGAAAGAAAGGGAAGGAGGAAGGAGAAGGAAGGAAGGGAGAAAGACAGGAAGGGGAAAAGGAAGGAAATAGAAAAGGAAGGAAGGACAAAAGGGTGGAAGAGAATAGAGGGAGGGAGGGGAAGAAGAGGAGGGAAGGGGAAGGAAGGAAAGACAAAAGGGAAGGAAGGAAAGACAAAAGGGAAGGAAGGAAGGGAGGAGAAAGAGGGAGGGAAGGGAGGAAGGACGAAAGGGTGGAAGGGAAGGAAGGACAGAGGGAGAAAGGAGGGAATGGATCAAGGGAAGGAGGAAGTAAAGAGAGAAGGAAGAAAGGATGGTGAGAGAGAGGAGAGCCTGAGAAAAGAGCCCAAGGGACTACATCCGGCCCTCGGGCCTGGGCTTGCCAATACCTTATCTACACCGTAGACTTAATGTAGCTTGTCACCAAATGTAAAATCGTAATAATAGTTCCATCTTAAACCACTTTGTGATTTATCTCTGGGAAACTCTCCACCCTTAACTCCTCTCTTTTGGTCTTCTTGGCATGTTTTCTAGTGTGGTGGAAGGAGAGATATTCCATCTGGAGATGCGCTTGGAAGAGCTGAAGGAGAGACTGGGACAGGCTGCCTTCAACCAGAGCAACCCAGGGCCAACCATTGTCTCTTCCACCCATATTCCAGAACAGAATCCAGAGGCACAGATGGGGTCACCAACTCCATCTCTCCATGCTCCGATCCCGGCTGTCCGCATGCCATATCCTGAGGTTAATTGCAATGCCATGTTTGCACTAGAAGCAGTTAGTTTTCCTACTACAAGTCCTATAATCCACCTTTTGTACATATCCAGAGAAGGGGCTCTCATGTTAATATTGTAATGATGAGCAGTTTGCAAACGAGCATCAGTTCTGACCAATCTTTTCCAATAATTGCATTAGATCCTCCAGTTTCCTCCAGTGTATGTTTCCCCAATTCTTTCCATTAGCGTTGAAGACTGACTCTAGTTGAACATTCAGAATATTCTCTAAGCCAGGGATGAATGACCTTTGGCATTGCAGAAGTCTCACCTTATACCACCATTGGCTAATATGGTAGCACTCAAGGATGGTGGGAGTTGTGGTCCAACACACCTGGAGGATCAATTGTTCTCTACGCTGTTTGCTCTTCAGGTCTCCAACTTGGAAAAGGGCCGCTACCGAGTCCAAGTGGATGTGGAGGTGAGCTCAGTCAGCGACGAGATGTCCGAAGAAGGCCTTCCGGAGCCTCTTCGCCATATGCAGCTCCAGGTGGAGAAGGACTTTGACCACCTCCTGGGACAGTAAGTGAACCATCTTGGAGAAGAACTGATTTACGGTATATGTTGGTCCAAGCCATAGAGTACTTTTGTTCATTTACATCTGTGGTAAATATTCAATGCTGTTATACACTGAGAGGACAGACAACTGTACATAGATAGAGGTATATATAGGCTTTCCTATCTTCAGCATCTTGGAGTCTGTGCTCAGTTCTGGTCACAGGGGGGTGCTGCTGCACCATCTTCCCTACCCCAAGAGCTTTGTTTGTAAACTTCCTCCTTGATTGAATCGCTGGCATCTTTCTGCCTACATGCGTGACCGCATTTCTGTGTACGAACCCACATGACCCCTTCGATCATCTGGAGAGGCCCTGCTCGCGCTCCCACCTCTATCGCAGGCGCGATTGGTGGGGACGAGGGAGAGGGTCTTCTCGGTAGTGGCCCCTTGACTCTGGAACTCACTGCCCAAGGACATCAGACATGCCCCAACTTTGGCAGTCTTTAGGAGGAGCCTGAAAACGTAGTTGTTCCAGTGTGCCTTCCCAGAATAAGGAAATACTCTCAGCAATAGGTCCTCTAAATGCACTTTATCATTGATTTAGGATTGTTTGCTGGCCCCATCTCTTGCCAAAAATTATATCCCAGTATATTACCTTGTTCATGCCCAGCATTATTTTTTAATTTTTAATTATCACATTTGGCCCAACCATAGGTTTTTAAATGCTTGTTGTTACTATTTATTTATTTATTTATTTACAATATTTATATTCCGCCCTTCTCACCCCGCAGGGGACTCAGGGCGGATTACGGTGTACACATATATGGCAAACATTCAATGCCATTTTTTGACATACAAACATATACGGACATAGACAGAGGCTATTAACTTTTTCTGGCCGCCAGGGAACTGTCGCTTTCATCGTCCATCTGCGACGCTGATGAAGTACTTCCGCATTCCCCGCATGCTTCCCTGCTGGAATGTTTTGCTGGAGTCTTCTTTATGGCCTCATAAATCAGTTAATTTAGCCTCCCCACACTTTAAGGTGGTACCTTATTTTCCTACTTGACAGATGCAACTGTCTTTCGGGTTGCAAAGGTCGACAACAGGCTACACACAATTGGTTGGAAACCCACTCCAACCCGGGCTGGCTTTGAACTCATGACCTTTTTGGTCAGAATGATTTTAATGCAGCTGGCACTCAGCCAGCTGCGCCACAATCCCGGTGCTACTGTTACTGTTTATTTTTTGTTTATGAGATTTATTTTGGTTGTTTTATATTGATTATTTTGTTATTGCTTTTATTATTGTTATTCTATGGGCTCGGCCTCATGTAAGCCGCACCGAGTCCCTTGGGGAGATGGTAGCGGGGTATAAATAAAGTATTATTATTATTATTTCTGGTATTTCCTTTTAGGTGCCTAAATACCTCCCTGCCTGAGCGGTACCTATTCATCTACACATGTTGCTGTTTTTGAAACTGCTAGGTAGGCAGAAGCTAGGCTAAAGGCCAGGAGCTTACCCCAATCCAGGCTTCGCACTATCAACCTTTCTGTTGGCAAGATTTACTGCAGCTGGCGCTTAACTTGCTGTGCTAAAGCCCAGTCCAACACACACACACATACATATATATACACTAGCTACCCCCTGTCACACGTTACTGTGGCCCAGTCTGTGTATATGTGCTTTGTGTGTTTCTTCCCCTCCTAATACTCCCAGTAGTATCACTACTTGAAGACTCCATCACAACACTGTGTATATGTGTGTGTATATATAATAATAATAATAATAATAATACTTTATTTATATACCGCTCCATTTCCCCGAGGGGAACCAGAGCAGTTCCCAGGTAACATCACAAAACATACAGAGTAAAAACAACATAACCATAAGTTTAACAAAACAAAATATAAGCATAAAAATTGTCGCCACAACACACATATATTAAAAGTAATCCTGCCTATTCAAGGCAATTAAAAAATTTAAAAGGCCGGGCCAAGATTTGTGCAAGTCCAAAAATTCTCAGATATATTTATGTATATGTGTATATATGTGTATTTGCGCATATATATATATATATATATATAGTTTTATGCATGCGTTGTAATGCATTTTTAAATATATTTTTTTGCTTTTAAGTCCCTTCTGCTGTGTTTTTCTGTGTTTTTATGAGTGATGGTCACTTGTTGGCCTGATAGGTGTCTTGTGTCCAAATTTGACGTTGATTCGTCCAGTGGTTTTTGAGTTATGTTAATCCCACAAATGAACATTATATTTTTATTTATATAGACACACACACACATATATATACACAAAACCTTTGACATTTGTATGTACAGACAGACATTTAGCCCTTGTATCCCCCAAAGTACTGTATACTGTGAACTATCCAGATATGAAATGGATTATCTCATATAATCATCTATCAGCTCCTTATAGAATGTCTTAGTTTTTCCCTCCTCCTTCCACTTTCTCTCTTTGTGGTCGGCTTCCTTTCTTTACGGCAAACTAGTTTGCAGTCAGGGTGAGGATAGCAGACTTGGTCTTCCCAGTCAGTTCAGGCAAAAGGAAACTACAGCATCGTCTTCACACTTTTGTGCCGGTTTGCTCAGCCTTTGTTTTTGCTTCCAGCTACAACAGCTTCAAGTCATTGCCAGCAGCCCTGAGTTTGGAACGGCTAGATTCGGGTGAGCATCATTCCTCGCTGGAAGAAATGGATGGTGCAACGGATGCTACAAATCCTGGGACCAAAAAGCACTCCTTCCAGACAGCGCCTAAAGCTAAGAAGGCCCCTCGCATCCCGTCCTCTTCCTCCATGAAGTGAGTCCTGATGGGAGAAAACACTGTATTGTGAGCCACAGTTTGTTCGATTTGTTCGAAAGCCCCAATGAAGGCTGCAGCAGCCAGCCAGCCGTTTAGAGTCAGTCTAATCTTCTTCTTAGGCAATCCCTTGTAGTCCGAGGATGATGGTCCTCCAAGTGTCCTGGCGGTGGGTCCGTAGGTGACTGTGGAGCCCTATTCTTGATCTGCATCTTCTCCCACAGTGAGGGCATCAGTTTCCAGGTGGAAGGCGGTCCCAGTCGGGGTTGACTTGACGCACCTTCCTCTTGGCACGTTTCTCTCTTTCGCCCTCCATTCGTGCCTCTTCAAATTCTACAGCACTGCTGGTCACAGCTGACCTCCAATTGGAGCGCTCAAGGGCCAGGGCTTCCCAGTTCTCAGTGTCTATGCCAGAGATTTTAAGGTTGACTTTGAGCAGGTCTTTAAATCTCTTTTCCTGTCCTCCAACATTCTGTTTTCCATTCTTGAGTTCGGAATAGAGCAACTGCTTTGGGAGACAGTGGTCGGGCATTCAGACAACATGGCCGGTCCAGCAGAGTTGATGGCGGAGGACCATCGCTTCAATGCTGGTGGTCTTTGCTTCTTCCAGCACTCTGACATTTGTCTGCTTGTCTTCCCAAGAGATTTGCAGGGTTTTTAAGAGGCAGCACCAATAGAATTGTTCCAGGAGTTGCGTATGATGTAGACAGTCCACATCTCGCAGGTATATAGCAGTCTTGGGAGGACAATAGCTTTATAAACAAGCACCTTGGTATCCTTATGGATGTCCCGGTCCTCAAACACTCTCTGCTCCATTTGGAAAAATGCTGCACTCGCAGAACTCAGGCAGTGTTGAATTTCAGTGTCAGTGTTGACTTTTGTGGAGAGGTGGCTGCCAAGGGAGCAGAAATCATCAACATTTTCTAATGTTACACCATTGAGTTATATTTCTGACATTGGAGAGGGATTGGCTGGTGACTGCTGGAAGAGCACTTTGGTTTTCTCGATGATTAATGATAGGCCGAGCTTCTTGTATGCTTCTGTGAAGGTGTTTAGAGTGGCTTGTAGGTCTTCTTCTGAATGTGCACAGACAACATTGTCATCAGCATACTGGTGAACTATAAATCCTGGTAACTACAACTCCCAAATGTCAAGGTCTATTTCCCCCAAACTCCATCTGTGTTCATATTTGGGCATATGGAATATTCGTACCAAGTTTGGTCCAGATCCATCATTGTTTGAGTCCATGGTAGTCTCTGGATGTAGATGAACTACAATTCCCAAAATAAAGGTCAATGCTCACTAAACCTTTCTAGTGTTTTCTGTTGTTCATGGGAGTCCTGTATGCCCCGGCTGGTTCAATTCTATCATCCTATTTAATTGTAGGTGAACCAGAAACTACAACTCCCAAAAGACAAAATCAAAATTTTGAGTGAAGGCCATACATTGGGTTGTTAGGTGTATTATGTCCAAATTTGGTGTCATCCAGTAGTTTATGAGTTATGTTAATCTCACAAACGAACATTACATTTTTATTTATGTGGATTACTGTAACAAAATAGTAACAAAACTTAGTTATTTTCATTATAGTTACTCATTTTTCACTGACTGTACTTTAGAAACACTTTAGAAACAAAATGTCAGCACTCCCCAGTTTTGTAACATCTTTTGAACCATTTTTTCTAATGGATCGCACATCCCTAGCTCACAGATATTGTCCGGAGCCTTTCCCCAGTACAAATCATGCCTTGGGCACTCGGGAACGTGACTAAAATTAGAAGCAGAGTTTGCCTTTTGGAAAAAGCTGTACTTGTTCTCCCCGGCTGCGAAACAAGAGCGCCTTTGCCTTTTGCTTTCTTTTCATTTCCCAGAATCGGACAAAGGGCCCTTTTGGATGGCTGTTTCAGACCCTGCTTGGAGGGCTGCAAAGTTGTGTGGAGAGGAACCGTGTGGGAATGGAGATGGGTGGGACTGAAAGCAACAGATTGGGTGGAAGGAGAGAAGAATTTAGCCGGAAGGAAATGGAGACTCAGCTGGGATCTTAAGAGCCGGGAAGGAGGGAGAAGGAGAGATAGTATGAATTTATTTTCTTCTTGCCAACTGCATCAGACTGATTTTCTCCTTTGCGTCTTCTATCGTGATTGGCACGGGCTGCCTAATCCCCTTCGTCTTTTTGTATAAAACCCCTGCCATACGTTGCTTTGGCCCAGTCTGTGTATATATGTTTTGTGTGTATATATATGTGTATATGTTTGTGTATATATATATTTGTATTGAGGGATCGTTCTAGTATTATTTCTATACTTTTACTAGCCATTCCCTGCCACACGTTGCTATGGCCCAGTCTGTGTATATRTGTTTTGTGTGTGTATATATGTGTATATGTTTGTGTATATATATATTTGTATTGAGGGATCGTTCTAGTATTATTTCTATACTTTTACTAGCCATTCCCTGCCACATGTTGCTATGGCCCAGTCTGTGTATATGTGTTTTGTGTGTATATATATGTGTATATATATTTTTGTATTGAGGGATTGCTCTAGTACAGTGTTTCTCAACCTGGGGGTCGGGACCCCCGAGGGGGTCGCGAGGGGGTGTCAGAGGGGTCACCAAAGACCATCAGAAAACATAGTATTTTCTGTTGGTCATGGGGGCTCTGTGTGGAAAGTTTGGTCCAATTCTATTGGTGGGGTTCAGAATGCTATTTCATTGTGGGTGAACTATAAATCCCAACAATTACAACTCCCAAATGGCAAGGTCTATTTTCTCCAAACTCTACCACTGTTCACATTTGGGCATATTGAGTATTTGTGCCAAGTTTGATCCAGATCCATCGTTGCTTGAGTCCACGGTGTTCTCTGGATGTAGGTGAACTACAACTCCAACTACAACTCAAGGTCAATGTCCACCAGACCTTCCCAGTTTTTTCTCTTGGTCATGGGAATTCTGTGTTCCAAGTTTGATTCAATTCAATTCATTGGTGGAGTTCAGAAGGCTCTTTGGTTTTAAGTGAACTATAAATCCCAGCAACTCAATAACCCTCAACCAGTATTCAAATTTGGGCGTATTGGTTATTTGTGCCAAATTTGGTCCAGTGACTGAAAATACATCCTGCATATCAGATATTTAGATTACGAATCATAACAGGAGCAAAATTACAATTGTGAAGTAGCAACGAAAATAACATTATGGTTGGGGGTCACCCCAACATGAGGACCTGTACTAAGGGGTCACGGCATTAGGAAAGTTGAGAACCACTGCTTTAGTATTAGTTCTATACTTTTACTAGCCGTTCCCTGCCGCACGTTGCTGTGGCCCAGTCTGTGTATATGTGCTTTGTGTGTATATATATGTGTGTGTGTATATATTTGTGTACTGAGGGATCGCTCTAATATTATTTCTGTACTTTTACTAGCCATTCCCTGCCATTCGTTGCTGTGGCCCAGTCTGTGTTTATGTGTTTTGTGTGTGTATATATGTGTGTGTATATGTGTGTGTGTGTGTTTTTGTATTGAGGGATCGCTCTAGTATTATTTCTATACTTTTACTAGACGTTCCCTGCCACACGTTGCTGTGGCCCACTGTGTATATATGTGTTTGTGTAAATATGTGGTTTTGTGCATGCGTGTAATGTATTTTGGATGGGGGGGGGGTGTTGCTTTTTAAGTCTCTTTTGCTGTGTTTTTCAGAGTTTTTCAGATGATCACTCGTTGGCCTTATAGGTGTCTTGTGTCCAAATTTGGTGTCAATTCGTCCAGTAGTTTTTGAGTTATGTTAATCCCACAAACTAACATTACATTTTTATTTATATAGATTAGCTTGAATACTCGGCATTGCCCGGATAATGTAAAAAGTCATTTTTTTAATTGTACAGAATGCATAAAGTTGTGGATGAATTACATCATGCCAGGTTTACCCCAAAAAACTCCATCAGGACTTTAAGCTTGTTATGTTGGGGAAGTTTGCTCTAGACACATTATCGGTGGGGTTCAGTCTGCTCTCTGGCTGTAGAGTACACTACAACTCCCACTCTGATGAATCAGTCCCTCCAACCCTTTCAGTAGATTGAGTTAGTCATGGGGGTTCTGTGTGCGAAGTTTGGTTGTGGTCCATCATCAGTGGAGGTCACTGTTTCTCTGGTTGTGTGTGAACTAAAACTCCCAGAAAGGAAGGTCAGGTCCCTCCAATCTCTTCCAGTAATCAAATTTCAATACATCAGATATGTGTGCCAAGTTTGGTCCAGATCCATCGGTATGGTGTTTGTGGAGGACATTGGCAGGGCTCTTAGACATATTTGTGGTGCTCTCCTGGAGCAAGATTTTTTTTTGTCATGTCAGAAACTGCAAGTCGCTTCTGGTGTGACAGAATTGGCCGTCTGCAAGGACATTGCCCAGGGGATGCCCGAATGATTTGATGTTTTTATCATCCTTGTGGGAGACTTCTCTCATGTCCCTGCATGAGCAGCTGGAGCTGATAGAGGGAGCTCATCGGCATCTCCCCAGATTCGAACCCGTGACCTATCGGTCTTCAGTCCTGCCAGCACAGGGGTTTAACCCACTGCACCACCCGGGGCTCCTGGAGCAAGATATCCAGGAAAGTTGGGAAACAGATGCCTAGATTCATGGACAGGTTGTGAAAGGAAGGAATCATGACAACTAACAATGTTGATGTTTTCTCTACCACTTCTAATAGGGAGACTCAACAGAGCACACAACTCCATCCGCTTCCAAGAAACCCCCGGAAGCCAACTTACCAAATTGGGCATGGACCCATATCTCAGGTGGGGACGTTGGCAATGCAAGAGGAATCCACTGAGAAGAGCAGGGCCTCGTGTGCCATCCGCAAGAAGGTTTCCTCCAAAGGGCCGCAGGGGCAGCTTTCGCCACATAGCAGCATGGTCAGTGTTGCAGGCAGCGCTCTTTCCGAACGCATCCCCGGGATGCAGCCCTTCCAGAAGACCAATACGGCATTGTCAGAGGTGAGTGCCACTTGGGTTGGATTGACGCTGTTGAATTAATGCAGCTTAACACCACTTTGATTGTAGTGGCTTAATACTATAGTATGGTTGTCAGACCTGTTACTAACCATGCATACCTTGTATCTTATACCTTTTACAGAGCAATAAGAGTCTTTGGACTGTATTAAAAATGTTGTGCTATTGAATTACTCTTCATGATTTGCTAAAAATAGTCCCGTCCCCCCGTCCCCCCGAATTTTTTTTCTGGCTACAGCCCTGATTGGTTGTAGTTGTAGTTGGTGAGCCGCCTGCATTATTTGGCAGGGAATGCAAAAGATAATAATAATAATAATAATAATAATAATAATAATAATAATAATAGCAACAACAACAACAAGCCATTCAGCCCAAGAACAATATTTTTTCTGGCTACAGCCCTGATTGGTTGTAGCTGTAGTCGGTGAGCCACCTGCATTATTTGGCAGGGAATGCAAAAGATACAACAACAACAATAATAATAATAACAACAACAACAACAACAACAATAAAAAGCCATTCAGCCCAAGAACAATTGTTTTTCTGGCTACAGCCCTGATTGGTTGTAGTTGTAGTCGGTGAGCTGCCTGCATTATTTGACAGGGAATGCAAAAGATATAATAATAACAACAACAACAACAACAACAAGCCATTCAGCCCAAGAACTTTTTTTTTCTGGCTACAGCCCTGATTGGTTATAATTGTAGTCGGTGAACCACCTGCATTATTTGGCAGGGAATGCAAAAGATATAATAATAACAACAACAACAACAACAACAACAACAACAAGCCATTCAGCCCAAGAACAATTTTTTTCTGGCTACGGCCCTGATTGATTGTAGTTATAGTCGGTGAGCTGCCTGCATTATTTGGCAGGGAATGCAAAATATATAATAATAACAACAACAACAACAACAAGCCATTCAGCCCAAGAACAAGCCATGTGAACCAATGCCATCAAAGCCAGAATTGAAAAGGCGACAACAGATCCCAAACGTAGACTCTGCAAGGAAGCAGATGAAACACTAGATCACATCCTCAGCTGCTGCAAGAAGATCGCGCAGACAGACTACAAGCAGAGGCATAACCCCGTTGCTCAGATGATTCATTGGAACTTGTGCCACAAATACCATCTGCCTGCGACAAAGAACTGGTGGGATCACAAGCCGGAAAAAGTTACAGAGAATGAACACGTTAAACTATTCTGGGACTTCTGAATTCAGAATTTTGGAGCATAATACTCCTGACCTCACAATCGTGTTAAAAAACAAAGTATGGATCGTCAATGTCGCAATCCCAGGTGACAGCAGGATTGCAGAGAACCAACTGGAAAAGCTGACACGATATGAGGATTTAAAAATCGAACTGCAAAGGCTCTGGCACAAACCAGTCAAGGTGGTGCCAGTGGTGATCGGCACACTGGGTGCAGTGCCTAAAGACCTTGGCCTGCACTTAAACACAATCGATGCTGACAAAATTACTATCTGCCAGCTGCAGAAGGCCACCCTATTGGGATCTGCAGGCATTATTCACCAATACATCACACAGTCCTAGACACTTGGGAAGTGTCTGACGTGTGATCCAATACAACAGCCAGCAGAGTGTCTGCTGTGGACTCATCTTGTTGTGTTTCAAATAATAATAAACAATAAACAACAATAATAATAAACAATAAGGGTTTGCGGTGGCACAATAGGTTAAACCGTTGAACTGTTGAATCTGCTGATCTGAAGGTTGGCAGTTTGAAGCTGCGGGTTGGGGTGAACTCCCACTGTTAGCCTTAGCTCCTGCTGACCTAGCAATTCAAAAATATGCAAATGTGAGCGCAGTGTTCCCTCACCTATCGCAGGGGTTCTGTTCTAGGAACCCCCGTGATAAGTGAACAACCGCAATGTAGGGACGCTATACTGTATATGTACAGTATAGCTCCGCCCACTCTTCTCTCCCCCTCCTGGATACACAACCAGGAGGTGTCTACGGACAACAGTCTTCAGGTTGGAAATGGAGAAAGAGCACCTCCCCATGGCCGGAGTTGAGCACTGACTCTAAAAAACCGGAGATGAAAGGGGAAGCCTTTGCCTTTGACCTGTGTATTTGTATATTGTTGTTATTTCACTGTATTAAAGGCATTGAGGAGCCCACGGTGGTGCAGTGGGTTAAACCACTGAGCTGCTGAACTTGTTGACCGAAAGGTCACAGGTTCGAATCTGGGGAGCGACGTGAGCTCCCACTGTCAGGCCCAGCTTCTGCCAACCTAGCAGTTCGAAAGCATGCAAATGTGAGTAGATCAATAGGTATCACTCCAGCAGGAAGGTAACGGCGCTCCATGCAGTCATGCTGGCCACATGACCTTGGAGGTGTCTATGGACAATGCCGGCTCTTCGTCTTAGAATGATGAGCACCAACCCCAGAGTTGGACATGACTGGACTTAATGTCAGAGGCATTGAATGTTTGGTTATCTGTATATGTTGTAATCTGCTCGGAGTGCCCTCGGAGAAAGACAACAGAATATAAATAAAGTGCATTATTATTATTATTATTATTATTATTATTATYATTATYATYATYATCATCATCATCATCATCATAAATGATTAATATTATACTTAGAATTAACTAATTTCTCCACCATTCTCAGAATAGACAACAGAGGGTTATTTTGGGACCTCCAAATAGGAGTATAAATAATAATCATAACAATAATTGTTGTTGTTGTTGTTGTTGTTCTTGTTGTTATGTGCCTTCCAAATTGCTTCTAATTTATGGTGACCCTGCGTCTGTCTCTTTTTCTGCTGCAGGATCTCCGCATTGTGTCCCCAGAGACGGATAGTGGATTTGTGGGATCTGAAGCAAGCAGGGTGTCCCCCTTGGCACAGAGGCCTAAGCAACGCTCATCCCATTTGAGGTAGGATACCTTCACATCTCCGTCTGTCTTGCCTGTCATTCCTTCAAATTTTGTTACACAGTGTAATTGACAAATTGCTCTTCCRTCCAAACTGTGGCGCAGCTGGCTGGGAGTCAGCTGCATTAAGATCACCACTGACCAAAAAGTCATGAGRACGAAGCGAGCCTGGGTTGAGTGAGCTTCCAACCAATTTGTGTAGCTTGCTGTCGACCTTTGCAGTCCGAAAGACAGTTGCATCTGTCAAGTAGGAAATTTAGGTAATGCTCATGCGGGGAGGCTAATTTACAACGCCATAAAAATCTCCAGCAAGCATGCAAAGAATGAGGAAATACTTCATCGGTGTCACAAATGGACGGTGAAGCGACAGCGCAGCTGGCTGGGAGTCAGCTGCATTAAGATCACTTTCGACCAATTTGTGTAGTTTGCTGTCGACCTTCGCAGCCCGAAAGACAGTTGCTCTCTCAGGCTGAAGCCCTTCTCACACTGAGGCCTACCTCACACTAAGGCCTTTCTCCCACTGAGGGCTCTCTCAGGTTGAAGCCTACCTCACACTGAGGCCTATCTCACATTGAGACCTACCGCACACTGAGGCCTTCTCACACTGAGGGCTCTCTCAGGCTGAAGCCCCTCTCACACTGAGGCCTACCTCACACTGAGGAAATTTAGGTACTGCTTATGCAGGGAGGCTTATTTTTGACCTCATAAAAATCTCTAGCAAGCATGCAAAGAATGAGGAAATACTTCATCGGTGTCACAAATGGACGATGAAGCGACAGCGCAGCTGGCTGGGAGTCAGCTGCATTAAGATCACTTCCGACCAATTTGTATAGTTTGCTGTCGACCTTTGCAGCCCGAAATACAGTTGCTCTCTCAGGCTGAAGCCTCTCTCACACTGAGGCCTACCTCACACTAAGGCCTTTCTCCCACTGAGGGCTTTCTCAGGCTGAAGCCTACCTCACATTGAGGCCTTTCTCCCACTGAGGGCTCTCTCAGGCTGAAGCCTCTCTCACACTAAGGCCTACCTCACACTGAGGCCTTTCTCCCACTGAGGGCTCTCTCAGGCTGAGGCCTACCTCACACTGAGGGCTCTCTCAGGCTGAAGCCTACCTCACACTGAGGCCTTCTCACACTGAGGGCTCTCTCAGGCTGAAGCCTCTCACACTGAGGCCTTCTCACACTGAGAGCTCTCTCAGGCTGAAGCCTCTCTCACTCTGAGGCCTACCTCACACTGAGGCCTTTCTTCCACTGAGGGCTCTCTCAGGCTGAAGCCCCTCTCACACTGAGGCCTACCTCACACTGGGGAAATTTAGGTACTGCTTATGCGGGGAGGCTTATTTACGACGCCATAAAAATCTCCAGCAAGCATGCAAAGAATGAGGGAGTACTTCATCAGTGTCACAAATGGACGGTGAAGAAACAGCTCCCCTGGTGGCCAAAATACCCTCATGAAAAAGCTGGAATGTTAAATAGCCTCTGTCTGTCTGTCTATATATGTTGTGTGTCTATGGCATTGAATGTTTGCCATGTACATATGTACTGAGTCCCCTGCAGGGTGAGAAGGGTGGACTATAAATACTGTAAATAAATGAATAAATAGAATTTTGGAAGTTATGTTATGGAAGGCAATGGGCACCAAACCCCCAACGGAGCCAAAGCCTTCAGACCCATGCCACTCAATCTGTCTTTTGTCCAGGTCCCATGGGGTTATGGGAGAATCGGCTCCGCAGGATGGAGCCCAGCAACCAGCTCCTCAGTGGAAGAGACCCATCGTGATGGAACCGCTAAGAGCAAATGTCTCAATGAGGGACCGATCTTCGGAGGATGGTCCCCAGAGACGAAGCCTTTGCAAAAGAGGCCCGTTCGGTACTCGCTCCATTCGGCAGCGGACAAACAACATTGCAAGTGAGATGGAGCCAGGCACCGAGAGCTGTGAGTTGATTTCCTTTAAAAAGTGCCCCTTCTACCGTTTTCTGCGGGTCTTGGAAGTCCCGTGTGCCAAGTTTGCTTCAATTCCATTGTTAGTGGAGTTCAGAATGCCCTTTGTAGGTGAACTATAAATCCCAGCAACTACAACTCCCAAATGACAAAATCAATTTAGGTCTGGTAAAAGAGCTAAATGTCCCTGCATGAGGTTCATCCTAAGGTATTTTTCTGTTTTGTCTCCCTTGTCGCCAGCTCACACCAACTCAGAGCCTGAGATGGAACCACCTGGTGAACGTGGCACATGCACCCCCCCGCCGAATGAGTTGAAGCGCTCTGGGTCTCCCAGTTCCTCCTCTCTGACCTACGACGACAGTCTTCTTGACTCTCGCTTGAAACGAGAGTAAGTGTGCCCAGGGAATGGAAGAGATGCATGGGATGGGTGGGAAGACGGACGTATTTGGGGGGCATCATGAGTGTCTCGCCAGGTAGGCGACCTTGGACGAGTCGTATTCTCTCCACATCAGAGGAAGGCAATGGCAAGCCTCGGCTTATTAAACCTTGCCAAGAAAACCCTGTGGTAGGTTTGCCTCAGGCAAATGCAATCATGCCTGAATGGAGGTGGAAGAGAATGCGATTTTAAGGACCTAGATTTGGGATTATAGGGGAAGAAACCCATCTGTCTTCCAGCAAACACACATATGTTGTCCCATCAATATAACTAAAAGACCTTGTAAATAATAGAAAAGTTATGTGCATGCTGCACATTATTATTATTATTATTATTATTATTATTATTATTATTATTATTATTATTGGGTTGATGTGAGTTTTTCAGGCTGTATGGCCATGTTCCAGGAGCATTCTCTCCTAACGTTTCGCCCACATCTATGGCAGGTATCCTCAGATGTTTTGAGGTCTGTTGGAAACTTAGCAAGTTGGGTTTATATATCTGTGGAATAGTGTCCAGAATGGGAAAAAGAAGTCTGCTTGAGGCAGTTGTGAATGTTGCAGATGGCCACCTTGATTAGCATTGCAGCTTCAAGGCCTGGCTGCTTGCTGCTTCCTTGAGAAGACTCCTTTTGATCGATTCTGTCTTGTTTTGTTCCTGACTCCAGCCAAGCGATCACGGCTTTGCAGAACGAAGTTTCACACCTGCGGCAAAGTCTGGACGAGACCCTCCATGGGTCCTATGGCTACCCAAAGCACTTCTCCTCCCCACGCTCCTCTAAACTCCAGGCGCCGCTCCAAGCCATGGCCTGCTTCTCCACAAGGACCAAACCAGTTCAGTAAGTAATAGCCAGCTCTATTGCCAAAGTCTGATCCTCAAGCTCTAGCCCTAGAACTCAACAGAAAAGCTCCTGTTTGGTAGCAGATTTCCTATGAAACAGGTGAGGTGGTAGTCAGGGCAGATTCCAGCATATATATAAAGACACAGACAAACATTCAATGCCTTTGAAACAATGAAACAAATACACAGACAAAGGCAAAGGCTTCCCCTTTCATCTCCGGCTCTGGGGGAGGTGTTCATCTCCATTTCCAAGCCTGCGTTGTCTGTAGACACCTCCTGGTCGTGTGGCCAGCATGACCACATGGAGCGCCATTTACCTTTTTGTAAATATTAAACATGGATGGAGCAAGCATGCTTCCCTGAGGCAGGCTGTTCTGTTTTCACCATCTGCTTCTCTGACCCTGGAACTCAACAAAAAAGCTCCTGTTTGGTAGTAGATTTCCTATAAAGCGGGTGAGGTGGTAGTCAGGGCAGATTCTAGCATATATACATACAGACACAGACAAGCATTCAATGCCTTTGAAACAATGAAACAAATACACAGACAAAGGCAAAGGCTTCCCCTTCCCCTTACATCTCCGGCTCTGGAGGCGGTGCTCGTCTCCCGCTCTGGGGGGAGGTACTCATCTCCATTTCCAAGCCTGCGTTGTCTGTAGACACCTCCTGGTCGTGTGGCCAGCATGACCACATGGGGCACCATTTACCTTTGTGTAAATATTAAACATGGATGGAGCAAGCATGCTCCCCTGAGGCAGGCCGTTCTTCTGTTTCCGCCATCTGCTTCTCTGGACCTGGAACTCAACAAAAAAGCTCCTGTTTGGTAGCAGATTTCCTATGAAACAGGTGAGGTGGTAATCAGGGTGGATTCCAGCATATATATACAGGTACAGAGAAATATTCAGTGCCTTTTAAACAATGAAACAAATACACAGACAAAGGCAAATGCTTCCCCTTTCATCTCCGGCTCTCAGGGAGGTGCTCATCTCCATTTCCAAGCCTGCATTGTCTGTAGACATCTGGTTGCGTGGCCAGCATGACCACATGGAGCACCATTTACTTTTGTGTAAATATTAAACATGGCTGGAGCAAGCATGCTCCCCTGAGGCAGGCCGTTCTGTTTCACCCTCTGCTTCTCTGGCCCTGGAACTCAACAAAAAAGCTCCTGTTTGGTAGCAGAGTTTCTATGAAACAGGTGAGGTGGTAGTCAGGGCGGATTCCAGCATATATATACAGATACAGAGAAATATTCCGTGCCTTTGAAACAATGAAATAAATACACAGACACAGGCAAAGGCTTCCCCTTTCATCTCCGACTCTGGAGACGGTGCTTGTCTCCAGCTCTGGGGGGAGGTGCTCATCTCCATTTCCAAGCCTGCATTGTCTGTAGACATCTCCTGGTCGTATGGCCAGCATGACCGCATGGAGCACCATTTACCTGTGTGTAAATGTTATACATGGATGGAACAAATATGCTCCCTGAGACAGGCCATTCTTATGTTTTCACCATCTGCTTCTCTGACCCTGGTACTCAACAAAAAAGCTCCTGTTTGGTAGTAGATTTCCTATAAAGCAGGTGAGGTGGTTGTCAGGGCGGATTCTAGCATATATATACAGATACAGATAAACATTAAATGCCTTTAAAACATTGAAACAAATACACAGACACAGGCAAATGATTCCCCTTTCATCTCCGGCTCTGGGGTAGGTGCTCATCCCCATTTCCAAGCCTGCATTGTCTGTAGACATCTCCTGGTCGTGTAGCCAGCATGACCGCATGGAACACAATTACCTTTGTGTAAATGTTATACATGGATGGAGCAAGCATGCTCCTCTGAAGCAGGCCATTCTTCTATTTTCACCATCTGCTTCTCTGACTCTGGAACTCAACAAAAAAGCTCCTGTTTTGTAGCAGATTTCCTATGAAGTGGGTGAGGTAGTAATCCTTTGTGATATTAGAAATTGTTCTCACGAGAAGGTGATGATTTACAGTATCATGGAGCCCTAGGTGGCATAGCGGGTTAAAGCACTGAGCTGCTGAACTTGTTGACCGAAAGGTCGCAGGTTCGAATCGGGGGAGCGGCGTGAGCTCCCGCTGTTAGCTCCAGCTTCTGCCAAGCTAACAATTCGAAAACATGCAAATGTGAGTAGATGAATAGATGCTGCTGAATGTCTGGCTGGAAGGTAACGGCGCTCCATGCATTTATGTCGGCCACATGACCTTCAAGGTGTCTACGGACAATGCTGGCTCTTTGACTTAGAAATGGAGATGAGCACCAACCCTCGGAGTTGGACAAGACTGGACTTAATGTCAGGGGGAAACCTTACACTGCTGACAGGTCTATGAAGACAGCTCCTGTAATCTGCTGCCTTTCAAAACTATCTTCTATGCGCTGAGTCAGGTTGAGCACTTGTGATGTGCAGCTTTTCCCTTTCCTGAAACCAGCTTGGTGTGGGATCAGACATGGATCTATTCTTTCCACAATTCTGTGCAGAATTTTTAAAAGAGATATATGATGCATAAAATAATTCCTCATGTATCCCTTCTCTTTCAACCTTCAGGAAAACCTCAGGGAAAAACACAGTCGAATCTGAGAGTCTACCTCCAACCATCAATTCAGAAGAGCGGTTGAGGAGAACATCACTCCCCCAAAGTGGGACTCGGGAAAATCCCAGTAAGTAGCAGATATGTGGTTGGCGTTTGGTTAGTGAGCAATGATGACATAACTCCAATGAGACACAGATCTTGCGTCATCCCTTCCTTTCTTGTTTCCAGCCTCATCTGAGTTGAATTCCTCTTCGCCAAAGTCCCATAAACAAAAGCAAAAGGAAGCCTCTGCTTCTAAAACGAAGCCCTCAAAGCAGACCATTCTACGAGGACCTTATACAGGTAAGAAGAAACATCTTTGCTTCTCCAGTGGAGAGCTTTCTAGGAAGGATACAAGAGGGAGCATCAGGGTAAACAAGGCAAGGTGGAACAATTTTCCATCCTGCTGAATGTTTGGTTTCATTGTTTGTTTGTTGGGAATACGTGGTGCAAAGGGGAGATGAAGCTCCCTCTTTCTGTGGAATGCACAGGGAACCTTGAACCCTGTGGACATTTTTGGTCTATGGCTCCGAACATACTCAACCAGCATGGTTAATTCCAATGGATGGTTAATTCCAATGGACAGGCACTAACTAGTTTCCTTTGACCAGAAGCTGGCCATTTGGAGTGCCTCTGGTGTCGCGGTGAGAAGGTCCTCCATTGTGCATGCAGCAGGGTGCAGACCGCATTGTAGTAGTTGGTCTGTGGATTGGTCTTCTCCACACTCACATGTCGTGGACTCCACGTTGTGGCCCCATTTCTTAAGGTTGGCTCTATATCTCGTGGTGCCAGAGTGCAGTCTGTTCAGCACCTTCCAAGTCACCCTGTGTGCCCAGGAGGGAGTCTTCCATCCAGTATCGGTCACTGATTGAGGTTCCAGGTTTAATAATAATAATAATAATAATAATAATAATGCTTGGGAAGTGTTCGACTTGTGATTTTGTGATACAAAATCCAGCATATTGATCTCGTTTGCTGTGGCATACTGTGCTTTTGTGTCAATAATAATAATAATAATAATAATAATAATAATAAAAACTTTATTTATACCCCACCACCATCTCCCCAAGGGGACTCGGGACCGGCTTACATGAGGCCAAGCCCAGAAAAATACATCAGTAAAACAACAAAGCAAACAAGCAAGTAAAACACAATACAAATATTATAACTAAGATATAAGAGATTAAAAAAGACTATGGGCAGGGCCAGATGTAGTAGATTAAATTTTTTTGTAAAAAAAATACTGGGTGTGAACAGAAGTAAGGTATGTCTAAACAGGGAGGTTTTGGAGAGTAATAATAATGACAATAATAATAATAATAATAATAATAATAATAATAATAATAATATAAAAAACTTTATTTATACCCTGCCACTATTTCCCCAAGGGACTCGGAGCGGCTTACATGAGGCCAAGCCCAACAACACATCAATAAAACAACAACAATAAGCAAAATAAACAATACAATTAGTATAATTTATTTATTTATTTATTTATTTATTTATTTGGTGCATTTATTGACCGCCGCTCTCAGCCCTAGGGCGACTCGCGGCGGTGTACAGCATATAAACTCATTGTAATGTAGGGAGATCAGTCCAACGGGTAAATAAAGTGCTTCAGAGGACATATTGCAGAAAATTGGTCAGATCAGGGCATTATTTCCTTTATTCAAGGAAGGCACACTGGAACAGCCACGTTTTCAAGCTTCTCCTAAAGACTGTCAATGTAGGGACTTGTCTGATATCCTTGGGGAGTGAGTTCCAGAGTCAGGGGGCCACCATAGAGAAGTTTTAGCCTGCCACTTTTGGGCTCTTGCTTGCTGAGGTGTTCTTGCGAGTCTCTCTTTAGATCTTAGGAAGCTATTTCTTGATTTAAGGCGTTGGTATGCTGGTTGATATCCAAACAGAGGATGGGCAGGATATGTCAAAGCCTATGTACTTTCATTGCTGGCTGCTACTTCCCTGCAGATATCAGGTGGTGCAATACCGGCTAAACAGTATAATTTCTCCAGCGGTGTTGGGCATAGACATCCTGTGATAATGTGGCATGTCTCATTAAGAGCAACATCCACTATTTTAACATGGTGAGATGTCTTCCATCCTGGGTATGTGTATTCAGCAGCAGTGTAACAAAGCACAAGGGAAGATGTCTTCACTGTGTCTGGTTGTGATCCCCAGGTTGTGCCCATCAGCTTTTGTATGATATTATTTCTAGCACCCACGTTTTGCTAGTCACGGTGCTTTTTTTAAGTCAGAGCACGGTCCAGAGTGACTCCCAGGTATTTGGGTGTGCTCCAGTGGGATTCCTCCCCAGGTAATCCTTCGACTTCGAGATGCTTGTCTGTTCTTAAGAAGGAAAGCACATGTTAGTGTTTTAGATGGATTTGGAATTAGTTGGTTTTCCCTGTAATAGGTAGTAAGAGAACCTAAAGCTTTGGAGTGCTTCTGTTCAACCATTTCAAAGCTTCTTACTTAAGCGGTGATGGCATGATCATCAGCATAGATGAAACTCTCTGTCCCTTCTGGCAGTAGCTGGTCATTTGTGTAAATGTTAAACATTAATGGAGCAAGCACGCTACCTCTGAGGCAGGCCGTTCTTCTGTTTCCACCATCTGCTTCTCTGACCCTAGAACTCAACAAAAAAGCTCCTGTTTTGTAGCAGATTTCCTATGAAGTGGAAATCAATACACACACAGATCCCATGGATTCATTGCGTCTGTTCTAGTTAGACTACCAAGTAGGATCCAAAGCTTGAGTTTCTTTGTGGTTGCTTTTGTAGGGACGCCGTATGCCTTTACAAACCCAGAGCCCCAAGAACCACGGATCATCAACAGCACTTCCTCCTGTTCCCATTGCCAAGAAGCCCAGTCACACCTTGGAAATGTACTCACAAGTGACCCAGGCAGCGATGAGACTGAAGGTACCAATTCCGCTGGAGTTGTCTTCTCGTAGCCTCCAAAACAGTGGTTCCCAACCTTTTTTGACCAGGGACCACTCATCAACCTTAGTTACAGATGTGTTTTTGGTCAACTTTAGATTTGGTTTGGTTATTTTGGGAGTCTGATTCAGAAAACTGCATTGGATAGACCACATCAGCTCTAGTTTCTGATACACAACATATGGCATCCAGTAGTCGCCATCTGCTCACCCATATTAAACCATATTTAATCATCTAGAGCTGTTGTGGTCCATCCAATGCAATTTTTCTTAATAAATATGAGACAACACAATCCTAGTTGTTCTTACTCTGTCTGAGATGGCAGTTACTCTCCCATAAGTGTCTTTAGGACTGTAGCCAAATTGATAGTGCTTTCTTCAATACTGGTGAAGGAGAAAGAGGGCCACCTAACATGGGCCAACACACATTTTGGGGCATCAAATGTTAGACCTGTTTTGGGGTATATTTAACATGAAGATTCCAAAACCAGCACCAATTTTCCCTTACCATTTCTATTTCTTGAGATACAGAACATATGCATCTACCAGTCTTCATCTGCTCGCCCATAGAAAGTCATGATTGCCATATCTAAGTCATTAGAGCTAATGCAGTCTACTCAAGACAGTTTTAAATGGCTTTTTCCCGGGGTGATCTAATAACTTTAGTGCCTCATTTTAGACTCAAATGCAGTTTCCCCTTTTGTTTTAGGTGGTGATTCTCAAAGGGATCCCTTTGGACCTTCTCAGCATACAACTCAGAAGAAAATAGAAGCACCAAGATGCCTTTTCTGCAAGGAAACTGGGAAGCACAAAACAAATGTGGTGCATGGTGAGGGAATGCACACATTTATGTATTTATTTATATTTACAGTATATATATTCCGCCCTTTTCACCCCGCAGGGGACTCAGGGTGGATTACCATGCACATATACATGGCAAACATTCAATGCCATTAGACATACAACATATATAGACAGACACAGAGGCAATTTAACATTCCAGCTTTCCAGCATCATGAGGGTATGCTCAATTCCAAGCACACAAGGGGAGATGTTGCTTTCACCATCCACTTGTGACACCTGAGTCCTTGATGAAGTACTTCCTCATTCTTATGCACAATGCTGGAAGGTTTTATGGTGTCGTCAATTAATTAAATTAGCCTCTATGCATAAAGCGGTACCGAAATTTCCTACTTGACAGATACAACTGTCTTTTGGGCTGCATAGGTCAACAGCAAGCTAGGCTATTAATGGTCGGGAGCTCACTCTGACCCAGGCTGGCTTCGAACACATGACTTCTCGGTGAGTAGTGATTTAATGCAGCTGGCTACTAACTTGCTGCGCCACAGCCCAGTCCACATGGGCACGTACATTACATAATGATGATGATGATGATGATGATGATGTCTCCAGGCAGGAAGAACGGAAGAGCCAGTGAGCGCCACCCGGGCTAAGGATTTCTCCAGGCAGCAAACAATTCAAAGGGAACAAAAGCCAGGCTACATATAATAATAATAATAATAATAATAATAATAATAATAATAATAATAACAACAGCAACACTTTATTTTTATTACACCCTATCTCCCTGAGGGGACTCAGAGCAGATTCCAGCATATACAGACCCAGGCAAACATTCAATTCCTCGAAACAATGAGGGAAAGGGAAAGGCTTCCCCTCTATCTCTGGCTCTGGGGGTGTTGCTCATCTCCATTTCTAAGATGAAGAGCCTGCGTTGTCCAGACACCTCCAAGGTCATGTGGCCGGCATGGCTGCATGAAGCGTTGCTTACCTTCCCACAGAAGCAGTACCTATTTTTCTACTCAAATTTGCATGTTTTCGAACTGCTTGGTTGGCATGAGCTGGGGCTGATAGCAGGAGCTCACCCTGTCCCGTGGTTCAGCAAGTTCACCAGCTCAGCGGTTTAACCTGCTGCACCCAAATACATTGTTACTGTGTATCTTCAAAGCATTTCTGACTCTTAAGGCAAGATTTTTCAGTGTGCATTTGTCATTGCCTTTCTCTGAGACTTAGGGTGTATCTACAGTGTAGAATTAATGCAGTTCAACACTACTATGATAACCTTTGGTTAATAAAGCCCTTAGGAGCCCCCGCTGGCACCATAGCTTAAAGCCTTGTGCCGGCAGGAGTGCTGACCGAAATGTTGGTAGTTGAAATCCGGGGAGTGGGGTGAGCTCCCATCTGTCAGCTCCAGCTTCTCATGCAGGGACATGACAGAAGCCTCCCACAGAATGGTAAAACATCCAGGTGTCCACTGGGCAATGTCTTTGCAGACAGCCAGTTCTTTCACACCAGAATTGACTTGCAGTTTCTCAAGTTGCTCCTGGCATGAAAAAAATAAATAAAGACTTCGAAGATGTCAGCCACAGATGCAGGCAAAACGTTAGGAGAAATTGTTGTTAGAACACAGCCATACAGCCTGGAAACCACACAACAACCCAAAGACTTTGTTCTCGGCGAGACAGATTTACATCATGTTTTCTCATTTCCCATCTCAGGACAAAGCCATCCAAGAGAGGACACCCTGGCTCAGGACTTTGGAGCACAACAGAAACCTGTCAACCGCCGTCCATCACGACAGCCTGGCTTCTGGCACACTGCAGTCTCACCACAAGCTCCCACCATTGGTTACATCCCCACCGTTCCATTGGCAACTTATCCTTTGTCATCTATAATGTAAGAAGAGTTCCAATGACTTTGGTTAGGGTGTTTCAAAAAGGTGGCCTTCTGTTGCACTCTAGCCTTGAGACGCCTTTTCACCCAACACCACACCAGAGTCGAGTAGTACTAACTACAGCAGTTTATTAAGGAAAGCAGGGACTTGAGAGCTGAAACAGGAACCTGAACCTTTTGGCAATGTTGTCTCCTATGAGAGACACCACTTAATTTAAGCCCAAGCCTGACAAAGAACCTATGAGGTCATGCCTCATACACCTGGGCTTTAAGGACTTCCTACGGAGTCTCTCTGACCACCTAATTAATCTATTCTTCACTCCCTCCATGCAGAGACCTAATCTGATATCACGGGAAAACTCCCCATCAGCTGAAGGCTGATTCCCATGAGAAATTGACTTTTCCCCTGTTGCTGAAGAACAAACATTGGACTCCAAAACATCCTCTGTTTCTTCACACATAGACTTCTCAGTTGGAAACCCATCATCCACCTCATCCTTTAAGTTGGAAACCCATCATCCACCTCGTCTCAGGCCCTCCTCTCTCTCTCTATCTCCATCCTATAATTCCTTCCTTCTCTCATTCATTCCTCCATCCCTCCCTCACCTCCCCTCCCCCTTCCCTCCCTCCCTCCCTCCCTCCTCCTTTCTCTTCCATCCTTTCATTCTTCCATCCTTCCCTATTTCCTCCCTCCTTCCCTCTCTCTTTCTCCCTTTCTTCCATCCTTCTCTTCCTCCCTTCCTCCTTCCTTCTCTTCCTCCCTTTCTTCCCCTTCTCTTCCTTCCTTCCTTCCTTCCTTCCACCATCCTCTCTCATCCATCCCTCCATCCTCCTCTCTTCCCTCCCTTCCTTCCATCTTTCTTCTCCTCTCTCCTTCTCTTCTTCCATTCATCCTTTCCTTTCCTTCCTTCCTTCCTTCCTTCTTCTTTCCTTCCTTTTGTCTTTCCTTCCTTTCTCTCCCTTCCTCCCTTCCCTTCATCCCTTTCCTTCCTCTTCTTTCCTTCCCTTCCTTCTCCTTCCTTCCTTCCTTCCTTCCTTCCTTCCATCCATCCATCCATCCATCCATCCATCCATCCATCCATCCTTCTCTTCCCTTCCCTTCCTTCCCTCCTCCCTTCTTTCCTCCCTCCCTCCCTTCTCTTCTCTTCTCATCCATCCTTCTCTTCCCCTTCCTTCCTTCCTTCCCTCCTTTTGTCTCTTTCTCCTTCCCTCCCTCCTTCCTTCCTTTCCTTCCTTTCTCCTTCCCTCCCTCCCTCCTTCCTTTCAATCTCTCTTTCCTTCCTCCTTTCCTCCCTCCCTCTTCCTCCTTCCATCTTTCCCTCCCTCCCTCCCTCCCTCCCTCCCTCCCTTCCTTCCTTCCTTCCTTCCTTCATTCATTCATTCATTCATTCATTCATTCATTCTCTCTCAATCCTTCCCTTATCTTCCTTTCTTCCACCCATCTCTTCCTCCCTCCCTTCTCTTTTTCCTTCCTCCTTTCCTCCTAGGGGATGTTTAGCTGGGAAAGGAGATGGTTGAGAGGGAACACGAGAACCATGTTTCAAGATTTCAAAGGGTGTCCCGAGGAGGAGGAGGAGGAGGAGGAGGAGGAGGAGGAGGAAAACTGCTGCTCTAGAGACAAGGGAGCAACGGGTTCAATGTGCAGGGAAATAGATTTGACAGAAAACATCAGGAAGAACTTCCTGGAGAGTGGCCTAGGCTGCCTGGGAGTGTGGTGGAGTCTCCTTCTCTGGAGGGTTTTCCACAAAGGCTATCTCTTGGGAATGCTTTGATTGTGCCTTCCTGCATGACAGGGGATTGGGCAGGATGGCCTTTGGGTGTCACTTCCAGCGCTAGGATTCAATGATTCTGGATCAGGAGTAGGCAATATGGAGTCTAATGGATACACTTTTTCTCTCCCATCCACCATCTCATCCTGACCAAGGCCAACGCTTTTGGGATCCAAACATTTCCCATCTTTCCTTCACTTTCTGCATCCAAAAGAGAAGAGGAAGGGGATGAAAGGACAGGGAGGGGACTTGGGGAGAACCCCTTTCCTTCCTCCTAGCCCACCCACCCCACTCCGGCCTGCTATACAGCCCCCAAGTTAGAAAGTTTGCCCATGCCTGGTCTAGATTGTGTACGCCTTATATTGCATTACTGACATCCCATGCTCTCACCCTCATGGACCAAATTTCACCTTCTCTCCATTTCTTCTTTCCAGATACTGTCCTCCTGTCGCAACTACCTCAACCTCTCCCTCTCCAGTTGGTCTCCCAGTTTATGCCCCTGGCAGTTTCCAGTTTGGACCGCTGAAAGCATGGCGGAGACCGCAATCGGATCTCGACTCCGACGACAGCTTACAGGATCTGAACTGGTCCCTGAGCCGTGTGGTGGAAGTGGCCAAAGACATGAAGTTGACCGCCCGGCGCATGAGCAGGACGTTAACTTGGGAACTGAACAAAGCCAAAAGTCTGCGAGGATCGTGCCTCTTCTGAAAATCCTCTGAGCATTACTGGAGTGGCCAAAAAAAGGAAGACCAAGATGCATAGTATCTGAAGGGATATGTGTCCGTAGGTAACTGTGGAGCCCTATTCTTGATCCGCATGTTCCCCCACATTGAGGACATCCATTTCCAGATGGAAGGTGGTCCCAGTCGGAGTTTGGCTTGATGCGCCTTCCTCTTGGCTCCCTTTCGCTCTCCATTCGTGCCTCTTTGAATTCTGCAGCACTGCTGGTCACAGCTGACCTCCAATTAGAGCACTCAAGGACCAGAGCTTCCCAGTTCTCGGGGTCTATGCATTGAAGCAATGCTCCTCCGCCATCAACTCCACTGAACCAGCCACGTTGTCCAAATGCCCAAAGATCACCATTTCCCAAAGCAGTTACTCGAATTCTGCAGCACTGCTGGTCACAGCTGACCTCCAATTAGAGCACTCAAGGGTCAGAGCTTCCCAGTTCTCGGGGTCTATGCATTGAAGCAATGCTCCTCCGCCATCAACTCTGCTGAACCGGCCACGTTGTCCGAATGCCCAAAGATCACCGTCTTCCAAAGCAGTTGCTCGAATTCTGCAGCACTGCTGGTCACAGCTGACCTCCAATTAGAGCACTCAAGGGCCAGAGCTTCCCAGTCCTCGGGGTCAATGCATTGAAGCAATGTTCCTCCACCATCAACTCCGCTGGACCGGCCACGTTGTCTGAATGCCCAAAGATCACCGTCTCCCAATCCGTTGCCAAGAACATATTTGATGCCTTAACTGTATTGGTGAAAGTAGAGTCTTGCAGTCGCATGGGGACAGCAATGGAAGCCATCCCACTCAGAAGAGAAGCCCACTACCTACAAAGCTGCTAAGGAATTAGTGAGTTGAACTTTATGGTTTTGTTGTCATCTGCTGTCACTACTCCTTGCTCCAAAATGGGATTGCTACTGGTCTAAGTCACCAACAGGATTCCATCTTGCGGAATGGCACTCCGACCCTACAAGTGGCAGCACTTCTTGTATCTCGAAGTCAGCTCTACTCGCACTTTCTGCCTCTTTCCCAAGCACAAAAGGATGTCACATTGCTTTCATAGGACACAAACGAAGAAAGTAGGAGTAACATAGGCGCATTCACTCTTCATCTCCGAAAACAAACCCTCAGGAGTGTATATGTGTTGTCTTTGTATATGCATTGCCTATGAATCCTCCTGAAAGTGCTCAGTCATGGTGCAAATCGCCCTATATATTCATATATAAGTCTAGAAATTTTAGCCAAAGGCCCTATCTTAAAAAAAAAGTCTGCTTATTTATTTTTTTCTGTGTCGGGAGCAAAACTGCAAGTGGCTTCTGGTGTGAGAGAATTGACCGTCTGCAAGGACGTTACCGAGGACGGCCGAATGTTTTACCAACTTGTGGGAGTCTTCCCGCATGTCCTTACACGGGAAGCTGGAGCTGACAGACAGGAGCTCACCCCTCTTCCCAGATTCGAAATTTTTTTTGCAATTATCTGTCTCCTTTTTATTGGGAGGTTTTAGCTCGCCCTGATTGTTTCTTATCTGGAATTCCCAGCTAACACCTCCCAACAAAGGATTCCCCCAGGCAGGAATCAATATCTGGATTCATACCTTATCCGGTCTTTGAAACTACAAGGCTATTCAGTGCTAATCAAGGTGGCCAACTGCAACATTCACACTTGCCTCCAACAGGCAAGAGTTCTTTCTTCCACCCCGGACATTCTTTCACAGATATATAAACCCCACTTACCTAGTTTCCAACACCTCTGAGGATGTCTGCCATAGATGTGGGTGAAACATCAGGAGAGAATGCTTCTGGAACATGGCCATACAGCCCGGAATACTCACAGCAACCCATAAAAGGAACCATCTCTGAGTAGAGTGTTGAAAAGCGAAAATCTTCATCCATTCTGGGAGAACCTATTAAAAAGCATTAATGCCTTTATTGTCTCCATTATGGCACCATTTCTGTGCCCTTTTTCAATGCCAGGATTGGAAAATAATGGCAGTGGTCTCCTAAGGCAGTATTAGTGCTTTCTCCTCTCCACAGACTGACCCTCAACTGATCCGCAAATCGCTTGAACATCAATAACCTTGACCCAAAACCCTGCCTTCAACTTACACATGGTTGACTTATACATGAGTAGATATGGCAGACAATCCTCCAGATATTGAACCACAACCCCCATTTGGGGTCTTCCAGGAGCTGTCATCCAAAAATACCGAGATCTACTTGATTTCAAGTGAGCTGGTTGAGTTGACCATATCCACTTGGAATGCTTGCCTTCCTTTTTAACTCAACCTGTAAGTTGACGCGTGTCTTAGAATTCCCTTTGTTGGATCATCAGTGGTCAGTCAAGGAGGGTAACCTGGTCCTCCAGAGCTCCACTTTTGCTCATTCAGCTCAATAGTGTCTTCTCAATATCTTGAGGAGTGATATGGATTCATATCTCATCCAGTGTTGGCACTCAGTCAACTGTATGTTCTACATTAGGTTGACTTGTATCTTAAACTCCTTTTGTTGGATCATTGATGGTTAGTCGAGGAGGGTAACCTCATCCTCCAGAGCCCCACTTTTCTCATTGTCAATATCTTTAAGAGTGATATGGATTCATATCTCATCCAGTGTTGTCATCCAGGCAACTC
Source organism: Anolis sagrei ordinatus (assembly GCF_025583915.1). Lineage (NCBI taxonomy): Eukaryota > Metazoa > Chordata > Lepidosauria > Squamata > Anolidae > Anolis > Anolis sagrei. The sequence continues at coordinate 25,646,280 of NW_026844589.1, forward strand.
CATGTTCTACGTTAGGTTGACGTGTGTCTTAAAACTCCTTTTGTTAGATTATTGATGGTTAGTCGAGGAGGGTAATCTGGTCCTCCAGAGCCCCACTTTTGCTCATTCAGCTCAATTGTGTCTTCTCAATATCTTGAAGAGTGATATGGATTCATATCTCATCCAGTGTTGGCACTCAGTCAACTGCATGTTCTACGTTAGGTTGACTTGTATCATAAAACTCTTTTTGTTGGATCATCGATGGCCAGTTGAGGAGGGAAAACTGGTCCTCCAGAGCTCCACTTCCAGGCAACTCCATGTTATACGTTAGGTTGACTTGTGACTTAAACTCCTTTTGTTGGATCATTGATGGTTAGTCAAGGAGGGAAACCTGGTCCTCCAGAGCTCCACTTTGCTCATTCTCAATATCTTGAAGAGTGATATGGATTCATATCTCATCCAGTGTTGGCATCCAGACAACTCCATGTTTTACGTTAGGTTAACTTGTGTCTTAAAACGCCTTTTGTTGGATCATTGATGGTCAGTCAAGAAGGGTAAACTGGTCCTCCAGAGCTCCACTTTTGCTCATTCAGCTCAATAGTGTCTTCTCAATATCATGAAGAGTGATATGGATTCATATCTCATGTTGGCATTCAGTCATCTCCACATTCTGTGTTAGAGGTTAGAACTGGATGCCTCTTTGGCTCAACCTGGGCTAAATCCCCGGTTATTGCCTCCCTTTGTTGCGTACTTTTTCTCGGTAATAACTTTTGCCATCTTGGCCACATTCTAATGTTATTTGAACATTATGGCATTCTTTTTGCACAGAAGGTACTTACTCTCTTCTTGTTCTTTCCATACTTACTTGCTTGAAGGAATCTAGTAAATCTGAAGGAATATCTTGAAGCTCTCAATGGTACCATTCTTGCTCCTGTTGTATTCGGATGTCTCCCAACAATTTCCCCCTTTCTTTCTGGAAAAGCCATCTTTGGAGGAAGCATTGGCCCAGCATGGATGAAGCTATAGCAGATCCTAGTCTTTCTACGTTATTGACCACTCCATGTTATCACTAGTATGTGTGAATCGAAGAAATGGAGTGGTCACCGAGTTGAAGAAGTGGCGAATATACTCTTGGAGCAATACTTACCTCAGGTCTCATATGTTTCTGAATGAGTGAGAGATCTAGTTTCCAAAGCCTTTGAGGGCTTTGGTTTGTGATGGTGTCAGGATGTTTGCCACTCTGTGGCTTCAGCTCAGTTGGTGCCTGGTTCCCTTATTTTGTCCATGATATATATATATATGTATATGTGTGTGTGCCTTGAATAATGGTTGTCAATTTATAGACAACACCATGAGTTTCCTAGCCAAGATATTTTGCCATTGCTTCTGAAAAACAGCCAGCCACAAAACTTTTGTGAAGCTAGCCAGGTATGAGTTTGCAGAGAAATGTGTGTGAGTTGTTTCAATTTTTCCCCCCTGGAATTATTGCAACCCAAACTGTGAAAGAGCCGAGCTCGTAGCATTTACAGCATTCCTTTTTCCTTAAAATCATTTCCTATAAAGATGTTTATGTTTTTTTGCTAAATAAATGATTTTTTGCTGTTTATTTTTGAACATTTGTTGTGAGAGTTAAAGATGTTTATTAGAGCTGTGCAAAAAAAAAGTTACCCCTCGTAAGTCGTAAGAAATTCGTTAAATTTGTGCATACGAAGCAATATTAGAAACATGCATGAAAGGTTGCAGGGGGAATTTAGAAGTCGAAACACTCACCAATATTTTTTGTTAAGATTCTGTAACATTCGGATGTCTCCCAAGGTCGGTTTAATTTTCAGTATAGGCATTAAGCAACTTTGGCAAAGCCAAAGAAACCATTGCTAGAATTGAAATCAGTGGTTCCCAACCTGTGGTCCGTGTACCACAAGTGGTCCCCAAGAACTAAACTATGGTCCACAGCCTCACCATTACTACACCGTTACATCAGCTCTAGATTATTAAATATAGTTTACTGTGGGCAAGCAGATGGCAACTACTGGGTGGCATATGTTCTGTATCAGAAACTAGAGCTGATGTGGTCTATCCGATGCCATTTTCTGACTCAGCACCCCAAATAACCAAACCGAATCTAAAGTTGATCAAACACCAATTTGTAACCCTTTTGGTACTAACGTTGGAGAGTGGTCCCTGGTCAAGTGGTCCCCGGCCAAGTGGTCCCTGGTCTAGTGGTCCCTCTTATAGTGCCTAGGCTTATTAAGTATGGTTTTCTGTAGGCGAGCAGATGGCAACTACTGGGTGGCATATGTTCTGTATCAGAAACTAGAGCTGATGTGGTCTATCCAATGCCATTTTCTGACTCAGCACCCCAAATAACCAAACTGAATCTAAAGTTGTTCAAACACTGATTTGGTACTAATGTTGGAGAGTGGTTCCTGGTCAAAGGGGTCCCTGATCAAGTGATCCCCGGCCAAGTGGTCCCTGGTCTAGTGGTTCCTCTTATAGTGCCTAGGCTTATTAAGTATGGTTTTCTGTAGGCGAGCAGATGGCAACTACTGGGTGGCATATGTTCTGTATCAGAAACTAGAGCTGATGTGGTCTATCCAATGCCATTTTCTGAATCAGCATCCCAAATAACCAAACCGAATCTAAAGTTGATCAAATACCGATTTGTAACTCTTTTGGTACAAATGTTGGAGAGTGGTCCCTGATCAAGTGGTCCCTGGTCAAGTGGTCCCCAGCCAAGTAGTCCTTGGTCTAGTGGTCCCTCTTATAGTGCCTAGGCAGTATGGTTTTCTGTAGGCGAGCAGATGGCAACTACTGGGTGGCATACATTCTGTATCAGAAACTAGAGCTGATGTGGTCTATCCGATGCCATTTTCTGACTCAGCACCCCAAATAACCAAACCGAATCTAAAGTTGTTCAAATACTGATTTGGTACTAATGTTGGAGAGTGGTTCCTGGTCAAAGGGGTCCCTGATCAAGTGGTCCCTGGTCAAGTGGACCCCGGCCAAATGGACCCCGGCCAAGTAGCCCCTGGTCTAGTGGTCCCTCTTATAGTGCCTAGGCTTATTAAGTATGGTTTTCTGTAGGCGAGCAGATGGCAACTACTGGGTGGAATACGTTCTGTATCAGAAACTAGAGCTGATGTGGACTATCCAATGCCATTTTCTGAATCAGCACCCCAGATAACCAAACCGAATCTAAAGTTGTTCAAACACTGATTTGGTACTAATGTTGGGAAGTGGTTCCTGGTCAAAGGGGTCCCTGATCAAGTGGTCCCTGGTCAAGTGGACCCCGGCCAAATGGACCCCGGCCAAGTATCCCCTGGTCTAGTGGTGCCTCTTATAGTGCCTAGGCTTATTGAGTATGGTTTTCTGTAGGCGAGCAGATGGCAAGCACTAGATGATGGCATACGTTCTGTATCAGAAACTAGAGCTGATGTGGTCTATCCAATGCCATTTTCTGACTCAGCACCCCAAATAACCAAACCAAATCTAAAGTTGACCAAAAACTGATTCATAACCGTTTTGGTACTAATATTGAAGAGTGGTCCCTGGTCAAAGTGGTTGGGAACCAGTTCTATATTGTTGTGAAATCACACATATGGTATTTCCTGTGCCCGTGCAGTCAGATTGGAATTTTCTAGAAATCTCTTGCTATATTTGGGTAGAAGCCCTGCCCACTCTCCCCACGCAATATATAGCCAGTGGGAGTGGTTACTGTCTCAGTTCCTTTTGTTGCAACGGTGTCATTCTTGTTGCAACGGTGTAATAATGGTGCGACCGCGGACCATATGTTAGTTCTTGGGGAGCACTGGTATATATGGTTACAGACGTTCTATGAGGGGCTTTCGTTAAAGATTTCCCTCTGACCCACTTCTGTTTATCACAGAATGCTGAAACTGGCTTTAAGCAGTAGAGCAGTGGTTCTCAACCTTCCTAGTGCCGTGACCCCTTAATACAGTTCCTCATGTTGTGGTGACCCCCAACCATAATATTGTTTGTTGCTACTTCATAACTGTCATTTTACTACTGTTATAAATCATAATGTAAATATCTGACAGCAGGATGCATTTTCATTCACTGGACCAAACTGGGCACAAACACCCAATACACTCAAATGTGAATGCTAGTGGGGTTGGGGGAGGATTGATTTTGTAATTTGCGAGTTGTAGTTGCTGGGATTTATAGTTCATTTATAATCAAAGAGCATTCTGAACTCCACCAGCGATGGATTTGAACCAAACTTGGCTCCCATGACCAATGGAAAACACTGGAAGGGTTTGATGGGCATTGACCTTGAGTTTGGGAGTTGTAGTTCACCTATATCCAGAGAACACTGTGGACTCATGCAATGGTAGATCCGGACCAAACTTGGCATGAATACTCAATATGCCCAAATGTGAACACTGGTGGAGTCTGGGGAAAATAGATCTTGACATTTGGGAGTTGTAGTTGCTGGGATTTATAGTTCACCCACAATGAAATAGCATTCTGAACTCCACCAACAATAGAATTGGCTCAAACTTCCCACATGGAATCCCCATGACCATCAGAAAATACTGTGATTTCTTATGGTCTTTGGCGACCCCTCTGACACCCCTTCACGACCCCCTCAGGGGTCCCGACCCCCAGGTTGAGAAACACTGCTCTATAGGTTATATGCCAATTTACAACTCAGAACTGGTGACAGTCTTGATTTTACTACAGGTGCTGAAGTGGTGTGAGGGTTGATAATGGATCTAGTGGAATACAGTTCTCAGGTTCCTTTCCTTGCAAGGCTGCATACCAAAGGAGACGTTCAATGAGATGAAAGAGGATTATGGTGATGATTCCTGATCATATGATGGAGTCAAGAACTCACATCGTCCATTCCAATGTGGTCGGATTTCGGTGCAAACAGCTCTGATTCCAGAGCGACCCCACTCTGCTATTGATGAACACACCATCCAGCAAGTGGAGGTCACTATTTTGGAAACTCAAAGAACATTCTGAACTCCACAACAATGGAATTGAACCAAGCTTGGCACACAGAACTCCCATGACCAACAGAAAATACTGGAAGCGTTTGGTGAGCATTGATCTTGAGTTTGGGAGTTGTAGTTCACCGATATCCAGAGTGCACTGTGGACTCAAACAATGATGGATCTGGACTAAACTTGGCACAGATACTCAGTGTGCCCAAATGTGAACATTGGGGGAGTTTGGAGAAAATAGACCTTGATATTTGGGAGTTGTATTTGCTGGGATTTATAGTTCACCTACACTCAAAGAACATTCTGAACTCCACAACAATGGAACGAAACTTGGCACACAGAACTCCCATGACCAACAGAAAATACTGGAAACGTTTGGTGAGCATTGATCTTGAGTTTGGGAGTTGTAGTTCACCGATATCCAGAGAGCACTGTGGACTCAAACAATGATGGGTCTGCACCAAACCTGATTCCTAAAACGATCAGAAATATGTGTTTTGTGGTGGTCTTTGATGACCCCCATGATGCCTCCTCGTGACCACCCCAGGGGTCCCGACCCACCTGTTTGAGAAATGCTGCCCTTTCCAGGCCAATGCCGGGTACATATACCAGTTGTAAATAAATGGTCTTTGACTTTGTTGGACGGGACAGCAAATCTTTATTGACTCCAAGTGCTTTTAAAAGTACAGAACAGCTATACAGAGATGACACATTATTTTTTGTGCTTCGACAGTTCCAAACACTGAAATTTCAAGAATGAAAAACAACTCCAGCGACAGAAAATTTTTTAACCTCCCTTTTTTTGGTTAACTTATCATTTTCATATACATTGACTGAGAAAAGCAACAAAAACGAACCTAAAACAAAACAGAAAAGGGGGGAAAGGACCCTGAAGCAGTCGCAACACTACGAATTATTTTCTTTTGGTGCGGGAAAAGTAGGGCGAAGTGGGCGACCAAAGAGTTACCAGTGCAACATGAACACAGCCTTTGCCCGACGGATCTATAATATTGTGGGCAAGAAAATCGGAGCACAAGGAAATGGGGGGATGATGCCCTGCCGTCTTTCCATCGATGTTTCAAAACAGCCTTTCCCAAGTGGATATCTTCTGGATGTGTTGGACTACAACTCCCATATGTTGGCATATATAGACTACAACTCCCATTGCTGCTAGAGTGCATGATGGGATATATAGTCCAATTTCTGGAAAAGAATCCCGTTTGGGTTAGGAAGAAGAGGCAATGCCTTCTGGGTGCGTTGGACTACAACTCCCATTGCCGCTAGAGTGCATGATGGGATATATAGTCCAATTTCTGGAAACGGCTCCCGTTTGAGTTAGGAAGAGAAAGCAATGCCTTCTGGATGCATTGGACCACAACTCCCATTGCCGCTAGAGTGCATGATGTGATATATAGTCCAATTTCTGGAAAAGGCTCCCGTTTGGGTTAGGAAGAGGAGGCAATGCCTTCCGAGTGTGTTGGACTACAACTCCCCTTGCTGCTAGAGTGCATGATGGGATATATAGTCCAATTTCTGGGAAATGCTCCTGTTTGGGTTAGGAAGAGAAAGCAATGCCTTCTGGATGCACTGGACTACAACTCCCATTGCTGCTAGAGTGCACGATGGGATATATAGTCCAATTTCTGGAAAAGGATCCCATTTGGGTTAGGAAGAGGAAGCAATGTCTTCTGGGTACGTTGGACTACAACTCCCATCACCGCTAGAGTGCATGATGGGATATATAGTCCAATTTCTGGAAAAGGATCCCATTTGGGTTAGGAAGAGAAGGCAATGCCTTCTGAGTGCGCTGGACTACAACTCCCATTTCCGCTAAAGTGCATGATGGGATATATAGTCCAATTTCTGGAAAAGGCTCCCATTTGGGTTAGGAAGAGCAGGCAATGCCTTAGAAGAGGTTGGAAAGTGGATGAACCAAAGAGAAAGTAAGTGGAAAATTACACTCCGAATGGCGAAGGGCAACGAAGGGAGTTTTGGAAGCGAAACGAAAATAATACGTATAATAACCATTTTAGCTTTAAGGAATTCCTCCTATACACATATATGTTTGGTGGGAGAGAATGGGTGGGGGGAAATGCACAAAGAAGAGATTGTTGACAGCTGGCATGATGCACAAGGTTTTACTACTGGACAAGCATAGCTAATAATAATAATAATAATAATAATAACCAATGATACAAGGCAAAACTTGAGCCATGGCAACGCAAGAATCAAATTGCATTCATTCTACAGTGCAGATGCACCCTAGAAATGGCCTTCCTGATTACGTGCCGTATTAACATAATGTGCAGATTTGATAAATATAGATTTAATATGTGTGAATATGAATGAAGTAAATGAATGAATGAGACCTAATAAATTTGGAGACGCCATTCTGAAGATCAAGGCCTACAATGACTAAACAGTTAACTGGGTTGTTGTAGGTTTTTCCGGGTTATATGGCCATGTTCTAGAGGCATTTTCTCTTGACGTTTCACCTGCATCTACGGCAAGCGTCCTCAGAGGCAGTGAGGTCTGTTGGAAGTAGGAAAATGTGTTTATATATCTGTGGAATGACCAGGGTGGGACAAAGGACTCTTGTCTGCTGGAGCTAGGTGTGAATGTTTCAACTGACCACCTTAATTAGCATTTGATGGCTTGGCAGTGCCTGGGGGAATCTTTTGTTGAGAGGTGATTAGATGTCCTTGTTTGTTTCCTCTCTGTTGTTGTGCTGTTCTAATTTTAGTGTTTTTTAATACTGATAGCCAGATTTTGTTCATTTTCATGGTTTCCTCCTTTCTGTTGGAATTGTGTATTTCAATGGCTTCTCTGTGTAGTCTGACAAGGTGGTTGTGAGAGTGGTCCAGCATTTCTGTGTTCTCAAATAATATGCTGTGTCCAGGTTGGTTCATCAGGTGCTCTGCTATAGCTGACTTCTCTGGTTGAGTTAATCTGCAGTGCCTTTCATGTTCCTTGATTTGTGTTTGGGCAATGCTGCGTTTGGTGGTCCCTATGTAGACTTGTCCACAGCTGCGTGATATATGGTAGGCTGATCACCTCTCAACAAAAGATTCCCCCAGGCACTGCCAAGCCATCAAATGCTAATTAAGGTGGTCAGTTGAAACATTCACACCTAGCTCCAGCAGACAAAAGTCCTTTGTCCCACCCTGGTCATTCCACAGATATATAAACCCATTTTCCTACTTCCAACAGACCTCACTACCTCTGAGGATGCTTGCCAGAGATGCAGGCGAAACGTCAGGAGAGAATGCCTCTAGAACATGGCCATATAGCCCGAAAAAACCTAGAACAACCCAGTGATTCCGGCCATGAAAGTCTTCGAGAATACAATAAGAACTAATTCGGAGACACCATTCTGAAGATCAACGCCTACAATGACTAAACCATTAACTACCTACTTGCTAAATTGTAATTAAAACCTGCTAATGAGAACTGAAATGGTTGTCCTGCATAGTAAACTGCAATAAGAACTGTGTTAAGAGAAATGTTTACATCTGTCAACATTTGCTGACCAGAAACTGGATTAACTCTCAAGGAAATTATCTCTGTTTACATTATTAGGGGCAATGGTGCTAAGTTAAGGAACTGTTTACAAGGTTCCTTACGTTAAGAAGGAAGTCAACACAAGGCTCCTTACGTTTACCAACACCAATTAAGGAGAGTCAACATCTGTCAGGAAGAGATGAAGCCAGGAAGGTTGAGAACCATCATTTTACAGTGCATCTATACTGTTGAATTAATGCAGTTTGACACCACTTGAACTACCTTGAGTCCGTACCATGGAATGCTAGGAGCTGTAGTTTGGCAGAGAACGAAGGTTCGAGGCATTGTAAAACTACAACTCGCAGCGTTCAATGGAGTGGACAAGATTGCCTTCAAGACACTTTTTTATGATACAACTCAAGTTTAGGAACTAAACAAATCATTTATTTACCTCTATTATTTACCCAGAAAATCTACAGAAAACAAAAAGCTATCGCACTGAGCATGATCTATGAATTCATATCCTCAGGTGATCTTGAGTTAAGGTGCATCTACACTGCCGAATTAATACAGTTTGACACCACTGTAGCTCAAATAGCTCAATACTATGTAATTATTTGAGTTGTAGTTTTGCAGGTTCTTTAGCCTTCTGCTAGAGGGCCTCACCAAACTGCAACTCCAGCGATTCCATAGCAGTGGAAGGGGTGCCAAACTGGGTGAGCTCAAAACAGTGTAGATACACCCTTAGCCACCATCTCAGAGTGTTTCCACATTGTGTGACAACTCACGAACGGTGTCGTGACACACTAAAGTGTCGCGGCACCGTTCGTAAGTTGTGTGGCACAAAACATAACAAGTCGCTGCTGCATGTAGGTGAAAACAAGCAATAAATCATATATTTTAAAAATATATAAATGAAAGGTTTTCACGAGAGACGCTGTATAGCCATACATTTCGTTATTGGAATCACAGAATAACAGAGTTGGGAGAGATCGCATGGACCTTCCAGTCCAACCCACCGCCATGCAGGAAAAGCACAACCAAAGCACAAATGACTATTTATTTATAGCATTTATATTTCGCCCTTCTCACCCCGAAGGGGACTCAGGGCGGATCACAGAACAAATATTCAGTGCTGTTAAACATATAGGACAGACAACAGATAGAGGTTTTATGTCGGCATTTTTTCCCAACTTCAGTATCCTGGAGTTTGCGTTCGATTCTGGCCACAGGGGGGTGCTGTTGCTTCATCCTCTATGACAAAGATCCATGATCACAGACTTCCTCCTTCCTTTGATCACCAGGCATTTTCTGGTATTTCTTTTATGGTGCCGTAAGATACCTCCCCGCTTAATTTCTCTACTCACAGCTCACAGCTGTTTTCAAACTGCTTGGGTGTACAGTAAGCTGGGCTGAAGGTTGGGTGCTCATCTCGACTCTGGTTCCGAACTGCCAGCCTTTTGATTGATAAGATCTATTGCTGCTGGTAATTAACCAGCTGTGCTAAAGCCCAGCCCTCATCGGTGTCTATATCTCTTAACCTCAATAATAATAATAATAATAATAATCTTTATTTATACCCCGCCACCATCTCCCTGCAGGGGACTCGGAGCGGCTTACATGAGGCCAAGCCCAGACAACAAATTACAGCACAATAAAACTGAAAACGCAAACAATAAAGTTTGCTAGTCAAACTGAATTAGCGTCAGGGCCGGGCTTTAGCACAGCAGGCTAAGTAAATCTTGCCATTCAAACGGTTGACAGTTCAAGCACTGGTTGAGGTATGCTCCTGGTCATCAGCCCAGCTTCTGCCCAGCTGGCAGATTGAAAACAGCAAGTAGGTACCACTTTAAAAGCGAGGAGGTAAAAAAGGGCGCCCATAAAGGACATATAGTAGAATCTTGCTTATCCGACATAAACGGGCCGCCAGAATGTTGGATTAGCTAAAATCTCATAATACGGAGGGATTAAGGAAAATGCTATTAAACTTGAGCAAAGGTAGGAGGGAGGGAGCGGGGGCTCTTTACATCACTCCCAGGCTCCTCCCGCATGCGACCCCCCCCCTTGCCTCCTGCCTTCAGTGCCCTCTTTCCTTCCTTCCTTCCTTCCTTCCTTCCTTCCTTCCTTCCTTCCTTCCTTCCTTCCTCTTCCTTCCTTCCTTCCTTCCTTCCTTCCTTCCCTCTTCCATAAAGCAAACATTTCCACTGCCTTGCAATAGAGAAAGAGAGAGAGAGCTGGGCCAGGGCTGCAGGGAGAGGGGCAAGACGAGGATGGGCGCCGGGGTCAAGAGCACCAGAGAGCCAGGTCGGTGGAACAGCCAGTGCTGCGGGCAGCCTCAGTGAGGCTCCCCCTTTATCCGCATGGAAGCTGCTTCCCCAAAGTCTTGCCTGAGTTGAATGCAAGGCCCCAAGGAGGAGAGAAACAGCAAGGAGGTAAGCAGAGTCCAGAGCAGGAAAAGGAAGGAAGGAAGGAAGGAAGGAAGGAAGGAAGGAAGGAAGGAAGGAAGGAAGGAAGGAAGGAAGGGGAGGAAAGAGGGAAGGAAAGACAAAAGGGAGGGAGGGAGGAAAGTGGGAAAGAAAGGCAAAAGGGAAGGAAGGAAGGAAGGAAGGAAGGAAGGATGGAAGAGAAGGATGGAAGGAAGAGGGAAGGAGGGAAGGAAGGAAGGAGAAAGAGGAGGAGGGAGGAAAGAGGGAAGGAGAGAAGGGTGGAAAAGGATGGAAGGAAGGTTGGAAGGAAGGAAGGAAGGAAGGAAGGAAGGAAGGAAGGAAGGAAGGAAGGAAGGAGAAAGAGAGGGAGGAAAGAGGGAAGGAAACATGAAAGGGTGGAAGAGAAGGATGGAAGGAAGGAGGGAGGGAGGGAAGGAAGGAAGGAGAAAGATGGAAGGAGGGAGGAAAGAGGGAAGAATGAAAGGGTGGAAGAGAAGGATGGAAGGAAGGAAGGAGAAAGAGAGGGAAGGAGGGAGGAAAGAGGGAAGCAAAAATGAAAGGGTGGAAGAGAAGGATGGAAGGAAGGAAGGTTGGAAGGAAGGAAGGAGAACGAGAGGGAAGGAGGGAAGAAAGAGGGAAGAAAAAATGAAAGGGTGGAAGGAAGGGAGAAAGAGAGGGAATGAGGAAGGAAAGAGGGAAGAATGAAAGGGTGGAAGAGAAGGATCGAAGTGTGGAAAGAAGGAAAGGAGGGAGGGGAGCCTTGTTTGGACAGTTATGTCCAAAATGCAATTATCTGAAGAAGAGGAAGAGCCTTGTTTTTTTTTCCAAGCCAGAAGAAGTCAACGCGCGTTGGGTAATACAGAATGCCGGATAAGCGATTGTCGGATAAGCAAGATGCTGCTGTACTGACGATTCAATCGGGAGGCATCTACAGACAACAAAAAGTTCCTCGGCATTGAAGATGGAGCGACAGCACCCCCTGTGGTCGGAGTCGAGCACAGCCTCCAGATGCCGGAGATGGAAAAAGACGGGAAACCTTTACCTTTGTTTATGTCTTGTCCGTCTTTGTTAATTGCATAACGGCATCGAATGTTGGCCGTATATGTGTTCTGTAATCCGCCCCGGGTCCCCTGATGTAAATAAATAAATAAATGTTGCGGAATGGTGCGAAATGATGTCAAATGTCACTCGCTAACATGAAACGTTCGGAAAACTCTGCTCTATGGCGATGTGGCATGTCATCTTTTTTTTACAGTTGAGGAACCAAGAATTTCCTTTTGCTAGCAAGCTGGTTCAAAACCCAAAGTGGTTACACACAAATATATATGCGCTAGAAATGGGGGGGGGGGGATGTATTTATTTCTTTGCTGGGTAAGAGGGAGAAAATGCTAGATTTTAGGGAGGATTAATCCAGGCATGCCAGCGTTGCAAACTTCACAGCAGATTAAATGTTCCGTCGGAAACAGAAAGCGAGGAAAGAAACTTTGGGTTCAAAGACTTCCTGTAAGCCCACAACCTACACATTTTAAAAAACCAAGAAACACAGGGGGAGAAAAAAAACCCCAAGACGACAATCCCAACGACAGCAGCGCAAGGGCAGGTTGAAAAGGGAAGAGATTACAGTTATGTCCAAAATGCAAGCAGTTTCCAAACGCAGAGAACATTCACAGTTTGCATCTGAGGTTTAGGTCACAAGGATCACATAGCCATAAATAAGGTCACGAGAGCATTCACCCATCCAGGCAAAAAGAGAGAAAAGGGAAGGACAGAAATAAAAATCAAAAAAATACATTATTTCAAAAATAATTATCGTCATAGTCATCGCCGTCATACATTGCCAAGGATGAAGCGATGGATTCGTCAGAAATGGGATTTTGGTTTTTTATTTCGTCAGAATACATACGGAGATAATATTTTTTTTATACTAATAGAATATATTATTCTTTTCTTTCTTTTGTAACCTTTAGACACAATGCATATTAATATTATTATTATTATTATTTTTGTTTTGTTCCTGTCTTATTTACTTTAGCTTCGAATGGAGGGAGAAAGGATGAGAGGGAAAGGAAAGTTCACCGAAACACAAGTCAAGAGCAACGGGAGCGCAATGACCGGGAAACTGGGATATGTTGACCATTCAGTCATTGCATTTTGTTGTGTGAGCGATGGAGGGATCGGGAAAATGGAGGAAAGAAGGAGAACAAGTGGATTTCTTTAACTGCTGCTGTCTTCATCCGTTTTATTCAGTTTCTTCAACGTATCCAGCAGTTTCTGTGGGGTGAGAACATGAGTGGAGCCTGGAAAGAGCGAAGGGAAGACAAGGAAACACGGATTAGTTTGCGTTTCCCGAAACTCATCCGAAAAGTATAGGGAGAGGGATAGGGTAGGGAGATTTTCAATCGGATCACGATAATAATAGGAGGAAAGGGGTCTCAGGCCTCCCCCAAAACCACAGTAAAATCAAAATCAAACCATAAATCATAATAAATGGATAATTTGTTTATCAATGTATGTATTTTTATGGCATCGAATTGTGCCGATTGTGTACGCCGCTCTGAGTCGCCTTCGGGCTGATATGAGCGGGGTACAAACAATGCAAATAAATAAATAAATAAATAAATGATTATTGTGTTGCTGAAAGCTTTCATGGCCGGAAGCATGTCTGGCCATGTTCCAGAAGCATTCTCTCCTGACATGTTGCCCACATCTATGGCAAGCATCCTCAGAGGTTGTGAGGTCTTTTGGAAACTAGGCAAGTGGGTGTGTGTGTGTGTGTGTGTGTGTGTGTGTGTGTGTGTAATAATGTCCAGGGTGGGAGAAATAACTCTTGTCTGTTTGAGGTAGGTGTGAATGTTGCAATTTGCCACCTTGATTAGCATTTAATGGCCTAGCAGTTTCAAGGTCTGGCTTCTTACTGCCCAGGGGAATCCTTTGTTGGGAGGTGAAAACTGGCCCTGATTGATTCTGCTTTTTGGGTGTTGCTCTTTATTTACTGCTATGATTATAGAGTTTTTGGAACTTCTGGAACATGGCCATACAGCCTGGAAAACTCACAGCAACCCAATCGCTATGATTAGCATTAGATTAATAGATTGCTTTATGTTAGTATTTATGTATTGGCTCTGGCATGGAATGTTTGCCATCTTTTGTTGTAATACGCCCTTAGGGAGAGAGGGTGGAATATAAATATATTATTATTATTATTATTATTTATTATTATTACATAAATTATTATTATTATTATTATTATTATTATTATTATTATTATGTAACATGATTTTTGTTCCTGGGTTATAAATGTCATTCCTTAATTGGTTCTATCATAAAAACATGGGAAAAGTTTATTAAACTGCCAAAACTTTGTTTTTGCCAGAAGGACATCCTGCAGCACATTTGGTGGGGCTGGGCATAGCACAGCGGGTTAAACCGTCGTGCTGCAGAAAATCTTGCCGATTGAAAGGTTGGCAGTTCAAACTCTGGATGGGGTGAGCTTTAAGAAGGGAGATAATAAAAGGCACCCACAAGGACATGACAGAGATTCGATCAGGAGATCATCCATAGCTCCTTGGCATAGAAGATGGAGCGATAGCACCTCCTCGTGGCTGGAGTCGAGCACAGCCTCCAAATGCCGGAGATGGAAAAAGATTGCAAAATCCTATACCTCTGTTTATGTACTGTCTGTCCTTGTCAATTGTATAACGTCATTGAATGTTTGCCATATATATGTTCTGTAATCCACCCTGAGTCCCCTCGGAGAGACAGAGCAGAATATGAATAATGTATATTATTATTATTATTATTATTATTATTATTATTATTATTATTATTATTAATGGCGCAGATCCTACTGCACAGAAGTCATTGTGAATGCCTAACTCTGTATTCCTCTGCTGGCCCAATATTATTATTGTTGTTGTTGTTATTATTATCAACATCATGGGGCACTCTATAAAGTATTATTATTATTATTATTATTATTATTATTATTATTATTATTATTAATGGCGCAGATCCAACTGCACAGAAGTCATTGTGAATGCCTAACTCTGTATTCCTTTGCTGGCCCAAAACTATTATTGTTGTTGTTGTTATTATTATTATCATCATGGGGCACCCTACAAATAAATTATTATTATTATTATTATTATTATTATTATTATTATTATTATTATTATTTTATCTCTTGAGGCCCCCCAGTGGTGCCGTGGGTTAAACCACTGAGCTGCTGAACTTTCTGACCGAAAGATTGGCGTTTCAAATCCAGGGAGTGAGATGAGCTCCCACTGTTAGCCCCAGCTTCTGTCAACCTAGCAGTTCAAAAACATGCAAATATGAGTAGATCAATAGGTACTGCTTCTGCAGGAAGCTAACGATGCTCCATACAGTCATGCTGGCCACATGACTGTGGAGATGTCTATGGACAACGCCGACTCTTCGGATTAGAAATGGGAATGAGCACCACCCTCCATAGTCGGACACGACTAGACTTAATGTCAAGGGGAAACCTATACCATTGTTATTATTATTATTATTATTATTATTATTATTATTATTATTATTATTATTTTATCTCTTGTCTAACATATGGGGAAAGAGAGGTATGTGAGCCCATCAGTGGATATTGCCCATAATAGCTGAATCTGTGCTGTAAAATAATTCAGGGAGTGGGGTGAGTTCCCACTGTTAGCCCCAGCTTCTGCCAACCTAGTGGTTCAAAAAAATGCAATGTGAGTAGATCAATAGGTAATGGGAAGGTAACAGCGCTCCGTGCAGTTACGCTGGCCACATGACCTTGGAGATGTCTATGGACAATGTTGGCTCTTCAGGTTAGATATGGAAATGACCACCACCCTGGAGAGTCAGACACGATTAGACTTAATCTTAATGTCAAGGGGAAACCTATACCATTATTATTATTATTATTATTATTATTATTATTATTATTATTATTATTATTTTATCTCTTGTCTAATGTATGGGGAAAGAGGTCTGTGAGCCCATCAATGGATAACTCCCATAATAGCTGGATTTGTGCTGTCAAATAATCCAGGGAGTGGGGTGACTTCCCACTGTTAGCCCCAGCTTCTGCCAACCTAGTCTATGGACAACGCTTGCTCTTTAGCTTAGAAATGGAAATGAGCACCAGCCTCCAGAGTCAGACACAACTAGACTTAATGGTATAGGTTTCTAGGGGAAACCTATACCATTATTACTATTACTATTATTATTATTATTATTATTATTATTATTATTATTATTATATTATATTATTATTTTATCTCTCGTCTAACATGTGGGGAAAGAGAGGTCTGTGAGTCCATCAATGGGTAACTCCCATAATAGCTGGATCTGTGCTATCAAATAATCCAGGGAGTGGGGTGAGCTCCCATTGTTAGCCCCAGCTTCTGCCAACCTAGTCTATGGACAACGCCGGCTCTTCAGCTTAGAAATGGAAATGAGGACCATCCTCCATAGTTGGACACAACTACACTTAATGTCAAGGGGAAACCTATACCATTATTATTATTATTATTATTATTATTATTATTATTATTATTATTATATTTTATTATTTTATCTCTTGTCTAACATGTGGGGAAAGAGAGGTCTGTGAGCCCATCAATGGGTAACTCCCAGAATAGTGGAATTCCGCGTTACCACCTTACCTGTTGCCATGTCACCCAACAACGAACATCAACATTAACATCGTCATCAACAACAACATTATTATTATTATTATTATTACTGGAAGAAATGCTTGCAAAATGTAAGCCTATGGAGCTACAGAGACATCTAGTGCGGAAAAAAAGAAACCGAAATCAAAAGAAATCCCATGGAGGTCTCGCCAAGAACTACGTGCTCTAAACGGATGAGGCATGGGGTGTGCGGTCGGCTGTGGGTTCAAGTGAGGAAAGAGAGAGCGAGATTGAGAGAGAGAGAAAGAGAGAGAGAGAAGTGACGACAGCGTCTGTCATGATGAGTCCCGCGCATGCAGCGATGGAGCCGCCTTTGCAAAAAGAAGGACCGCTCCTTCCTCTTCCCATCGAGTGCAGAAGGGGAGAAGCCAAAGAAAACCAAACGCTGTACTATCTACACTTGAAAATGTGCAATTTTTTTGAGATGTGAAGAAGAGGAGGGTTGAAAAGGAAGGATAATAAAGAGATTATCGCTGGGATTTCGACTTTACCTATCTCTACCCTGGACAAAATCGGCACGAAACAAAAATATCTCTTGATTGTGACTTTTGGGAAATTGAAATCTCCATAACCTTTTAGAAAATGGTATTCCATAACCTTTTGGGAAAACAGGAAGCTTTTAGAAAGGCATGGCCTTGTTTAGAAATCATAACCTTTTGTAAAGAGCCGGGCTTTAGCACAGCAGGTTAACCACCAGCTGCAATAAATCTTGTCAATCGAAAGGTTGACAGTTCAAAGCCCGGGTCAGGGTTGAGAGCCGAACCTTCAGACCAGCTCACTGCCCACCAAGCAGCTGTGAGTAGATAAATATGTACCGCTTAAGCGGGGAGGTATTTTAATGGTACCATAAAGGAAATGCCAGAAATACTGGGGATTCGATCAAAAATGGCCGGGCTGTAGCACAACCGGTTAATCACCAGCAGCAATAGATCTTACCAATCGAAAGGTTGACAATTCAAAGCCCGGGTCGGGGTTGAGAGCCCAAACTTCAGCCCAGCTCACTGCCCACCTAACAGCTGTGAGTAGATATGTACCACTTAAGCGGGGAGGTATTTTAATGGCACCATAAAGGAAATGCCAGAAATACTGGGGATTCGATCAAAAATGGCTGGGCTGTAGCACAGCTGGTTAATCACCAGCAGAAATAGATCTTACCAATCGAAAGGTTGGCAATTCAAAGCCCCGGTCAGAGTAAGCACATGACCGTCAGCCCAGCTCACTGCCCACCTAGCAGATCAAAACCATCTGTGAGTAGATAAATATGTACCACTTAAGCGGGGAAGTATTTTAATGGCACCATAAAGGCAATACCAGAAATACTGGGGATTCGATCAAAAATGGCCAGGCTGTAGCACAACTGGTTAATCACCAGCAGAAATAGATCTTACCAATCGAAAGGTTGGCAATTCAAAGCCCCGGTCAGAGTAAGCACCTGACCGTCAGCCCACCTAGCAGATCAAAATCATCTGTGAGTAGATAAATATGTACCACTTAAGCGGGGAGGTATTTTAATGAGCCCATAAAGGAAATACTAGAAATGTTGTAGATTCGATTAAAAATGGCTGGGCTGTAGCACAACTGGTTAATCACCACAAGCAATAGATTTTACCAGTCAAAATGTTGGCAATTCAAAGCCCCGGTCGGAGTGAGCACCTGACCTTCAGCCCAGCTCACTGCCCACCTAGCAGATGAAAAACACCTGTGAGTAGATAAATATGTACCACTTAAGCGGGGAGGTATTTTAATGGCACCATAAAGGAAATACCAGAAATGCTGGGGATTCGATAAAAAATGGCTGGGCTGTAGCACAACTGGTTAATCACGAGCAGCAATAGATCTTGTCAATCGAAAGGTTGACAGTTCAAAGCCTGGGTCGGGGTTGAGAGCCCAGTCTTCAGCCCAGCTCACTGCCCACCTAGCAGCTGTGAGTAGATAAACATGTACTGCTTAATCAGGGAAGTATTTCAATGGCACCATAAAGGAAATGCCAGAAATGCTGGGGATTCGATTAAAATGGCAGGGCTGTAGCACAACTGGTTAATCACGAGCAGCAATAGATCTTGTCAATCGAAAGGTTGACAGTTCAAAGCCCGGGTCAGGGTTGAGAGCCCAACCTTCAGCTCAATTTACTGCCCACCTAGCAGCTGTGAGTAGATAAATATGTACAACTTAAGCAGGGAGGTATTTTAATGGCACCATAAAGGAAATGCCAGAAATACTGGGGATTTGATCAAAAATGGTCGAGCTGCAGCACAACTGGTTAATCACTAGCAGCAATAGATTTTACCAATTGAAAGGTTGGCAATTCAAAGCCCTGGTCAGAGTAAGCACCTGACCGTCAGCCCAGCTCACTGCCCACCTAGCAGATCAAAACCATCTGTGAGTAGATAAATATGTACCACTTAAGCGGGGAGGTATTTTAATGGCACCATAAAGGAAATACCAGAAATGCTGGGGATTCAATTAAAAATGGCTGGGCTGTAGCACAACTGGTTAATCACCAGCAGAAATAGATCTTACCAATTGAAAGATTGGTAGTTCAAAGCCCGATTCAGGGTGAGCACCCGACTTTTAGCTCAGCTCACTGTCCACCTAAGCCATTCGAAAACAGCTGTGAGCTGTGAGTAGAGAAATTAAGCACCTCTTAAGCAGGGAGGTATTTTACAGCACCATAAAAGGAAATATCAGGAAAATACCAGAAATCAAAGGAAGGAGGAAGTCTGTGATCAAGGACTCTCTGTTATAGAGGATAGAGCAACAGTACCCCCCAGTATATTCCTCTATCTGTACTGCTGTCTGTCTTGTCAGTGTATAATGAAATTTAATATTTTGCCATATATGTGTTCTGTGATTTGCCCTGAGTCCCCCTCGGGGTGAGAAGGGCAGAATATAAATACTGTAAATAAATAAAATCTTCCTGAGAAGAGTTAAAAACTCACTTGAGTCAACCTAGTGGTAAATATCCACTTGCATTCATGCAAGGCAACTTAGGTTTCTCAGCTGTTAGACTGAAATCCCCAGATATCTCCGAACTGTTAGGGATAAAGATATACCAATGCACAAAAACATATATAGTCCTGTTGGCACAAGGGTTTACCCACTGTGCCATCGGGGACTCCAGGACTGATGACTGACAGGTCGCAGGTTCTAATCTGGGGAGTGCATGGATGAGCTCCCTCTGTCAGCTCCAGCTCCCCATGTGGGGACATGAGAGATACCTCCCACAAAGAGGGTGAACATCAAACACCCGGGGCAACGTCCCTACAGACGGCCAATTTTCTCACACCAAATCGCTCTTGACATGAAAAAAAAAATCTTATAGTCAACAGTCCAAAGTCTAAAGCATCTCTCTATTCTGAGAATCTAATGGCTTCTCTAAAGCATCCTGTTTCTGTTGACTTCTAAAAGAATACTGTTTCAAAAATGGAGTCTGAGTCCTGAATAGTCCCAGATCTGGTCACATGGTCTGCAGCCCCTTCAACAACATAGAGTTAAGGAAAACTGCACATCAATGCATATGTATACACTACAGTAAGCAATCTTATACACACACACTAGCCATCCCCTGCCACGTGTTGCTGTGGCCCAGTCTGTGTACATGTGTTTTGTGTGTGTGTATACGTGTTGTATATATTTGTGTATATGTGTATTTACATACATTATATGTGGTTTTGTGTGTGTATATGTGTGTGTGTATTTGTGTTTGTGTATATTATAGGTGGTTTTGCCCATGCGTTGTAATGCAATTTTTGTTTTTGGATTTTTAAGTCTCTTCTGCTATGTTTTTCAGTGTTTCTATGAGTGATGGTCACTCATTGGCCTGACAGGTGCATTGTGTCCAAATTTGGTGTCAATTCACCTAGTGGTTTTGGAGTTATGTTAATCCCACAAACGAATATTACATTTTTGTTTATATAGATACTAGCCGTCCCCTGCTATGCGTTGCTGTGGCCCAGTCTGTGTATATGTGTTTTGTGTGTGCATATATGTGTATATGTGTTTGCATATATATGTATATGTGTGTGTATATTTATTTGTTTATATGTGTGTTTGTGTATATATGTGGTTTGGCACATGCATTGTAATGTAATTTTTTGTTTTTGGCTTTTTAAGTCTCTCCTGCTGTGTTTTTCAGTGTTTTTATGAGTGATGATCACTCGTCAGCCTGACAAGTGTCTTGTGTCCAAATTTGGTGTCAATTCGTCCAGTGGTTTTTCAGTTATGTTAATCCCACAAACGAACATTACATTTTTGTTTATATAGATACTAGCTGTCCCTTGCCATGCGTTGCTGTGGCCCAGTCTGTGTATACGTGTTTTGTGTGTGTATATATTTGTGTATATATGTGTATATATGTGTGTTTGTGTATATTTGTGGTTTTGCACATGCGTGCTGTAGCCCAGTTTGTGTATATGTGCTTTTTTGTGCGTATATATTTGTGTATATGTATATGTGTATGTGTTTGTGCATATATGTGGTTTTGTGCATGTGTGCTGTGGCCAAGTCTGTGTATATGTGTTTTTTGTGTGTATATATTTGTGTATATGTGTGTGTTTATATTTGTGTGTTTGCGTATATATATATATGGTGTTGTGCATGCATTATAATGTATTTATTATTATTATTTGCCTTTTTAATTCCTTTATGCTCTGTTTTTATGAGTGATGGTCACTCGTTGGCCTGATAGGTGATTTGTGTCCAAATTTGGTGTCAATTTGTCCAGTTGTTTTTGAGTTCTGTTAATCCCACAAACTAACATTACATTTTTATTTATATAGATAGATGGGGAAAGTATTTTTTTCCATGGAGGGTTCCAAGAGAGGCAGTTTTCAATGCATGATAAGGCTTGAAGCCAACCCTCTCAAAATTTGGATTGGGTTGGGGTTTTCTGGTCCCTGGAGCATTCAATTTTGTCCAACCATGCCCTAAACTGCAGTCTGTTTCATTTATCCAGCACTTCCCACACTCGAATGGCTGCCTTCTCCCCACTCGCCTGTCCCAATGACAGCGAAGATTACGTCTGAGCTGATCAGAGCAGACAGGCGTTCTGCACCATCGGAAGAAAGGAAGAACAAACGTCCGCCCGTGTCTCTCTTCACATCTCTCCCGCTGAGTGCGACTCTGCTAACAGGAACAGGCAAGCCAGGAGGAGGCCAGTGTCCCAGGTGCAAAGCATAACACATCCCTCAACATTGCTGGTGCAAGGCTTGTCTTGATTACTAGATACAGTAGAGTCTCGCATATCCGACATAAACAGGCCGGGAGAACGTCAGATAAATGAAAATGTTGGATATTACTTATTTGACGCGGTGCTAGACAACTAGAATACTAAGAACAGTGACTCAAAGTGTTAAAGCAAGGCAACACCCCAGGGCTAGAGTGGTCCAGTATGAAGTGACCGGATGAGGAAGAGGAGCGTGGAAATCCTGCCTCTTTCCCCCTTTCCTCCCTCCTCCTCCTCCTCTTGCCCTTTTCACTTATTAGGAATGGAGAGGGAGTTGGGGAGCGTTCCTTTAATTGAAGGGGAAATGCTGGAGGAAAAGGGGGTGTCGGATAAGAGCGTTGGATAAGACGGAATGTCGGATAAGCAAAAGTCGGATAAGCGAGACTCTACTGTATTTTCATGAGAAACTCAGGCAAAAAACGGACCCCCCAAAACCTGGACCCACATATTATATTATGATTATAATTAACTAGCCGTCCCCTGCCACACATTGCTGTGGCCCACTCCATGTATATGTGTTTTATGTGTGTATATATTTGTGTATATATGTGTGTTTGTGTATATATATATATGGTTTTGTGCCTGTGTTGTAATGTAATTTTTATTTTATTTTTTGCTTTTTAAGTCTCTTCCGCTGTGTTTTTCAGTGTTTTAATGGGCGATGGTCACTCGTTGTCCTGAGAGGTGTACTGTGTCCAAATTTGGTGTCAATTCGTCCAGTGGTTTTTGAGTTCTGTTAATCCCACAAACAAACATTACATTTTTATTTATATAGATTAGAATAGGAACATGGAATGCAATTAATCCAAATCTTGGACATCACAATTAAAAAGCCAAACTTCAGAAGCCTCTCCTAGCTTGGGTGCTTCTTTCTCATCAATAACTTTTGCCATCTTGGCCTCACTCTGGTGTTGCTTGGTCACAAATGGACCTGTTTCCATCCGCACAAAGGTCAGAGGCGACACAGTAATCAAAGATACCAAAGTCTTCCAGAAACGGAGCACAACTGTTTCCATTTCTGGCTAAAGAGACGTTCACGATAGAGAGAGGGGGTGGGTTGAGAGAATAGGTGGTGGGGCACATTTTCAACATCATAGCGTGTTACCTTTTCGGGGGAAAAAAAATCAAGCAAGCATTTTTCTCATCCCAAAAAAAAAAATCCCCCCTCCCCCTCCCAAAAAAAAAATGGAAAAGGGGAAGAAAGTTTAGAAAGAGAGAGAGAGAGAGTTAGAAAGAGAGAAAAGTCACGTAAGAAATCAAAGAAGCCCTTCCGAAAGGGGAAAGAGTTTCTTTTTCTATAATAAGCTGCTTTTACTTTGTTATTTGCTCTCTTTGGCTCTCATTCCATTGTTGGAGCCTGCTCCTCAAAAGATACCCTAGTGGAATCCCTGAAGTCGGGGTGCCTCAGATCCATGAGAAATTTGGTGGGGTTAAGAATGTGAGTAGAACCTGTGGGAGAACACAGCACTGACTGCTTGCACAGAAGAATCAATATAGAGATACAGAGAGAGAGAGAGAGAGAGAGAGAGATTGTTCAAAAATACAACAATTATCACGAACATGCCGAGCGGGGAAAAGAAGGAGAAGAAGAAGACAAAATCATTAAGCGATCGAAACACATTTCTTTGACGTCCGAAGCAATACAGCAGAATCAAAGCCGGTGGAGAGGTGAAAATGGAGCCAAATGAGAAACAGAGAAGACACACG
The DNA here is from genome assembly GCF_025583915.1 of Anolis sagrei ordinatus. Taxonomy (NCBI): domain Eukaryota; kingdom Metazoa; phylum Chordata; class Lepidosauria; order Squamata; family Anolidae; genus Anolis; species Anolis sagrei. The sequence continues at coordinate 25,669,783 of NW_026844589.1, forward strand.
AAAGGAAAATAAACAGACTTATTGCTGAGCATGATCAAATGATCGGAAAAGCTTCGGCACGGCATGAGTGAAAGGCGACGGACGGACGAGGACTGGGTTTCGGCAGTTGGAGTTGGGCCTCCATGGACCATATCTAGCCTATCTATGTTTGCCCCATCTACACTGACCCATAGCAGTCCGAAACTGGTTCTGGAAGGAAGTGGTTTGGTTTCGCAGTACAGATGATTTGGAAGATTTTAAACAGAGGCTGGATGGCCATCTGTCAGGGGTGATTTGAATGCAATATTCCTGCTTCTTGGCAGGGGGTTGGACTGGATGGCCCATGAGGTCTCTTCCAGCTCTTTGATTCTATGATTCTATGATTCTATGATTACATTATGTAAAACAATTTCTGTTCCTGGGCGTGTGAAATTCGTGTGTAGAAATGTTAATGCTTTTTTAGTGTCTTTGGAAGCACAAAACAGGAAGTCCCCTCCCTGCACAAAAATCTGCTCGACACAAAAGCCTGCATTCGTGTACATCTGAACTGGCCTCCTTGCCTTGGAAAGAGTGTGCGTGCATGGCAGGGCATGCACGCATGCACACCTGGAGCTTGGCTTCAGACGCACTGTGGGCCTGCCTGCACGCCCTGCCACACACTCTAGGAAAGTGTGTCGAGGAGTGTGTGGTGGGGAGTGCAGGTAGGCTTGCAGCACAGTTGCAGCTGAGTGCCTCTTACTCAAGGCACACTGTGGGCCTGCCTGCACATCCTGCCACACGCACTCTAGGAAAGTGTGGCGGGGTGTGTGTGGCGGGGAGTGCAGCTGAGTGCCTATTACTCAAGACACTGTGGGCCTGCCTGCACATCCTGCCACACGCACTCTAGGAAAGTGTGGTGGTGTGTGTGTGTGGTGGGGAGTGCAGGCAGGCCTCCCCGCCTGTAGCTGAGTGCCTCTTACACAAGACACACCGTGGGCCGGCCTGCATGCCCTGCCACACGCACTCTAGGAAAGTGTGGCGGGGAGTGCATGGAGGGGAGTGCAGGCAGCTTTGCAGCACAGCTGCAGCTGAGTGCCTCTTACTCAAGACACATTGTGGGCCTGCCTGCATGCCTTGCCACACACACTCTAGGAAAGTGTGGCAGGGTGTGTGTGGTGGGGAGTGCAGGCAGGCCTGGAGCACAGCTGCAGCTGAGTGCCTCTTACTCAAGACACACTGTGCACCTGCCTGCATACCCTGCCACACACACTCTAGGAAAGTGTGGCGGGGTGTGTGTGTCTTGAGTCAGTGCCTCTTACTCAAGACACACTGTGGGCCTGCCTGCACACCCTGCCACACACACTCTAGGAAAGTCTGGCGGGGTGTGTGTGTCTTGAGTCAGTGCCTCGTACTCAAGACACACTGTGGGCCTGCCTGCACGCCCTCCACACACACTCTAGGAAAGTGTGGCGGGGTTGTGTGGCGGGGAGTGCAGGCAGGCCTGCAGCACAGCTGCAGCTGAGTGCCTCTTACTCAAGACACACTGTGGGCCTGCCTGCACGCCCTGCCACACACACTCTAGGAAAGTGTGGCGTGTGTGTGGTGGGGAGTGCAGGCAGGCCTGCAGCACAGCTGCAGCTGAGTGCCTCTTACTCAAGACACACTGTGGGCCTGCCTGCACGCCCTGCCACACGCACTCTCGGAAAGTGTGGCGGGTGTGCATGGCGGGGAGTGCAGGCAGGCCTGAAGCACAGCTGCAGCTGAGTGCCTCTTACTCAAGACACATTGTGGGCCTGCCTGCATGCCCTGCCACACACACTCTAGGAAAGTGTGGCGGGCTGTGTGTGGTGGGGAGTGCAGGCAGGCCTGCAGCACAGCTGCAGCTGAGTGCCTCTTACTCAAGACACACTGTGGGCCTGCCTGCATGCTCTGCCACATGCACTCTAGGAAAGTGTGGCAGGGTGTGTTTGTGGCGGGGAGTGCAGGCAGGCCTACAGCACAGCTGCAGCTGAGTGCCTCTTACTCAAGACACACTCTGGGGCTGCCTGCACGCCCTGCCACACACACTCTAGGAAAGTGTGGTGGGGTGTGTGTGGCAGGGAGTGCAGGCAGGCCTGCAGCACAGCTGCAGCTGAGTGCCTCTTACTCAAGACACACTGTGGGCCTGCCTGCACGCCCTGCCACACACACTCTAGGAAAGTGTGGCGGGGTGTGTGTGGAGTGCAGGCAGGCTCAAGACACACTGTGGGCCTGCCTGCACGCCCTGCCACACACACTCTAGGAAAGTCTGGCGGGGTGTGTGTGGCGGGGAGGGTAGGTAGGCCTGCAGAGCAGCTGCAGCTGAGTGCTTCTTACTCAAGAGTAAGAGGCACTCAGCTACAGGCACTGCACGCCCCATCACACGCTGTCACACACGCTCTCTAGGAAAGTATGGTGAGGCATTTGTGGAAGTGAGTGCAGGCATGCCTGCAGCGCGGTTGCACCTCTGTGCCTCTTACTTTTGAGTAATAGGCACTCAGATGCAGGCACTAGCAGGCACGCATGCTTTCCGGGCCTGCCTGCATGCCCCGCCACACATGCACACTTTCCAAGGAGAGTCTGTGGTGTGTGGTGGCGCGTGCAGGTACACCCACAATGTGCGTGCTCCTCCCATTGCCTACCTGCAACTGAGCACCTCCAAGCAGTCATGCCGGTCACATAACCAGGAGGTGACAATGCAGGCTTCTCGGCTTGGAAATGGAGAACAGCACCTCCCCAGAGCCAGATATAAGCACTGCCTTCAGAGCTGGAAAGGAAAGGAGAAGCCTTTGCCTTTGTTTGTGCGTCTCATTGTACTGTGGCAAGGCATTGAATGTTTGCTTGTATCTGTTCACATTGTAATCCGCTCTGAATCCCCACAGGGAGAAGGGCAGAATATAAATAAACTATTATTATTATTATTATTATTATTATTAATCCATCTGGATAACTTTTAACTGAATTCTTTAATTCCATATTTAATTCTGTTTTGAAGTTTATATATTTTAAATTGTGCTCAAATACTTTTAATATAAGCACTTTAAGTCTCCGTGTGAAGAGAAATAGCATAAACATAAACATAATAATAATAACAACAACAACAACAACAACAATAATAGCAACAGCAACAATAATCCAAGAAGAGGCCCAAAATCAGAATGCTGCCACCCAGAAATAACATGAAATGGGAGCTGGCTTTGGAGGAGCCTTTAAAAAACAAGACATATGTGGCAGTTTACCAACACGAGAGCGGAAACAAAAAGTACATAGTTAAAACATTAGACGGAAGACTTTACCAGTTAACCGACACGAAGCAAATGTGGACACGCACACAACAACGCACAGAGATCGGTGAGGCAAACATGGCCAAATGAATAAGATACATGAAGCAGTCAGGTGGAAGGAGTGGAAAAGAAAGAGGAAAAGTTCCAGAAAGGAGGCAATAGACTAGAGATTGGCAACAAGAGGATGGCCAAAGTCAGCCGGTATTTATCAAAATATTAAAATACACCATTTAAAACCGTCCTAGTCATCCATGTCAAATCTAATGCGCCTGGTCATCTTTCCTATTGCTGCTTTATTGCCTTGTCCTGAAAGCTTGGTCCCACAGCCAAGTGTTTACCATCCTTCTAAAGGACAGGAGAGAGGGGGCCGACCTGATCTCACCAGGAAGGGAGTTCCATAGCCGGGGAGCAATCACCGAGAAGGCCCTGTCTCTTGTCCCCACCAATCGTGGCTGTGACAATGGCGGGATGGAAAGCAGGACCTCCCCAGAGGATCTTAATCTCCCCGATGGTTCATAGGGAGAGATGCGTTCGGACAGGTAATTTGGGTCAGGGCCGTTTAGGGCTTTATAGGCCAAAGCCAGCACTTTGAATTGTGCCCGGTAGCAAACTGGCAACCAGTGGAGCTGGCATAACATGGGAGTTGTATGCTCCCTGTATGCCGTCCTAATTATTAATGTGGCTGCCTCTTGTTGGACTATTTGAAGCTTCCGAGCAGTCTAGTTCCAACAGACCTCACTACCTCTGAGGATGCTTGCCATAGATGCAGGTGAAATGTCAGGAAAGAATGCCTCTAGAACATGGCCATATAGCCCGAAAAAACCTACAACAACCCAGTGATTCCCGCCATGAAAGCCTTCGACAATACAATGAAAACTAATTCGGAGACACCATTCTGAAGATCAACTCCTACAATGACTAAATGATCAACTACCTACTTGCTAAATTGTAATTAAAACCTGCTAATGAGAACTGAAATGGTTGACCTGCATAGTAAACAACAATAAGAACTGTGTTAAGAGAAATGTTTACATCTGTGAACATTTGCTGACCAGAAACGGGATTAACTCTAAAGGAAATTATCTCTGTTTACATTATTAGGGGCAATGGCTCTAAGTTAAGGAACTGTTTACAAGGTTCCTTACGTTAAGAAGGAAGTCAACACAAGGCTCCTTACGTTTACCAACACCAATTAAGAAGAGTCAACATCTGTCAGGAAGAGATGAAGCCAGGAAGGTTGAAAACAATAATTTTACACTGCATCTACAAACCTACAACAACCCGGTGATTCCGGACATGAAAGCCTTCGACAATACAATTTGCTATCCGCCTTTTCTTTTGGCTACGCTCAAAATTAACTTGACAATAGGAAAACCTTGGATTCATCTCTACTGTAGACTGAATCCATTTTAATTGCCTTGGTTCAATACTATGGAATCATGGGGGCTTAGTTTGTCAAGGTTTTGAGCCTTCTCTGCCTAAGACTGATGCCTTGACAAACTACAAATCCCAGGATTCCATAGCATTGAGTCAATACCATTAAATGAGAGATGATGTCACTGAAAGAGGTGCTCCAAGGACTCCTGAAGCACCTTCAAACTTTTGTTTTGGTTCAGCACTAAGATTACCGTATTGTGCAAATCTAACGCACATCTTAATTTTGGAGAAGTCATTTAGTCACAAAAGGTGAGCATTAGAATCGAGTAATACCACTTTTGGCCATCATTGGTTGCCATTGTCCATCTTGACTGTATCAGGAACCTTCTGAAAGCTCGAGGTTGGAGGAAAGAGACAGAAGGATGTGGAGAAAGCTCGAGACAGAGAAATGGAAGATGGTCGGCAACGCAAAGGCGAGGCAGAGTGCGGCTCCGCCCACAAAAAGACTCACCTATTAGCACCTCCCACTTCCCACTGGCTTGCGTGACTTCGTAGGCGCAGCGCATCTCACTCATGCTCACGCCCCCCAGGATAAAGATGATGATGCGGGGACCGCTGCGGTACTCCCCGGGGGCCTTGTTCTTATGCCAGTGGCCGTAGCGAGCACTGCATGCAAGAGAGAAGAAAAGGAGAAGTAAAGGCAGTGGGTGGGGTCATGCAAATTCCACACCAATGGGGAGAGTCAGAAACACTGGGATGTCTGTGGTGGAACAAAAAAATAGAAAACCTAGGATGAAATTGTCCCCGTATGAAAGCCTTCACTTGGGTGGTGGACATCTTGGTGTTGGTGGAGGACATTGGCAGGGCTCTTGGACATGTTCATGGCACTCGCTATAACCTGCAACGTCATTGGAGGGAGGGCCATTGGTGTCTCCTGAGGAGTGGGAGCTTGTCTGTGTAAGTGGACACTCCAGCCACATACATACATAAATATTTTCTCTTTTATTATGTTTATAGATATGTGTTTGGATTGTTTGTACTATATTAATATGTTGGAAGCCACTTTGGGTCCCTTTGTGGGAGAAAAGCAGCTGGCAGATGGTAAACTTGTCAGCACCGATTGTGTTTAAGTGCAGGTCAAGGTCTTTAGGCACTGCACCCAGTGTGCTGATTACCACTATATTATTATTATTATTATTATTATTATTATTATTATTATTATTATTATTAGCTGTACCCTGCCACGCGTTGCTGTGGCCTACTCTGGTGGTCATGGGGGTTCTGTGTGGGAGGTTTGGTCCAATTCTATCGTTGGTGGGGTTCAGAGTGCTCTGTGATTGTAGGTAAGCTACAAATCCTAACAACTACAACTAACAAATGTCAAGATTCTATTTCCCCCAAACTCCACCAGTGTTCACATTTGGGCATATTGAGTATTCATGTAGAGTTTGGTCCAGATCCATCATTGTTTGACTCCACAGTGATCTCTGGATGTAGGTGAACTACAACTCCAAAACCAAAGGACACTGCCCACCAAACCCTTCCAGTAATTGATGTGTGCCAAGTTTGGTTCAATTTGGTTCAGAATGCTACAAATGAACTACAAATCCCAGCAACGACAACTCCCAAATGACAAAATCAATTTTTGAGTGAAGGACATACATTGGGTTGTTAGGTGTCTTGTGTCCAAATTTGGTGTCAATTCGTCCAGTGGTTTTTGAGTTCTGTTAATCCCACAAACGAACATTACATTTTTATTTATATAGACTAGCCATCCCCTGCCACGCATTGCTGTGGGCCACATGGGGGGACTGTGTGGGAGGTTTGGCCCAATTCTATCGTTGGTGAGGTTCAGAATGCTCTGTCATTGTAGGTGAACTATAAATCCCAGCAACTACAACTCCCAAATGTCAAGATTCTATTTTCCCCAAACTCCACCAGTGTTCACATTTGGGCGTATTAAGTATTCATGTAGAGTTTGGTCCAGATCCATCATTGTTTGAGTCCACAGTACTCTCTGGATGTAGGCGAACTACAACTCCCAAACGGAAGGTCCATGCCCACTGAACCCTTCCAGTATTTTCTGTTGGTTATGGGAGAACTGTGTGCCATGTTTGGTTCAATTTCATCACTGGTGGAGTTCAGAATGCTCTTTGATTGTAGGTGAACTACAAATCCCAGCAACTACAACTCCCAAATGACAAAATCAATTTTTTGAGTGAAGGACATACATTGGGTTGTTAGGTGTCTTGTGTCCAAATTTGGTGTCAATTCGTCCAGTGGTTTTTGAGTTCTGTTAATCCCACAAACGAACATTACATTTTTATTTATATAGATTATTATTATTATTATTATTATTATTATTATTATTAGTGACCAGAACACGGACCAAAATCTACTCATCCTCATCAGAATAACATTAATTTCCACCTGAGAAACTTTCCTCTTACCTGACTGCTGTAGTGCTGAAAGAGGCTGAGGATCGGGTGGAGATGTAAGGGTAGTGTTTGGTATCCAGTTTATCCTCAATGGCATCCTGGGAAGAAGAAAAAAGGCCAAGTGATTGATATTTCTGAAAAATGTTCTGTAAGCCATGTATAGTGTGGGAAAAGGGTGCTTACTAGTGCAACATGCTCTCTAATAATAATTATTATTTAATAATAATAATAATATTTAATAATTAATGATAATTATTATTATTAATAATAATAATTTAATAATTATTATTTAATTATATATTGATTAAATAATAATAATAAGAAGAAGAAGAAGAAGTAGTGTCCAGCTTGTAATCCAATACAACAGCCAGCAGAGTGATCTTGTTTGTTGTGGACTCATCTTGTTGTGTTTCAAATAACAACAACAACAACAATAGCAATAACAACAACTTCTTTATGTATATCCCACCACCATCTTCTTGAAAGGACTCGGGGAGGTTTACAAAGCAACAAAGTGCTTTGTATAAAACACAAGGCATCTGTGTAGTAATGGTGAGGCCACGGACCATTTTTTCGTTCTCGTGGACCACTGATGGTCCACAGACTACAAGTTGGGAACCACTGGTTTAATAGATCATCTTCATCTTGTTGGCAAACCATAGTTATAATAATAATTGTTCTAATAATAATAACAATACATCGAGGTGGTCCCAGAGGTGATCGGCACACAGGGTGCAGTGCCTCAAGACCTTGGCCTGCACTTGGAAACAATCGGCACTGACAAGATTACCACCTTACCACCTAACACCTACTCAGATCCACACACATTATTTGCCGATACACCACAGAGTCCTAGACACTTGGGAAGTGTCCAACGTGTGATCCAATACAACAGCCAGCAGAGTGATCTTGTTTGCTGTGTACTAATCTTGTTGTGTTTCAAATAATAATAATAACAACAACAACAACAACAACAACAATACATCACACAGTCCTAGACACTTGGGAAGTGTCCGACGTGTGATCCAATGCAACAGCCAGCAGAGTGTCTGCTGTGGATTCATCTTGTTGAGTTTCAAATAATAATAATAATAATAATAATAATAATAATAATAACAACAACAACAACAACAACAACAACAACAACAACAATACATCACACAGTCCTAGACACTCGGGAAGTGTCCGACGTGTGATCCAATGCAACAGCCAGCAGAGTGTCTGCTGTGGATTCATCTTGTTGAGTTTCAAATAATAATAATAACAACAACAACAACAACAACAACACAACACAGAGTCCTAGACACTTGGGAAGTGTCCGACGTGTGATCCAATGCAACAGCCAGCAGAGTGTCTGCTGTGGACTCATCTTGTTCTGTTCCAAATAACAACAACAACAATAGTAACAACAACAACTTCTTTATGTATATCCCACCACCATCTTCTTGAAGGGACTCGGGGAGGTTTACAAAGCAACAAAGTGCAACATGAACATATAAAAAACAAAGCAACTGTGTAGTAATGGTGAGGCCACGGACCATATTTTTGTTCTCATGGACCACTGATGGTCCACGGACCACAGGTTGGGAACCACTGGTTTAGTAGATTATCTTCACCTGGTTGGCAAACCATGGTTTAGACCAATGGCATCCAACCTTTGGTCCTCCAGATATCTGGGGCGCCAACTCCCCAAAGCCCTGGTTCTGCGTGCCAAGTTTGGTTCAGGTCCATCATCAGTGGAGGTCACACTTTCCATAGAATCATAGAATCCTAGACTTGGAAGAGACCTCATGGGCCATCCAATCCAACCCCATTCTGTCAAGAGGCAGGAAAATCACATTCAGATGGCCATCCAGCCTCTGTTTAAAAGCCTCCAAAGAAGGAGCCTCCAGCACACACTGGGGCAGAGAGTTCCACTGCTTAACAGTCAGGAAGTTCTTCCTCATGTTCAGGTGGAATCTCCTTTCCTGTAGTCTGAAGCCATTGTGTCCTAGTCTCCAGGGCAGCAGAAAACTAGCCAGCTCCCTTTTCCTTATGACTTCCCCTCACATATTGATACATCATGTCTCCTCTCAGCCTTCTCTACTCCTGCCCTATATTCAGAAGCTTTAACACCAGTTAACCTCCAATCCGCAGAGTGCCAAAGTCTCACCTCCATGATATCTTTGACTACCGGGGTCCATCGGGAGAGCTGGTAGGTCTGCTCGCTGATACGCTCCTTCCTTTCTGGCTTGCTTCTGCGGCGTAAAGTGGACTACACAAACAGGACAGAAAAGAACTAAGATGGAAGGAGTCTGAACAAAAAAAGAAATCCTTCCACTCACCTGGGATGTGGTTGGATCACAAATAGCATATGAACATCTCAAAAAACCCAACACAATTCCCAGTGACCAGGCCACTTGGCCATGAAGGCTGGAGGAGGAACTCTGAAGTTTCAGAAAGGACATTTCCCCAAGCTTTGCGTCTTCTTGCATCTTCTTCCTCCATTTTGGACCACAACAGTACCTTGTGAACAAGTTGTTCATGAGGGAACATCCTTGATAAGGTCGGGAAGAATTTTGGAAATGAGTTTTGAGGGGATCTCCACAGCTCTCTGAGGGTCCAAAAGGCAGAAACGGATCCATCCCAGTTGCCCATCCCAAGGCAGAAGGACTTACATCCGTAATAATGGGTATTCCAAGGTGTGCCATATTGGTGATGATCTCACTATCCTCTGGTGGGATTTGGGCATGCTGGATGAGCTTGTTGAGATTTTCTTCAGTAATGCCTGAAGGAAACACAAAAGAAGAAGACGGAGGCTCAACGGATGCGAGGATTGTTCAGAGGAAGGTTGCTTGGCCCTTCTTTGGAGACTGAGACTTGCCCAAGGTGGGTTTCTATGGACAAGTTTGGATTTGAAATGCAGTCTCTGGAGTTATAATCCAACTAGCTGTACCTGCCACGCGTTGCTGTGGCCAACCTCCCATCCCTCTTTCTCTCCTTCTTTCTTTCTCTCCTTCTTTCCCTTTCTTTCTTTCCTTCTTCTTTCCTTCTCTTCCTCTTCCCTCTCCTTCTTTTCTTTCACTTCCTCTTTCTCCCCATTTTTCCTTTCCTTCTCTACTTATTCTTGGACTGCAACTCCCAGCAGTCCTCCTGATCGATCTATCTACCTATCTCTAATCTATCTATCTGGAGGATTGCTGGGAGTTGTGGCCCAGGAATAGGAAATTGGAAATACACAGGGATTGGGATGATCTCAAAGAAATCCAAGGAGAAGAAAGCTTCCATCTTGGAAGCACTGCATTTGGATCCTCCTCCTCTCCTAAAGGGCCTGGTGTAGGGGATGCTGGGAGCTGTAGTTCAAACGAGAGTGTGGATATGCTATTGTGTGTTTTGTTTGGCAGGAGAGTCGTTTTTGCGCATGCGCTATAGCATCTTTTTGCTTTTGGGGCTTTTAAAGTCCCTTCCACTGTATTTTTCAGTGTTTTTATGAGTGATGGTCACTCATTGGCAAAAGCTGCACATCGCAAGTGCTGAACCTGACTCAGCACATAGAAGATGGCTTTGAAAGGCAGCAGATCACAGGAGCTGTCTTCATAGACCTGTCAGCAGCTTATGATACTGTGAACCACCACCTCCTCCTGAGAAAAAAGTATAATATCACAAAGGACTACCACCTCACCCCCTCATAGGAAACCTGCTGCAAAACAGGAGCTTTTTTGTTGAGTTCCAGGGACAGAGAAGTAGATGGCGGAAACAGAAGAACGGCCTGCCTCAGGGGAGCGTGCTTGCTCCATCCATGTTCAACATTTACACAAATGACCAGCCACTGCCAGAAGGGACAGAGAGTTTCATCTATGCTGATGATCGTGCCATCACCACTCAAGCAGGGAGCTTTGAGATGGTTGAACAGAAGCTCTCCGAAGCTCTAGGTGCTCTTACTGCCTATTACAGGGAAAACCAGCTGATCCCTAACCCATCTAAAACACAGACATGTGCCTTTCACCTTAAGAACAGACAAGCATCCCGAGCTCTGAGGATTACCTGGGAAGGAATCCCACTGGGGAATTGCAGCACACCCAAATATCTGGGAGTCACTCTGGACCGTGCTCTGACTTAAAAGAAGCACTGCTTGACTATCAAGCCAAAAGTGGGTTCGAGAAATAATATCATACGAAAGCTGACTGGCACAACCTGGGGATCACAACCAGACACAGTGAAGACATCTGCCCTTGCGCTATGCTACTCTGCTGCTGAGTATGCATGCCCAGTGTGGAACACATCTCACTAAAACAGTGGATGTGGCTCTTAATGAGATGCCGCATTATCAGGGGTGTCTGCGCCCTACACCACTGGAGAAATTACACTGTTTAGCCGGTATTGCACCACCTGACATCCGCCGGGAAGTAGCAGCCAATAGTGAAAGGACCAAGGCAGAGACATCTCCAGCTCATCCCTTGTTTGGGTATCAGCCAGCACATCAATGACTTAAATCAAGAAATAGTTTTCTAAGATCTACAGAGACACTCGCTGGAACACCTCAGCAAGCGAGAGTCCAAAAGTGGCAGGCTCAAACCTAGCACCTCAATCCGTGGGTGATACCAGAAGAGACTCCCCCCTGGGCACACAGAAGACTGGGCAACTTGGAAGGCGCTGAACAGACTGCGCTCTGGCACCACGAGATGCAGAGCCAATCTTAAGAAATGGGGCTACAAAGTGAATCCACGACATGTGAGTGCGGAGAAGAGCAAACCACTGACCACCTGCTGCAATGCAACCTGAGCCCTGCCACATGCACAATGGAGGACCTTCTTGCGGCAACACCAGAGGCACTCCAAGTGGCCAGATACTGGTCAAAGGACATTTAATCAACTACCAAGTTTGCAAAATTTGTGGGTTTTTTTATCTGTTTGTTTGTTTTGTTCTGTTAGAAATGTAATACAATGGTATGGTTGCTGATGACACGATAAATAATATAGTATGGGATTGTATTGTGTCCACATTTGGTGTCAATTCATCCATTGGTTTTTTAGTTATGTTAATCCCACAAACTAACATTATATTTTTATTTATATAAATGTTCTGTCATGAACTCCTCTGAATCTTGAAAGGAAGGATTTCAGACAGCAGCAAAAGAACAATGGTCAGCCCCTCCTCTTGTCTTCTTCCTGACTCTCCCTCTCTCCAAACCACAACATCTGGAATTAGGCAGAGATTTTGGACCCCCCCCCCCCCCCCCCCAAGTGGATGCATCTCCTACCGTTCTTGAGAAAGACGTAGAGCAAGATGATACGGATCTTGTCGTAGGTGCTGACGTTCGCATCCAGCAGGATGGGCACAATGGCTCTCATGGGATCCTTGATCTTCTCCCCTTCAGCATCAGTGCCCATGGCCAGGTCCTAAAGAGAAGGTGATAGCCCATTAGCAAAAAGTCAACTATTGAAGGCAGTAAGAAAAGAGGCAAAAGTCTGCAATACAGGTGGATTAATTCCACCAAAGACATCTTGGCCCCAACCTTTGTGATCTTGCATCTCATGGTTAACATTTTATTTATTTATTATTTATTTATTTCTTGTACTTATTGACCGCCACTCTCAGCCCTAGGGGCGACTCGTGGCGGTGAACAACAACATAGAAAGACAGTATACAAAAATCACGACAGTACATCAAGACTACTACTACAACACATACTTATCCTAAAAATCCGCTTCGTCTAGTCCTAGGGTCATAGCCAAGTTCGTAGTCATAGTCCATTCTAAGTCGTTACACCAATACACTTAGTTGAAGGCCCGCTCGCAGAGCCAAGTTTTCAGGCTCCTGCGAAAGGCCATCAAAGAGGGCGCCTGTCTAACTTCAGTAGGGAGGGTGTTCCACAACCGGGGGGCCACCACCGAGAAGGCCCGCTCCCTCGTCCCCGCCAGACGTGCCTGTGAGGCAGGCGGGACCGAGAGAAGGGCCTCCCCGGATGATCTCAAGGCCCTCGTGGGCTCGTAGGCCGAGATGCGGTCTGCAAGGTATTTTGGGCCGGAACCGTTTAGGGCTTTGTAGGCTAACACCAGCACCTTAAATTGGGCCCGGTAGCAGATCGGCAGCCAGTGGAGCTGGGACAACAGGGGCGTTGTATGCTCTCTGCGCCCTGCTCCTGTTAACAACATGGCTGCCGCGCGTTGGACAAGCTGAAGCTTCCGGGCCGTCTTCAAGGGCAGCCCCACGTAGAGAGCGTTGCAGTAGTCCAGGCGGGATGTGACCAAAGCGTGTACCACCGTGGCCAAGTCAGGCTTCCCAAGATACGGGCGCAGCTGGCGCAAAGCCTAAGCTGTGCAAATGCTCCCCTGGTCACCGCCGAGACCTGGGGCTCCAGGCTCAGCGATGAATCCAGGATCACACCCAAGCTGCGAACCTGCGCCTTCAAGGGGAGTGCGACCCCGTCCAGCACAGGCTGTAACCCTATACCCTGTTCGGCCTTGCGACTGACCAGGAGTACCTCTGTCTTGTCTGGATTTAATTTCAGTTTGTTCGCCCCCATCCAGACCATTACAGCGGCCAGGCACCGGTTCAGGACTTCGACGGCCTCCTTAGTAGCAGGTGGAAAGGAGTGACAGAGTTGGACGTCATCTGCGTACAGGTGACACCGCACCCCGAAACTCCGGATGATCTCACCCAGCGGCTTCATGTAGATGTTAAACAGCAAGGGGGACAAGATGGAACCCTGAGGAACGCCACAGGTCAACGGCTGTGGCGTTGAACAGGAGTCCCCCCATAACACCTTCTGGGTACGACCCTCCAGAAATGACCGGAGCCACTGCAAAGCAGTGCCCCCAAGACCCATCTCTGCAAGGCGCCCCAGAAGGATACCGTGGTCGACGGTATCGAAGGCCGCTGAGAGGTCCAGGAGCACCAACAGGGACACACTCCCCCTGTCTAGCTCCCGGCGTAGATCATCCACTAAGGCGACCAAGACCGTCTCGGTACCATGTCCCGGTCTGAAACCAGACTGTGCCGGATCCAGACTATCCGTGTCTCTCAAGAATACCTGGAGTTGTGAGGCCACCACGCTTTCCATGACTTTGCCCAAGAAGGGAAGATTGGAAACAGGCCGAAAGTTGTCCAATTTAGTGGGGTCCAGTGATGGTTTCTTCAACAGCGGCTTTATAACAGCCTGTTTTAGGCTCGCTGGAATCTTGCCTTCCCGAAGGGAGGCATTAACCACCACCGTTACCCACTCGGCCAATCCCCCTCTGGCCTCCTTCAGAAGCCAGGATGGGCAGGGGTCTAGGATGGACGTGGTGGGTCTCATTCCTCCAAGTATCTTGTCCACATCCTCGGGTTTCACAAACTGAAAAGAATCCAACAAAATCGGACAAGCAGGTGCTTGTGTCACATCCACGGAGACTGCATTTAAAGTGTCGTCCAGCCCAGAGCGGATCAAAGCGACTTTGTCTGCGAAGAACCGAGCAAATGCTTCACAGCGCGTTGCCGAGTTGTCAGGGCTCCCACCTGGAATAGGGGGAGTTAAAAGACCTCTGACAATCCGAAACAACTCCGCCGGACGGTTTTTTGCAGACGCAATAGTGGCCGCAAAGAAAGTTTTCTTTGCGGCTTTTATTGCCGCGGCATATGCCCTTAAAAAGGACACAAACCGTGCTCGATTTGGCTCGCTTGGGTCCGAGCGCCACACGCTCTCTAGTTCCCTCTTCCTTCGCTTCATCGCTGCCAGCTCCTCAGTAAACCAAGGGGCTGGTTTAGCTCGGCTACTTGAGAGGGGACGTTCCGGAGCGATCATGTCAATTGCCCTAGTCATCTCCCCATTCCAGAGAGCGACCAAGGCCTCGACATGATCACCTACCGCGGTGGCGGGAAACTCCCCAAGAGCCGTCAGGAATCCATTCGGATCCATTAGCCTCCTGGGGCGGACCATCCTAATGGGTCCTCCACCCTTGCGGAGGTTAGGGGGCGCAGTGAGCCTAAATCTAATCAGGAAGTGGTCGGTCCACGGCAACGGAGAGATGGACAACTCCTCCACACCGCCACCCTGCTCCCATCCCTGGCAGAAAACCAAGTCCAATGTGTGTCCAGCACAGTGGGTGGGGCCAGTTATTTGTTGGGACAGCCCCATGGTTGCCATGGCAGACATGAAGTCCTGAGCCGCTCCTGTGAGGGTCGCCTCGGCATGGATGTTGAAGTCCCCCAGCACAAGAAGCCGTTGGGACTCCACCACCAGGCTCGAGACCACCCCCGCTAGCTCAGGTAGGGAGACTGTAGTGCAGCGAGGTGGACGGTACACTAACAGAATCCCTATTCTGTCCCGGTCACCCACCCTCAGGTGGACGCATTCAAAATTTGTGGTCTGCGGGATGGGGCCCCTGGTTAGATGGATGGAATCTCTATAGACCACTGCGACACCGCCTCCCCGTCCTCCGGCTCTTGGTTGGTGTTGCACGGAGAAACCTGGAGGACAAAGCTGGGAGGTTTACGCCCCCCGCTTCATCCAACCAGGTCTCCGTGATGCACGCCAGATCTGCCCGCTCCTCCAGGATTAAATCCTGGATCCAAGTTGTTTTTCCGTTGACAGATCTGGCGTTCAACAACACCACCTTCAAGCCGGAGGGCCCGCTCACCTGGTTACACCAATTTACCTTAGGAGACCTTTTGGGAATAGTTAATTTAGATAAACGGTCCGAATTAGGCCGAATTCGTGGTCTCCTTCTCCCGCATCTCCTCCTTCCCACCACGACCTCTATGGGGGCCCCTCGGCTAGCGGAACACCTCCCCCCCTCCATGCCGCAGTCCCGATCTATGGGGACACTATTTCCTACGGTTGTTGTTCGGTACATAGGTACTTGCCAGCATCTCCCCTCCCCCTCCTCCCCCCTCCCCACCACACCCTCAATCACAGGCTCCAGGCCGCCTCCTCTTCCGCCCCCACCGCTACACCCGAGCAGCAGAAACAATACACAAAGGGGGGCAGGGGACCACATTGGTAACAGCTACACAAATGACGGTCGAAATTCCGACGGCTTCACTAGGGCAGTTCTTAAAACGTTACACCATTAAGCTGTATTTCTGGCATTGGAGAGGGGCTGGCTGCTGACTGCTGGAAGAGCACTTTGGTTTTCTCAATGTTTAATGACAGGCCGAGCTTCTCGTATGCTTCTGTGAAGGTGTTTAGAGTGGCTTGTAGCTCTTCTTCTGAATGCCCATTGTAGGACAAAGCTTGCCAACATGAAGGTGTTATTGTAAACAAGTTCGGATTGGATGTTTTAGCAGTGGATTTTATGTGTTGGCAATGGGTTGGAATCAGTCACCCTTGGAATCCTTTCCATCTCTACAACTCTATTCCATGAGGAGGCCAAGAAACCCATGACTTCTTAGAAATCATGCCATAATATCAACATGGGACATGCAAGCTTTAGAGGAGACATTTGGCTGAGACAATCCAAAAAGCAATAAAATTTGATAACTATATGAAGAAGAAAATTTGCCAAAGCAACCCAAGTTACCTGTTCAACTCGGCAAAGCTTGTCAACGGTGCCTTGGTAGTGTTTCATGCAGTCTTCAGCCAGGTGAAGGTGAGTGGAATACTACAGAAAAGCAGAAGCATCACAAAGATACATTGATAGATGCACAACACTGTGGGCTGAAAAGCTATATCCTCTTTCACAGACTGCAGAGCTGCCCATACATTGCATACAACTTGGAACCCCTTAGTAATCTCCTTAGTAGTCTCACTACACCCACATTTTACTTGAAAACACTATATTGGGGCAATTTTGACTCAAATCAACACATATATACATGTGAATACACATTCCAGCCCCAAAACAGTACATAACCCAGTTCTGTCCGCAAACACAGGCAGTCATAATGTTACGAAAGTGCTGTAGGTTTGTTCACATCACATTCTGTCTCTTGATAATTGGATTATATTCAAGAGTTACTATCCTGGAGAAAAGGGGTCTCCATTGAAGCTTTACCCCAATCCTTGTTTCCACAACAAGACAAATTGTTCACAATCCAATTATCAAGAGACAGAATGTGATGTGAACAAACCTACAGCACTTTCGTAACATTATACATACATATATATATATAAAAATAGTTTATAAAAAAGACTTTGACAATTCGCCAAAAATATGTGTGTGTATACATATATATATATATATATATATATATATATATATATATATATATACACACACACACATATATATACATATATATATATACATATATATATACATACATATATATATATATATAAATAGTTTATAAAAAAGACTTTGACAATTCGCCAAAAATCAGTGGAAAAGCAAAATGTTATGAAACTTGATGGGCAAAGAGTGCTAAATGTGTTCTACCATTGTGGCAAGTTTCACCCCAATAGCTTCAAAAATGAGGGAGATAGGCGCCCCTGAATTTACCCCACTGACTGATGTTTTCAATATATATATTGTTTATAAAAAAAAACTTTGAAAATTCACCAAAAATCCGTGGATAAGCAAAATGTTATGAAACTTGATGGGCAAAGAGTGCTAAATGTGTTCAACAATTTTGGCAAGTTTCACCCCAATAGCTTTAAAAATGAGGGAGATAGGCGCCCCTGAACTTACCCCACCGACTGATGTTTTCCTTAATGCGCATGCGCAATCACCATTAACGAAGTAATTAGGAAATTTTGTTGGTTTCGTTAGAGTTCCAAAATTTTAACCTCCAAAGCATTAGAAACCACCTAGTTTTGTAAGTATTTTAGAACCATTTTTAATGGATTGCACATGCCTAAATATACCTTGCACCAAACACAGATACAGAATTGACATACGGTACCAATAGAATGTCAATCAAAACTCATTGATTGAAAGTTATAATAACATAAATAAAAGTGATGCTATCAAAATTCAGAGTTAACAAAACCACCGTGGCACACCATGGCAGCTGCTTAAAGTCTGAATACACCTAATGGTCCTTCTCAAAATGGGAACGTACCTTGCTGAGTTCCTTCTGATACTGGGGCATCTTCTTCAGCATCTGGGAAAGGTCCCTCATGGTGGTCTGAAAGGTACAAAAATGGGCCGGTCACCAAGGAATCAGCTTTCCAAAAGCACCTTGACAAGAACAATGGTCTCTTCCAACCCTTTTGTGATTCTATGAAATCTTTGATAGTTTTTGTAGAGTTCGGACTCAAATCCAGAGCAGAGAAACTGGTCTACCTGCCATAAGGCTCTGCTCTTATTTATTTATTATTATTTATTTACAACATTTTTACCCCGCCCTTCCCAACTCCCGAGGGGAGACTCAGATGCCGCAATATCACAATTTAACAACAATATAAAATCATAAATTCACAATAGATTAAAAACAATAACATTGATTATACAGTTATATAGCCATTTCCATTATCATAGCAATCGCATGGTTCTGTTCAATGTCCAAAGTGCCACTTTGCCTGCTAGCTGAAAGCCTGGTTCCAAAACCACGATTTGAATTTTTCTCCTAAAGGAAAGGAGGGAGAACCCCGATCTAATCTCACTGGGGAGCGAATTCCACAAGCAGGGGCCACCACCGAGAAGGCCCTGTCCTCATCCCCACCAGACACGTTTGCGAGGCCTGTGGGATCGAGAGCAGGGCCTCCC
Source organism: Anolis sagrei ordinatus (assembly GCF_025583915.1). NCBI lineage: Eukaryota > Metazoa > Chordata > Lepidosauria > Squamata > Anolidae > Anolis > Anolis sagrei. The sequence continues at coordinate 25,688,467 of NW_026844589.1, forward strand.
CAGTGGATCTTAAACTATGAGGTGGAACGTAGAGGAAGATACATTTGGACAAGCAAGCTGGACCGGAGTCATATAGGGCTTTATAGGCCAAGGCCAGCACTTTGAATTGTGCTTGAAAATGGACCGGCAGCCAGTGGAGTTGACATAACAGGGGGGTGGTGTGCTCCCTGTATGGCACTCTGGTGAGCAATCTGGCTGCCGCCCGTTGGACTAGCTGAAGTTTCCAAACAGTCTTCAAAGGCAACCCTACATAGAGTGCATTGCAGTAATCTATTTGGGATGTAACCAGAGCGTGGACCACCGTGGCCAGATCAGACTTCGCAAGGTACGGGCGCAACTGGCGCACAAGTTTTAACTGTGCACAAGCTCTCCCGGCCACCACTGAAACCTGGGGTTCCAGGCTCAGCGATGAATCCAGGATCACACCCAAGCTGCGAACCTGCGTCTTCAGGGGGAGTGTAACCCTGTCCAACACAGACTGTAACCCTATGCCCTGTTCGGCCTTTCGACTGACCAGGAGGACCTCTGTCTTGTCTGGATTCAATTTCAGTTTGTTAGCCCTCATCCAGTCCGACACAGCTGCCAAGCTCTTATGGCAATGTTTGGATCCCTCTATTCTCTTATTAGACTCGGCAATCCTTACAAATGGCTCTGTTTGTAAATGTCCCAAAGCTGAAGGGGATGCAAAAGGTTGCCACATCTGGAAAATGTGTTCACGACTGAGATCGGATTCAATGCCAAAGGAGGACAAAGTGCTTCCAGCATTGTTACCTGGGACCGCTCCCTGAAGGCACCCTTGTTGGACCCTAGATTTGCCACCCCAAAACAATGTTGTTCCTTCCCTTCTGCAACGAATTCCGAGATACCACGTTGCATACACACCAAGAATGTCAACATACTTATACAAACAGATGGATAAAGTAAATCCATAGCCAGAATGTCTGTGTTTCTAGATGTAAACAAAGCATTCCTTCAACCATTTTGTGGACATTTTGAAATACCCTTTCCACCACCCCTTCCCCTGCCGTGCCCTTCAGGCAAAACTTACTTTTTCACCAGTACTCATCCTTTTACTGGAGGAGAAATCTTTCAGCGAGCGAGTGACCTCCCTAGAATGGAATGAGAACCAGAATGAGAAATCTAGCCTTCGTGAAAGTCACTCTCATGTCCCATACTAGAAAGGCAGGACAATTATATAATATCCACCACCATCATTGGTTAAGAACGCAATAGGGGCAGCGGTTGCGCAATGGGTTAAACCCTTGTGCTGCTCTGAAGATTGGCAGTTCGAATCCGAGGGGCGGGGTGAGCTCCCACTGTTAGCCCTAGCTCCTGCCAACCTAGCAGTTCGAAAACAAGCAAATGTGAGTAGATCAATAGGTACGGCTTTGATGGGAAATAGGCAAAAAGACACCCCAGTCATGCCAACCACACGACCAGGAGATGTCTATTATTATTATTATTATTATTATTACTATTATTATTATTATTATTATTAAAAACATTTATATTCCACTCTTCTCACCCCAAAGGGGACTCAGGGCGGAGCACAGCATATACACGGCAAACATTCAATGCCGGGACGTAAATTCACATACAATATATAAACATTAAAAAACATTTATCAAAATATTAAAATACACCATTTAAAACCATCCTAGCCATCTGCACCAAATCCAATTGGCCCTTTCATCTTTCCCACTGCCGCTTTATTGCCCTGTCCTGAAAGCTTGGCCCCACAGCCAAGTTTTTACCATCCTTCTAAAGGACAGGAGGGAGGGGGCTGACCTGATCTCACCAGGAAGGGAGTTCCATAGCCTAGGAGCAATTACCGAGAAGGCCCTGTCTCTCGTCCCCACCAATTGCCCCTGTGACAATGGTGGGACGGAAAGCAGGGCCTCCCCGGAGGATCTTAATCTCTGTGATGGTTCATAGGAGGGAAGATGCGTTCGGAAAGGTAAATTCGGCCAGGGCCTTTGAGGGCTTTATAGACCAAAGCCAGCACTTTGAATTGTGCCCGGTAGCAAACTGGCAGCCAGTAGAGCTGGCGTAACATGGGAATTGTACGCTCCCTGTATGCTGCCCCAATTATTAACCTGGCTGCCTCTCGTTGGACTATTTGAAGCTTCCGAGTAGTCTTCAAAGGCAACCCCACATAGAGTGTGTTGCAGTAGTCTATCCTAGATGTAATGAGAGCGTGGACCACCGTGGCCAAGTCTGACTTCCCAAGGTATGGTCATGGCTGGTGCATAGTACAATATCAGTATTAAGTATTACTATATTGTATTACACCATTATATTTTAATATTATTAGTCTATATACTTGGGATGTTTGGAATATTTCAGGGCTTAGTAGAAAATTAATTTTGGAATATTCTAGGAGCACATCGGGCTGCAAGCAAAGACCTGTTACAGTCCACATAGCCTGCATTTCCTCCCAGAAAAACACATAAAAGTATAGAAATAATACTAGAGCGCTCCCTCTTACTGGGACACTTCGGCAATGTGTTTGTGGCGCAAAGTAACCCAGAGGTCATCATCCTCATCCAGCAGAACCTCCTTGACCCGAGCTTCTCCGATGCCGCTGGTCTCATACCTGGAGACAGACAGAGAGACAAAAGGCCTCATCAAAAGTCAAGAAAGGACCATTGAGCCTATGGCAGGAAGTTTTGGAAACTGAAAAGAGAACAACCAGATTGGGGGCGGCGTCAGTGAGCCCCAAAACCGAGGGACCCTTACTTGTACACGTCGTTTTCGATGGGGAGGAGGTCATAGCTCATGGCTTGGAAGGTCAGTTCGTGGAGCACCGGGGAGCTTGGGTCAAAGCCACGGTCTAAGATGATGAGCTGGGAGCGAGCTTTGTCTGGACCCTGAGGAGAGAAAGAAGCGCTCGTCGGCCTCTTAAGATATTATTACGACTTCTTTTCCCCACTGGCTACAAAAGGAGCTGTATAAGTTCTAATGGCACAGTGACAGATAGGCAGGCTGAAGTGGTCACCCACTAAAGCCCAGACTGGATGGCCTTTGAGGGTCCCTTCCAACCCTATTGTTGTTGTTACTACAGTGAATTATTGGTTGCCCTCTTCACTCTTTGGAAGAACTGTATACCCTATTTTTCAGCCTTTTTTTAAGTCTGAAAAAGCCCCCCTTGGCTTATACTTGAGTCAAGGCTATAGATTATTTTACTCTGGTATTCTTATTTTTATTACATTTATAATTTTATTCTTCTTCTTACATTTATATTATTTTATTCTATTTATTATTATTATTACATTTAATATTTTACTCTATTATTATTACATTTCATCTTTTACTCTATTTATTATTATTACATTTATTATTTTACTTCATTTATTATTATTATTACATTCATTTTACTCTATTATTATTATACTTATTTTACTCTATTATTATTACATTTCATATTATACTCTATTATTATTACTTTTATTATTTTACTTCATTTATTATTATTATTACATTCATTTTACTCTATTATTATTCTACTTACTTTACTCTATTATTATTACATTTCATATTATACTCTATTATTATTACTTTTATTATTTTACTTCATTTATTATTATTATTACATTCATTTTACTCTATTATTATTATACTTATTTTACTCTATTATTATTACATTTCATATTATACTCTATTATTATTACTTTTATTATTTTACTTTATTTATTATTATTACTACATTTCATATTTTACTCTATTATTATTACATACATTTTACTCTGTTATTATTATGTTTATTATATTACTTTGTTTATTATTATTACATTTCATATTTTATTTATTATTATTATTACATTCATTTTACTCTATTTATTATTGCATTTAATATTTTACTCTATTTATTATTATATTTATATTACTCTATTATTACAGTTAATATTTTACTCTAATTATTATTGTTGTTGTTGTTATTATAATTAGTTTAATCTATTATTATTACATTTATTATTCTACTCTATTATTATTGGAAGGATACATAAGCACATTTACATTGAAGAAAGTTAGAATAATGGTTTAATCAGAGTTGGACAGTCTTATCTTAAATTACAGTTTTATGTAAATATTCAAAAACATTTAACCTACTGATGCCTCAATTAATGTAATTTTATTGGTATCTATTTTGAAATGTACCCGTAGCTGCTGCATTTTCCACCCTAGATTTATACTCGAGTCAATACATTTTCCCAGTTTTTTGTGGTTAAATTGGATGCCTTGCCTTATATTCAGGTGGGCAAGTATATACATTAATTCCCAGTGCCTTAAGAAAGCTCAAAATATACTTAAGAATCTATTTCACTATGGATTTTTTAAACTATTATTGCCATCTGGCAGATGGTATAGGACCATCTCACAGGTCATCTCTACATAGATGGAGCCAATCATGACTCCTCTGTCTGTTGCACTGGAGGAACTACTGTACTCACCTCGCCCATTGTCGGGTCGTCTGCTTTGTAAGCGTCCAGTTTGTCCTGGATCAGCTGGGCCAACATGGCGTTGTCTTTGTAATCCCTGTAGAGAGGAGGTGGAAAATACGAGGGTTGAATGAAAAGTAATGCCTCCACCTTCGTTACTTGGGTTTAGATGGGAATATTTTAATAAATCAAATGCAGAAATAATCCTTAGAATGTGCTCTTTAACTACCACTATTCACTTTTCCATACAATCACCAGACACCAAACAGAAGAACAGCCTGCTTCAGGGGAGTGTGCTTGCTCCATCCATGTTCAACATCTACACAAATGACCAGTCACTGCCAGAACGGACAGAGAGCTTCATCTATGCTGATGATCGTGCCATTACCGCTCAAGCAAGGAGCTTTGAGATGATTGAACAGAAGCTCTCTGAAGCTCTAGGTGCCCTTACTGCCTATTACAGAGAAAACCAGCTGATCCCCAACCCATCTAAAACACAGACATGTGCTTTTCACCTTAAGAACAGACAAGAATCCGGAGCTCTGAGGATCACCTGGGAAGGAATCCCACTGGAGTACTGCAGCGCATCCAAATAACTGGGAGTCACTCTGGACTGTGTCCTGACCTACAAGAAGCACTGCCTGAATATCAAGCAAAACGTTGGCGCTAGAAATAATATCATACGAAAGCTGACTGGCACAACCTGGGGATCACAACCAGACACAGTGATGACATCTGCCCTTGCGCTGTGCTACTCTGCTACTGAGTATGCATGCCCAGTGTGGAACACATCTCACCATGCTAAAACAGTGGATGTGGCTCTTAATGAGACATGCTGCATTATCACGGGGTGTCTGCGCCCTAAACCACTGGAGAAATTACACTGCTTAGCCGGTATTGCACCACCTGACATCCGCCGGGAAGTAGCAGCCAATAGTGAAAGGACCAAGGCAGTGACATCTCCAGCTCATCCCCTGTTTGGGTATCAGCCAGCATGTCAACGACTTAAATGAAGAAATAGTTTTCTAAGATCTACAGAGACACTTGCTGGAACACCCCAGCAAGCAAGAGCCCAAAAGTGGCAGGCTCAAACCCAGAACCTCAATCAATGGCTGATACCAAATGAGAAACTCCCCCCTGGGCACACAGAGGACTGGGCGACTTGGAAGGTGCTGAACAGACTGCACTCTGGCACCATGAGATGCAGAGCCAATCTTAAGAAATGGGGCTACAAAGTGGAATCCACGACATGCGAGTGCGGAGAAGAGCAAACCACTGACCACCTGCTGCAATGCAGCCTGAGCCCTGCCACATGCACAATGGAGGACCTCCTTGCGGCAACACCAGAGGCACTCCAAGTGGTCAGATACTGGTCAAAGGACATTTAATCAACTACCAAGCTTGCAAATTCTGTGTTTTGTTTGTTTGTTAAAAAGTAATACAACTGTCTGGTTGCGCCTGACACGATAAATAAATAAACCAGATAACTGGATACTGCCAACTATGAACAAGTTTTCTGAAGCTGTCACGGAAGAAGTCGACACTCTTGTTTCCGCAACCAGCATCTTACAGTTCTCTCAATGTCTTCATCAGAAGCATAATGATGTCCCCGCAGATCTTCTTTCGTTATCGGGAACAGAAATGCCAATTATGGTTGAAATTTCTCTCTGACCAATACGACGATCGTCCTGAATCAATCTGTCAACCTTTTGCTTGTGAAACTCGGTGGATGTCACAGGACATCCAACTCTTGGTTTGTCACGCAAGTCAGATGTTCCCACCTCAACATCTTTAAACTTACTCACCCAACGATGCACAGTACTTGTGCTAGTACGGCTGTGCCAGGAGTTTGAATTTCTTTTTCTTGCATGGCTAGTTTGTTTAAGCTTTATTTGGACTATGCATTTTGCAATAAGGTAGCTTCCCCAAGTTGCAATCATAGGACCAACGATCTATCAATCATCATTAGAGCCTCTAGATCCGCCCCTTTCCCCTGGTTTGTGGGATTGACATAACTCAAAAAACACTAGAAGAATTGACACTCAATTTGGACACTATACCACTAACAGACCAACAAGTGACCATCACTCATAAAGCCCCCCCCGCAAAAAAAACAGCAGAAAAATTTTACAAACCCAAAAAAGCAAAATGATGAAAAGCTAAATGATGATACATAAAAACAGGGAAGGAAGAGGATAGAGAAAAAGAGAAGGGGAGGGAGGGAAAGAAAGAAGGAAGCATGGAAGCAAAGAGCGAAGGAAAGAAGGAAAAGGTCGAGAAAGAAGAAGGAAAGGAAAAAGGGAAGGAAGGAAAGATATAGAGAAGGAAGGAAGGAGAGAAGGCAGGAAAATAAAGCAAGGAAGGAAAGACGGGAGAGAAAGAAGGAGAGAAAGAGGGAGGAAAGGAAAGAAGGAAAGAGAGAAGGAAGGATGAAAGCGAAAAGCAAAGGAAGGAAGGAAAGAGGTAGAGAAGGAAGAAAGGAGAGAAAGGAAAAGAAAAAGAAAAGGGGGGAAGGAAGGGATTAGGTAGAGAAGGAAGGAAAGAGGGAAGGAAGAGAAGGAGAGAAAAGAAGGAAGGAAGAAGGAAAAGAGAGAGGAAGGAAGGAAGAAAAGCAAGGAAGGAAGGAAAGGAGGTAGAGAAGGAAGAAAGAGAGAAAGAAAAGAAAGAAAAAGGGGGAAGGAAGGGAAGGTAGAGAAGGAAGGAAGAAAAGGGAAGGAAGAAAGGAAAGAGGAAGGAAGGAGGGAAAGAAGGAGAGAAAGAGGGAGGGAGGGAAAGAGAGAAGGAAGGATGGAAGCAAAAAGCAAAGGAAGGAAGGAAAGAGGTAGAGAAGGAAGAAAGGAGAGAAAGGAAAAAAGAAAAGAAAGAGGAGGGAAGGAAGGGAAGAAGTAGAGAAGGAAGGAAAGAAAAAAGGGAAAGAAGGAAGGAAAGAGGGAGTGAAGGAAGGAGGGAAAGAAGGAGAGAAAGAGGGAGGGTTGGCCAAAGCGACGCATGGCGGGTATAGCTAGTGTGTGTGTGTGTGTACACACACACACACACACACACACACACATCTATATGGTGAAATCACCATCAGCAGTGTTTAGTGTGTCTAACTTACCCTCTGTATCGAACGGCTGGGTATTCCTTCAAAGTGGCACAGAGGGTTGCAATCTGCTCTGCCAGGCGCTCCAAGATGGGATTCTTCATCTGAGCCTTGTGAGGACTGTAGAAGCTTTGGAAAGAGTCGCCAGAGTCCAGGGAGTAAACCTGCAACAATATACAATAATATAGATGGGTTCCTGAGTGAAATGTATATACATTTAAACCTGCAACAAGCCATGGCAATAAGGCTGAGACACGGTGTATCTACACTGCAGATCAAATGCAGTTTGGCACCACTTGGTGGCAAGGTATAAATAAAGTCTATTATTATTATTATTATTATTATTATTATTATTATTATTACTACTACTACTACTAGCTGTACTCGCCACGCGTTGCTGTAGCCAACCTTCCTTCCCTCTTTCTCTCCTTCTCTCTTTCTTTCTCTTCTTCCTTCTCTCCCTCTTTCCTTCCTTCCCTCTTTTTCTTTCCCTTCTTCTTTCTTCCTTCTCTACCTGTTTCTTTTCTCGCTTCCTTTGCTCTTTGGTTCCATCCTTCCTTGTCTCCTTCCTTCCTTCTCTCCCTCTTTCTCTCTTTCCTTCCTTCCCTCTTTCACTTTTTTATTTCCCTCTCTCCTTCCTTCTCTACCTTTCTTTCCCTCCTTCTCTCCTTCCTTCCTCCTTTCTGTATATATGTTTTGTGAGTGCATAACTATGTGTATATATTTGTGTATATGTATGTTTGTTTTGCGCATGCGTTGTAATGTAATTTTTATTGGGTTTTTTTTGTTTGTTTGGTTTTTTTTGCTTTTTAAGTCTCTTCCTATGTGTTTTCCAGTATTTTTATGAGTGATGGTCACTCATTGGCCTGATAGGTGTATTCTGTCCAAATTTGGTCTCAACTCATCTAGTGGTTTTTGAGTTATGTTAATCCCACAAACTAACATTACATTTTTATTTATATAAATTATTATTATTACTAGCCGTCCCACATGAGGGTTCTGTGTGGGAGGTTTGGCCCAATTCTATCGTTGGTGGGGTTCAGAATGCTCTTTGATTGTAGGTGAACTATAAATCCCAGCAACTACAACTCCCAAATGTCAAGAATCTATTTCCCCCAAACTCCACCAGTGTTCACATTTGGGCTTATTGAGTATTTGTGTAGAGTTTGGTCCAGATCCATCATTGTTTGAGTGCACAGTGATCTCTGGATGTAGGTGAAGTACAACTCCAAAACCAAAGGACACTGCCCACCAAACCCTTCCAGTATTTTCTGTTGATCATGGGAGAACTATGTGCTACGTTTGGTTCAGTTCTATCATTGGTGGAGTTCTTTGATTGTAGGTGAACTATAAATCCCAGCAACTACAACTCCCAATGACAAAATCATGTTGTTTTTAGTGATGGTCACTCCTTGGGTTAGGGCAGTGGTTCTCAACCTTCGTAATGCCGCGACCCCTTAATACAGTGCCTCACGTTGTGGTGACCCC
>NW_026844589.1:25698932-25726432 GCF_025583915.1 Anolis sagrei ordinatus
TCACCTCCTTCTGCCATCAGAAGGAAGCGAGGGACAGGCAGATGGCTTCGCGCGCGGGAGTGCCAGTGACTCCGGGGGTTGGCCGCCATTTTGGAGGGAGCGTGGCCAGCCAATGCGGCTTCGCGACCCCCAGAAAATGGCCAAACGACCCCCCGAGGGGTCGCGACCCCCAGGTTGAGAACCGCTGGGTTAGGGGCTGTCCTGTGGCCAAATTTGGTGGCAATTCATCCAGTGGTTTTTGAGTTATGTTAATCCCACAAATGAACATTACATTTTTATTTATATAGATTATTATTATTATTATTATTATTATTATTATTATTATTATTATTAGGGGTCATGGCATTAGGAAGGTTGATAAACACTGGTCTAAGGTGCTTCACCGAGGTAATGAATCTCTCTTTCGGCCAGCACTCCCTGAAGGACAACAGCTTTTATTCAAGGGATGTTTGTTATCTATTTAAAACAAAAACAAAGCAAATCCCCAAGCTGTTCTGTATGTACATCTCTGACCGCTGGCTGGCCATCTGTTCCCTGTCCACCTCTCACCCCAAAGTAGGAAGGGATGGCTCTTTAAACAGATGGTCCGGCCACAGGGTTTTCTTCTCCACCTTCCAGTGGAGGACACCAGAGAGATGGACAAGGAGAGGAGGAGGAGGAGTAGGGCGAAGCCCACAACAGAGGAAACACATGAAAGAAGATAAGCACAAGAGGGCAGGAAATCTCGCCGGGGAAAAAAGTCAACTTCCTCTCCCACAAAGCGATAGTTATATTAATCGTGTTGCCTCTCCACTGCAAGCTGTTACATAACCCCTATAATCCTCTCCTTTTTCCTGCAGGCAACTTGGGGCCGGCAAACGGAGCACACAACCCTTCGCCACAACCATCTGTCCACCATTCGATTGCATCCTCTAAGGCTCTCCAAGAAAATACACAAACAAGAAATACAGAAGCTCTTAAAGGACGACGACGTCAGTTAGGGCTTAGAGGATTAAACACAGTGTTTAGGAGATAACGCAATCTTCACTGCATTTTCCTGTGCAGAGAAACAAAGCCGTTTCCGATGTACAATTATATTATTACTATTATTATTATTGACATGAAAACACAGTATGTCACAGCAAACGAGATCTATTGTCGAGATCCGTTGTCGACCTTTGCAACCCGAAAGACAGTTGCATCTGTCAAGTAGGAAAATAAGGTACCACCTTGTGTGGGAGGCTAAATTTAACTAATTTATGAGGCCATAAAGAAAAAAAGACTCCGGGGAATGTGGAATGCGGAAGAACTTCATCGGTGTCGTTGATGGACGATGAAAAGCAGCAGCTCCCCTGGCGGCCAGAAAAAAAAGTTAAATAGCCTTGGTGCATTTGTCTGTTAAATGTTGTTTGTCAAACTGGCATTGAATGTTTGCCATATATGTGTTTACTGTAATCCGCCCTGAGTCCCCTGCAGGGTGAGAAGGGCGGAATATAAGAACTGTAAATAAATAAATAAATAAATAAATATATGCTGGATTTTGTATCACAAAAATCACAAGCATCTAGGACTGTGTGATGTATTTTATTATTATTATTATGAAAATGAACAAAATCTGGCTACCAGTATCAAAAATTACAACAGCAAAACAGCAGAGAGGAAACAACCAAGCACAGCTTAACACCTCTCAACAAAAGATTCTCCCAGGCTCAGCCAGGCCTTCAAATGCTAATGAAGGTGGTCAGTTGAAACATTCACACCTAGCTCCAGCAGCCCCACCCCAGTCATTCCACAGATATATAAACCCATTTTCCTAGTTCCAACAGACCTCACTACCTCTGAGGATGCTTGCCATAGATGCAGGTGAAACGTCAGGAGAAAATGCCTCTAGAACATGGCCATATAGCCCGAAAAAAACCCACAAGAACCTATTGATTCCAGCCATGAAAGCCTTCGACAATACATTATTATTATTATTATTATTATTATTATTATTATTATTATTTTACTGACACAAAAGCACAGTATGTCACAGCAAACAAGATCTATATGCTGGATTTCATATCAAAACATCACAAGCTGAACGCTTCCCAAGTGTCTAGGACTGTGTGATTTATTATTATTATTATTATTATTATTATTATTATTATTATTATTATTATTATTATTTTACTGACACAAAAACACAGTATGTCACAGCAAACAAGATCTATATGCTGGATTTCGTATCACAAAATCACAAATCGAACACTTCCCAAGTGTCTAGGACTGTGTGATTTATTATTATTATTATTATTATTATTATTATTATTATTATTTTCTTTATTTCTTTCCTGTCTTTCTTCCCATAAGGTTTCAAGGCATCTAACATTTATTATTTATTATTATTATTATTATTATTATTATTATTATTATTATTATTTTACTGACTCAAAAACATAGTATGTCACAGCAAACGAGATCTATATGCTCGATTTCGTATCACCAAATCACAAGTCGAACATTTCCCAAGTGTCTAGGACTGTGTGATGTATTATTATTATTATTATTATTATTATTATTATTATTATTATTATTATTTTCTTTATTTCTTTCCTGTCTTTCTTCCCATAAGGTTTCAAGGCATCTAACGTCATTATTATTATTATTATTATTATTATTATTATTATTATTATTATTATTATGCTGACACAAAAACACAGTATGACACAGCAAACGAGATCTAAATGCTGGATTTTGTATCACAAAATCACAAATCGAACACTTCCCAAGTGTCTAGGACTGTGTGATTTATTATTATTATTATTATTATTATTATTATTATTATTATTATTATTATCTTTATTTCTTTCCTGCCTTTCTTCCCATCTTGTTGTGTTTCTAATAATAATAATAATAATAATAATAATAATAATAATAATAATTCTTTATGTATATCTTGCTTATCACAGGATGTCTACACCCCTCATTGCTGGAGAAATTATACTGCTTAGCCGGTATTGCACCATCTGACATCCGCCGAGAAGTAGAAGCCAATAATAAAAGGACCAAGGCATTGACATCCAGTCCATCCTCTGTTTGGATATCAGCCAGCAAGCCAATGCCTTAAATCAAGAAACAGCTTCCTAAGATCTACAGAGATACTCACAGGAACACCTCAGCAAGCAAGAGTCCAAAAGTGGCAGGCTAAAATCCCGGAATCTCAATCAGTGGCTGATATCAGATGGCACACAGAAGATTGGGCAACATGGAAGGCACTGAACAGACTGCACTCTGGCACCTTAAGAAATGGGGCTACAAAGTGGAGCCCACAACATGTGAGTGTGGAGAAGAGCAAACTACAGACCACTTACTACAATGCAGCCCGAACCCTACCACATGCACAATGGAGGACCTTCTTACAGCAAGTGGCCAGCTTACAGTCAACAAAAAGTTAGCATAATGGCATGTTTTTAACTTTGTTTGTGGTTTTTTGCACATTATAGCGGTATTCTCCATTTGCTTCTGATACAATAAGTAAATAAATAAACAAATAAAGGAGCCATGACACCCGAACAGAAAAGGCCAACATGCTCTTTTTGGACTTACCTGCGACTCATAGGGCAGAAAAGCAATATTGATTTCGGTCAGGGTCTTGATGACTTTTGCCGCACGGGACTTAACCAGCTCATTGAACAAGGAATCAGGACAGGCTAGCGTGAGAGAGAAGGAGATATGAGAATCCAGCAACTGATGTACAAACCCCAATATGGGCCAAAGCTAACAAAATGAAGTCCAACAGGGACAAATGCAAGATACTCCACTTAGGCAGAAAAAAGGATACAGAATGGGGGGAACGCGTGGTACGTGTGAACAAGATCTTTGAGTCCTTGTGGACAACAAGTCAAACATGAGCCAACAATTTGATGCAGCGACAAAAAAAAAGCCAATTTTGGCCTTCTTCAATAGGAGTCTAGTGTCTAGATCCAGAGAAGTAATGCTACCTCTCTATTCTGTCTTGGTTAGACCACACCTGGAATATTGTGTCCAATTCTGGGCACCACAATTGAAGGGAGATGTTGACAAGCTGGAATGTGTCTAGAGGAGGGCGACTAAAATGATCAAGGGTCTGGAGAACAAGCCCTATGAGGAGCGGCTTAAAGAGCTGGGCATTTTTAGCCTGAAGAAGCATTTCAACACAACTTAAAATATACAAAAATTAAAACAGAATTAAATATCATTGGTATTTTTAAAAAATCAGATAATAATACTACTAATAATAATAATACAATATAAGGATTTATATTTTATCAGAAGAGAAGGCTGAGAGGAGACATGATAGCCATGTATAAGTATGTAAGAGGATGTCATAGGGAGGAAGGAGCAAGCTTGTTTTCTGCTTCCCTGGAGACTAGGACGCAATGGAACAATGGAACAACTACAAGGAAAGAGATTCCATCTGAACATTAGGAAGAACTTCCTGACTGTGAGAGAGAGCTGTTCAGCAGTGGAACTCTCTGCCCTGGAGTGTGGTGGAAGCTCCTTCTTTGGAGGCTTTGAAACAGGCTGGATGGCCATCTGTCGGGGGTGCTTTGAATGCAATTATCCTGCTTCTTGGCAGGGGGTTGGACTGGATGGCCCATGAGGTCTCTTCCAACTCTACGATTCTATGATTCCATGTGTTTTGGACTTCAGCTCTTCAATATTGGTGAATGGTCAGAGTCTCAGAGAACTAGAGTCTGGGTCATAAGGAACATACAATGTCTCTTATATATATCCACAGAGTAAACTAAAAGGATCTGATGTATGCGAGTAAGACAGGTGGATGGATCACGGAGGTGACCTACTCTGGTAGTTCTCAAACTTTGGTCCTTCATGTGTTGTTAGGACAACTCTCGGAAACCCATCTTTCTGTCTCACACGCACACAACTCCAACGATTCGGCACAGGAAATAAAAAACGAAAGCAGGGCCCAATCCCCAGAAAACTTACAGTCAGTGAAGAATACATGGGCAGCTCTGTACTTGGCATTGGGGGGCTCCTTGAAGTCGGCCATAAGAGACTCCACAGACTACGAGAATCAAGAAAAAAGGACAAGGAGGTTGGTAACGGCAGCACAACTCAGGTTTATTTATTATCAAGAGTTGGGATCAAACGCGGCAACATTTGGAAATCCACTCCAAGTATCAACTGGGCGCGAAAGGACCTCTCTCTATTGCCTTAAACCCCAACGGCACCATGGAGAGCTCCTTTAAACATTGCTTTGAAAAACCTTGGGATAGATTCATCACTTCAATGGCACGAGAATCATCAGCCAACATGGTCCTGGACTTCCTTCACTATTTACCGTTGACCATGGAGTGGCATCTTATGGAAACCAAAGTCAAAACATTTGGCCAGCCCTGAAGTCACCGTTCTATAATTGTCAAAACATTTTGTGCTCTGAAGTGCCTCCTAAAGCCGTCGGAACCAATGATACTTACTTACTTAGGTGATCTCTCGTAGTCCAAAGATGATGGTCCTCCAAGTGTAATGTCCTGGTGGTGGGTCCGCAGGTGACTGTGGAGCCCTATTCTTGATCTGCATCTTCTCCCGCAGTGAGGGCATCAGTTTCCAGGTGGAAGGCGGTCCCAGTTGGGGTTGGCTTGACGCGCCTTGACGCGCCTTCCTCTTGGCACGTTTCTCTCTTTCACGCCTCTTCAAATTCTACAGCACTGCTGGTCACAGCTAACCTCCAACTGGAGCGCTCAAGGGCCAGGGCTTCCCAGTTCTCAGTGTTTATGCCAATTTTAAGGACTTTGAGCCCATCTTTCAATCTCTTTTCCTGCCCACCAACATTCCGTTTTCCGTTTTTGAGTTCGGAAACTGCTTTGGGAGACGGTGGTCGGGCATCCAGACAACATGGCCAGTCCAGCGGAGTTGATGGTGGAGGATTATTGCTTCAATGCTGGTGGTCTTTCCTTCTTCCAGCATACTGACATTTGTCCACTTGTCTTCCCAAGAGATTTGCAGGATTTTCCAGAGGTAGCGCTGATGGAATCGTTCTAGGAGTTGCATGTGACGTCTGTAGATGTCTCGCAGGCGTAAAGCAGGGTTGGGAGGACAATAGCTTTGTAAACAAGCACCTTGGTCTCTCTACGGATGTCCTGGTCCTCAAACACTCTCTGCTTCATTCAGAAAAATGCTGCACTCGCAGAGCTCAGGCGGTGTTGAATTTCAGTGCCAATGTTGACTTTCGTGGAGAGGTGGCTGTCAAGGGAGCGGAAATGGTCAACATTGTCTAATGTTACACCATTGAGTTGTATTTCTGGCACTGGAGAGGGATTGGCTGGTGACTGCTGGAAGAGCACTTTGGTTTTCTCGATGTTTAATGACGGGCCGAGCTTCTCGTATGCTTCTGCAAAGGTGTTTAGAGTGGTTTGTAGGTCTTCTTCTGAGTGCGCACAGACGACGTTGTCATCAGCATACTGGAGTTCTATAACAGATGTTGTGGTAACCTTGGTTTTGGCTTTCAGTCTGCTGAGTTTAAATACCTTGCCATCTGTCTGATAGATGATTTCCACTCCGGTGGGAAGCTTCCCATCAACAAGGTGAAGTATCATAGCGATAAAGATTGAGAATAAAGTTGGGGCAATAACATCCAACCTTTGGTCCTTCAGGTGTTTGGGACTCCAACTCCCAGCAGTCTTGGCCAGCTTGACTATTGACCAGGAATTCTGGGAGATGGAATCAAAACTCCAGGAGGACCAAAGATTCAAAACAACTGATCTAACGTCTCCTAATTCATGAGATATTATTTCTAACTTCTCTGGCAACACCATGTAACATGTAAATAACACAAAAAATGTCAGGATTACAAGTTTGCCAAAAAGGATTTTGACTATTTCGTGGTTCAGTGTGCTACATGGGTTGGGGAAACTGTCCTCATTTGGAGAGTTGATCCATCCATTCATCCCCGAGCTTTACAAATCTAAGTTCCTGGAAGTAGCTCACCTTCTCGGAAGGAGTGATCAGATACACAGCCTCCAGGCTGGGCAGTGGCTCTCGGCGCTTGTTGATGTCTTCCACAACTAGATGAGGAAGAAAGAGGACATTTTGAAGGAAATGTTGTGCATCCAAACGCAGTAGAGACAAACAAACACATACCATTACATTTTGGAAATCCTACGGTTCTTGTTTTTTTGTCAAAACCTTCTACAAGTTACAGCAGAAGTAAAATATCTAGGATAAAATATCTAGGATAGACTACTGCAACACACTCTATGTGGGGTTGCCTTTGAAGACTGTTCGGAAGGTTCAAATAGTCCAAAGAGAGGCAGCCAGGTTCTGATGGGTTCTGGGAAGTCTGATCTGGCCACGGTGGTCCACGCTCTTGTTACATCCCGAATAGACTACTGCAACGCTCTCTACGTGGGGTTGCCCTTGAAGACTGTTCGGAAACTTCAACTAGTCCAGCGAGCGGCAGCCAGATTGCTCACCGGGGCGACATACAGGGAGCATACCACCCCCCTGCTGTGTCAGCTCCACTGGCTGCCGGTTCAGTTCCGAGCACAATTCAAGGTGCTGGTCTTGACCTATAAAACCCTGTACGGTTCCGGTCCACTGTATCCACTGTATCTGTCCGAACGTATCTCCCGCTACGTCCCACCTCGGAGCTTGAGATCATCTGGGGAGGTCCTGCTCTCGACCCCACCACTCTCACAAGTGAGGCTGGTGGGGACGAGGAGCAGGGCTTTCTCAGTGGTGGCCCCTCACCTGTGGAACTCACTCCCCGGGGAAATCAGAGCATCACCATCCCTCCTCTCCATCAGGAGGAGGGTGAAAACTTGGTTATGGGACCAGGCCTTTGGGCAACCAGGCCTTTGGGCAACCAGGCAAGACCAGCAGGATGGACGAAATGGTATTAAAAACGGATCTATGAGACAGCAAACACTGACAATGTAACGGAGGAATCTAGGTTTGTATTGATTTTATTGATTTTTATTGGAATAATGCATGAAGATGTTAGTAATTGTGAATTTTATTGTAAGTTGAGATGATTGTTGTGATGCTGGCATCTAATCGTGCCTTTACTGTGTAAGCCGCCCTGGGTCCCCTTCGGGGTGAGAAGGGCGGGGTAAAAGAACCCCAAATAAATAAATAAATAAATAAAAATAACAGTGAGCACACAACTCCCATGTTGCGTCAGCTCCACTGGTTGCCAGTTTGCTACCGAGCACAATTCAAAGTGCTGGCTTTGGCCTGCAAAGCCCTAAACAGCTCCAGCCAAGTTTACCTGTCCGAATGTATCTCCCTTTATGAACCACCACGGAGATTAAGATCTTCTGGGGAGGCCCTGCTCTCAGTCCCACCACCATCACAGGCACGATTGGGGGGACGAGAGACAGGGCCTTCTCAGTGATGGCCCCTCGGCTATGGAACTCCCTCCCGGGTGAGATGAGATCAGCCTCCTCCCTCCTGCCCTTTGGAAAAATGGGACCAAGCCTTTGGGGCAGTGCAATAAGGCAACAATGGGAAACTTTACCCTGCTGTCCAGATTTGGTTTGGCTGATCTGAGATGGTTGGACATGACTGATTTTAGTGTTTATTTATGTATATTTATAGTTTATGTTTCGGCATTGAATGTTGGCCGTATATATGTTGTGCTCTGCCCTGAGTCCCTTTCGGGATGAGAAAGGTGGAATATAAATGCTGTAAATCTATATAAATAAAAATGTAATGTCCGTTCGTGGGATTAACATAACTCAAAAATCACTGGGAGAATTGACACCAAATCTGGACACAATACACCTATCAGGCCAACAAGTGACCATCAGTCATTAAAATACTGAAAAACACAGCGGAAGAGATTTAAAAAGCCAAAAAATAAGAAATACATTACAATGCATGCACTAAACCACATATATACACATATACACAAATATATACACACACAAACACATAGACTGGGCCACAGCAGCACGTGGCAGGGGATAAATAATAATGCAGGTTATCTTCTGGAGCTGCTGGTCGCGCAGCAGGTTAAACCACTGAGCTTCTGAACTTGCTGACCGAAAGGTCGGTGGTTCAAGTCCGGGGAGCAGGGTGAGCTCCCACTGTTAGCCCCAGCTTCTGCCAACCTAGTAGTTCGAAAACATGCCAATGTGAGTAGACCAATAGGTACCACTCCGGCAGTCATGTTGGCCACATGACCTTGGAGGCATCTATGGAGAACAACAGCTCTTCGGCTCAGAAATTGAGATGAGCACCGAACCACCAGAGTTCTGCACGACTAGACTTAATGTCAGGGAAAAACCTTTACCTTTACAGGTAATGAGCAGGATAATAAAAATGGCAAGATGGGCCAAGAAATATTATGTAGTCAAGTATCTTAGCCATAACACCAAACTGTAAAATAATAATAATAATAATAATAGGTAAAAGTTATCCCCTGACATTAAGTCCAGTTGTGTCCGAATAATACTGTTGTTGTTGTTGTTGTTGCTGTTATTGTTATGCTTATTTATGTCCTGCCTTTTCTCTCTGCAAGCAGCAAAAATAACAACAACAATAACAAAACAAAACAACAAAAGCCAGCATACCGATCTTGTTTGCTGTGTACTCATCTTGGTATGCATCAAATAATAATAACAATTTATTTATATCTCCCCCACCACCACCATCTCCCAAAAGGGATCCTGAAATAACGTAAAAGAGTAAACGGAGAAAGGCTGGGTTTCAGCTTTTCTTTCTTTTTCACGCTTTGCACTCACTTGTGATCCCCTCGGTCATGATGTCGGTCATTTTGCAGCAGGAAGAGAGCATGCGCATGCTGAGCTGATCCACCACCAACACCTGGGAGAGAGAAGTGGCGTCAAACTGAGTTAGTTATACAGTATAGACAGATACACCCCCCTGATTACTATGGGATGAATCCAGACATGTGTTAACTGTGGACCAACCCGCCTTCCATTTTGCTCAAGCCACTCACCTTCCATTCTCCCTTCTTCTTTACCTTCTTTATCACGTCGGCCATGATTTCTGTAACAGAAAAAGGAAAACAGAGCAAAATAACGTTCAGTTTCAATGGGTGCAATCTCTCCTCTTGTGGTATTTTCACATTGCTATGTTTACAGTGTAGAATTAATGCAGTTTGGCATCACTTTGGCCGTTTCTAAGGCTCCAAGTCCCTTCGGGGAGATGGAGGCGGGGTATAAAAATTAAGTTGTTGTCATTATATTATTATTATTATTATTATTATTATTATTATTATTATTATTATTATTATATTTTAAATTGCTGTTGATGCACTTTGATGTGCTATGTGATTTGGGCTTGGCCCCCTTCGAGGAGATGGAGGCAGGGTATAAAAATAAAGTTGTTAAAAATAAAGCCTTCAACAATACAAAGTTGTTGTTGTTGTTGTTGTTGTTGTTGTTATTATTAGGAACAAAATCTGGCTACCAGTATTAAAAAAACTCTAAAATTAGAACAGCACAACAACAGAGAGGAAACAAACAAGGACATCTAATCACCTCTCAACAAAAGATTGCTCCAGGCACTGCCAGGCAATCAAATGCTAATCAAGGTGGTCAGTTGAAACATTCACACCTAGCTCCAGCAGACAAGAGTCCTTTGTCTCACCCTGGTCATTCCACAGATATATAAACCCCTTTTCCTAGTTCCAACAGACCTTACTACCTCTGAGGATGCTTGCCAGAGATGCAGGCAAAACGTCAGGAGAAATGCCTCTAGAACATGGCCATTTAGCCCAGAAAAAACCTACAACAACCCAGTGATTCTGGCCATGAAAGCCTTCGACAATACAATAAAGTTGTTGTTATTATTATTATTACTATTATTATTATATTGTAGTAAACCACCGCCTCCTCCTGAGAAAAATGTATAATATCACAAAGGACTACCACCTCACTCGCCTCACAGGAAACTTGCTACCAAACAGGAGCTTTTTTGTTGAGTTCCAGGGCCAGAGAAGCAGATGGCGGAAACAGAAGAATGGCCTGCCTCAGAGGAGCGTGCTTGCTCCATCCATGTTCAACATCTACACAAATGACCAGCCACTGCCAGAAGGGACAGAGAGCTTCATCTATGCTGATGATCATGCCATTACCGCTCAAGCAGGGAGCTTTGGGATGGTAGAACAGAAGCTCTCCGAAGCTCTAGGTGCCCTTACTGCCTATTACAGGGAAAACCATCTGATCCCTAATCCATCTAAAACACAGACATGTGCCTTTCACCTTAAGAACAGACAAGCATCCCAAGCTCTGAGGATGACCTGGGAAGGAATCCCACTGGAGCATTGCAGCGCACCCAAATACCTGGGAGTCACTCTGGACTGTGCTCTGACCTACAAGAAGCACTGCCTGAACATCAAGCAAAAAGTGGGTGCTAGAAACAACATCATATGAAAGCTGACTGGCACAACCTGGGGATCACAACCAGACACAGTGAAGACATCTGCCCTTGCACTATGCTACTCTGCTGCTGAGTATGCATGCCCAGTGTGGAACACATCTCACCACGCTAAAACAGTGGATGTGGCTCTTAATGAGACATGCCGCATTATCACGGGGTGTCTGCGCCCTACACCACTGGAGAAATTACTGTCTAGCCAGTATTGCACCACCTGACATCCGCCGGGAAGTAGCAGACAATAGTGAAAGGACCAAGGCAGAGACATCTCCAGCCCATCCCCTGTTTGGGTATCAGCCAGCACGTCAACGACTTAAACCTAGAAATAGTTTTCTAAGATCTACAGAGACACTCGCTGGAACACCTCAGCAAGCGAGAGTCCAAAAGTGGCAGGCTCAAACCCAGAACCTCAATCCATGGCTGATACCAAATGAGAGACTCCCCCCTGGGCACACAGAAGACTGGGCAACTTGGAAGGCACTGAACAGACTGCACTCTGGCACCACGAGATGCAGAGCCAACCTTAAGAAATGGGGCACAAAGTGGAGTCCACGACATGTGAGTGTGGAGAAGAGCAAACCACTGACCACCTGCTGCAATGCAACCTGAGCCCTGCCACATGCACAATGGAGGACCTCCTTGTGGCAACACCAGAGGCACTCCAAGTGGCCAGATACTGGTCAAAGGACATTTAATCAACTACCAAGCTTGCAAATTCTGTGTTTTGTCTGTTTGTTTGTTTTGTTAAAAATGTAATACAAATGTCTGGTTGCTCATGACACGATAAATAAATAAATCACTGAGCCTGTTTCATTATTGGTGGAGTTCAGAATGCTCTTTGATTGTAGGTGAACTATAAATCCCAGCAACTACAACTCCCAAATGACAGAATCAATCCTCCCCAAACCCCACCAGTATTCAAATTTGGGCGTATCGGGTCTTTGTGCCAAATTTGGTCCAGTGAATGAAAATACATCCTGCATATTGGATATTTACATGATGATTCATAACAGGAGCAAAATTAAAGGTGTGAAATAGCAACGAAAATAATGTTATGGTGGGGGTCCCCACAGCATGAGGAGCTGTAGTAAGGGGTTGCGGCGTTAGGAAGGTTGGGAAACACTGGTGTAGATGCACCTTTCCTCTTGATTTTGCAAAATGGAAAATCAATCAACCTGATTGGTAAATTAATAGCAAACTGTCCTGCAGGATGTCCTTCCTGCAAATATCTATATCTATATGTATATATAAAGTTAAAAATAAAGTTGTTTTTATTATTACTATTACTATTATATTGTTGTAAGCCACCACCTCCTCCTGAGTAAAATGCATAATATCACAAAGGATTACCACCTCACCCGCCTCATAGGAAACATGCTACCAAACAAGAGCTTTTTTGTTGAGTTCCAGGGCCAGAGAAGCAGATGGCGGAAACAGAAGAACGGCCTGCCTCAGGGGAGCGTGTGTGTGTGTATGTGTGTGTGTGTATTATATATACACACATATACATACACACACAAACATATATATATATATATATATATATATATATATATATAATGCACACACACACACACACTAGCTGTCCCCTGCCATGTGTTGCTGTGGCCCAGACTGTATATATGTATTTGTGTGTGTATATATATGTGTTTGTATATTTGTGTATCTGTGTATATATGTGTGTTTGCATATATATGTGTGTGCATGTGTGTAGATGTGTATATTTGTGTGTATATATTTGTGTGTTTATATGTGTATATGTATATTGTGTATATGTGTGTGTATGCAGATGTGTGCATATATTTGTGTGTGCTTGTGTGTGTGTATATATATATATATGTATGTGTATAAATGTGTGCATGTGTTTATGTATATGAGTGTGTGTGTGCGTATACACACACACACACACACACAAGCTGTCCCCTGCCACACGTTGCTGTGGCCCATTCTGTATATATGTATAAATGTGTTTGCATATATATGTGTGCGTGCGTGTGCATATGTGTGTGTGTAGATGTGTATATATGTGTGAATACATTTGTGTGTTTATATGTGTATATGTATAAGGTGTATATGTGTATGTATGAAGATGTATGTGTGCGTATATTTGTGTGTGCTTCGGTATGCGTGTGTAAATGTAGATGTGTATATATGTGTGTATATATTTGTATGTTTATATATGTATATGTATATTGTGTATATGTGTGTATATGAAGATGTATGTGTGCGTATATTTGCGTGTGCTTCGGTATGTGTGTGCGTAGATGTAGATGTGTGTATATATTTGTGTGTTCATATGTGTATATGTATATTGTGTATATGTGTGTGTATGCAGATGTATGTGTGTATATTTGTGTGTGCTTGAGTATATATACATATATATATGTATGTGTATGAATGTGTGCATGTGTTTATGTATATGAGTGTGTGTGTGTATGTATACACACATGATGCATATTTGGGTTCTGTAAGTCTGTTCTGCTTGGGGGGGGGTTGTATTTTTAGGGTTGATGAACACTAGTTGGACTGTTAGGTGTATTGTGTTAAAATTTTATGTCAATTCGTCCACTAGTTCTTGAGTTATGTTAATCCCACAAACGAACATTACATTTTTATTTATATAGATATAGCAGTTTAATAAACTTCTCCCATGTGTTTATGATAGAACCAATTAGGAAATGACATTGACAACCCAGAGACAAAAAATCATAGCGTCACATCAGGATCTCAAAGCACCATCTTTGCTCGTCGTCTTCAGAACCAGGCCACTAATCTGACACCAAGACGGGCATCTCGGCCCCATTTATAGAAGCAAGGAGTGAGTGGCTTCAGGCGACTCCTTCTAATCCCAAGCAAATCGCATTTCGCCTCCCGTTTCTGGGCGGCTTACGTAAACTGAGGTGATACCACCAACAGCAGTATAGTTTTCAATCCTGAGTTGTGATTTGCATTGTATGATCTCTATTTGTAGCTGTGTTTGGTATACACCGATGGAGTACTTCCTCATTCTTTCGCATGCCGCTGGAGATTTTTATGGTGACGTAAATTAGTTAAATTAGCCTAAATTTCCTACTTGACAGATGCAACTGTCTTTCGGGCTGCAAAGGTCAACAGCAAGCTAGACAAATGGTCGGGCGCTTATTCCAACCCAGGCTGGCTTTGGGTACTTAAGCTAGCATACAAAACATTCCAGGGAAAAGAACACAGGAGCAACTTGAGAATCTGCAAGTTGCTTCTGGTGTGAGAGAATTGGCTGACTGCAAGAATGTTGCCCAGGGGATGCTCAGATGCTTTGATGTTTTACCATCCATTCTCTCATTTCCCCACATGGGGAGCTGGAGCTGACAGAGGGAGCTCATCCGCGCTCTCTCCGGATTTGAATCTACAACCTTTTGGCCTGCCGGCACAAGGGTTTAACACATATGCCACTGGGGTGTATATGTGTGTGTGTATGTATATGTGTGTGTGTATACACACACACTAGCTGTCCCCTGTCATCCATTGCTGTGGCCCAGTCTGTGTATATGTGTGTGTATACTAGCCGTCCCCTGCCATGCATTGCTGTAGCCCAGTCTGTGTATATGTGTGTGTATATGTGTGTGTGTATATATATATATACACATACACAAACATACTAGCCGTCCCCTGCCAGGTGTTGCTGTGGCCCAGTTTGTGTATATCTGTGTATATGTGTGTGTGTGTGTGTGTATATATATATATATATATATGCTAGCCGTCCCCTGCCAGGTGTTGCTGTGGCCCAGTTTGTGTATGTTTGTGTGTGTATACTAGTCGTCCCCTGCCATGCGTTGCTGTGGCCCAGTTTGTGTATATGTGTGTGTGTGTGTATATGCTAGCCGCCCCCTGCCATGTGTTGCTGTGGCCCAGTCTGTGTATATGTGTTTGTGTGTGTGTATACTAGCCGTCCCCTGCCAGGCGTTGCTGTGGCCCAGTTTGTGTATATGTGTGTATTTGTGTGTGTGTGTGTATATATATATATATATATGTGTGTGTGTGTGTGTGTGTGCTAGCTGTCCCCTGCCACGTGTTGCTGTAGCCCAGTCTGTGTATATGTGTGTATATGTATGTGTGTGTGTGTATACTAGCCGTCCCCTGCCATGCGTTGCTGTGGCCCAGTCTGTGTATATGTATGTGTGTGTGTGTGTATACTAGCCGTCCCCTGCCACGTGTTGCTGTGGCCCAGTCTGTGTATATGTGTGTATATTTATGTGTGTGTGTGTGTATACTAGCCGTCCCTTGCCATGCGTTGCTGTAGCCCAGTCTGCATATATATATGTGTGCGTGTGTGTGTATATACACATACACACATATACTAGCCATCCCCTGCCAAGCGTTGCTGTGGCCCAGTTTGTGTATATGTATGTGTGTGTGTGTATATATGCTATCTGTCCCCTGCCACGTGTTGCTGTAGCCCAGTCTGTGTATATGTGCGTATATACGTGTATATGTGTGTGTATACATTTGTGTATTTGTGTATATATGTGGTTTGGCGCATACGTTGTAATGTATTTTTAATGTTTTGGCTTTTTACGTCTCTTCCGTTGCGTTTTTTCCGCGTTTTTATGAGTGATGGTCACTCGTTGGCCTGATAGCTGCATTGTGTCCACATTTGGTGTCAATTCCCCTAGTGGTTTTTGACTTATGTTAGTCCCACAAACGAACATTACATTTTTGTTTATATAGATAATACACACCCAAACACACACACCTTGCACCAAACACAGATACAGAATGGCCATATAGTAGCAAAAGAAGATCAATTGAAACCCATGATTGAAAGTTTAATGAAATAAATAAAAGCAATGCAACCACCACGGCACACCAAGCAAAGCCAACTTTAGGATGCAGCAGCTTAAAATACGAATGCACCTGACGGAGGAAAATTGGGGAGACGGAAGAATGAGACAAAACACGGAGCAGACAGGTATCTTAGAACGGTTCTGCAGCAAACACCGTCTGGCCCGTCGGCTGCTGCACTGTCGAGCCTCATGACTGCACTGCAGCATCACAGGCCAGCGGTCTGAAAAGGCATTGTTAAAACCACTATTATGGAATTAACGCAATTTGGCACCGCTCAAACAGCCCTGGCGATGGAACGTTGTTGGAACACCGAGACTCTGGCAAAGGGGAATTCCAGACAAGAAACAACCAGGGACAGCTAATCACCGCTCAACAAAGGATTCCCCCAGGCAGCGAGAAGCCACACCTTAAAACTGCTAGGCCATTAAATGGGAATTCCAGACAAGAAACAACCAGGGACAGCTAATCACCGCTCAACAAAGGATTCTCCCAGGCAGTGAGAAGCCACACCTTAAAACTGCTAGGCCATTAAATGGGAATTCCAGGCAAGAAACAATCAGGGACAGCTAATCACCTCTCAACAAAGGATTCCCCCAGGCAGTGAGAAGCTAAACCTTAAAACTGCTGGGCCATTAAATGGGAATTCCAGGCAAGAAACTATCAGGGACAGCTAATCACCTCTCAACAAAGGATTCCCCCAGGCAGTGAGAAGCCACACCTTAAAACTGCTGGGCCTTTAAATGGGAATTCCAGACAAGAAACAATCAGGGACAGCTAATCACCGCTCAACAAAGGATTCCCCCAGGCAGTGAGAAGCCAAACCTTAAAACTGCTAGGCCATTAAATGGGAATTCCAGACAAGAAACAATCAGGGACAGCTAATCACCGCTCAACAAAGGATTCACCCAGGCAGCAAGAAGCCACACCTTGAAACTGCTAGGCCATTAAATGGGAATTCCAGGCAAGAAACAATCAGGGACAGCTAATCGCCTCTCAACAAAGGATTCCCCCAGGCAGTGAGAAGCTAAACCTTAAAACTGCTAGGCCATTAAATGGGAATTCCAGACAAGAAACAATCAGGGACAGCTAATCGCCTCTCAACAAAGGATTCCCCCAGGCAGCGAGAAGCCACACCTTAAAACTGCTAGGCCATTAAATGGGAATTCCAGGCAAGAAACAATCAGAGACAGCTAATTGCCTCTCAACAAAGGATTCCCCCAGGCAGTGAGAAGCCACACTTTAAAACTGCTGGGCCATTAAATGGGAATTCCAGACAAGAAACAATCAGGGACAGCTAATCACCTCAACAAAGGATTCCCCCAGGCAGCGAGAAGCCACACCTTAAAACTGCTAGGCAATTAAATGGGAATTCCAGGCAAGAAACAATTAGGGACAGCTAATCACCTCTCAACAAAGGATTCCCCCAGGCAGTAAGAAGCCACACCTTGAAACAGCTAGGCCATTAAATGCTAATGAAGGTGGCCAATTGAAACATTATTATTATTATTATTATTATTATTATTATTATTATTATGGGATATACGTAATAATAATAATAATAATAATAATAATAATAATAATAATATTACGTATATCCCATAATAATAATATTATGGGATATTATTATATTATTATTATATAGTATTATTAAGGGATGGTATATAATAATAATAAGTGTATATTATTATGGGAGGTATGTAATAATAATAATAATTTTATATTATGATTTTCATAGAATCCTAGATTTGGCCTTTAAAGGCGTTGGCCTTTAAAGCCCTAAACGGTTCCGGCCCAAGCTACCTATCTGACCGCATCTCTGCCTATGAACCCACCAGGACTTTGAGATCTTCCGGGGAGCCCCTGCTCTCGATCCCGCCTGCTTCTCAAGCTCGGCTGGCGGGGACGAGAGATAGGGCCTTCTCGGTGGTGGCTCCTCGGCTGTGGAACGCCCTTCCTACGGACATTAGACTAGCACCATCTCTAATGGTATTCCGCAAAAAGGTGAAGACCTGGATGTTTGTGCAGGCGTTTGAGTAATTTTAGTGCAATCTGGTAATGGAACATAGGAATGGAACAATGGACGACGAACCTGGACTACGCTTGGATGATGAGAAGATTGAGTACGGTTGTTTTTTGTAATAATTGTGCATTGTAATTGCTTATTGGTAATTTATGGATAATGTGTTAAGTCAATTGTTATATGTTGTATGGAACCACTGCTGTTTCTACTGTTTTTACTGTTTGTGAACCGCCGTGAGTTGCCTTCGGGCTTGAGATACAGCGGTATATAAGCAAAGTAAATAAATAATAAATAACATAAATTGGAAGAGACCTCATGGGCCATCCAGTCCAACCCCCTGCCAAGAAGCAGGAATATTGCATTCAAAGCACCCATGACAGATGGCCATCCAGCCTCTGTTTAAAAGCTTCCAAAGAAGGAGCCTCCACCACACTCCGGGGCAGAGAGTTCCACTGCTGAACGGCTCTCACAGTCAGGAAGTTCTTCCTCATGTTCACATGGAATCTCCTTTCTTGTAGTTTGAAGCCATTGTTTCGTGTCCTAGTCTCCAGGGAAGCAGAAAACAAGCTTGCTCCCTCCTCCCTGTGGCTTCCTCTCACATATTTATACATGGCTATCATATCTCCTCTCGGCCTTCTCTTCTTCAGGCTAAACATGCCCAGCTCCTTAAGCCGCTCCTCATAGGACTTGTTCTCCGGACTCTTGATCATTTTAGTTGCCCTCCTCTGTACACATTCCAGCTTGTGAATATCTGGAATTTTATATTATTATGATTACAGGGTGGTAAATAATAGGAAGCAGCCAGGCTTTGAAGCTGCAGAGCCATCAAATGCTAATCAAGGCGGCCAATTGCAACATGTACACCTATCTCCAAAAGACAAGAGTTCTTTCTCCCGCCCTGGACATTATATATAAACCCCACTTGTCTGAGGATGCCTGCCATAGATGTGGGTGAAACGTCAGGAGAGAATGCTTCTGGAACATGGCCAGACAGCCTGGAAAACTTACAACAACCCAGTGATTACGGCCACGACAATACATTGATAATCACGCCCAGGCGTTGCACAGAAAGGACATTGAAAAGGAGGAAATAACCGCACATCCTGAGGAAAAGGAAGTCCACGTGTCACAGGTTCCGGACAAGGTTGCGCCACGAGCGCCCGAACATCTCCAAAAGTCAACATCAAGCCGCAACGCAAGTGGCACCATCACAAATAGTCACAAGCCGAATGGTGGGAGTTCCAACATGTCTACGATCCTACGACTCCATCCATTGCTGACATTTGAGAGTTATAGTTCCTAGGATTCACCTTGAGTTTTGGAGTTGTAGTTCACCTACATCCAGAGAGCATTGTGGACTCAAACAGTGATGGATCTGGATCAAATTTGGCACGAATCCCCAATATGCCCAAATGTAAACACTGGTGGAGTTTGGGGGAAATAGATCTTGACATTTGGGAGTTATAGTTGCTGGGATTCACTTTGAGTTTTGGAGTTGTAGTTCACCTACATCCAGAGAGCATTGTGGACTCAAGCAATGATGGATCTGGACCGAACTTGGCATGATACTCAATATACCCAAATGTGAACACTGGTGGAGTTTGGGGGAAATAGACCTTGGCATTTGGGAGTTGTAGTTGCTGGGATTCAACTTGAGTTTTGGAGTTCTAGTTCACCTACATCCAGAGAACACTGTGGACTCAAACGGTGATGGATCTGGACCAAACTTGGCATGGATGATCAATATGCTCAAATGTAAACACTGGTGGAGTTTGTGGGAAATAGATCTTGACATTTGGGAGTTATAGTTGCTGGGATTCAACTTGAGTTTTGGAGTTGTAGTTCACCTACATCCAGAGAGCACTGTGGAGTCAAACGGTGATGGATCTGGACCAAACTCTACACGAATACTCAATATGCCCAAATGTGAACACTGGTGGAGTTTGGGGAAAATAGACCTTGACATTTGGGAGTTGTAGTTGCTGGGATTTATAGTTCACCTACAATCACAGAGCCTTCAGAACCCCACCTACGATGGGATTGAACCATCCCATGACCAACGGAAAATACTGGGTTTGGTGGGCATTGACCTTGAGTTTTGGAGTTGTAGTTCACCTGCATCCAGAGAACACTGTGGACTCAAACAAATGATGGATCTGGACCAAACTTGGCAGGAACAGTCAATATGCCCGAATGTGGACACTGGTAGAGTTTGGGGAAAATAGACCTTGACATTTATTAGTTGTAATTGCTGGGATTTATAGTTCACCTACAATCAAAGAGCATTCTGAACCCCACCAACGATGGAATTGGGCAAACTATTATTATTATTATTATTATTATTATTATTATTGTTGTTGTTGTTGTTGTTGTTGTTGTTGTTAAGGAATGGTATATAATAATAATTGTATATTATTTATAGTATTATTATTAAGGGATGGTATATAATAATAATAATAATAATAATAATAATAATAATAAGTCTATATTATTTTATATATTATTAAGGGATGGTATAAAATAATAATTGTATATTATTATTATTATGGGATGTATATAATAATTATTTTACATTATTATTCATATTAATAATGCACAATAATTTTATATTATTATGATTTTATGGGGTGTTAATAATAGGAAGCAGCCAGTATTATTATTAAGGGATGGTATATAATAATAATAATTGTATATTATTATATATTGTTATTAAGGGGTTGTATATAATAATAATTCTATATTGCTTTATAGTATTATTAAGGGATGGTATAAAATAATAATTGTATATTATTATTATTATGGGATGTATATAATAATTTTATATTATTATTCATATTAATAATGCACAATAATTTTATATTAATATGATTTTAAGGGGTGGTATATAATAGGAAGCAGCCAGGCTTTGAAGCTGCAAGGCCATCAAATACTAATCAAGGTGGCCAATTGCAACATTCGCCTTTGCCTCAAGCAGACAAGAGTTCTTTCCATATGAGAAAAAAAGTATATTATTAGTATTAGATGAAATGTTAACATTATTAATAGTTTTATTAATATTAGTAGTATTAGTAATATCAATATTATCAATATCATTAGTAATTTTATAAATTATATTAGTGTTATTATTAATAATAATACCTGCTTTTCACCTCAATCAAGTATATTATTAGAATAAGAAGTAATATTAATATGATCAATATCATTAATTAATAATATTAATATGATCAATATCATTAATGCCTCCAGCAGACAAGAGTTCTTTCTCCCACCGTGGACATTATTCCACAGGTATATCAACCTCACTTGTCTAGTTTCCAACAAGACCTCCAACCTCTGAGGATGCCTGCCATAGATGTGGGCGAAACGTCAGGAGAGAATGCTTCTGGAATATGACCATACAGTCTGGAAAACTCATAGCGATCCAGTGATTCCGGCCATGAAAGCCTTCGACAACACATCTTCTCTCCCTACTTTCCATCGTTTCTCCTTCAAATCCTCGTAATTGCAAACCCATTGCATTTGCAAAAGGTTGGCATGAGATGTTTGCATTGCAATGACTAAACAGTTTTGGGCCCATCCTTCTCTCCTTTGCAGAATTGTATTGGAGAGCGGGAAGAGAGGCAGACACGAGTTATTATTGGAGGCGGGAGGGGAAAAGAAGGGGGGCAAAATAACCGGAATGCATTGCACTGACACTGCAGATTTTTTTTTGCACTAGAGATTCCTAGTGCAAGGCAGCTTTTGCAAACATAACTCCATCATTATATGCTTTTAAGGTGCAACTCACATTCCATTTATTTACCTCCAGCAGGCCTTACACGTACACACACACACACATATCTGTATTTTTTTAAAAAATAATTTTTCCAAAAAATACAATTTTCAAGTATTGTTTCTAAATATATAATTGTCCATTATTTTAAAGATATATATAATTTTCTATTATTTTAACATTATATAATATTCTAGTACTTATATATAATTTTCCATTATTTTTAAGATACACAATTTTCTAGTATATTTAATTATAATTTTTACTGGATTTTTAAATAAATATATTTTTAATAAAATATATTTCGTATGTTACTACATTAATTTCTTTATATATATATAATATTTAAAATATTATTTAAATATATAAATATTTAATATATTACTTTTAATATATTGCTTTTATGTATTAATATTATATAATATCTGTGAAAGAGGGGAAATCATTTAAAATTCTGGGTTTTATATATTTATAACAATATATTTTATATTTTTAATATATTACTTTTACTTACTAATAATATATATTATAATATCTGTGAAAGAGGGGAAATCATTTAAAATTCTGGGTTTTATATATTTATAACAATATATTTTATATTTTTAATATATTACTTTTACTTACTAATAATATATATTATAATATCTGTGAAAGAGGGAAAATCATTTAAAATGCTGGGTTTTTATAGATATATAATATTTCATATATTTTAAACATATATTTCATATTTTATTACTCTACTTTCTTTATATATATAATATTTAAAATAATACTATTTAAAATATATTAATATTTAATATATTACTTTTAATATACTACTTTTATTTATTAATATTATATATTATAATATCTGTAAAAGAAGGAAAATCATTTACATTCTGGATTTTTATAGATATATATTTCATATTTTTATAAAATATATTTCATATATTTACTATATTAATTGCTTAAAATACATATAATATTTAAAATATTAATATTTAAAATATATTAATTTTCTAACTATTTAATATATCTAATTTTCCATTATATATCTATCTATCTATATATATATAATTTGCTGTTATTGCAAAATTATATAATGTGTTTAATGTTAGTATACTATTACAGGAGTTTTAGGATAGTGATTAATATCTACTTGTGTACATTTTTGTTTTTGTCTTTAATATTGATACGGTCAGTGAACTAATCAATAATCTTTGCCTTGCTAGTATTTTTACAGATATGATTTTCTAGTATTTTAAACATACTTTAATTTTCTAGCACTTTAAAATATATAAAAAATTTCCATTATTTTCAATATATATATAATTTTCTATTACTTAAAAATATGTAATGTTCTCATAATATTATATTATAATATACATAAAGTTCTAATATTATATGATATTATAATATACATACATATTATTTTCTATTATTTTGCCTTCATTTGCTTTTTATAACTGCATTTCAATTTGAATATCAAATCAATTCAGAGTTTATGGTATGATATAGTATTGAGTATCATATTAATTAAGCCTTTTTTTAATCATAACTCTCAAGCAACCAGAAATTATATTTATCTGGGTAAGTATTTAATATTATTCCCTATCGGTGCCAGTTAACTGAGAATGTACTGTATATATCTCTGTGTTGGCGTGTTTACAAACATGCAAAGACTCACAGATAAATATATATAGCGAAGGGATAAACAAACAAACCTAAGATAGATAAATTATTATACTATGTAATTATTATATTATATTATATTATAATAATATTAATACAGTTAGTAGTCGTAGCAATATTATTAATAATATTATATTATGTAATTATTATATTATAATAATATTAATACAGTTAGTAGTCATAGCAATATTATTAATAATATTATATTATGGAATTATTATATTACAATAATATAATTAATACAGTTAGTAGTCATAGCAATATTATTAATATTACATTATATCATGGAATTATTATATAATAATAATATAATTAATACAGTTAGTAGTAGTATCACTATTAATAATGATATAATCAATATTTTACAGAAATACATTCAATGTGTATGATTAATAAAATTATTAATAATATTAACATTGCATCTAGTACTAATAATATACTATTTTCTTTTGGACTGAGGTGCAAAGCAGGTATTATTACTATTAATAGTGGGAGTACTATAATTAATAAAACTTTTAATAACATTAATATTGCATCTAAAACAAATATACTTTTTCTCTTGATTGAGGTGCAAAGCAGGGATTAATATTATTAATAATAATAGTTGTAGTATAATTAATAACGTTATTAAGGATATTAATCATATTAATATTATTTCTAATTCTAATAATATGCTTTTTTCTCTTGGATTGAGGGGCAAATCAGGTATTATTAATACTATAATTAATAACATTATTATTAATATTGAATCTAATACTAATAATATACTATTTTTCTCTTGATTGAGGTGAAAATCAGATATTATTATTAATAAAAAACAGTAGTATAATTTATAAAATTACTGATGATATTGATAACACTGATATTACTTCTTATACTAATACTACTGATATTAATAAAAGTATTAATAATGTTAACATTGTATCTAATACTAATAATATACTTTTTCTTTTGACTGAAATGCAAAGCAAGCATTATTATTATTATTATTAATAATAATAATAATAGTATAATTAATAAAATTACAAATAATCTTGATAATATTGATATTACTTCAAATACTAAAACCAAAACTTATTAATAATGTTAACACTGAATCTA
This sequence comes from Anolis sagrei ordinatus, assembly GCF_025583915.1. Taxonomy (NCBI): domain Eukaryota; kingdom Metazoa; phylum Chordata; class Lepidosauria; order Squamata; family Anolidae; genus Anolis; species Anolis sagrei. The sequence goes on from NW_026844589.1 coordinate 25,723,688, forward strand.
AAACTAATAATAACAGTGTAATTAATCCAATCAATCATGATATTAATATTGCATCTAATACTAATAATATACTTTTTTGGCTTTGGTTCAGGGGCAAAACAGGTATTATTACTAATAATAATAAATATTAATAGTATAATTAATCCAGTCAATCATGATATTGATAATATTAATATTTCATCAAATATTAATAATATACTTTTTTCTCTTGGATTGAGACTCAAAGCAATTATTATTACTATTATTATTAAAATCACACCTAATAATACTAATAATATTATACTTTTTCTCATTAATAATAAATATTAATAGTACAATTAATCTATTCAATCATGATATTGATAATATTAATTTTGCATCTAATACTAATAATATACTTTTTTCTCTTTTGTTGAGTGGCAAAGCTGGTATTATTATTAATAATAAATATTAGTAGTATAATTAATCCACTCAATCATGATATTGATAATATTAATAGTTCATCTAATACTAATAATATACTTTTTCTCTTGGATTGAGACGCAAAGCAAGTATTATTATTATTAAAAAATACACCTGATACTAATAATAATATACTTTTTTCTCTTGGACTGAGACGCAAAGTAGGTATTATAATTAATCTAATCAATCATGATATTGATAATATTAATTTTGCATCTAATACTAAGAATATACTTTTTTCTCTTGGATTGAGATGCATTCAAAGTATTATTATTATTATGAAAATTACACCTAAAACTAATAATAATATACTTTTTCTCTTGGACTGAGACACAAAGGAGGTATTATTATTAATAATAAATATTAATAGTATAATTAATCTAATCAGTCATGATATTGATAATATTAATTTTGCATCTAATACCTTTTTTCTCTTGGATTGAGATGCAAAGCAAGTATTATTATTATTATTACATCTAATAATAATACTAATAATAATATACTTTTTCTCTTGGACTGAGATGCAAAGCAGGTATTATTATTAATAATAAATATTAATAGTATAATTAATCCAATCAGTCATGATATTGATAATATAGATATTTCATCTAATACTAACAATATACTTTTTTCTCTTGGATTGAGATGCAAAGCAAGTATTATTATTATTATTATTAAAATTACACCTAATACTAATAATAATATACTTTTTTCTCTTGGACTGAGACGCAAAGCATTATTATTATTAAAATTACACCTAATACTAATAATAATATACTTTTTTCTCTTGGACTGAGACGCAAAGCATTATTATTATTAAAATTACACCTAATACTACTAACAATATACTTTTTTCTCTTGGACTGAGACGCAAAGCATTATTATTATTAAAATTACACCTAATACTACTAACAATATACTTTTTTCTCTTGGACTGAGACGCAAAGCAGGTCACGCCATTAAAAATAAATCCACAACCCACAAACATTGGAAGGGGATGATTCTATTCTATAGAAAGCCAAGGTAAAGCGAATGCTATTTTTCCTCTCTTCCCTTTGACGCCGACGCAGACTGCAGAGGAAAATGCCCAGAGCCTCCCTCTTGCAAAGACAACAACATCAGCAGGAGCAGCGAGAATGGCTTGCTCCCATCCCCACATTTTGCATTGGCTTCTGCTCTGATGAACTGCAACTCCATCTGCCTCCCTTTTCCGCATCTCCGAACGCATTCCAAAAAAACAACATCTATACTATTTCCTATTTTTTTTATCATTGGGAATAGGAGGGGAAAACAATGCATTTTCACCCCATTCGCATTTGCTCCTTTCTCTTCCTTTCCAAACGCCCCAAATCCTTAAAGCTGCTTGCAAGACACAGACCTCATTATTAATTATTATTGTTGTTCATTCGTTCAGTCGTCTCCGACTATTATATATGTTTTTTCTCTTTCTACTTTCCTCCCTGCAGATCTAATAGAATATCCTAAAATAGAACATGATATAAAATCAAATGTAACGTGGTAAAATATAAATATGGTGCCGGCCATCGACCATAATAAATATATATTGTATTATCCACAAAACAAATGCAAAATATATATCATTATAGATAGATAGATAGATAGATAGATAGATAGATAGATAGATAGATAGGATAGATAGATATAGAGTAAAATGTCATGCCATAAAATATAATATACTCAACAAATCTAAAATCTAATATTTAATATAATAAATATGTATTAAATCCACAAAACAAATGTTAAATGTATATTATTATCTAGATATATATATAGAGAGAGTGTGTGTATGAGAGAGAGTAAAATGTCATTATATAAAATATAATACTCAACAAATCTAAAATATAATACCTAAAATAATAACGTATGTATTAAATACACAAAACAAATGCAAAATATATATCATTATATATAGATAAGAGAGTAAAATGTAATGCCATAAAATATAATATACTCAACAAATCTAAAATATAATATCTAAAATAATAAAATACGTATTAAATCCACAAAACAAATGCAAAATATATATCATTATATATTTAGAGAGAGTAAAATAAAATGCTATAAAATATAATATACCCAGCAAATCTAAAATATAATATTTAAAATAATAAATATGTATTAAATCTACAAAACAAATGCAAAATATATATCATTATATATTTAAAGAGAGTAAAACGTAATATCGTAAAATATAATATACTCAACAAATCTAAAATCTAATATTTAATATAATAAATATGTATTAAATCCACAAAACAAATGTTAAATGTATATTATTATCTA
>NW_026844589.1:25731432-25746518 GCF_025583915.1 Anolis sagrei ordinatus
AAAATAATAAAATATAAAAAATTAAAATCCAAAAGATCAGAAAAAATATTGTTAATAAAATATTTTTATATCCAAAAATAAGAAAAAATATTGCCAATTTTTAAACCCAAAAATATTGTCTATTAAATATTTGAAAAATTCAAAAAATAAGAAAAATAATGTCAATAAAATATAAGAAAAATACAAAAAAATGTTAATATTTGAAAAATACAAAAAATGTTGTCTAATAAAATATTTAAAAAATTAAGAAAATAATGTCAATAAAATATAAGAAATAATCCAAAGAGAATAATAAAAAATATTGTCAATAAAATATAAAAAATAATGTCAATAAAATATGAGAAAAATCCAGAGAAAATACAAAAATATTGTCAATAAAATATTAAACAAACTAAGAAAATAATGTCAATAATATATAAGAAAAATCCAAAGAAAATAAGAAGAATATTGTCAATAAAATATTAAAAATAATGTCAATAAAATGTTTGAAAAATCCAAAGAAAATAAGAAATATATTGTCAATAAAATATTAAAAAATTAAGATAGTAATGTCAATAAAATATAAGAAAAATCCAAAAATAATGTCAAGAAAATATAAGAAAAATCCAAAGAAAATAAGAAAAATAATGTCAATAAAATATAAAACACTAAGAAAATAATGTCAATAAAATATAAGAAAAATCCAAAAATAATGTCAATAAAATATAAGAAATAATCCAAAAAAATAAGAAAAATATTGTCAATAAAATATTAAAAAATAATGTCAATAAAATGTTTGAAAAATCCAAAGAAAATAATAAAAATATTGTCAATAAAATATAAAAAATTAAGATAATAATAATAATAATAATAGATATTGTCAATAAAATATAAGAAAAATATTGTCAATAAAATATAAGAAAAATCCAAAAATAATGTCAATAAAATATAAGAAAAATCCAAAGAAAATAAGAAAAATATTGCCAAAAAAATATTAAAAAATTAAGATAATAATGTCAATAAAATATAAGAAAAATCCAAAGAAAATAAGAAAAATATTGCCAATAAAATATTTGAAAAATCCAAAAATAATGTCAATAAAATATGAGAAAAATCCGAAAATAATGTCAATAAAATATAAGAAAAATCCAAAGAAAATAATAAAAATATTGCCAACAAAATATAAAAAATTAAGATAATAATGTCAATAAAATATAAGAAAAATCCAATGAAAATAATAAAAATATTGTCAATAAAATATAAGAAAAATCCTAAGAAAATTAAAAAAAATAATAGAAATAAATGCATAAAATAATGTCAATAGAAAAAACAATAAGGGAAAAATATTCCAAATTATGAGAGAAGGCCTTACTTTCTCCCACGACGGCTTTGAGTCCAGCAGGGGCCATGGTGGTGCTCTTCCTTCCTTCCTTCCTTCCTTCTCCTGGCTCAAGGTTTGGGCTCCTTCCCGTTGCTTTTCTCCTCCGCCTGGGCTGCTGTCTCAGCTGACTGCAGAGAGAGAGAGAGGCAGGGAGGGAGGAGGGAGGGGCTAGTTTGACGTCACGGACCCTCACCAGCCAATGGGCGCCCTCGCGCTGGGCAGAGGCGGTCCAGGATTGTGATGCTGATGCGGGAGGGATGCAGGAGCCCGGGCTGACGTCACGCCCCGCTCGGCCAATCCGCGCCCTCTCCCGCACAGCATCCTCCTCCCTGGGACAAAAAAGGGACAAAGAAAAATGGCAGGTGGGGAGGGACGTGCCCTGCGTGTGCCTCCAAGGCCCTTCCAAACTGGGGACTATTGCTAGTATTATTACTATTATTGCATCCCTATTATTGTTAATCATCTAGGCTCAAAGATGGACAAAAAAGTAGATTGGTTTTGCAGCCCAAATGGAATAATAATAATATTATTTATTTATTTATTTATTTATTTACTTTGCTTCTATACCGCTGTATCTCAAGCCCGAAGGCGACTCACAGCGGTTCACAAACAGTAAAAACAGTAGAAACAGCAGTGGTTCCATGCAACATATAACAATTGACTTAACACATTATCCATAAATTACCAATAAGCAATTACAATGCACAATTATTACGAAAAACAACCGTACCCAATCTTCTCATCATCCAAGCGTAGTCCAGGTTCGTCGTCCATTGTTCCATTCCTATGTTCCATTACCAGATTGCACTAAATTACTCAAACGCCTGCACAAACATCCAGGTCTTCACCTTTTTGCGGAATACCATTAGAGATGGTTCTAGTCTAATGTCCGTAGGAAGGGCGTTCCACAGCCGAGGAGCCACCACCGAGAAGGCCCTATCTCTCGTCCCCGCCAGCCGAGCTTGAGAAGCAGGCGGGATCGAGAGCAGGGTCTCCCCGGAAGATCTCAAAGTCCTGGTGGGTTCATAGGCAGAGATGCGGTCAGATAGGTAGCTTGGGCCAGAACCGTTTAGGGCTTTAAAGGCCAACGCCAGCACTTTGAATTCAGCCCGGTAGCAGATCGGTAGCCAGTGGAGTTGGCGCAACAGGGGGGTTGTATGCTCCCTGCACTCCGCTCCTGTTAAAATCATGGCTGCCGAGCGTTGGACTAGTTGGAGCTTCCGAGCTGTCTTCAAAGGCAGCCCCACGTAGAGAGCGTTGCAGTAGTCTAAACGGGATGTAACCAGAGCGTGGACTACCGTGGCCAAGTCAGACTTCCCAAGGTACGGGCGCAGCTGGCGCACAAGCTTTAGCTGTGCAAATGCTCCCATGGTCACCGCCGAAACCTGGGGTTCCATAATAATTCATTTTCTATGCTCAGATTTCACCACCAGATTGGTTATGCAGTCAGAATGGATTAATAATGATATTATTATTATTATTATTAATAGAATCAAAGAGTTGGAAGAGACCTCATGGGCCATCCAGTCCAACCTCAAATCAAATCAAAACATTTATTTCGGTCATTGACCAGCACAGGAAATAGTGTCACATTTCCAGACAAACCTGGCATGTTTGGTACATTAAAAATATAAATATAACTACTAAAAACACAATATGGGTGAGGGAGCAGAAGGGGAAACAGGTGGTAAAAACATACAATGCCCAGATCCATCACCAAATTGTAGATTCAGGGAAGAAGATTACTGGACACACAGTTGACTTTTGGGACTAGTCATTCCCTGGCGGATTGTGTATGCTGCTGCACAGAACTTTGCGACATTGTAGGTTGTAGCTGAATTAGTATCTGCAAGTAGCAGGGAGGTATAAAATTGTCCTGAATGGCCTGGGTGCTTGTCTATCAGAGGTAAGATAAGCCTGGCACGGATATCCCTGTAGAACGGGCACTGAAGGAGCACATGTTCTATTGTTTCTACATGTCCCGAGTCACAGGGGCAGAGTCTCTCTGGGAAAGGGATCTTCCAGTAGCGGCCTTCCTTCGAGTACAGCTGATGGGAGAGAGCGTGGCATCGAGCCAGGGTGAAAGCCCTTCGATGAATGGGAACCTCTAAGTTTGTTAAATATGCCATAGGGGAGGCAAGGTATCTGCTGTCTTCATTGATAAGGAAGGTTGGAACCGAGGCCAGATCTAGTTGGTGCTCTGTGTCTGTGATACGTTGTTTAATAAGTGCTTTGGCTTGATTGTAATCCATAGCTAATAGTAGACCTGGAGAAAATCCCAATGAGGAGATTTTGGATGCTACCGCCTGCTTCCATGTGGATTGGAAGTCATCCTCCATGGTTAGTGGGGCAAGACCAAAGGGTGCACGGGATAGTCTGAGCCAGAGGTTGAGTATGGCCACCCACACCCTGGCCTCCACCCTCATAAAGCCCGTCTCTAGTCGCAGGGTGGCCTTAGAAACGCATTGAGGGACCTGCAAGGCCAATCTCAGAAACTTGGACTGGACCAGCTCTAATGGGGCAAAACTGGGGAAGGGGCCCAGCTGAGCACCATCCAAGAGTTGGGCTAATGACTTGGCTTCAAACAGCTTGAGCGCTGCCGGTGTGAAGTGGCCCCCTCTTGTCCTGAGATATTTGAGAATGGCAATTGAGCTCCCCTGCGCGGTGTTGGATACTTGATCCCCATGAGCTCTTCTGCTACCATTAGATTGGAAAACTACACCTAGATATTTGAAGGATGTAACTTGTTCAATTTTATGACCATCTATGCTCCAAGAGTAAGTCCTGGCCTATTAGCAAAAGCCATGATTTTGGTTTTATTGTAATTGAGTTGGAGCTGATCTGTGTTGCAATGTTGTATTAATGCTCTCAGAGCTCTTTTGAGCCCAATGGGTGTTCTAGAGAGTAGAGCAGCAGCATCTGCATAAAGCAGTCTAAACTCATTCTGCCAAGAAGCAGGAAAACTGCATTCAAATCACTCCTGACAGATGGCCATCCAACCTCTGCTTAAAAGCTTCCAAAGAAGGAGCTTCCACCACTCTCCAGGGCAGAGAGTTCCACTGCTGAACGGCGCTCACAGTTAGGAAGTTCTTCCTCGTGTTCAAATGGAATCTCCTCTCTTGTAGTTTGAAGCCATTGCTCCATTGTGTCCTAGTCTCCAAGGAAGCAGAAAACAAGCTTGCTCCCTCCTCCCTGTGGCTTCCCCTCATATATTTATACATGGCTATCATATCTCCTCTCAGCCTTCTCTTCTTCAGGCTAAACATGCCTAGCTCCTTAAGCCGCTCCTCATAGGGCTTGTTGATCATTTTAGTCGCCCTCCTATGGACACATTCCAACTTGTCAATATCTCTCTTGAATTGTGGTGCCCAGAATTGGACACAATATTCCAGGTAAAGTGCTCTAACCAAAGCAGAATAGAGGGGTAGCATGACTTCCCTAGATCTAGACACTATGCTCCTATTGATGCAGGCCAAAATCCCATTGGCTTTTTTTTTTGCCGCCACAACACATCGTTGGCTCATGTTTAACTTGTTGTCCACGAGGACTCCAAGGTCTTTTTCACACGTACTGTTCTCAAGCAGTAATTCATTTTCTATGCTCAGATTTCACCACCAGATTGGTTATGCAGTCCAAATGGATTAATAATGATATTAATAATAGTAGTAGTAGTAGTAATAGTTCATTTTCTATGCTCGGATATGACGAATAAAAGGCCATCCAAGTAGGGTGGCCTTTTGCAGCTGGCAGCTGGTAATTTTGTCAGCGCCGATTGTGTTTAAGTTCAGGCCAAGGTCTTTAAATTCCATGCAATATATATATATATATATATATATATATATATATATATATATATTGTATGGAACTCTCGTAACAGGTTGGTTTAGCCTCCGGTTTTCTAGTAAAGCTGAATTATTGTGTTGCAAAAAGATGCAAGTCTAAAAAGAAGAAAATTTTGGAAAGTTTTCACCTACAGAGACATAATAGATGGCAGAACAGGGTTGGACCAGATGGCCTTTGAGGTCCCTTCCAACTTTGCCACTGACGATGATGTCCTGCTTTGACATAACTGAGATGCAAAGCAGCCCACATTAAAAATAAAAATCCAAATATATACAATGCATTATTATTATTATTATTATTATTATTATTATTATTATTATTATTACCATCATTAGGGACATGCAGTCCCCCCCCCCTTTTTTTTTTTTTTTTTTGCTTCTGCAGTGCTAGTCCTTGATTTCCATCACTCTCAACCATTCCTCTTTCACACTCAAACAAATACCTTCTGGGAACCGATCGGAAATAACTACCGCTCCCTTAGTGTCCTAGTATGGAAACATACTCGTGGGAATGTGTGAAGCGTGGGCGAAACACAGATGTAAAAGCAGACCTGGCTTGGAAACAGCATTATCTGAAAGGGGTCTCGGAGTCTTAGCGGAAGCCATGAGCCAAGAGTGTGATGCGGCAGAGGAAAAGACCAATACGATTGATGCTGCATCAATAGGAATATAATATTCCTATTATTAGTATTAAAAATCTCTAAAATTACAACAGCACAACAACAGAGAGGAAACAAACAAGGACATCTAATCACTTCTCAACAAAAGTTTGCTCCAGGCACTGTCAGGCCATTATATGCTAATCAAGGTGGTCAGTTGAAACATTCACACCTAGCTCCAGCAGAGAAGAGTCCTTTGTCCCACCCTGGTCATTCCACAGATATATAAACCCTTTTTCCTAGTTCCAACAGACCTCACTACCTCTGAGGATGCTTCCCATAGATGCAGGCGAAACGTCAGGAGAGAATGCCTCTAGACCATGGCCATATAGCCCGAAAAAACCTACAACAACCCAGGATTATAATATCTAGGGAAGCCTATATATATATAATGGAATATGTGTATATATATAATTAACTGTGCTTTTCCTGCATGGAAAAAGAAAGTTGGACTAGATGGCATTTGAGATTATTATTATTATTATTATTATTATTATTATTATTTTACTCACACAAAAACACAGTATGACACAGTAAACAGGCTATATGGCCATGTTCTAGAGGCATTCTCTCCTGACGTTTAGCCTGCATCTATGGCAAGCATCCTCAGAGGTAGTGAGGTCTGTTGGAATTAGGACAATGGGTTTATATATCTGTGGAATGTCTTCCCAAATGTTTAGGACTGTGTGATGTATTTTCGAATGATGCGCACAGATCCAAGTCAGGTGGCCTTTTGCAGTTGACAGATCGTGATTTTGTCTATGTTTATTGTTTCCAAATGCCGGCTGAGATCTTTTGGCATGGCACCCAGTGTGCCGATGACCACTGGGACCACTTGTACTGGTTTATGCCAGAGCCTTTGCTGTTCAATTTTGATGTCCTGATAACGGCTGAGTTTTTCCGGAGTTGTATGAAAGGGTTAAGGGAGAAGCAGTGGGCGGGGTCATGCAAATTCCACACCAATGGAGAGAGTCAGAAACACTGGGATGTCTGTGGTGGAGGAAACACATAAAATCTAGGGTGAAATTATCCTTGTATGAAAGTCTTCACTTGGGTGGGGGGCAGTGTGGTATTTGTGGAGGACATTGGCAGGGATTCTGGACATGTTCATGGCACTCACCATAACCTACAATGTCATTGGCAGGAGGGCCTTTGGTGTCTCCTGAGGAGTGGGAGCTATAGCTATTAGTGGAGGTAGGAGTTTCTCTGTGTAAGTGGACTCCTCAGCCACACACACATACACACATATTTTCACGTTGTGTATATAATATAATAAGAATAACAATAGACTACAATAATAATATAATAATATTCTCTCTCTCTATATATATATATATCTAATAATAATATAATAAAATAATGCAATAATAATATAATATTATATATAATATAATAATAGGGTTGTTGTAGGTTTTTTCGGGCTATATGGCCATGTTCTAGAGGCATTCTCTCCTGATGTTTCGCCTGCATCTATGGCAAGCATCCTCACTACCTCTTAGGATGCTTGCCTTAGATGCAGGCGAAACGTCAGGAGAGAATGCCTCTAGAACATGGCCATATAGCCCGAAAAAACCTACAACAACCCAGTTATTCCGGCCATGAAAGCCTTCGACAATACAATATAATAATACATTAATTATATAATAATGTAATATAATAAAAGAATACAATAATAATATAACAATATTATATATATAACATAATAAAAGAATACAATAATTATTATATTATATTATAATATTTATATTATAATGTAAAACAATCTAATACTAATACTAATAATATGATATTATAATATAATTTATATTACATGTAATATTACTAATAATATCACAGAATAATAATATAGTACAGTATAGTAATATATAATACTAATATTGTGCTATGGTAATAATATAATATATTGTATTTACATATTACTTGTAAGCCACTCTGAGTCCCCTTCGGGGTGAGAAGGGTGGCATATAAATGTCGTAAATATAAATTAATAATAAATAAAATAAAAATATAATATAATAATATTATATATAATAATATTACAAGAATACAATGAGAATATAATATAATAATATCTCATATCTATATATATAAATTTGTTAGGGGCATCCAACGAGGAAACAAAACTCAAAAACCCCCCAACGAAACTTAACCAAAATTCCCATGCCCATAACACAGCCCACAAGGTACAAACATATCTACTCAAAATGAAAAACAACACAACAACACACTCACAAAACGGCAAAAGGATAAAACTCTAAAAAAACCAACGAAACTTAACCAAAATTCCCATGCTCATAACACAACCCACAAGGTACAAACATATTACTCAAAATGAAAAACAACACAACAACACACTCAAAACGGCAAAAAAACAAAACTCAAAAAAACCCCAACGAAACTTAACCAAAATTCCCATGCCCATAACACAACCCACAAGGTACAAACGTATCTACTCAAAATGAAAAACAAAACAACAACACACTCACAAAACGGCAAAACAACTGAGCATGCACATTGGCGCCCAGCCGCAAGTTCCCTGGCGCGCGCACATTCCCTTCTGGTCAACGTTCCCTCTGCGGAAACCATGCCCACTCCAAGCCCCGCCGCGCCGCTTCCCGCACACACACACACCCCTGCCGCACATACACACACAACCCCACACTCCATCACTCCCCCCGCCGCCGCACACACACACGCAACCCCACTCCCCCCGCCGCCGCACACACACACACAACCCCACGCTCCATCACTCCCCCCGCCGCCGCACGCACACACGCAACCCCACGCTCCATCACTCCCCCCGCCGCCGCACACACACACGCAACCCCACGCTCCATCACTCCCCCGCCGCTGCACACACACACACAACCCCACGCTCCATCACTCCCCCCCCCAATCTTACCTCCTTTTACTTCACGCCACCTCCAAACCCCACCCCGCCCCTTCCCGCCCTGTCAAAATCTAGGAAAGACAGGAAGGAAGGAAAGAAGGAAGAAAGAGAAAGGGAGGTAAAGAAAAAGGGGGAAGGAAGGAAAGTTAGAGAAAGAAGGAAGAAGAAAAGGAAAGAAAAGGAAAGATGGAAGGAAAGAAAAGAGAGACAGCAGAAAAGAAAGAAAAAGGGGGAAGGAAGGAAAGAGATAGAGAAAGAAGAGGAGAAGGAAAGATGGGAGGGAAGGAAGGAAGGAAGGAGGGAAAGAAGGAGAGAAAGAGGGAAGATTGGCCACAGCAACACGTGGCGGGTAAAGGTTGTTATTTCTATTATTATTATTATGCTATTGTTCCTATGAGACCCTGGGGAATGGGAGAGGTGTCAGGTCCCAGAGGCAATGCATTGCATTATTGTTATTGTTATGATGGTGGTGAAATAAAAAGAGAAAGAAGGAAGCAAACAGGGAGGGAAGAAAGGCAAAGGAAGAAAGGGGGAGGGAAGGAAGGAAAAAGAGAAAAGGATGAAACCAAGTAGTGAAAGAAGGAAAGAAAGAGGTAGAGAAAGAAGAAAGGAGAGAAAGGGGGAGAAAAGGGGGAAGGAATAGGTAGGTACCTCTCTTTCATAATAGTCCAGATATCTACCTCAACTTTGATAAGTTTTACTATAGGCCACAGCAACGCGTGGCAGGGCACAGCTAGTATATATATATGAATATATATATATTCATATATATAAGAATATATATATATATATTCTTATTTACTATAAGGAGCCCCCGGTGGCGCAGTGGGTTATAGTGAAAGGGTCTTTGAGTGAAATTTCCAAATGCTAAGCAAGGGGCTTTGAATGAAATTAACAGCAAAAGAGAAACATACCCTTTCTCTGTAGAAAAAGAGCAACACGGAAGAAAATGTTTTTAAGAAACAAGATGTGACATGTAGAGGTCATACAAAGTTCAAGCCTACATAGGAAGTAGTTGTGTTGTGGTTAAGCCAAAGGTTGTGGTTAAGCGCAGAGCCTGCAGGTACAAGAAGGTACTTTCCATTAAAAGGTCAAGGGAGAGGGGCTAGAAAGAGAATACTTTCCATGACCAAAAAATATTCTTACTTGAGGGTATATAACGGTGTACAAGGGGGGGACGAGTAAGAGGTCTTCACATCTGGACCTTGGTTATGTATGGGCGTAGGAGCCCTACGCTTGCATATTCAGCAGTGGGGGCATGGTTTCAGTGTGAAGGATGGTCCGGTCAGGGGTTGGCCTGACTAGCCTAACATGGCACGTTTCTCTTGCACCCTCAAATAGTCCTCAAAGTTGCATAACGATGTCACAGCTGCTCACGCTGGAGCGCCAATGTACAAGGCTCACCAGATCGTGTCTATGCCTAGTTTAAGGTGCGATGAAGCAATCTTTAAATATATCTGTCCACAACGTTAAGTTATGTTCTAATTTAGTAGTATGTATAAATGCTTGTAGCTGTTGCATTGTCACAGGAAAACGGACGGCCTATCTATTATTTTTACATCGTTCAATTTTCTTTGCTTCTCCCAGTCACATACGTTTTTATGTTTTATTACCATATACTTCATTATCTTATGCAGTCTCTTATGGAAATTCCATGAGCTTATTTATCTATACATTCCAATCTAATTCTACATCTTGGGGATGACCAGCTTAAACAATCACATTTTACCTATTATTCCTTCCCAAACACCTCTTTCATCTTAAAATCTACACTTATGCTCATTCGGTTTTATACTTCTCTATTTACCTTTATCTTTTCTCCAATTCTTAATTCATTCAATTACCCATTAATTAAACTTCTTATATTATTTTTTTCCTCTTCACAATCTCCTTCTCCTCTTTCCTTTCAATTCTTTTTCTCCCCTTGTCTTCTTATTTTCCCCTTACTTTCATCTTCTCCTTCTCTTCCCCTTCTTTCCTCCTCTACCATTAAGCTGTATCTCTGGCATTGGAGAGGGATTGGCTGGCGACTGCTGGAACAGCACCTTGGTTTTCTCGATGTTGTGACAGGCCGAGCTTCTCATATGCTTCTGCGAAGGTGTTTAGAGTGGCTTGTAGATCTTCTTCTGAATGCGCACAGACGACATTGTCATCAGCATACTGGAGTTCTATAACAGCTGTTGTTGTAACCTTGGTTTTGGCTTTCAGTCTGCTGAGGTTGAATAGCTTGCCATCTGTCCGATAGATTATTTCCACTCCGGTGGGAAGCTTCCCATCAACAAGGTGAAGTATCATAGCGATGAAGATGGAGAATAGAGTTGGGGCAATAACACATCCCTGTTTGACACCTGATTCCACCTTAAATGGGTCACTTTGGGAGCCACTGCTGTCCAAGACTGTTGCCATCATGTCATCGTGGAGGAGCCGCAGGATGTTCACAAATTTGTTTGGGCACCCAATTTTGTGGAGGATGGTCCAGAGAGCGCTGCGATTCACTGTGTCGAATGCCTCCCAGCTCCTTCAACATCAATCCAGTCACTTCAAGGATACCATATAATCCAGTTCAAAGCACATAATCTGGGTTACTTTATTTGATAATCTGTATTATATGGCGTTGTAGATCCAACCTGTTGTAGTTCTAAAACGTCTTTAGCCTTCTGTGCCAAAGAGTGCTGGTGCCTCCCAAACCTCATCTACACTGTTTCGTAAAATCCAGATTATCTGTTTTGAACTGGATTATCCTGCAGTGTAGACTCATATAATCCCATTCAAAGCAGATAATGTAGATTGTCTGATTTGCTAATATGAATTATATGGCAGTGTAGAAGAGGCCCCAGACTACAACTCTTGGGATTCCTAGCATTGAGCCATGGCAGTCAAAATGGTGTCAAACTGCATTAATTCCACAATGTAGATTCCTCCTAGGCAATGACTAAAATGGACACCTTTGCCCTCAACCCGTTTGTCCACCTACACTGCAGGATTCCTATTTCCAGAACCTCCTGGGAGGGCATGAGATGGAGAAAAAGATTGCCACTTTCCAGATGGATGGACCAAGATGTCCTTCGGCTCAAGAGATTTATCCAGGGCTATTCGAACTGGGAAGGCTGGCCCTTTGGTGCTGCAGCGCAGAGAACTGGTCCAGATCCCATCAGATTAAGCCTGGTCATAAACTCTTGCCCTGTTCCACCTCCATCCAGGAGGATGATGCCAAGCCGCCCACATTGACACGTGAATCAGCATTACTGCCGGTGCCTCCTGGCATTTCCTCACCTTCCACCTGCTGCTAATGAGCGGTGAATTAGAGATGCGCCTAATTGAGCCTAATTAGGCACCCTTGCATTCTTTCCTGGGACAAAAGGCCAATGTTATGAAGTTAGAGGGCTGAGGATTGGTCACCAGGTTGGGATAAATGTGCAAAAGGTGAATCAGCAGAAATAACCAGCGATAAAGAGTTACTTACTTACTTCGACGATCCCTCGTTGTCTGAGTATGATGGCCATCCAAATGTGGTGTCTTCACGATGGATATGTAGGTGATTGTAGAGCCCTGTTCTTGACCCACATGTTCTTCCACAGTGAGTGCATCGGTTTCCAGGTGGAAGGCGGTCCCATTCAGGGTTGGCTCGACACGCCGTTCTCTTGGCACGTCTCTCCCTTTTGCCCTCAATTCGTGCCTATTCAAATTCCACAGCACTGCTGGTCACACTGACCT
Source organism: Anolis sagrei ordinatus (assembly GCF_025583915.1). NCBI lineage: Eukaryota > Metazoa > Chordata > Lepidosauria > Squamata > Anolidae > Anolis > Anolis sagrei. The sequence goes on from NW_026844589.1 coordinate 25,743,898, forward strand.
CCATCTAGAGCGCTCAAGGGACAGGGCTTCCCAGTTCCCTGTGTCTATGCCACGGTTTTTAAGGTTAGCTTTAAGCCCATCTTTAAATCTCTTTAAATCCATTTTCTGTTCTTGAGTTTGGAGGAGAGTAACTGCTTTGGGAGACAGTGGTCGGGCATTTGGACAGCAGAGTTAATGGCATAGGAGCATCTCTTCATATTATAATATTATAATTATAATATTTATAATATTATAATGTAATGCAATATAATATTACTACTACTACTAATAATATGATATTATAATTATATATTTATATTACACTAGCTATCCCCTGCCACGCATTGCTGTGGCCCAGTCTGGAAAATAAAGTAATTAGAAAGTGTTGGTTTCTAATCTATGTAATTTCTTTATGCTTGTGGGTAAACAGTATTTCTTGTTGTTTCTTTGTCAGTGTTGATGTCGAAATGGTCTCGTTTGCCTACTTTGGGTCGCGACACATGCAACATGTAATGTCCTTCTTTAGGGGTCCCTTTCACATCTATGACACTATATCTGTGTGTGTGTGAATCATATCTACCTATCTCTATCTATGGCTGGATGGCTCTTTGTCAGGAGGGCTTTGTTTACGTTTTCTTGCCCTGGTGCAGGGAGTTGGACTGGATGGCCTTAAGTATTTTCTGTTGGTCACGGGGGTTCTGTGTGGGAAGTATTTTTGTGTCTGTCTGTCGTTCATGGGCTTCAGAATCCTCTTTGATTGAGAACACTGTGGACTCAAACATCCAGAGAACACTGTGGACTCAAGCAATGATGGATCTGGACCAAACTTGGAACAAATACTTGATATGACCAGATGTGATCACTGGTGGAATATTGGAGAAAACAGACATTGACATTTGGAAGTTGTAATTGCTGGAATTCATAGTTCACCTACAATCAGAGAGCATTCTGAACTCCACCAACAATGGAATTGAACAAAACCGGGCCCCCAGAACTCCCATGAACAAGAGGAAATACTGAAATGGCTAGGTGAGCCTTAAGTTTTGGAGTTGTAGTTCACCTATATTCAGAGAGCATTGTGGATTCAAACAATAATAGATCTGGATCAAACTTGGCACGAATATCCAATATACCTAAATGTGAACACTGATGCATTTTGGGGGAAATAGACCTTGACATTTGGGAGTTGTAGTTGCTGGGATGTATAGTTCACCTACAGTCAAAGAGCAATCTGAACCCAGCCCACAATAGATCTGCACTAAACTTGGCACGCTACCTACATAGTCAACATTGAATACTGGTGGGGTTGTGGGGGGGGGGGGTGCTATTTTTGAATTCTAGGAGCTGTAGTTCACCAACACCAAAAAGGAAGAGAAGGACAGATGGAGAAATCTTCAGCCTTTTCTGATGGTCTTTGACAATCCCTCTGAAACCCCCTCGCGACCCCCCATGGGGTCCTGACCCGCAGATTGAGCAACACTATTCTAAAAGGTTACGTTGCCCTTTAGACAAAATGTAGAATATAAAAAAATAATGAAGTATCATATGCTAATGAGCAAAGAACCAGAAAGCTTGTGTTCACGTCCCTTGTTTTTCTTTCTTGTAGGAAGAAGGGAAATGAGTGACAAGAGACTCATCAGATAAGGAGAGAAAAACAATGCCACTGTTTGGCATTCCAGATTTTGATTGACAGCTGATGTATCCATTTTGTCTGCTTCCCAGACAACAGTAAACAAGTTGGCCAATCAATGGAAAGGGAAAAATCTGACACCTTCCCTGACTCAGTGATATTGAATCCTGGAAAATGCAGTTTTGCAAGATGTTCTTGTGCCTCACCAGGACCCCTTTAAAGCAGGCCTGGGCAAACGTTGGCCCTCCAGGTGTTTTGGACTTCAACTCCCACAATTCCTAACAGCCGGTAGGAATTCTGAACTCGAACATGACCCCCCCCCCAATCAAAGATAGTAACTTATAGTTTTGCTAAGGACAAGGACATCAGACTGGATAATAAGGGTCAAGCCTTGGTCAATTTGCCAAGACATTAACAACAACAAGGACCCTTCCCATGTTAGATAGTGTGTACATTTAATCAAGATTTTATGCCCTAGGTTTCATATATAGCAGAAGTTAGCACATTTATTACTGAGAAACCACCCCCCCCCCTTTACACTTATGTGCTCTCTTGAACATCTATGGGACTCTGGGGGGAGAGATAAGTGGATATGTTTTCTATAACATGATTTCTATATTTCTATATTTCTCCCTGTGTGCCTGACCTTTTCCTGACCCTTTTGCCCAATTCCCCTTTATTGAAAAAATGTATAAAAATATAAGAAGCCACCCCTGTGACCCTGGAAAGGAGGAAATCCTCAGTTGGAAAAGACCATTATCAAAAGACACTATTTGCATGGACAATAACAAAGGATCGTGACCTCTGCCTCGGAGTTGCCCCCCAGAGGAAGCGGTCACTTGGAATTTATGATCATATCTCAATAGGACAAAGGAAGCCTTCGGAAAGCCACACCTGTCCTAATCTGTTACTGATTCAATTTTTATCCACTGAAACCACAGCCAAAATTCCCTCATTGTTCCTGTCTCTCAGCACTGGAAAAATTTGGATTATGGCAGGTTTGCCAGCCATC
>NW_026844589.1:25746920-25924793 GCF_025583915.1 Anolis sagrei ordinatus
TTTTATTAACATATATATAGTAAATAAAATATATAAAGTACATAAAGTAGATATATATATATATATATATAGTAATTTTATTAATATATATAGTAAATAAAATATATAAAGTACATAAAGTAGATATATATATATATATAGTAATTTTATTAACATATATATAGTAAATAAAATATATAAAGTACATAAAGTAGATATATATATATATATAGTAATTTTATTAATATATATAGTAAATAAAATATATAAAGTACATAAAGTAGATATATATATATATATATAAATAAATAAATTAAATAAATTAAATTGAATTAAATATAAAATATAATATAATAATATTATATATAATAATACAAGAATAAAATGATAATATAATATAATATCATATATATATAGTAATTTTTATTAACATATATATAGTAAATAAAATATATAAAGTACATAAAGTAGATATATATAGTAATTTTAATTAACATATATATAGTAAATAAATTATATAAAGTACATAAAGTAATATATATATAGTAATTTTTATTAACATATATATAGTATAAAATATATAAAGTACATAAAGTAGATATATATATATATATAGTAATTTTATTAACATATATATAGTAAATAAAATATATAAAGTACATAAAGTAGATATATATATATAGTAATTTTATTAATATATATATAGTAAATAAAATATATAAAGTACATAAAGTATATATATATATATATATATAGTATTTTTTAGTAATTACTATATATGTAGTATTTTTTCCCAGCACTGGGATCCTTTAGATGGAAGAATTGCCTCCTTTGTAGTAGAAAGGGTGCATCTACATAGTGGAATTAACGCGGTTTGATACCAGGTTGGCTGCTATGGAATCATAAATGTGCAATTTGGGAAGGGGGGCAGAGAAAGCAAGAATCATTCAATTTGTATTTTGCATTTTGCATTTTGCATTTTGCACTGCACTGCATTGCATTGCATTGGCATTGCATTGCACCCAGGCAGCTTCCACCAGTGGAGTCCCAACATCTCCCCTGCAGACTACAAGTCCCAGGATGCCCCGCGAGCCCTCGATCATGTGACCACTGGGGAGCTTCTTAAGCAAAGGCAGGTGAGAGGCGTTGCCTGCTGATTGGAGAAAGAAGGCGGCTTTGCAACAGAGCCCAACTTTACTTTTGGGAACAGGAGGAGGAAAAAAGTCAAGATGATGCCTGTAAGTCATTAGATTCATATTTTACTGTATTATTGATATAAACATTGGAGTTCACATTGGGAAGCCCTAATGGCAACAGCTAAGGGTGCATCTACACTGTGGACTTAACCCAGTTTGATCCCCACTTCCCCTTCCACTTTAACTGCCTTGGGAGTTGTGTTTTGGGGAGGCCCCTTGGGCAGAAGAGGCTTTGCAAAACTGCAACTCCCAGCACCCCAAAGGATTGAGCTCAGGGAAGTTCAATGCGGTGCTAAACCGCATTTATTTTACAGTGTAGATGCCTAGGCCGGGAATGACTCCGAAGCAACTGTTTTGGGATGAGATCTGCTCTGAAGAAAAATCAGACAACCGTATACATTTATTATTTTACATTTATTATTATAATATTATTATTATTTATTACATTTATTATTTTTCTCTATTATTGCTATTATTACATTTTATTATTTTACTCCTTTATTATTATTGCATTTATTGTTTTTCTTTATTCCATTTATTATTTTGCTTTATTATTATTACATTTATTATTTCACTCTGATATTGTTATTACATTTATTATTTTTCTCTGTTATTATTACATTTCTTATTCTTCCCTATTTATTTTTGTCATTACTACATTTATTATTTTACTCTATTAATGTTATGATTACATTTTATTATTCTTCCCTATTATTGTTATTCCATTTATTATTTTACTCTATTACTACTTCATTTATTATTTTGCTCTATTTATTATTATAATTACATTATTATTATTTTACTCCGTTATTATTCCATTTATTATCTTACTCTATTATTACATTTATTATCTTACTCTGTTATTACATTTATTACTTTATTATTATTCCATTAATTATATCACTCTATTTGCTACTTTTGCATGTATTGTTTTACTCTATTATTATTATTATTATTATTACATTTACCATTTCACTCTATTATTATTGTTATTACATTTATTTTACTCTGTTTATTATTATTACATTTATTGTTTTATTCAACATTCATTGTTATTATTCCATTTATTATTTTACTCTATTTATTATTGTTGTTATTACATTTATTAGTTATCTGTATTATTGTTATTACTATAATTATTACTTTACTCTATTTATTATTATTCCATTTATTATTTCACTCTATTTGTTATTTTACATGTATTGTTTTACTCTTTACTTATTATTATTATTATTATTATTATTACATTTACCATTTCACTCTATTATAGTTATTGCATTTATTATTTTACTCTTCTTATTATTATTACATTTATTATTTTACTCTATTATTACATTTATTATTTCACACTGATATTGTTATTCCATTTATTATTTTACTCTGCTTATTATTGTTATTATTCCATTTATTATTTTACTATATTATTATTACATTTATTATTTCACTCTGATATTATTATTATTGCATTGATTATTTTACTCTATTACTGTTGTTATTACATTTATTAGTTTTCTCTAGTGTTAAATAATAAAGTATTATTATTGTTATTATTACATTTATTACTTTACTTTATTTATTATTATTCCATTTATTATTTAACTCTATTATTTTACATGTATTATTTTACTCTATTATTATTGTTATTACATTTATTATTTTTCTCTGTTTATTATTATTATTATTGCATTGTTTTATTCAACCTTCATTGTTATTATTACATTTATTATTTTACTCTATTTGTGACTATTGGAAGGATACATAAGCACATTTACATTGAAGAAGGTTAGAATAATGATTTAATTGGCGTTAGACAGTGTTACCTTAAATTACACGGAGCCTATGGTGGCGCAATGGGTTAAACCCTTGTGCTGGCAGGAATGAAGATCGACAGGTCGGAGGTATGACTCCTGGGAGAGTGTGGATGAGCTCCTTTTGTCAGCTCCAGCTCCCCATACAGGGACATGAGAGAAGCCTCCCACAAGGATGGTAAAACAGGACAGAAAGAAGTAAATAAATAAATGAAAGTTTATTAAAGTACAAAAACTTTGGCTTTGCAGGAGGGACATCCTGCCATAGCACATTTTGCTCTAGTTTTTCAGTGACTATCTCATCATTGAGCCTCAACTGATTCAATCTAGCTTGCGGCAGCCACAAAAATGAAGTTTCTGGTCCTTTCAAAGTAAGGGCCGCGCAGTGAAACAGGAAATAACACTTTCAAATCAGGAACAGAAAAAAAAATACATATTTACATAGTGGAGCCCTTGCTGGCGCACTTGGTTAAACTGCTGAACTTGTTGCAGTTTCAGATCCGGGGAGCGGGGTGAGCTCCTGCTGTCAGCCCCAGCTTTTGTCAACCTAGCAGTATGAAAACATGCAAATGTAAGTAGATCAATAGGTACCACACTGGTGGGAAGGTAACAGCACTCTATGCAGTCATGCCAGCCACATGACCTTGGAGGTGTCTATGGACAACGCCGGCTCTTCGGCTTAGAAATGGAGATGAGCGCCAACCCGCAGAGTCGGACATGACTGGACTTAATGTCAGGGGAAAACATTTACCTTTACAGTATAGTAATATATAATAATATTGTGCTATGGTAATAATATAATGTATTGTATTTACATATTACTTGTAAGCCACTCTGTGTCCCCTTCGGAGTGAGAAGGGCGGCATATAAATGTCGTAAATATAAATAAATAATAACTAAAATTTTAAAAATATGATATAATAATAATATAAGAATACAACAATAATAATAATATAATATAACATATTTAGTAATTTTATTAACATATATATAGTAAATAAAATAGTATATAAAGTAGTAAAGTAGAAAATAAATAAAATAAAAATATATAATATAACAATATTATATATAATAATAATAATACAATAATACAATGATAATATAATATAATAATATCATATATATAGTAATTTAGAATGAGAAGGTAAGGGCGCTCCATGCAGTCATGCTGGCCACATGACCTTGGAGGTGTCTACGGACAACGCTGGCTCTTTAGCTTAGAGATAGAGATGACCACTAAACTCCAGAGTTGGACACGACTGGAATTAATTCCCTTAGAATGAGAAGGTAACGGCACTCCATGCAGTCATGCTGGCTAAATGACCTTGGAGGTGTCTATGGACAACGCTGGATCTTTGGCTTAGAAATGGAGATGACCACTAACCCCCAGAGTCGGACATGACTGGACTTAACTTCAGGGGAAAACTTTTACCTTAGAATGAGCTGGTAACAGCACTCCATGCAGTCATGCTGGCCACATGACCTTGGAGGTGTCTATGGACAACACCGGCTCTTTGACTTAGAAATGGAGATGAGCACTAACCCCCAGAGTCAGACTTAACGTCAGGAGAAAACCTAGTGGGATAAAGGCACGTATTGGGTTTTCAGCCAGGCTTGAGCATCACGTGGTCCTCCAAATGCAATTGGACTACAACTCCCATCAGCCCCCAACCCTGCAAAGCCAGTGATGAGGGACTCTGGGAGCTGCGGGAGAGCTGCGGGATTTCCATCCCGTCAGATGCAAAGTGGTATGACACTAGGCATGGTGTAGATGCTTTTGCGTGGGAGTGAGTTCTGCAGAAACTCAAAAACAGGTCTCACTTCCCTTTAGGAAACCGCTGCCATTGGTTTGGCTGGAAAGGAAAGTGAGTCAGTGGATCTTGACACAGACAGTCAGCAGATAGGCATATGCCATTGCATTCGGCAACAGCGTAGTTGGGAAACGGCAATGTTTAGTGGCAACAGCTCAGACCCACAACCCAGTTCTGCAGGGTGACAGCATGCTTTCAATTTGAGGGGCATCTACACTGTAGGATTGGTGCAGTTTGGCACCCCTTGACTTGGTAGTCGCATCAACAACAACATTGAATTGAGACCATTGCGTCCAGTAGAGTTCTGCACTGAATCAAAGGCATCTTGCCGAGAAGACCTCGTAAGAGGTTCGCCTTAGAGTTGCAACAAATGGAGACACACAATAATCAACCTTTCCTGTACTATGGATTCTGACTCCCATGAGTCTTCATCTGGGGCTGATGGGAGTGACAGTCCAACAACACTGAGAAGAGTGTTGACATCGCAACTTCTAGTATTTCTAGCCGTTGCCAAGTTAGGCTAGTGTTGAGTCGCCGAAAGGCTGAGAAAGGTGGTATACAGATCTATATAAATAAAAATGTAATGTTCGTTTGTGGGATTAACAGAACTCAAAAACCACTGGGGGAATTGACACCAAATTTGGACAGCATACCACTAACAGTCCAATGTATGTCCTTGACTCAAAAAAATTGATTTTTTCTCTTGTTGTAGTTGCTGGGATTTGTAGTTCACCTACAAACAAATAGCATTCTGAACTCCACCAATGATAGAATTGAACCAAACGTGTTTTAGTGTGGTGAGATGTGTTCCACACTGGGCATGCGTACTCAGCAGCAGAGTAGCACAGCGCAAGGGCAGATGTCTTCACTGTATCTGGTTGTGATCCCCAGGTTGTGCCAGTCAGCTTTTGTATGATATTGTTTCTAGCACCCACTTTTTGCTTGATGTTCAGGCAGTGCTTCTTGTAGGTAAGAGCACGGTCCAGAGTGACTCCCAGGTATTTGGGTGCGCTGCAATGCTCCAGTGCAGTGTTTCTCAGCCTTCCTAATGCCGTGACCCCTTAATCCAGTTCCTCATGTTGTGTTGACCCCCAACCATAACATTATTTTTGTTGCTACTTTATAACTGTAATTTTGCTACTGTTATGAATTGTCATGTAAATATCTGATACGCAGGATGTGTTCTTATTCACTGAACCAAATTTTGCACAAATACCCAATACGCTCAAATTTGAATACTGATAGGGTGGGGGGGGGGTTGATTTTGTCATTTGAGGGTTGTATTTGCGGGGATTTATAGTTCACCTACAATCAAAGAGCATTCTGAACACCACCAATGATAGAATTGAACCAAACTTCCCACACAGAACTCCCATGACAAAGAAAAAATACTGGAAGGGTTTCGTGGGCACTGACCTTGAGTTTGGGAGTTGTAGTTCACCTATATCTAGAGGGCACTGTAGACTCAAACAAAGATGGATCTGTACCAAACTTGGTACAAATATTCAATATGCTCAAATGTGAACTCTGATGGAGTTTGGGGGAAAATAGACCTTAACATTTGGGAGTTGTAGTTGCTGGGATTTAAACTTCGCCTTCCATCAAATAGCATTCTAAACTCCACCAACGATGGAATTCAACCAAAACTTGGAACACAGAACACTCATGACTAACAGAAAATACTGGAAGGGTTTGGTAGGCATTGACCTTGAATTTTGGAGTTGTAGTTCATCTATATTCTAAGAGCACTGTGGAATCAAAACAATGATGGATCTGGACCAAACTTGGCATGAAAATCAATAGGCCCAAATGTGAACTGTGGTGGGGTTTGGGGAAAACAGACCTTGACATTTGAGAGTTGTAGTTGCTGGGATTTATAGTTCACTTACAATCAAAGACCCTTCTGAACCCCACCAATGATAGAATCGGGCCAAACTTGCCACACAGAACCCCCATGACCAACAAAAAATGCTGTGTTTTCTGATGGTCTTTGGCGACCCCACTCACACACCCAGTGACCCCTCCAGGGGTCCCGACCCCCAGGTTGAGAAACACTGCTCCAGTGGGATTCCTTCCCAGGTGATCTTCAGAGCTCGGGATGCTTCTCTGTTCTTGAGATGAAAGGCACATGTCTGTGTTTTAGATGGATTAGGGATCAGCTGGTTTTCCCTGTAATAGGCAATAAGAACACCTAGAGCTTCGAAGAGCTTCTGTTCTACCGTCTCAAAGCTCCCTGCTTGAGCAGTAATGGCACGATCATCAGCATAGATGAAGCTCTCTGTCCGTTCTGGCAGTGGCTGGTCATTTGTGTAGATGTTGAACATGGATGGAGCAAGCACGCTCCCCTGAGGCAGGCCGTTCTTCTGTTTCCGCCATCTGCTTCTCTGGCCCTGGAACTCAACAAAATAGCTCCTGTTTTGTAGCAGGTTTCCTATGAGACGGGTGAGGTGGTAGTCCTTTGGGATATTATACATTTTTCTCAGGAGGAGGCGGTGGTTCACAGTATCATAGGCTGCTGTCAGGTCTATGAAGACAGCTCCTGTCTTTGTATTGTTTCCAATTTAATTCCTCAGCCAATCAAACCTCAGTCTGTTTCCATCTTGGAACTTTTGCAAACCAGGAGCCTCCTATTGTTTTCCCATTCCCGGCCAATCACTCATTGGGAACCACACCTTAGCAAGCCTAGTCTTGCATTAGGTGCACCTGCAACTACTCCTCCTGGTAGTGACTGCCACAAACTAGGTTGAATTGGTTCAGACTGTAATAAGACATTCATTGAAAAACTAGAGCAAAATGTGCTGCAGGGTGTCCCTCTGTATGATGGAACCAAGTAGGAGCCATTAGAGTTCAAGCGGTGCCAAATGACATGCATTCTACAGTGTAGATGGGCCCTTAATGGACTGTAGATCTGTAACTCTTGAGTCTCCTTCGTTGGAGCATGTAAGAAATCAATTAGTGTATGTGTCAATTGTAAAATAAGATGCATGAAGCTGATTGGTTGAGCGATGCACGGGAGCTGGCTGAGCCTGGGACTTTTGGATACTGTTACAGTTAAGCCTGATAAATGTAACAGTACCCAAAAGTCCCAGGCTCAGCCAGCTCCCGGGCATAGCTCAACCAATACAGATGCTTGCAGAGTAGCAGACAAAGAGACAGTTTGGAGTTTGGAGTATGCTCTTGCTTCATGAGCTGTTGAAGGAGATTATCCACATGGACAAAGAAAGGCCATTGTAAATCTATATCTATATAAATGTAATACTCGTTTGTGGGATTAACATAACTCAAAAACCACTGGGCAAATTGACACCAAATTTGGACACAAGACACCTAACAACCCAATGTATGTCCTTCACTCAAAAAAATTGATTTTGTCATTTTGGAGTTGTAGTTGCTGGGATTTATAGTTCACCTAAAATTAAAGAACACTCTGAACTCCTCCAACGACAGAATAGAACCAAACTTGGCACACACAACTCTCATGACCAACAGAAAATACTGGAAGGGTTTGGTGGGCTTGAGTTTTGGAGATGTAGTTCACCTACATTCAGAGAGCACTGTGGACTCAAACAATGATGGATCTGGATCAAACTTGGCACGAATACTCAAGTGTAAACATTGGCGGAGTTTGAGGAAAATAGACCTTGACATTTGAGAGTTGTATTTGCTGGGATTTATAGTTCACCTACAATCAAAGAGCATTCTGAACACCACCAACGAGAGAATTGGGCCAAACTTTCTATACAGAACCCCCATGACAAACAGAAAATATTGTGATTTCTGGTGGTCTTCTGAGACCCTTCTGACACCCCTTCACAACCCCAGGGGTCCTGACCCCCAGGTTGAGAAATGCTGCCTAATGACCATCCAATCCAACCCCCTTCACCAGGGCAAGAAAACATAATCAAAACCCTCCCGAGAAAGAGCCATCCAGCCTAGATATAAATAACTAGATATGATTCTCTTTCTCTCACACACATATATGCCAGATATAGTCTCATAGATTCCAAAGGGACCTCTAAAGAAGGGCAATGATATGTTGCATGTTCCAGAGTAAGCAAACCAGACAATCTCTACATCAACACTGAGAAGAAATACTGTTTACCCACAAGCCAACACTATTTTCCATGTCACCAGACTGGGCCACAGCAACACGTGGCAGGGGGCAGCTAGTCTATATAAATAAAAATGTAATGTTCATTTGTGGGATTAACAGAAGTCAAAAACCACTGGATGAATTGACACCAAATTTGGACACAATATATTTATCAGGGCAACAAGTGACCATCACTCATAAAACGCTAAAAACATGGCAAAAGAGACTTCAAAAGCAAAAAAAACCCACATTACAATGCATGTGCAAAACCACATATATACACACACATACACACATATACACAGACTGGGCCACAGCAATGTCTGGCAGGGGACGGCTAGTCACTCATAAAAACACTGAAAAACACAGAAGAGACTTAAGCCAAAAAACAACAACATTATATTACAATGCATGCGCAAAACCACACACACACACACATATACACACAAACACACATATACACAAAAATATACACGCACAAAACACATATACACAGACTGGGCCACAGCAACGCGTGGTAGGTGACGGCTAATCTCTCATAAAAGGACATTGTGTGAGTTAATGCGACTGACCACACGATTGTAGATATGTTGTTCAGAATTAAGAAGAGTAAACGACTTGTTCTTTACTATTCATCTGGGTAGCATTTTTTTCCCCTCTGGCAAGGCAGTGTGCATACTGGGCAAACATGATCTACCCATGATTTTAGGGAAAAACTAAGAGAATAAACCCTATGAGGAGCGGCTTAAAGAGATGGGCATGTTTAGCCTGCAGAAGAGAAGGTTGAGAGGAGACATGTATAAATATGTGAGGGAAAGTCATAAGGAGGAGGGAGTAAACTTGTTTTCTGCTTCCCTGGAGACTAGGACACAGAACAATGGCTTCAAACTACAATAAAGGAGATTCCATCTGAACATTAGGAAGAACTTCCTGACTGTGAGAGTCGTTCAGCAATGGAACTCACTGCCTTGAAGTCTGATGGAAAGGAAAAGCAGGGTGTAAATAATCATAACAACAGTAGCAACTTTGTGGTTGAATTTTCAAATAGCATAACCCCACATTCAAATACAGTGGTTGAGCATTTGTTTGGGGTTTCCATTTTAGTTTTCAAATGAGTTTCCGCTTGGAGAGGCAACCCTTCCAGACCCACAAACAAGTGCAGTTGCGTCTTGACCCCCACGAACCAGGGATTTGGGAGATGCCAATCTTGTTTACAACCTTGTTTTGAAGCTCCAGCGTTAAGCCGAACAGAAGGCATCAGTTAGAAGGATTAAGGCGGGGAGTAATTAATTATAGGCTTTGGTGGGAAGAAAACAGCACGTGATGACGTCCTTCTTCATGCCGGATCAGCCCCATGTTGTGCAAGGGATATCCTGCCAAGAATAGGGAGAGGCTACGGAACATTTTGGGGCAGGTATCATTCCCAGAAGTGCCTGCAATCCCTATTTACTCAGCCAACAGTTTTTATTGGAATTCAAGCTTTAGAAGAGCTGTCCAAGGTGCTGGAGCGATATTGAAGTGGTCGTTCAGCACCTTGGACAGCTTCTTGCAAGTTCTCCAAAATCCAGAATGGATTCACCAACCCACTATCTTGGGTACACAAACATTTTGAATCTGCGGCCCACAGGATCATGAATTAACCTATCCCTTGACCTTTATTACACTGCTACTTTGGGTATCCTCTGGGAAGCTGAACCAGGAAATCCCAACTGGATGCCCCTCCATGAGGGTCTTCCTCCAAGGACAAACCAAGAATGGGCCACTTGGAAGTCCCTGAACAGACTCAGAAGTGGAGTTGGCAGAACAAAAGACAACTTGGCAAAATGGCACGACTTAGAACAGTGTTTCTCAACCTGGGGGCCGGGACCCCTAGAAGAGGTGCCAGAGGGGTCACCAAAGACCATCAGAAAACACAGTAATTTCTGTGTGTCATGGGGGTTCTGTGTGGGAGGTTTGGCCCAATTCTAAACATTGGTGAGGTTCAGAATGCTTTTTGATTGTAGGTGAACTATAAACTAGAAAACACTGGAAGGGTTTGGTGGGCATTGACCTTGAGTTTGGGAATTGTAGTTCACCTACAGAAAGCACTATGGACTCAAACAATGATTTATAGTTCACCTACAATCAAAGAGCATTCTGAACTGTACCAATGATGGAATTGAACCATACTTGACACAGAGAACCCCCATGACCAACAAAAAATACTGGAAGGGTTTGGTGAGCATTGACCTGAGTTTTGGAGATGTAGTTCACCTACATCCGAGAGCACTCTGGACTTAAACAATAATGGATCTGGACCAAACTTGGCATGGATCTTCAATATGCTCAAATGTGAACACTGGCGGAGTTTGGGGAAAATAGATCTTGACATTTGGGAGTTTTAGTTGCTGGGATTTATAGTTCACCTACAATCAACGAGCATTCCGAACTCTACCAATGATGGAATTGAACCATACTTGACATAGAGAATCCCCAAGACCAACGGAAAATACTGGAAGGGTTTGGTGAGCATTGACCTTGAGTTTTGGAGATGTAGTTCACCTACATCCAGAGAGCACTCTGGACTCAAACAATGATGGATGTGGACCAAATTTGGCACAAATACTTAATATGCCCAAATTTGAAAGTGGTAGAGTTTGAAAATTGATCTTCACATTTGGCAGTTGTGGTTTCTGGGATTTATAGTTCACCTACAATCGGAGAGCATTCAGATGGAATACCAATGATAGAATTGGGCCAAACTTCCCACACAGAACCCTCATGACCAACAAAAAATACTGGAAGGATTTGGTAGGCATTGAGCTTGAGTTTTGGAGTTGTAGTTCACCTACATCCAGAGAGCAGGAGGAGGGCTTTTGGTGGGAGGATTCGCCGTTTGTTTCCAAAAAGGGAGAGAAGGAAGGCGGAGGAAAGTGGGTGATTGGGGGGGGGGGGGAGATATATTGTTATAGCCATGGATTCCTGTTCCTAAAATTGTTTCTCTCTCTCTCTGTCTCTCTCACTCCTTTGATCATCTGCTGCAGATGCATTTTTATTTCTCGGACAAAGTCGTCCTTCTGTTTGACTTCTGGAACGTCCACACCCCAGCAGGTACGAGAACAAAAAATACTCTTATCTTAAGTCGAAATATGGGCTGCTGAGCCAAGCAGGAGGGAAGCTAGAGGACTAAGGAGACTAAAGGAAACCGGAGCTGCAGAGAAGACAGAAGGTGGTTATGAAAGATGACTCTGCTTAGCTTTTTTTCAGATAACAGCCTTCCTTAGACTGCTTTGCTTCATAATCTTGTCTGGGGCCAAAATGGGAAGGTTGGGTACACAGGTTGCTTAAAGGAACAAGGCCCTCCTAAGCCCATTTGCACATAGTTTTTGACTATTTCAGCATTTAAACAGAGAGGTTGGGTGTTTGTTAGTTATGAAAGCACGCATTTCGTTTCTTTAAAATGATAGAAGTTCCTTGTTCCCATAATAATAAAGATAATAATAAAGATAATAATAATAAAGATAATAATAAAGATAATAAGAAAAAATGCAAAGACCCTGGCACAAGCCAGTAAAGGTGGTCCCAGTGGTGATCGGCATACTGAGTGCTGTGCCTAAAGACCTTGGCCTGCACTTAAGCACAATTGGCACTGACAAAATTATCATCTGTCTGCTGGAAAAGACCACCCTACTGGGATCTGTACGCATTATTCGCCAATACATCACACTTGGGAAGTGTCCGACGTGTGATCCAATACAACAACCAGCATCGTGATCTTGTTTGCTGTGTACTCATCTTGTGTTTCTAATAATAGTAATAATGATGATGGTGATAATAATAATAATAATAATAATAATAATAATAATAGCACCAACAATAACTTCAGTAGGTCAGTCTAGGCATTGAGGTTCTGTGTGCCAAGTTTGATCCAGGTCCATAAGCGGTGGAGGTCAGTTTCTCTGGTTGTGGGTGAACTACAACTCCCAGAAAAAAGTAAGTTCCCACCAAACTCCTCCAGTTACCAAATTTTGGCATATCAGGTATGTGTGCCAAGTTTGGTCCAGATCCATTTGTGTTTTCTCTTTCACAGTCCTCTCTGGGTGTATTTGAACTACAATTCCCCAAAATTAAGGTGAATTTTCCCCAAAGATGAACCAACCTGGACACAGCATATTATTTGAGAACACAGAAATGCTGGACCACTCTCACAACCACCATGTCAGACTACACAGGGAAGCCATTGAAATACACAAGCATGTGGACAATTTCAACAGAAATGAAGAAACCATGAAAATGAACAAAATCTGGCTACCAGTATTAAAAAAAACTCAAAAATTACAACAGCAAAAACAACAGAGAGTAAACAATCAGGCACATCAAATCACTCTCAACAAAAGATTCCCCCCAGGCACTTCCAAGCCATTAAATGCTAATCAAGGTGGTCAGTTGAAACATTCACACCTAGCTCCAACAGACAAGAGTCCTTTGTCTCACCCTGGTCATTCCACAGATATATAAACCCATTTTCCTACTTCCAACAGACCTCACTACCTCTGAGGATGCTTGCCATAGATGCAGGCGAAACATCAGGAGAGAATGCCTCTAGAACATGGCCATAACCTACAACAACCCAGTGATTCCGGCCATGAAAGCCTTCGACAATACATTTCCCCAAAGACCTCCAATTTTTTTTTGCTGGTCATGGGGTCTCTGTGTGCCAAGTTTGGTCCAATTCTATCTTTGGTAGAGTTCAGAGTGCTCATTGACTGCAGGTGAACTATACATCCCTACAACTCCAAAATGTCCAGGCTAATTCCCCTCAAGACTTCCCAGTATTCAAAGTTGGGCATATCAGGTATGTGTGCCAAGTTTGGTCCAGATCCATCATTGTTTGATTTCATAGTGCATCCTGGATGTAGGTGAACTACAACTCCTATAAATCTCTCCAAAGACCTATTGTTGTTTATAGGGGTTCTGTGTGCCAAGTTAGTTCCAAGTCCATTGCTGGTGGAGTTCAGAGTGCAGTTCTTAGATTGTAGGTGAACTATACATCCCAGGACCTACAACTCCTATACATCATGGTGAGTTCTCCCCAAACCTCCTGTTCAGTTGCTGACCAATTCCTTTGTTTGTTGTGTGGCATAGAAAATAATAGGAAAGGTTAAGGGACAGGGAGTGGGCGGGGTCATGCAAATTCCACATCAATGGAGAGAGTCAGAAACACTGGGATGTCTGTGGTGGAGGAAAAACAGAAAATCTAGGATGAAATTGCCCCCCTATGAAAGCCTTCACTTGGGTGGTGGGTAGTATGGTGTTGGTGGAGGACATTGGCAGGGCTCTTGGATGTGTCCACGGCACTCACTATAACCTGCAATGTCATTGGAGGGAGGGCCTTTGGTGTGTTTATTTATTTACAGTATATTACAGTATTTATATTCCGCCCTTCTCACCCCGCAGGGGACTCGGGGCAGATTACAATGTACATATACATGGCAAACATTCAATGCCATAGAAACACAACATATATAGACAGACACAGAGGCTATTTAATATTCCAGCTTTTTCATGAGGGTATTCTGGCCACCAGGGGAGCCATCGCTTCACCGTCCATTTGTGACACTGATGAAGTACTTCCTCATTCTTTGCATGCTTGCTGGAGATTTTTATGGCCTCGTAAATTAGTTAAATTCACCTCCCCACATAATGTATATGCTCGAGTATAAGCCTAGTTTTTCAACCCTGATTTTAGGCTGAAAACGTCCCCCTTGGCTTATATTCGAGTCAAGGTTATTTATTATTTTACTCTATTTATTATTATTGATATCATAATATTTATCATTTTACTTTATTATTATTACATTTATTATTTTATTTTATAGTTGTTATCATTCCATTTATTTTACCCTATTTATTGTTGTTGTTATTATATTTATTATTTCACTCTATTATTATTACATTTACTATTTTATTTTATAATTATTATATTTATTATTTTACCCTATTTATTGTTGTTATTATTATATTTATTATTTCACTCTATTATTATTACATTTTTATTTTATAATTGTTATCATTACATTTATTTTACCCCATTTATTGTTGTTGTTGTTGTTATTATATTTATTATTTCACTCTATTATTATTATTACATTTATTATTTTACTGTCTTTATTATTATTATTAGGATACATAAGCACATTCATCCAGGCGTCCCCTGGGCAACGTCCTTGCAGACGGCCAATTCTCTCACACCAGAAGCGACTTGCAGTTTCTCAAATCGCTCCTGACACGACAAAAAAAAAATTAGCACATTTACAATGAAGAAGGTTAGAATAATGGTTTAATCAGAACTGGACAGTCTTATCTTAAATTATGTAAATATTCAAAATCATTTAAACTACTGATGCCTCAATTAATATAATTTTATTGGTATCTATTTTCATTTTGAAATGTACCCGTAACGGCCGCATTTCTTACCCTCGGCGTATACTCGAGTCAATCCGTTTTCCCAGTGTTTTGTGATAAAATTAAGTGGCTCGGCTTATATTCAGGTCGGCTTATACTCGAGTATATACGGTACGTGGTACCTAAATTTCCTACTTGACAGATGCAACTGTCTTTCGGGCTGAGTCGTGGGAGCTATAGCTGTTTGTGGATGCAGGAGCCCGTCTGTGTAAGTGGACACCCCAGCCACATATACAAATGTTCACTTTTATTATGTGCATAGATAACATCCATGCTGCCACCCTTTCATTACACTATGTGACAACTGGCTGACTTTCAGGCTTTTTGGGTGCAACTTCTGGTTAGACTGGGAATTCCAGTCTTAGATTTGGAGAAGGGACTTTCAAATCTCAGCAATTCCAATCTCTGACTGCCATACTACCCTGACCATATTTACACAGAGGTGTGAGATGATGGCCCGACTCTGTCCCAACTGTAACTCTTGTTATTGTTGTCGTTCTTCTATTGACAGGGATGGTGCTCACAGTGGTGATCATCCTGCTGCTGGCGGTGCTCTACGAAGCCATCAAAGTGGGCAAATTGAAGCTGATTCAGTGTGCCATGCCCGTGGTGCCCCCCAGCATCAGCCAGGAAGCTTTAGGAGAACCAGAGATCACATCTATTAACACGGGCACAGCCCAGCTAACGGGCACCTCAAAATTGTAAGTAAATGGAGGAGGTAGGAAATGAGTCGGAGTAAGCTTGGGCATCCCCTAGAGAAGTGGCAGGTTCCTAGGCAGGAGTTAGGATGTGACCGGAGAAGGGCAACCAGTGTTGGGCAAGTGGGATTGTTAGCAAAAGACCCTCCTCATAAATGTACAGCGGAGTAACTTATTAGCAGCAGCGTGACCCAGCACCAGTAGCCCAAAGTGATAAAAAGAACAAAAACACACAGACCAATGTTATGTCTTCCTTTGGAGGCTTTTCTTTGTAGTAAAATAATATGGCCGCACTATTTACAAGAACAAGGTTTCCATAACACAAAGTTCTTGCAGTTTCTCAAGTCGCCCCTAACACGACAGAAAAACAAACAAACACTGAGAGCTCTCTCACACTGAGGCCTTTCTCCCACTGTGGTGAACTAACACTAAGGCCTACTCATACTGAGGCCTACTAACACACTGAGGTCATTCTCCCACTGTGATGAACTAACACTGAGGCCTACTCATACTGAGGCCTACTAACACACTGAGGCATTTCTCCCACTGTGGTGAACTAACACTGAGGCCTAGTCATACTGAGGCCTACTAACACACTGAGGCATTTCTCCCACTGTGGTGAACTAACACTGAGGCCTACTCATACTGAGGCCTGCTAACACACTGAGGTCGTTCTCCCACTGTGGTGAACTAACACTGAGGCCTACTAACACACTGAGGTCGTTCTCCCACTGTGGTGAACTAACACTGAGGCCTACTCATACTGAGGCCTACTAACACACTGAGGCCTTTCTCCCACTGTGGTGAACTAACACTGAGGCCTACTCATACTGAGGCCTACGAACACACTGAGGTCGTTCTCCCACTGAGACCACTCACAGACTGGTGGCTACTAAGCTACAGGTACGCCTGCTTATATTGAATTGCAGCTTTTTCTGAGTCATTGCATCCATTTAATCCATTCAGTGCTTGACTCACATTGTTGTAATTAAAAATACCTCGTTAATATTGAATATTTCCGACAACCATAACAGTATGTAACAGGTTTGTTTATTGTCTTCTGTCAGGAATGTTTTGAGTGTTGTGTTCCTGCCAGGCATAATGGGGGTGGATTGGATGGCCTCTGGGGATCCCTTGCAATACTCTATGAGTTACATATTCCAGGACTGGAGTCGGAAACTGTAAACCCGCAAATGCTAAACTGCCGATCTGACTCATTCTTTGGTCTGCTTTCTTTGTCTTTGGCCAAAGCCCTTTCCCTTGGCACGTGGCCCAAACCTTGATCCATGTGGTCCAGGTCGTCCTTGGATACATGGTGATGCTGGCTGTGATGTCGTACAACTCGTGGGTCTTCATCGGCGTCATTGTGGGCTCTGCTATTGGCTACTACGTGGCATATCCTTTGGTCAGCATCAGATAGCAGTGACGTGGTCGACTTTGAGAATCGGATGGACCCATAAGGATGTGTCAGTTGTTATTTGTCGATGGAGGCCAACTCAACGACAATTCCAAGACTAATTTTATCTCTGCATCAAGACCGATGACTTCTGATTGCTTCTTCTTTGGGAATATTTTTGTTTCTAGTGTTTGTGATCCTTAAGTGCCTTTGAACATAGAACCGAAGACCGTCGATTGCATTGTTGCCATGGCCAGGAAAGCTGGCATTCACACTGAACCTCCAAGGTCTCACACAATGTTTATGTCTCTGTGAAGCTACTGTTGTGTGTTTGCAACCATAGCTTGACCTGCTATAGTAGAGATGGGATGGCCATCTGTCTGGAGAGCTTTGGCGGTGTGTTCCTGCAAGGCACAAAATTGGCCTTTGTGGTCTCTTCCAACTCTAGGTCTCTATGGCTTTCTACACTGCCATATAATCCAGATTATCAAATCAGATAATCCACATTTGAACTGGATTATATGAGGTCTACACTGCCAGATCAAAGCAGATAATCTGGATTTTAAATAGCAGTGTAGAAGGGACCTATGCTATGGATTTCTGTGCCTTAAACAGCAATGTATTGGAAAACGCTTGATTACTTTGTAAATTATTAAAATAATTCAATTTTAAACGTGTGGTTTCTGCTGATGAGAAGAACGAAAAAAGAAAGAGGAGGAGGGGGAAGAAGAAAAGGAAGGAAGATGTGGTGGAAGCTCCTCCTTTGGAGGCTTGTAAACAGAGGCTGGGTGGCCATCTGACGGGGGTGCTTTGAATGTGATTTTCCTGCTTCTTGGACTGGGTAACCCTCGAGGTCTCTTCCAATTCTAGGATTCCATGTTGGATTCACCCCAGAGGAAATTACACAAGTGTGAATGCATTTTCCCTCTTGCGGTGAGAAAGCCTTGCTCATGACATCTCCTTTCCTCTTTTCATCCTTCTTTCCTCTCTTTTTTCCCACCTTTCTGTCTTCCTCTTTTTCCTCCTTCCTTTTTTCCCTCCCTTTCCATCCTTCATCCCCCCTTTTCTACTTTTTTATGTTCTTCCTTCCACCCCCTTCTCCATCCTCCCTCCCTCCCTCCCTCCCTCTGCCTGCTTTCTTTTTTCTCCTTTCCTTTACCTCCTTTCTTTCCCATCCTTCCTTCCCCCTTTCTTTTCTACCTTTCTTACATTCTTCCTCCCACCCTTTCTTCCTATCTTCCTCGCTTCCTCTTCCGTACTTCCCCCTTTTCTACTTTTTCTTACATTCTTCCTCCCAGTATGTCTTCCTTATTTCTTGTCTCTTTCTTTCCCTGCCCTCCACCCTTTCCTCCCTCCCTCCCTCCCTTCACTCTTTTCTACCTTCTTCCTCTCACTCTCCCTTCCTTCCTTCTTTCCTTCCATCTCGCCCCTCTTTAATCCATCTTCCTTCTTTCCTTCCATTTTGCTCTTTTCCCCCTCTTCCTTCCTTCTTTACTTCTCCCTCCCTCTTTTCCTCTCCCTTCTTTCCTTCCTTCCATTTCGCTCTTTTCCTCCCTCTTCCTTCTTTCTTTCCATCTCCATCCCTTCTTTCCTCCCCTCTTCCTTCCTTCCCTTCATTTTGCTCTTTGTTCATTCTTTACTTCCCTCCCTCCTCTTTTCCTCTCCCTTCCTTCCTTCTTTCCTTGCATCTCCCCCCTCTTTTCCTCTCCCTTCCTTATTTCTTTCCATCTCCATCTTTTCCTTCCATCTTCCTTCCTTTCATTTCCCTCCTCTTTTCCTGTCCCTTCCTTCCATCTCCCTCCGTCTTCCTTCCATTTCCCTCTTTCTTCTTCTCTCCCTTCTTTCCATCTCCATCTTTTCCTTCCATCTTCCTTCCTCTTACTTCTTTCTTTCCATCTCCCTCCCTTTTTTCCTCCCCTCTTCCTTCCTTTCCTTCCACCCTCTTTTTCTCTCCCTTCCTTATTTGCTTCCATCTCCATCTTTTCCATCCATCTTCCTTCATCTCCCTTCCTTTCTTTCATTTCCCTCCTCTTTTCCTCTCCTTTCCTTCCATCTCCCTCCTTCTTCCTTCCAACCATTTCCCTCTTTCTTTTTCTCTCCCTTCTTTCCATCTCCATCTTTTCCTTCCATCTTCCTTCCTCT
This sequence comes from Anolis sagrei ordinatus, assembly GCF_025583915.1. Lineage (NCBI taxonomy): Eukaryota > Metazoa > Chordata > Lepidosauria > Squamata > Anolidae > Anolis > Anolis sagrei. Next base: position 25,766,488 of record NW_026844589.1, read on the forward strand.
TACTTCTTTCTTTCCATCTCCCTCCCTTTTTTCCTCCCCTCTTCCTTCCTTTCCTTCCATCCCCGCCCTCTTTTCTCCCTCTTCCTTCTTTCCTTCATTTCACTCTTTTCCTACCTCTTTGTTCCTTCTTTATTTTCCTCTCCCCTTTTCCTCTCCCTTCCTTTCTTCCATCTCCCTCCCTCTTCCTTTCCTCTCCCTTTCTTTCATTTCTCTCTTCTTTTCCTACCCCTTCCTTCCCTCTTTCCTTCCATCTCCTTCACTCTTCCTTCAAACCGTTTCCCTCTTCCTTTTTCTCTCCCTTCTTTCCGTCTCCCTCTTTTCCTCTCCCCAGAAACCAGGGTAAACAAAGACGACGAGAGGCCTGGTAGCCTCCTCTCAAGTTGGCACCATCATCTCACCAGCTTCTGGTGTTATTTCAAGGCTTTTCCCCCCCCCCCCCCCAAATAAAGAGCATCAGGTGCTGTGGCCAGGATAAGTGCGTCTTCATCATCGGGGCTGCTGCTGCCCGCCTTTTCCCTTTGCACTTTTCCTGGTGTAGACCAACTCTTGGAGACACCGAACCACAACCCAATGTGACTTTTCACCCACCTTCTCTGGTGGAGAGATGTCAACTCATCTTTGTGTTAAGCGACAGCCCACCTTATGACAAAGAACAAGACCGGTCGTGCGGACCTTAAATAAAGCAGGATTTTTATTATTAATATATATTTATATAAGCACATTTTCCTTAAACATTTGGTATAAGATTTGCAATAAACTATCTCGAGGGAGACAGGAAAGACAGGCTTTGGTTCCCATAGATTAAGGCACTTTAGAAACAAAACAGCAGAACCCAACAGGGCAAATTCTCCCCACCCATCATATAACAGGAATTATCATAAAAATATTTAAGAGGCACATGGAAAAAACTGGAATGTTATTGCTGCAGCTAAGGAGGACGTTTGGAGTTCAGCTCAGGGCTCTTTCCCTATTGGATGTCCTTCAACCCACCTGTTCAACAGGACCAATCTGAAGGTACACAACACTCTTCTATAGGATTTTTGTATCCTATCCCTGACTCAAAGATGCCTCCATCATAAAAGACACTCCACTTCCACCCACACCAAATCTATTTAGCTAACCATACATACGCTCACGTACACACATACATTGCATTTATGTCTTCTATCCATATAAACAGCCATGAACCTGGAGAAAGTAACACTACGCCTAGATGATGGATCATGAAGGCTTCCTAGATGATGCTAGACTCCAACTCCTTATGGTTCTTCACCTAATGAAGAATCACTAAGGCCTTCTAGAAGTTGCTAGACTCCCAACTCCTTATGGTTCTTCACCTAATGAGGAATCACGAGGGCCCTCTAGATGTTGCTAGACTCCAACTCCTTATGGTTCTTCACCTAATGAGGACTCACGAAGGCCCTCTAGATGTTGCTAGACTCCAACTCATGGTTGTCCACATAATGAAGAATCACAAAGACCCTCTAGATGTTGCTAGATTCCAACTCTTTATGATTCTTCATTTAATGAAGAATCACAAAGACCCTCTAGATGTTGCTAGACTCCAACTCATGGTTGTCCACATAATGAAGAATCACAAAGACCCTCTAGATGTTGCTAGATTCCAACTCTTATGGTTCGCCACCTAATGAAGAGTCATGAAGGTCCTCTAGATGTTGCTAGACTCCAACTCTTATGGTTCTTCATGTAATGAAGAATCATGAAGGCCCTCTAGATGTTGCTAGACTCCAACTCTTATGGTTCTTCAGCTAATGAGGAATCACAAAGGCCCTCTAGATGTTGCTAAACTGCCAACTCCCATCATCCCTCAACATGTTGTGTTTTTTCATTCAACTTCACAGCTGACTTCCTGTAAGACCCACTTCAAGAAGTGATGAACCCCAATAAGGCACATGCTGGTTTCCCAAACCATGCTGCCGTCATAGGGAAAGTCAACTTTGGCCACTGTTCAAAGACAGACCCTAGAGGGCAACCCAAGTGGATTTGCAGAACCAGGATCCTGAGTGACTGAATTCCTCTGGAATCATGAAGATTTCCTAGATCAGAAGTTCCCAACCTTTGGGCCTCCAGGTGTTTAGTACTTTAACTTCCAGAAATCCCAGCCAGCTTACTAGCTAGGACCTGAAGTCCAGAACATCTGGAGTTCCAAAGGTTAGGAACTACAGTCCTAGATGTTGCTAGACTACAACTCCTATTCCTCCCAACTAATGTGGAATCACAAAGGCCCTCTAGATCAGTGGTTCTCAACCTGGAGTCCCCAGATGTTTTTGGCCTTCAACTCCCAGAAATCCTAACAGCTGGTAAACTGGCTGGAATTTCTGGGAGTTGTAGGCCAAAAACATCTGGGGACCCCAGGTTGAGAACCACTGCTTTAGATGTTGCTAGACTCCCAACTCCTATCATTCCTCAGCATGTTGTGTTTCTCCATTTAACTTCACTCTACAGCTGACTTCCTGTAAGACTATCTTGACGAACCCTAATAAGACACATGCCAACTTCCTAAACCATGCTGCTGTCACAGGAAAAGTCAGCCTTGGCCACTGGTCAAACAAAGATTGAAGAGGGCAACCCAAGTGGATTTGCAGAACCAGGATTCTGAGAGATCGGATTCCTCTGGAATAGACAATATCCAATGAATACTATCCCACATCCAATGTATGAAAAAATGCAACTGAACATACCTTGACGTTATTCTCTAAGACAGTGGTTCTCAACCTGTGGGTCCCCAGATGTTTTGGCCTTCAACTCCCAGAAATCCTAACAGTGGGTAAACTGGCTGGGATTTCTTGGAGTTGTAGGCCAAAACACCTGGGGACCCACAAGTTGAGAACCACTGGCCTAATATATTTAATTCTGAATGCCGACAACCCTTCTGCCACGCCTTTCTGTTATCTGGGTGGCCAAAGGAAACTTGCTCCCACCCTCTATTCTCCATTTCATAGGTTTAATAGTCTCCAGTATAGGATCTTCTCTGGTCTATGTGGACATCTCCATTCTCAATCCAAGACTCATAGCCACTCTTCACCCACAACAGTGATTTTCAACCTGTGGGTCCCCAGGTGTCTTGGCCTACAACTCCCAGAAATCCCAGCCAGTTTACCAGCTGTTAGGATTTCTGGGAGTTGAAGGCCAGAACATCTGACCCACAGGTTGAGAACCACTGACCTACAAGAATCCTGCAACTGAAACTCACTTCAGAATTGTGGAAGAGGGCCAGGATATAGGGAAAGAAGGACTCCTTTCTTTGCCACCTAAACGTTAGGATATGGTGGAGATTTGAGATGGGGACACATCTCATCATCCGCCCAAGTAAAGGTAGACCAGGATGACATCAGCCAACCTGTAATAGTTAAACTGAGATGGAAAAGAATCAAATTTTCACATCTACTGGAGGAACGAAGTTGGGTGAAGGCACCTAGAGAGCTTCAATAAACAAATTGGGGGACCAGAAGTTATCTCAGAACAGATGTGGGGAAAGAATTCCAGCTGTCATCCTTTGTTCCGGTGCTCCATTTCTTAGCATCCCAGATAAAGTGTCTCTCCAGTAAAAAACAAAACGGGAGAACCAACACCCAAACCCACCACCCTCCCATTGTGAAAGACAGACTGAGAAAAGGTGCAAAGGACAAGGGCTGGGGGAGCGACTCAAGTCGTGGCTCCAAAGGCCTAGAAAGTTCAACCCTGCTTCCAAGAGGCAGATGCTTCTCTCCGTCCTTTCTCCAATCCAACAAGGAGGCAATGTCCTCCGAAGGGACCCAGTGCATACAAAGGAAGGGTGTTATGGGACCAATCTACGGGCACTTACCTCCCTCACCTCCCCGCCCCCTATTTTGCAGTGTCAGCCTCTTGGTGTTTAGGTAGTCAAGAGAAAACCTCTCTCGTAAGCAAGTGAGGGTCACTATTCCTAGAATTGAGTCTGTACCCCCTCACTGTTGTCTGTGACCCCGGGGCTGTTTTCCGAGGATGGCTCGGCTTTGACCTCCTGGACCAAAGCAGCCACTTCTCCTGTTTCCTTGTCACCCGGTTCAAGGTGCTCTTCTCGGGAAGGTGGTTCAGCTTCAGATGTGGTGTCTGTGTCTTCTGGTTTATTTCCTTGACGTTCAGAAGAACCTTCCGGGAGATGGTCACCGGTCACTTGCTCAGCTTCACCTGGTTTCTCCTCCTCCTTTTCCCTCGGCTCCGCAACAACCTTGCTGTCTTGGACAACGGTGCCATTGCTTAGCTGTTCCTCAGCTTTCCCAGCAACAGCGACGGGAGACTCCACTTGGAACTCCTTCACCAACATCGTACGCAGCTCCTTCAGGCTGTTGGGGGAGCCTGGGGTCGGGCTGGTTTCCAATTCCTCCGGCTCTGGTGCATCCGGTGACCTCTCCAAGGAGGTGACATCATAAGGCAGGCTCCCTTCATCCGTGTGGATGACGGACACCACTTGCTTGGCCCGGCGTTGCTTCTCGTCCGACAGGTCCGAATCGGCCTCACCGAATTCTTCCCCCCAATTGATGGGCGCATCCTCCCCTAGCAAATGCAGGTTGGGGTCGCTGTTGTGCATCACAATGCTGTCACGATACAGGTTGTGCTTCCGCTGCACGGCTGCCTCCTTCACAGCTGAAATGAATAAAATAAATAGTGTTCCCTCGCTTAATAATAATAATAATAATAATAATAATAATAATAATAATAATCTATATAAATAAAAATGTAATGTTCATTTGTGGGATTAACATAACTCAAAAACCACTGGACGAATTGACACCAGATTTGGACACAAGACACCTATCAGGCCAACAAGTGACCCTCACGCATAAAAACACTGAAAAACACAGCAGAAGGGACACAAAAAGCAAAAAAAAAAATACATTACAACGAACGTGCAAAACCACATATATATACACAAACACACATATACACACACATATATGCATATATACACACAAAACATATACATGGAAGGAAGGAAGGAAGGAAGGAAGGAAGGAAGGAAGGAAGGAAGGAAGGAAGGAGAGAAGAAGGGAAGGAGATAAGGTAAGAAAGAAAAGGGTAGAGAAGGAGGGAAGGAGAGAAGAAGGGAGAGAAGGGAAAGAAGGCGGGAAGAAGAGAAAGAAGGAAAGAAAGAAGGGTAGAGAAGGAAGGCAGGAGAGAAAGAGGGAAGGAGAGAAGGAAGAAAGGAAGGAAGGAAGGAAGGAAGGAAGGAAGAGTAGAGAAGGAAGGAAGGAGAGAAGGAGGGAAGGAGAGAAGGAAAGAAAGAAAGGTAGAGAAGGAAGGAAGGAGAGAAAGAGGGAAAGAAGGAGGGAAGGAGGGAAAGAAGGGTAGAGAAGGAAGGAAGGAGAGAAGGAGGAAGAGAATGAAATAAAAAAGTGAAAGAGGGAAGGAAGGAGAGGAGGAACGAAAGAAAGGGGGGAGGAAAGAAGGAAAGAGACAAGGAATCATGGAATCAAAGAGCAAAGAAAGTGAGAAAAGAAACAGGTAGAGAGGGAAGAAAGAAGAAGGGAAAGAAAAGGAGGGGAGAGAAGAGGGAGAGAAGGAAGGAGAGAAAGAAGGAGGCAAGGTTGGCCACAGCAACGCGTAGCAGGTACAGCTAGTCTATATAAATAAAAATGTAATGTTAGTTTGTGGGATTAACAGAACTCAAAAACCACTGGACGAATTGACACCAAATTTGGACACAAGACACCTAACAACCCAATGTATGTCCTTCACTCAAAAAAAATTATTTTGTCACTTGGGAGTTGTAGTTGCTGGGATTTATAGTTCACCTACAATCAAAGAACATTCTGAACCCTACCAACGATGGAATTGAACCAAACCTGGCACACAGTTCTCCCATGACCAACAGAAAATACTGGGTTTGGTGGGTTGTGTCCTTTGGTTTTGGAGTTGTAGTTCACCTACATCCAGAGATCACTGTGGACTCAAACAATGATGGATCTGGACCAAACTCCACAAGAATACTCAATATGCCCAAATGTGAACACTGGTGGAGTTTGGGGAAAATAGAATCTTGACATTTGGGAGTTGTAGTTGCTGGGATTTATAGTTCAGCTACAATCACAGAGCATTCTGAAGCCCACCAACGATAGAATTGGGCCAAACAGCAAAAAGGGACTTCCTTCTCACCCATCATAATGTCCTTCATGACAGACTGGAGCACCACCTCTTCGTAGGTGTTCTCCACCAGGATGAAGCGGGCAAAGTCCTCAAATATCAGCTCCTGGAATCTTCCCAGATCCTGTTGGGAGAAAAGGTGTCAGTAAAAAGCCAAGGATTACAAGGGGCAGGCATGAAAAAATGGTCCCTAAATAATCCTCTGGGACAGTGGTTTCCAACCTGTGGTCTGTAGACTACCAGTGGTCCGCAAGAACTAAAATATGGCCCACTGCCTCATCGTTACTACACCATTGCAATAATAATAATAATAATAATAATAATAATAATAATAATAATAATACTCTTTATTTATACCCCACCACCATCTCCTCAATGCGGACTCGGAGGAGCTTACATGGGGCACGGACAACATGTTACAGCAAAATAAAACCAGAACATAAACAACAAGCAACATCATCAAAATTACATAGGAAAAAAAAGTATAAACACAGTAACAAAGTAACATTCCAGTAAACACAATCATGATGACAGCAACTAGTCTCACGAAACCCTCTTATAGTGCTGAGTCTTATTAAATATAGTTTTTTGTGGGTGAGCACCCCAAATGCCTTGGTTAGACCACAGCTGGAATATTGTGTCCAATTCTGGACATCACAATTGAAGAGAGATGTTGACAAGTTGGAATGTGTCCAGAGGAGGGCGACTAAAATGATCAAGGGTCTGGAGAACAAGCCCTATGAGGAGCGGCTTAAAGAGCTGGGCATGTTTAACCTGAATAAGAGAAGGATGAGAGGAGACATGACAGTCATGTATAAATATGTGAGAGGAAGTCATAAGGAGGAGGAAGTGAACTTGTTTTTTGTTGCCCTGGAGACTAGGACGCAAGGGAGCAATGGCTTCAAACTACAAGAAAGGAGATTCCATCTGAACATTGGGAAGGTTTTTCCGAATGCGCCAGCTGTGCCCGTACCTTGGGAAGTCTGACTTGGCCACGGTAGTCCACACTCTGGTTACATCCCGTATACATTACTGCAATGCGCTCTACGTGGGGTTGCCTTTGAAAACAGTTCGGAAGCTGCAAATGGTCCAGCGTGTGGCAGCCAGGTTGCTGACAAGAGTGGCGCTCAGGGAGTATACTACTCCTCTCTTGCACCAGCTCCACTGGCTGCCAGTTTGCTACCGGGCACAATTCAAAGTGCTGGCTTTAGCCTATAAAGCCCTAAACGGTTCTTACCTATCCGAACGCATCTCTTCCTACAAACCCACTAGGAACTTGAGATCGTCCGAGGAGGCCCTGCTCTCGATCCCGCCTGCTTCGCAAGCACGTTTGGTAGGGATGAGAGATAGGGCCTTCTCTGTGGTGGCCCCTCGGCTGTGGAACTCCCTGCCTAGGGATATTAGATCAGCCCCCTCTCTCCTGACCTTTCTAAAAAGACTGAAAACTTGGCATTTGGAACTTTAGAATAAACAGACAAACTTGAATCGGAAAATGACCCAGGAACGGCCAAGACGATGGAACGGATGAGGATTTGAATGCGAGGACAGAGTTTTTAATTTTTAATTATTTATTATTTTTATGTTCTAAATATACTGTAATGTTTCTTTTTTGCTTTTTATCAATGTATGTATTTTATATGGCATCGAATTGTGCCAACTTTGTATGCCGCTCTGAGTCGCCTTCAGGCTGATATGGGCAGGATAGAAATAATCATAGAATCATAGAATCACAGAGTTGGAAGAGACCTCATGGGCCATTCAGTCCAACCCCTTTCCGCCAAGAAGCAGGAATATTGCATTCAAATCACCCCTGACAGATGGCCATCCAGCCTCTGTTTAAAAGCTTCCAAAGAAGGAGCCTCCACCACACTCCGGGGCAGAGAGTTCCACTGCTGAACGGCTCTCACAGTCAGGAAGTTCTTCCTCATGTTCAGATGGAATCTCCTCTCTTGTAGTTTGAAGCCATAGTTCTGTGTCCTAGTCTCCAGGGAAGCAGAAAACAAGCTTGCTCCCTCCTCCCTGTGACTTCCTCTCACATATTTATACATGGCTATCATCTCTCCTCTCAGCCTTCTCTTCTTCAGGCTAAACATGCCCAGCTCCTTAAGCTGCTCCTCATAGGGCTTGTTCTCCAGACCCTTGATCATTTTAGTCGCCCTCCTCTGGACACATTCCAGCTTGTCAATATCTCTCTTGAATTGTGGTGCCCAGAACTGGACACAATATTCCAGGTGTGGTCTAACCAAAGCGGAATAGAGGGGTAGCATAACTTCCCTGGACCTAGACACTATGCTTCTATTGATGCAGGACAAAATCCCATTGGCTTTTTTTGCCACCACATCACATTGGTGGCTGTTCATGAGGACTCAAAGATCTTTTTCACAGGTCCTGCTCTCGAGCCAGCCATTGTCCTCCATTCTGTATCTTTACATTTCTATTTTCCTGCCAAAGTGGAGTATCTTGCATTTGTCCCCGTTGAACTTCATTTTGTTAGTTTTGGCCATTCATCTCTCTAATCTGTCAAGATCGTTTTGAATCCTGCTCCTGTCCTCTGGACTATTGGCTATCCCTCCCAATTTGGTGTCGTCTGCAAACTTGATGATTCTGCCTTCTAGCCCTTCATCTAAGTCATTAATAAAGATGTTGGACAGGACCAGGACGGTTTGTTTGTAAACAAACAAACAAACAAACTTACTGACTGTGAGAGCCGTTCAGCAGTGGAACTCTCTGCCCTGGAGTGTGGCGGAGGCTCCTTCTTTGGAAGCTTTTAAACAGAGGCTGGATGGCCATCTGTCGGGGTGCTTTGAATACGATTTTCCTGCTTCTTGGCAGAATGGGGTTGGACTGGATGGCCCATGAGGTCTCTTCCAACTCTATGATTCTACTGTAAATAACCAATCTGAATCTAAAGTTGATCACAAACTGATTCATAACCCTTTTGGTGGTCCCTGGTCAAAAAAAGGGTTGGGAATCACTGCTCTAGGAGATGTATGAGACATTTCCTTGCCATGTTTTGGTCCTTCCAGGCCATTTTGAACCCAATAGATGACTTCTTCTTACAACTCTCAGAGTCTTCCAGCCATTGGAAGATTCTGGGAGTTATGGGCCAAGAATGTGATAATTTTCAACCTTTGGGGGTCTCTCCCTTGCTTACCCCTTTGCAGGTGGGAGCCAGTTTCTTCAGCAAGAAGGGAATCGTGATCTGCAGGAGGGCCTCCCGGAAGAACTTCTTCCTCACCGTGCTGCTGTCGTAGTCGTATTTCTGGCGAGAAAGGAGGAAACAAAGGAAGAAATATTACATTATCAAGGGGGTAAAGAGGGATAAGAAAATCCAGAATGAAAACTATAAGGAACAGCCTATACTCTGTAATGTAAAATGGTTCAAGTCCAGTCTATCTTTGTGACAGCATCTCCCCCTATGAACCAAGGTGGGCTCGAAGATCTGCCAAGAAGGCCCTCCTCTTGGTCCCACCACCGTCAAAGCACAGTTGGTGGGAACAAGGGAGAGAACCTTCTTGGTGGTGGCCCTCTGACTTCAGAACACCCCCCCCCCCCCCAGGTTTATTAGGCTAGCATCCACACTGTCCTCCTTCTGTAGGAACCTGAAGACCTGGCTCTTCCAACAAGCTTTTGAGAACACCTAGTCCCTAGTTGTCCTGCACAATTGATACACACTTCATCTCATGCTCTCATTCCATTGTTAGAGCTCTGCACTTATCCCATTCCCTTGTCCTATTATTATTATTATTATTATTATTATTATTATTATTATTATTAGAAACCCAACAAGATGAGTCCACAGCAGACACTCTGCTGGCTGTTGTATTGGATCACATGTCGGACACTTCCCAAGTGTCTAGGACTGTGTGATGTATCGGCAAATAATGCATCCAGATCCCAGTAAGGTAGCCTTCTGCAGCTACGAGATGGTAATCTTGTCAGCGCCAATTGTGTTTAAGGGCAGGCCAAGGTCTTTAGGCACTGCGCCCAGTGTGCCGATCACCACTGGGACCACCTTTACTGTCTTGTGCCACAGTCTTTGCAATTATTATTATTATTATTATTATTATTATTATTATTATTATATTACCCTGTGTTGACAGCGAGGATGGTTCTGGTGCATGTTATTTCTCCAGAGGGGCACATACACTGTGCCGATCACCTCTGGGACCACCTTTACTGGCTTGTGCCAGAGTCTTTGCATTTGATATTATTATTCACACCTAGCTCCAGCAGACAAGAGTCCTTTGTCCCATCCTGGTCATTCCACAGATATATAAACTCTTTTTCCTAGTTCCAACAGACCTCACTACCTTTAAGGATGCTTGCCATAGATGCAGGCGAAACGTCAGGAGAGAATGCCTCTAGACCATGGCCATATAGCCCGAAAAAACCTACAACAACCCATTATTATTATTATTATTATTATTATTATTATTATTATTATTATATTACCCTGTGTTGACAGTGGGGATGGTTCTGGTACATGTCATTTCTCCAGAGGGGCACATACACTGTGCCGATCACCTCTGGGACCTCCTTTACTGGCTTGTGCCAGAGTCTTTGCAATTATTATTATTATTATTATTATTATTATTATTATTATTATTATATTACCCTGTGTTGACAGCGAGGATGGTTCTAGAGCATGTTATTTCTCCAGAGGGACACATACACTGTGCCGATCACCTCTGGGATCACCTTTACTTGCTTTGCAATTATTATTATTATTATTATTATTATTATTATTATTATTATTATTTTACCCTGTGTTGACAGCGAGGCTGGTTCTAGTGCATGTTATTTCTCCAGAGAGACGCCTACACTACACAGGGAAATATACTAGGTAGCTTAGTGGGGCCCCAATTTGGCAACTGGTTCCAGCAAAGCAGCCCTACCTTGAGCACACGCTCCAGGATGCGTTGGATGGTTTTGCACAACTCGTCTTTGCTGAGTGACTTCCCCAGCTCCTGATGAAGGAGTGTCTCAAAGGTGTAGATGGTGTCATCCATTTGCTGCACCGTGAGAAGACAGAAACAAACAAAAACACACATAGAGAATACAACTCCCCTGTTACGTCAGCTCCACTGGCTGCTGGTCTGCTACGGAGCACAATTCAGAGTGCTGGCATTAGCCTATAAAGCTCAGAATGGCTCCAAACATATATCACTCTATGAACTGGTTAGAGAGTTAAGATCCACGGGGGAGGCACTGCTCTCGGTCCCCATCACAAGTGCGACTGGTGGGGCCTTCTCAGTGGTGGCCCCTCAGCTATGGAACTCCCTCCCCAGGGATATCAGTTTGGCCCCTTCCCTCCTAGACTTTAGAGTGAAAACCTAGTTATCGAATGAGACGTTTGGATTGCCATTGGGTGGTGCAACAGAGAATTGGCAAAACTGTATCAACGAAAATGACCCTTGAGTTTGGTATCATGGCTTTTAATTCATTTGATGGTTGTTTATATGTTTTTATTGCATTTTTTGTATAAGATGTATTGCTTTCTATCTGATTGTATATGTGGCACTGTCTCCCAAAGCAGTTACTCTACTCTGTATTCAAGAGCGGAAAACGTAATGTTGGTGGACAGAAAAAGAGATTTAAAGATGGACTCAAAGCCAACCTTAAAATCTCTGGCATAGACACTGAGAACTGGGAAGCCTTGGCCCTTGAGTGCTCTAAGTGGAGGTCAGCTGTGACCAGCAGTGCTGCATTATTCAAAAAGGCACGAATGGAGAGTGAAGGGAGAAACGTGCCAAGAGAGAAGCATATCAAGCCAACCCTGACCAGGACCACCTTCTGTCTGGAATCAGGAAAACATGCGGGAGAACATGCAGATCAAGAATAGGGCTCCACAGTCACCTACGGACACCACATCTGGAATACAATCATCCTCAAGCTACAAGGGATTGTCTAAGTAAATAATATGTGGCACTGCACTGGGATTGTGGCGCAACTGGCTGAGTGTCAGCTGCATTAAGATCACTCTGATCACTCTGACCAAAAGGTCATGAGTTCGAAGCCAGCCCGGGTTGGAGTGGGTTTCCAACCAATTGTGTGTAGCCTGTTGTTGACCTTTGCAACCCGAAAGACAGTTGCATCTGCCAAGTAGGAAAATAAGGTACCACCTTAAAAAGTGTGGGGAGGCTAAATTAACTGAGGCCATAAAGAAGACTCCAGCAAAGCATTCCAGCGGGGAAGCATGCGGGGAATGCGGAAGTGCTTCATCAGCGTCGCAGATGGACAATAAAAGCGACAGGAAAAAAGTTAAATAGCCTCTGTGTATGTCTGTATATGTTTGTATGTCAAAAATTGGCATTGAATGTTTGCCATATATGTGTACACTGTAATCTGCCCTGAGTCCCCTGCGGGGTGAGAAGGGCGGAATATAAAAGCTGTAAATAAGTAAATAATAAATAAATTGAATATTGCCATGTTGTAAACCAATCTGAGTGCCCCTTGCAGGGAGAGAAAGCGGGGTATACATATAGTAAACAAACAAACAAATTATTCTAATGCCAAGAGGGGAACTGTGCACAGGATGCAATACTAACTATGTTGAATTGGTTGAGACTCTATGATGAGATATTCATTGAAAAACTAGAGCAAAATGTGCTATTGCTGGGTGTTCCTGTCGAAGTTTTGACAGTTTAATAAACTTTTCCCATGTATTTTTTGTGATAGAATCAATTAGGAAATGGCATTTATAACCCAGGAACACAGATTGTGTTACATAGTGTGATTTGGTTCAGCAGCCTCTTCGACTCCGTCTTCTGCTCCAACCGAGTGTTCACACACTTTGCGGATTCAACCCACCAAAGAACAGAGGGAAGAGAATATGCAACGCAAAGAATAGGCTTTACATAGAACGTGCACAAATGCTCTCCCAGCGCTAGAGGGTGCTGCTACTACTTCAATTTTGAGGACATTTTCTTCTTCTTGGTTTGCTTTCTTTTGCTTTATTATATTTATTATGACGTGCTTTCCATCTTAAGAACAGACAAGCATCTCGAGCTCTGAGTATGACTTGGGAAGCCATCCCACTGGAGCATTGCAGCACATCCAAATACCTGGGAGTGACCCTGGACCATTATGTATGTATGTATGTATGTATTTATTTAAAACTTTTATATTCCACCCTTCTCACCTTGCAGGAGACCCACGCAGAGCACAACATGTATATGACAAACATTGAATGCCGGGACATAAAACCATAAATATATACAAACAAAATATCACTTATATTCACATTAAAAGTTGCTTAAAAACCATGCTCTCACTTATAAGAAGCATTGCTTGAATATCAAGCCAAAAGTGGGTGCTAGAAATAATATCATACAAAAGCTGACTGGTACAACCTCGGGATCACAACCAGACACAGTGAAGACATCTGCCCCGTTGCTTTGCTTCTCTGTTGCCGTAGGGATACCAAGGTGCTTGTCTATAAAGCTATTGTCCTCCTAACCCTGCTCTATGCCTGCGAAACGTGGACTGTCTACAGACGTCACATGCAACTCCTGGAAGGATTCCATCAGCGCTGCCTCCGGAAAATCCTGCAAATCTCTTGGGAAGACAAGCGGACAAACGTCAGCGTGCTGGAAGAAACAAAGACCACCAGCATTGAAGCGATGGTCCTCTGCCATCAACTCCGCTGGACCGGCCACGTTGTCCGGATGCCTGACCACCGTCTCCCAAAGCAGTTGCTCTACTCTGAACTTAAGAACGGAAAACGGAATGTTGGTGGGCAGGAAAAGGGATTGAAAGATGGCCTCAAAGCCAACCTTAAAAACTCTGGCGTAGACACTGAGAACTGGGAAGCCCTGGCCCTTGACCACTCCAGCTGGAGGTCAGCTGTGACCAGCAGTGCTGCAGAATTCGAGGAGGCACGAGTGGAGGGTGAAAGAGAGAAACGTGCCAGGAGGAAAGCGCGTCAAGCCAACCCCGACTGGGACCGCCTTCCACCTGGAAACCAATGCCTTCACTGTGGGAGAAGATGTGGGTCAAGAATAGGGCTCCACAGCCACCTACAAACCCACAAAAATAGTAATCAAGGAAGACCATCTTACTCGTCCAACGAGGGATCGCCTAAGTAAAAGTAAGCTGCTGAATATGCATGCCCAGTGTGGCATGGCATCTCACCATGTTAAAACAGTGGATGGGACTCTTAAGGAGACATGCCGCACTATCACAGGATGTCTACGCCCTATACCGCTGGAGAAATTACACTGTCAGGCGGTATCGCACCACCTGGCTTCTGTTGGGAAGTAGCAGCCTGTAATGAAAGGACCAAGACATTGATATCTCTGGCCTATCCTCTATTTGAATATCAGCCAGCATGTCAACGACATCAGTCAAGAAACAGCTTCCTAGGATCTACAGAGAGACTTCCAGGAACACCTCAGCAAGCGAGAGTCCAAAAGTGGCAGGCTAAAACCCAAATCTTCAATCAGTGGCTGAGCCCAGATGAGAGACTCCCTTCTGCGCACACAGAAGACTGGGCGACTTGGAAGGCACAGAACAGACTGCGCTCTGGCACCACGAAATGCAGAGCCAACCTTAAGAAATGGGGCTACAAAGTGTAATCAATGACATGCAAGTGTGGAGAAGAGCAAACCACAGACCACTGACTACAATGCGGTTTGAGCCCTGCCACATGTACAATGGAGGACTTTCTCACAGCGACACCAGAGGCACTCCAGGTGGACAGCTTCTGGTCAAAGGACATGTAGTGGTCCTTACTTTGAAAGTAGTTATTATGCTCCAGAAACTTGGATATGGATGATATGTGGAGGGCCACCTGTTCCATACTTGGACAAGGTTTTGTTGCTTGCTTACCTGTCTCATCAGGATCTGGGCCCTTTGCTTGAACACCGAAGCGCTGGACACATCAAACCTCTGCTGCAGCCCTTCTAATTTCAGCTGGTCCATCTTCTCATAGCAGGGTTGCATCTTCACTGGGTGGAAAGCCAGCTGCGAAAGTTTCGCCATGTACTTTTGGGGAGGAAAGGAGGAGACAGAAAAAGAGAAGTCAGACAGGATAAGCCCCATTGCACACTAACCAGTGTATAGATATATATGTATCCAAGAGTCTTGAACGAGACCAATCTCCACCTTCCAAGGAGTACAATCTCACAAAGGTATTGCTGTTTTGTGGATTTTTAGAGGTTGGAGCTCGTGGCATGGCACACACAGCTCCGCTGGACATACCATTCAACCAAGGTGTTGCTGTATCAATCAATCAATTTATTAACCAAGGGCACAACAACATCTGTTACAGAATTCCAATATGCCAATGATAACGTAGTCTGTGCACATTCAGAAGAAGACCTACAAGCCACTCTAAACACCTTTTCAGAAGCATACAAGAAGCTCAGTCTCTCATTGAACATTGAGAAAACCAAAGGGCTCTTCCAGCAGTCACCAGTCAATCCCTCTCCAATGCCAGAAATACAACTTAATGGTGTAACATTAGAAAATGTTGGTCATTTCCGCTCCCTTGGCAGCCACCTCTCCACAAAAGTCAACATTGACACTGAAATACAACACCGCCTGAGCTCTGTGAGTGCAGCATTTTTCTGAATGAAGCAAAGAATGTTTGAGGATCAGGACATCCATAGGGAGACCAAGGTGCTTGTTTATAAAGCTACTGTCCTCCCAACCTTGTTCTACACCTGGAAAACATGGGTTGTATGTCTACAGACATCACACTTAACTCCTGGAGCAATTCCATCAGCAGTGCCTCCAAAAAATCCTACAAATCTCTTGGGAAGACAGGTGGACAAATGACAGCATGCTGGAAGAAGCAAAGACCACCAGCATTGATGCAATACTCCTCCGAGGATTGGCCATGTCGTCCGAATGGCCAGTCACCATCTCCCAAAGCAATTACTCTACTCCCAACTCAAGGATAGAAAGCGGAATGTTGGTGGACATGAAAAGAGATTTAAAGACAGGCTTAAAGCCAACCTTAAAAACTGTGGCTTACTTAGGCGATCCCTCGTAGTCTGAGGATTATGGTCCTCCAAGTGTAGTATCTTGGCAGTGGATCCATACGTGACTGTGGAGCCTTATTCTTGATCTGCATCTTCTCCCACAGTGAGGGCATCGGTTTCCAGGTGGAAAGTGGTCCCGGTTGGCGTTTGCTTGACGCGCCTTCCTCTTGGCACGTTTCTCTTTTTCGCCTTCCATTCGTGCCTATTCAAATTCTACAGCACTGCTGGTCACAGCTGACCTCCAGCTGGAGGGCTCAAGGGCCAGGGCTTCCCAGTTCTAAGTGTATATGCCAAAGATTTTAAGGTTGGCTTTGAGCCCATCTTTAAATCTCTTTTCCTGCCCACCAACATTCCGTATTCTGTTCTTGAGTTCGGAGTAGAGCAACTGCTTTGGGAGATGGTGGTCGGGCATCCGGACAACATGACCAGTCTAGCGGAGTTGATGGCGGAGGACCATCACTTCAATGCTGGTGGTCTTTGCTTCTTCCATCACACTGACATTTGTCCGCTTGTCTTCCCAAGAGATTTGCAGGATTTTCCGGAGGCAGCACTGATGGAATTGTTCCAGGAGTTGCATGTGACGCCTGTAGACAGTCCGCATTTCGCAGGCATATCACAGGGTTGGGAGGACAATAGCTTTATAAACAAGCATCTTGATATCCCTACGGATGTCCCGGTCCTCAAACACTCTCTGCTTCATTTGGAAAAAAGCTGCACTTGCAGAGCTCGGGCAGTGTTGTATTTCAGTGTCAGTGTTGACTTTTGTGGAGAGGTGGCTGTCAAGGTCGCGGAAATGGTCAACATTTTCTAATGTCTAATGTGGCATTGACACCGAGAACTGGGAAGCCCTGGCCATTGAAGGTCATGTAGTCTGACCCCTTTTGGAAAGGTTATTTAGCCCAAAAAAGTGAGCATTCGAGTCAATATGGGCTACCTTTTCCTTCCCTCGCCCATTACCATCTCCTCCATCTTACCTCCCCCAGCTTCTCCGTTCCTCCTTCATTGACAATGTTTAAGTTCATGTCAGTGACCTCTTTGAAGAAGACTTCTCGGACCTCAGCAAAGCCCTGGCTGGTGGGGATCATCAGGGCCTCTAGGATGGAAGCGATGTAAGGTTGGACGTGGTTCCGGACACAGATCTCAGCTTTGGAGAAGACAGATGCTGGGCGGGAGGAAACAACAACAATGTTAAGACTGAAACAGGTGGACAGGTATCAGTGGTTGGTATAAAGTTTCAACCCATACTCTCAGAACCTCATGATGATGATGATGATGATGAATCTTTATTTATATCCCGCCACCACCTCCCGAAACGGACTCAGGGAGGGGGGGGGGAGTCTTATAAAAACACGTAGTAGTGCCACAAAATACACAAAGTACTGTAAGATACATATAACGGTGTTAATTTACATAAAATATATGTGTAAAAAAGTATATAAAACCCCGAGTTTAAATAAAATACTAAAATGCAGCAATAGCTACAGATTAAAATAGGCTGTATTAATTTCAGCCACATAAAGTGTAGAAGTCAGACAATTTGCTCTAACTAATGTTTTAACCATATTTGAAGGCCTGCTTGAAGAGCCATGTTTTCAGGTTTTTCTGTGTGGGGGCAAGCCTAATTTCTCTGGCGAAGGTGTTCAAAAGCCGAGGGGCAACCACCGAGAAGGCCTTCTCTCTCATCCTCACCAACTGCACTTGAAATGGAGGTGGAACCGAGAGGAGGATACAGAATGCATATTGGGAATGGCATTTTAATTTTGTTTTACTGAGTATGGGGCCACGCAATGCAAAGATGGTGCCCAGTTACCTACCTCTGATTTTGCTGGCCAAGTGCTCTTTGGACTGGATAATCTGATCCATGTCTGTGCGGATGGTGCCCTTCAGCTTGGGGACCTGAAGCTCGCACGTGGTCACCATCGCGTCGTAACGAGCCTTCGTCTGATCATAGATCATCTTGTACACAGCATCGGAGACCTACCAAAAAGAGGCAGAGAAGTTTAGGATTTAGGCAGGGAGAGAACTCTTGTTGGAAGTATTGTTGGAAGAGCTCAGCGTCCCACTCACTCTTTTCTGCTTTGGTCAGGCCCCACCTGGAATACACCTGGCCTCCCTAGGAATCTCGAAATCTGTAGGCCCTCCGTAATGAATCCCTTACCTTGGCAAGAGCAGTTTGGCTTTTTGAAGAAACAGTTTGGGGACAGTCTTTTGTAGAGTATTCAGGAATAGCTATAGAGAAATATAGCTAGAATACTGTGTGGAGCAGCACCCTTTAGTGGTCTGTTCTTTCCTTAAGGAAAGCTAGGTCAGGTGTTTGGCTAGATTCCTAAGGGGGATTTTGGGAGTTACTTTCAGAGATTCATTTCCTGAAGTAATGTGTTGTAACTTTTATGTGTTGTAACTTTTAAGACTTGAAACCCAGGACTTTTTAAGATCTTTGCTCAAACGTAACCACAAGCTTCTTGTACTAGTATTTTACTGAAACCAATACGCATTTGTACCTGAAATATTCAAGTCTGTTCAATAAACGTTCTTGTTATTTTTATCAACTTACATAAGCCTCTGTGTGAATACCTTTGTGGTCAAAGCATTATTCCTATTCAGCTTTCAGCAGTCTCTAAGAACACTATAGTATTACAGAGTGAGTTACTGAACAACCTCTCAAGAATACCTCAGCCTATTTTTTGTTAATATGGTGGCAGCAGAAATCTTTTGAAGAATCATTTCAAGTCTCTCAGTCCCAGTAGTTCCCAGTTCCTAACTTTTAAATATACAGCTTGTTTATCAACAACCATACTCCCTCTATATTTTGGGGAGCTAGCCAGTAGTGGAGGTGTGCCTCGTTATAATTTGGCTGAGCAGTGTGGAGTTGGGATTATTTTTTTCTATATTTTCCCACCTGATAAACCAATTTTAAAATCTCTACTACCACTCGGCTGCTGTGATTGTTATATTTGGTACAGCGGTTTGGATCGTTATACCCTCCTATGTGACACTGGTCAACTTCCATCAGAGGTTGACCGTTGAGTCAAATGAGAGGACTTCTACATTCCTAAAAAGGTGCACTGGATGACTGAGGGACACCTGGAAATATGTTCCCTCAAATCAGACAAAACAAAATAGAATCATAGAACCATAGAGTTGGAAGAGGTAGCCAGAAGAAAATTGGTCTTATTCCAGTAGTGTCTATCTACGTAGGTCCAGATGTGGACAATTTATCCATAAACATATTCAGAGGAGCATTGGAAAGGCTGCTCACCTGGATCCACACTCGATGCCTCTCCTGGGCTTTGCCCTTCAGTCGAGGGCCAATCATATTCTTGAGCTCAGGAAGGAGTTCCTCCATCACCAAGTTGCACAAAACCTGGAAGGAGAAGAGAAATGCTTTTCCTGTGAGTTTATCCTGCAATGCAGCCTGCATGGCTCTTTTCGTCTTCACTCGATCTACCCAAGAAACTGAGTTGTATATGTTGAAGCTTTTTTTTGCAATTTATAATGTGGATTTCAAAGTATGTATGTATGCATGTTTAAAATGCATTGGCTATGTGCCGAGTGTAATGTATTCCTGAGTGGAAAGAGTTGACTGAACAATGGAGGGAACAGCATTCCTAGAGAGGTCATAAATCAAGTGAACAATGGAGGGAACAGCATTCCTAGAGAGGTCATAAATCAAGTGTATAGAACAAATGGATGCAGTGTTGCGCATCATACGTCGTATGTCACTTTGGAATGCAAGAGGTGTGGACTAGTACTGATAACAGTTAGTGAGCAATGTTACGATAGGACGGGAAAGAAGCAAGTTTACGATGTGCTGAGTGTTAAGTAGCTTCTAATGTATATAGCTGTAAAATAAAGTAGTTTATAGCCTAAGGTGGTTGTGATTGATCTGTTCCTGCCTTGCTGTGCTGCCGATGCCACTGACAGTATAGTGAAATCCGCCCACAGACCAAGCCTTAAGCAATCATGCTCTTGTTGTGGAAGAATGCACTTGGTTGAATTAGATGTCAATTCTGGAAAACAGATTAAATACCGTGCGTCGTATGATTTGCAATGGTATTAACCTATTTGTAGATTTATAGATTGTGTTTATGCGCCAGAGTTTGAAAAAGAAAGAAAGGACGGCTCCCCTTCCAGATTCACCTGTGTCTCGTTGCCACAGAGCATGTCCCAAGTGCCGTACTGTTCCTTTGATTGGCGATACATGCGGACGGCATCTGTGAAGGCAGGGGCTTCGACTTTGGAGTCCTCTGGGATTCCTGGAAAGCAACGAAAAGTGGCAAAGGGTCAGATAAATTCACTTGTTTCATCAAGGTAGGAAAGGAATGGACCTTATTTATTTATTTATTTACTTTATTTGTATACCGCTGTTCTCAGCCCTTAGGCGACTCACAGCGGTTAACAATAGTAGCAGCAAAAATTCAATGCGACAACAACAAGATATTAAAAACAATTAACACAATAACAGACTAATCAATTAACGACAATAACCATTCACTGGCGTCTCATAACTGAAAACATGATCCAACTCGTCATCCGTTGTTCCGTTCCTATATTCATTGCACTGCCTATTCAAACGCCTGTTCAAATAACCAGGTTTTCACTTTTCTCCGAAATACCATTAGCGATGGAGCCGATCTAATGTCCGTGGGAAGGGCGCTCCACAGCCGAGGGGCCACCACCGAGAAGGCCCTGTCTCTCGTCCCCGCCAACTGAGCCTGTGTTGCAGGCGGGATCGAGAGCAGGGCCTCCCCGAAAGATCTCAAAGTCCTAGTGGGTTCATAGGCAGAGATGCGATCGGATAGGTAACCTTAATGCCCCTCCCCTCAAAAAACAACAACAACAACAACAACAACAACAACAACAAACCCTTCTTAGCCCTTTGACTTACGCCTGAGCATCAAGAACACTCTTTTTGTGTTGTCGAGGGCTTTCATGGGTTGCTGTGAGTTTTCCAGCCATATGACCATGTTCCAGAAGCATTCTCTCCTGAACTCTTACCCACATATTTGACTGTCAGAAATATTTGTGGTCATGAAGGAACCTCACCCAAAAAAGCAAAAGAGTAAAACCAGAAAGGTTTGATTTCCCTTGTAAACATGAATGCAGCTTGGTTCACTTGCATCGAGATACCCACCAGATCTTCAGGATATTGCTTCCCAATAATAATAATAATAATAATAATAATAATAATAATAATAATATTAATAATAATAATAATACCTTATTTATACCCTGCCACCATCTCCCCAAGGGGACTTGGGGTGGCTTACATGAGGCCAGCTATACAACAGTGCAAGTATACAACATAAAAATACAACAATAAAATATAAGAAAGTAAGACAAAATACAAGAAACAGTATAAATAAGCACATCAGAACAATACAGAATCACAATATTTGAACACAGAAAGTTGATCACAGTGGGCAGGGCTAGTTGCAGAGATTAAAAATTTAAAAACACTGGGTGAGAGAGCAATGTAATGCATCTGGACAGGGGATCCAAGGGTTTACTTGGACTAACATGTAAAATCAAGAGATAAAAGTGGGATGTAATAATAATAATAATAATAATAATGATGATGATAATGATTGACAAGAAGCAACTAGAAAATCTGACACGATATGAGGATTTAAACTGCAAAGAGTCTGGCACAAGTCAGTCAAAGTGGTCCCAGTAGTGATCGGCACACTGGGTGCAGTGACTAAAGACCTTGGCCTGCACTTAAACACAATTGGCACTGACAAAATTACCATCTGCCAGCTGCAGAAGGCCACCTTACTAGGATCCACGCATGTAGCGGGGGGGGGGGGGGGGGCTGAGGGCTACAGCCCCCCCCCCAATTCTCATGGTGGTGCCTGGGTGCAGTGCCTAAAGGCCTTGGCCTGCACTCAAAAACAATCGGCACTGAGAAAATCATCATCTGTCAGCTGCAAAAGGCCACGCTACTGGGATCTGCACGTATTATTCGCCGACACATCACACAGTCCTAGACACTTGGGAAGTATCCGACGTGTGATCCAATACAACGGTCAGCATAATGATCTTGTTTGCTGTGTACTAATCTTGTGTATCAAATAATAATAATAATAATAATAATAATAATAATAATAATAATAATAAAGGTGACCAGGTGCGATACGTTCACCGCACCATCTTCGTCATTTGTCTTCAGATCCCAACATTCACACGTTTCCAAGGACCAAGCCAAGGAGGAAGCATTTGAAATAAGGGCCAGACTGAGCTCAGGAAAAGCCAAGGGGGAAAAAAAGTTAAAAATATGAGCCTTGAGTTGCATCTGTGCCGGCTCAGGAAACCAGGGCTAAATCCGCCAAAGGAGGAGGTATGTCCGGAGGGGCAGGCTGGCGGAAGTGGAGTCTCCCAAAGGAAATTGCCACATTTTGGCAAAGTCCACGGAGGGATGTGGGGAGAGGGGGGAAAGTGACTAAAAATAGCACTGTGTCACAACATTTGAAAATAAAATTCGTTCCTGGTTTGAAAGTCTTATTATCCCTGTTTGATTGTGTTGTGCTCACTTTGAAAGTTGTTGTGGCACAAACGGGGTTGAATTGGTTGAGACTCTATGATGAGATATTCATTGGAAAACTAGAACAAAACATGTTGCAGGATATCCCAAAGTTTTTTCAGTCTAATAAAATTTTCCATGTTTTTCTGATAGAACAAATTAAGAAATGACAACGTACGAGTGGCGTTCAAGAAAGATTTCCCCTGATCCACTTCTATTAATCACAGGATGCTGAAACTGCACATGTGTATAAGTCTCTATATGTTACGTGCCGATTTACAACTCAGAACTGATAATGATCTTGATGTATTGTCGAAGGCTTTCATGGCCGGAATCACTGGGTTGTTGTAGGTTTTTTCGGGCTATATGGCCATGTCTAGAAGCATTCTCTCCTGACATTTCACCTGCATCTATGGCAAGCATCCTCAGAGGTAGTGAGGTCTGTTGCAACTAGGAAAAAGGGTTTATATATCTGTTAT
The DNA here is from genome assembly GCF_025583915.1 of Anolis sagrei ordinatus. Classification (NCBI taxonomy): domain Eukaryota; kingdom Metazoa; phylum Chordata; class Lepidosauria; order Squamata; family Anolidae; genus Anolis; species Anolis sagrei. The sequence continues at coordinate 25,789,602 of NW_026844589.1, forward strand.
ATGGGTTTATATATCTAATCACCTCTCAACAAAAGATTCCCCCAGGCACTGCCAGGCCATCATATGCTAATCAAGGTGGTCAGCTGAAACATTCACACCTAGCTCAACAGACAAGAGTCCTTTGTCCCACCCTGGTCATTCCACAGATATATAAACCCTTTTTCCTAGTTCCAACAGACCTCACTACCTCTGAGGATGCTTGCCATAGATGCAGGCGAAACGTCAGGAGAGAATGCCTCTAGAACATGGCCATACAGCCTGAAAAAAACCTACAACAACCCAATGATCTTGATGTTACAGGTGCTGAAGTGGTGTGAGGTTTGAGAATGGACGAGTGGAATATAGAGCAGTCCTCAAGTTTATTGACTCGAAAGTCCGCACACCAAAGGAGACATTCGATGAGTTGAAAGAGGTTTCTGGTGAGGATTCCCCATCATATGATGGAGTCAAGAACTGGCAATGTGGTTGGACTTCGGTGGAAACATCTCCAATTCCAGGACGACCCCACTCTGCTATTGAGGAACACACCATCCAGCAAGTGGAGGGCACCATTTTGGAAAATCGCCACTGTGCTGGTACGGCCGTACCAGAAGCTCCAGCTTTATTTGCTTTGTATTAAATGTATTAAATGTTTGCTTGCAGTCCAAGGCTTGGGATTCTGCAGAAGGGTGGCTTCCTGTTAAAGTTTATCCAGAGTTGTAAATTGATGATAGTCTTCTTCCATCCTGGATCCATCTCAGTTTCCTGGCCAGATGTTGACTCTTCTTGATTGTTGTTGACAAACACAAGGCTTTTGTTGACTTCCTTCTTAACATAAGGAATGTTGCAAACATTTCCTTAACTTGAAAGAACCATTGTCACAGTTCTTATCAGAGTTTACTTTTCAATTCTCAATTCTTATCCTAGAATCATAGAATCAAAGAGTTGGAAGAGACCTCATGGGCCATCCAGTCCAACCCCATTCTGCCAAGAAGCAGGAATATTGCATTCAAATCACCCCTGACAGATGGCCATCCAGCCTCTGTTTAAAAGCTTCCAAAGAAGGAGCTTCCACCACACTCCGGGGCAGAGAGTTCCACTGCTGAATGGCTCTCACAGTCAGGAAGTTCTTCCTCATGTTCAGATGGAATCTCCTTTCTCGTAGTTTGAAGCCATTGTTCCCCGTCCTAGTCTCCAGGGAAGCAGAAAACAAGCTTGCTCCCTCCTCCCTGTGGCTTCCTCTCACATATTTGTACATGGCTATCATATCTCCTCTCAGCCTTCTCTTCTTCAGGCTAAACATGCCCAGCTCCTTAAGCCGCTCCTCATAGGGCTTGTTCTCCAGACCCTTGATCATTTTAGTCGCCCTCCTCTGGACACATTCCAGCTTGTCAATATCTCTCTTGAATTGTGGTGCCCAGAATTGGACACAATATTCCAGGTGTGGTCTAACCAAAGCGGAATAGAGCATGGGTAGCATGACTTTCTTAGATCTAGACACTATGCTCCTATTAATGCAGGCCATTGGCTTTTTTTGCCGCCACATGACATTGTTGGCTCATGTTTAACTTGTTGTCCACGAGGACTCCAAGATCTTTTTCACACATACTGCTCTCGAGCCAGGCATTGTCCCCTATTCTGTATCTTTGCATTTCATTTTTCCTGCCAAAGTGGAGTATCTTGCATTTGTCACTGTTGAACTTCATTTTGTTAGTTTTGGCCCATCTCTCTAATCTGTCAAGATCGTTTTGAATTCTGCTCCTGTCCTCTGGAGTATTGGCTCTCCCTCCCAATTTGGTGTCGTCTGCAAACTTGATGATCCTGCCTTCTAGCCCTTCGTCTAAATCATTGATAAAGACTGGATCCTCCAACCACACCTTCTCCCATCCTTCCATTCATTCCCACACATCATATTAAATTCATATTTGTCAAATTTGCACATTGAATTTCTTGTGACAGGCAGGCCACGCTCACAGTATTTTGGGACCAGCACGGAGGAGTATGGATGGATTTTCTAGCAAAGGGGACCATGATCACTGGGGCAGACTAGGCTTCACTGCTGTGGACATTGCGGGAGGCCATCAAAACCAAGAGACAATGTGACATGCATACCAAAAGGGTCCGCCTTCTGCGAGACAAGGCACCCGTTCACAATTCATATGTTGCCCAAATGGAAGCATGCTCCTGTGGCTTTGGAATTCGACCACATCCCCCTTATTCACCCAAACTCACACCACCAGACTTCCATCTCTTTCCAACAATGACATTATTTTGGAAGGGCATGCATTTTTCAGATGATGATGTTCTGTCGCGCGCTGGGCCTGTAAAGAATTGCTTTTAAAATAGGACATGCAACTTTTGTCCAGCGGGAAGCCAGGGCCTCCCGAAGAGAAGTTCTCAAGGATTTTCCACCACAAATGGTCTTTAGATGGCTCGTGAAGTATAACAAAGTCCTTTATTAATGAACAATCAAACAGAAACGTTTCTTGTCTTCAATAAAGTTAAATAAATGCTTCCAGGCTTTTATGCAACTGGTGGCTTCCTAATCTTGTCCACGAAGGACAGGCAATTATCTTCAGTAACTGTTACTTTACTTTACCTTTCTAACTTCTCCCAGGCTGACTGTAATCTAATCCTTACTGATGTGGGCTCCGCTACCAGGTCGATCTGCGTCCCGAGCACCAAGTGGATCTACCAGTAAAGGCCAGTAGATTCTCCAGCTGGAGTTTTGTAGTCTTCCAAACTGTTTGCCCTTCGAAATTCCTCAAGGCTTTAGAGCTGTTTCCCTGGAAATCTTTGGAGATCTTTGGATGCTCTTAAGACTGTTCTCCCCCGGAAAGTCTTAAGGGTTGAAGCTTTTGTACAGGAGGAGCTTGTACACATCCTGTACATTAGTTTTCCTTACTGAGACTAACTGAAAATGGCTCCCTTCTCTTTCCAATTGCCCTGAACAAGGGGCGGAACCAAAACTTACCGATGATGGACAGGTGACTTGCCCTACGACTGCAACCAAAGGAAGCCACCTTTCCGCAGAATCTCTGAAACCTTGGACTGCAAGCAAACATTTAATACAAAGCAAATAAAGTTGGAGCTCCTGGTACAGCCGTACAAGCACAGATGACACTCAAATTTCCAAAGTCACAACGTGGCTTTTGGAGCAACCTGTTGACTTCTACAAGCAAGGTGTTTACAGTTGCTTCAAAAGATGGGATAAGTGTGTGTCCCTCGGTGGCAGCGGTGGAGAGAAGGACTCAGAACGGGGCGAAGTTGCATTGCTCTCCATCCACAGGAAGGGGGTCAGGGGAAATCTTTCATGAACCCAGGAACAAAAATCATTGTGTTACATAGTTAACCTTGAAGGCAATGACAGAAAAAAAAACACACACACCCAAATAAGCAGACATACAGCAGCAGCAAGAATAAAAATAAAACACTCAAATATGACAGCTTAAAGAAAGAAAGAAACGAAGGATGGAAGGGAAGACAAGGGCGGCTATTGTGTCGAGGGCAGCAGTCCATGCCCAGTTCAAAATGCCAACAGGGAGGGGAAGCACCACCCATGGGAGCCTGGCAGGGTATGTTTACAAATCGCCTTTTGGCTCCTTCTCTGAGCTATTTCTTTACTCTCTCCAACCCATATATATTCTGCAAACACACACACACACCAGTCTGAAAGCAGGGAAGCTGCCAAGTCAAGGGACCGAGCAGGATGGGTGGGGACCACCAAATACCAACATTTATTATAAATCTGCCACTGTGCCAACGACGCCTCCTCGCCCCAGGGCAGGTTGAAACTCCCAGTTAGCATAGCATGGGATGGGGAGTTGGCTTAGAATCCTACAGTTGGAAGGGAACCCCAAAGGTCACCCAGTCCAACCCCCTTTCTTTCTGCCACCTCAAAGCCCTCATGGGTGGAACATCAGGAGAGAATGCTTCTGGAACATGGCCAGACAGCCTGGAAAACTTAGCAACCCAGTGATTCCGGCCATGAAAGCCTTTGATAACATGTGTTGTTCAGTTCCTTGCATTGTTGGACTTCCTTCTCTGTTTCTTTTCTCCAGAGACGTTTCCATCCAGCTGATCTTCGCTCCTTTTTCCAAGTGTAAACATGCTAAGTGCTTAATGGCAGCACTGTTTACGGAGCGCCAAAAAACACCAGGGTGCAGACAAGGCAATGTCTTCTTTTATAACAGCGGTTCTCAACCTGGGGGTCGCGACCCCCAGGGGGGTTGCTGGGCCATTTTCTGGGGGTCTCAAAGGTGCCCTCCGCCTCCTCAAAATGGCTGTGCGAAGCCTCCCTCACCTCCCTCGCATTCTGGCTGGCTGGCAATGCCATGGGGCAGGCGAGGGCCCCTTCACACAAGGCCTTGCCTTGCGAGAGGCCTCCCTCGCCCTCTCAAGCCGCGTAGGGGATCCTCCCGTGCCCGGCTCTCACTGCCTGACGGGCTTGCCGGAGGCACGAGCCTCCCTGCCGGATCTGGGCCCAGACTCCCCCAGAATTCACCAAGCAATAGCAACTCCCAAATGTCAAGGTATGTATATTTTCCCCAAACTTCTCCAGTATTTTATGTTGGTCATCGGAGTTCTGTATGCCAGGTTTGGATCAATTCCATGATTGTTGGAGTTCAGAATGCTCTTTAATGAAAATGCTCTTTAATGTAAATGCTCCCCTCTCATCCCTTTTATAGCTTCCCAGTCGTCTGATATTTGCTATTAGCCGCCCCCTATTTTAGATTCATACATGCACTTTAAACTGTAAGTTTAGTCTGTTTTATCTTTTTAATTTGTCTCTTTTATAACATGTTTTTAATCTGCTTTTAATCTGCTTTTATACTTACTTATCTACTTGGGAACTATACCTACTTTTATACCTACTATCTACTTGGGAACTGCGATTCCCTTCCTTGGGCACCGATGCCCCATTCTGTACTGTGCTGGTCAAAGACCGTAATAAATCATTGATTGATTGATTGATTGACAGGAGAACTATATTTCCAAGCAATTGCAACACCAAATGTCAGGGTCTATTTCCCCCAAATGTCTCCAGTATTTTCTGTTGGTCATGGGAGTCCTGTATGCCAAGTTTAGTTCAATTCAATTGTTGGTGAAGTTCAGAATGCTCTTTGATGGCAGGTGAACTATACATCCAAGCAACTGCAACTCCCAAATGTTAGGGTCTATTTCCCCCAAACTCCATCAGTGTTCAAATTTCGGTATATTGAGTATTCGTGCAACGTTTGGTCCAGATCCATAGTTGTCTGGGTTCACAATGCTCTCCAGATGTAGGTGAACTACATCTCCCCTAAATCACTGTCAGTTCCTCCCAAACCCCTCCAGTATTTTTTGTTTGACATGGGAGTTCTGTGTGGAGGTCTCAGTGGTCTGTGGAAGTCAGAGCTGAATCGGTTGAAGATACTGCAAATCCCATCATCTGTTCTCCATATTCTCCCAAACATATTTTTTTTCTGATTAATCACGATGCTTTAATTATTTATTTATTTATTTATTTACTTTGCTTATATACCGCTGTTCTCAGTCCGAAGGCGACTCACGGCGGTTCACAACCAATAAGGACAGCAAAAATTCAATGCAACAGTGTAAAAACAGCTAACAACTCAACACATTACATAGTTAACATTACATAGTTAATAAACAATTACTACAATAACCAATCACTATCACATCATCATCAAAAACCTAATCCAGATTCGTCATCCATTGTTCCATTCCTATGTTCATTTACCAATCATTGCACTAATTATTCGAACGCCTGCACAAACAGCCAGGTCTTCACTTTTTTGCGAAATATCTTTAGCGATGGTGCTAGTCTAATGTCTGTGGGAAGGGCGTTCCACAGCTGAGGAGCCACCACCGAGAAGGCCCTATCTCTCGTCCCCGTCAGCCGTGCTTGAGAAGCAGGCGGGATCGAGAGCAGGGCCTCCCCGGAAGATCTCAAAGTCCTGGTGGGTTCATAGGCCGAGATGCGGTCAGATAGGTAGCTTGGGCCGGAACCGTTTAAGGCTTTATAGGCCAACGCCAGCACGTTGAATTGGGCCCGGTAGCAAATCGGCAGCCAGTGGAGCTGGCGCAACAGGGGGGTCGTATGCTCCCTGCGTTCCGCTCCTGTTAGAATCATGGCTGCCACACGTTGGACTAATTGAAGCTTCCGGGCCGTCTTCAAGGGCAACCCCACGTAGAGAGCGTTGCAGTAGTCTAGGCGGGATGTAATCAGAGCGTGGACTACCATGGCCAATTATGTAGAATTTGTAACAATGAAAACACATCCTGCCTATCAGATATTTCCATTACGATTTGTAATAGTAGCAAAATTAGAGTTATAAAGGAGCAACGAAAATAATTTTATGGTTGGGGGTCACCACAACATGAGGAAGCATATATAGGGTTCACGGTGTTAGAAAGGTTGAGAACAATTGTTTCATAGCTTGGAAACTGTTCATGTGAAAGGGACTTGGGTGTCTTCATGGACCACACGCTGAACAAGAGTCAGTGGTGTGATGCAGCAGCTCAAAAGGCCAATGCGATTGTAGGCTCCCCGGTCTGGAGCACATATTCCTCATTCTCCACTTGTATTGAGCTCAATGGGTATACTATGCTTTTTCCAGCGGCACAGTGCTCCTGCTTACTATTACTACAAAATCACACCTGAGAAGTAACAGAGACAGAGGCACGATTTCAAGCCAGTAGAGGCACATTTGGAAACTCCTTTCCAAAACTGTCTTCCTTCCAAGCAACCTGGCATGTGTTTACAAGACCTGCCATGGAAAAACACTGCATTGCTTCACCTGGGGCCCTTCCATGCTACACAAAGATTTCACTTCAACTGCTACATCCAAATCTGCCGAATGATGTCCCTCCCGCAAGAACAAAGTTTTTGCAGTTTAATAAACTTTTCCTGTGTCTTTATGATAGAACCAAGTAGGAAATGACATTGATAACCGAGGAACAGAAACTGTGTTACATAGCATAACAACAACAACTACTACTACAAGACAGTAAAGGTGGTCCCAGTGGTGATCGGCACACTGGGTGCAGTGTCTAAAGACCTTGGCCTGCACTTAAAAACAATCGACGCTGACAAGATTACCGTCTGCCAGCTGCAAAACGCCACCTTACTGGGATCTGCACGCATTATTTGCTGATACATCACACAGTCCTAGACAATTGGGAAGTGTCCAAAATGTGATCCAATACAACAGCCAGCAGAGTGTGTGCTGTGGATTTATCTCGTTGTGTTTCAAATAATAATAATAATAATAATAATAATAATAATAATAATAATAATTGCAGCCCAGGAGCAAGCCATCAGAACCAATGCAATTAAGGCCAGGATTGAAAAATCAGCGGATGACCCAAAATGCAGACTGTGCAAGGAAGCTGATGAAACTATGGACCATCTCCTCAGCTGCTGCAAGAAGATCGCACAGATGGACTACAAACAAATACACAACTCTGTGGCCCAAATGATTCACTGGAACTTATGTCACAAGTACCACCTGCCAGCAGCAAAGAATTAGTGGGATCATAAACCCGCAAAGGTTGTGGAAAATGAACATGCAAAAATACTGTGGGACTTTTAAATCCAGACTGGCAAAGTTTTGGAACACAATACACTAGACATCACGATTGTGGAAAAGAAAAAAGTCTGGATTATTGATGCCGCCATACCGGGTGACAGTCGCATTGAGGAAAAACAACAGGAAAAACTCAGCCGCTATCAAGACCTCAAAATCGAACTGCAAAGGCTCTGGCATAAACCAGTACAGGGGGTCCCAGTGGTCATTGGCGCACTGGGTGCCGTGCCAAAAGATCTCAGCCGGCATTTGGAAACAATAAACATCGACAAAATCACGATCTGTCAACTGCAAAAGGCCACCTGACTTGGATCTGCGCACATCATTCGAAAATACATCACACAGTCCTAGACGCTTGGGAAGTGTCCGACTTGTGATTTTGTGATACAAAATCCAGCATACAGATCTCGTTTGCTGTGACATACTGTGCTTTTCTGTCAACAACAACAACAACAACAACAATAATAAATACATCACACAGTTCTAGACGCTTGGGAAGTGTTCGACTTGTGATTTTGTGATACAAATCCAGCATATAGATCTCATTTGCTGTGACATACTGTGCTTTTGTGTCAATAATAATAATAATAATAATAATAATAACAACAACAACAACAACAACAACAACAACAACAACAACAAGCCAGTAAATGTGGTCCCAGTGGTGATCGGCACACTGGGCGCAGTGCCTAAAGACCTTGGCCTGCACTTAATACAATCGGTGCTGACAAGATTACCATCTGCCAGCTGCAAAAGGCCACCTTACTGGGATCTGCATGCATTATTTGCTGATACATCACACAGTCCTAGACACTTGGGAAGTTTCCGACGTGTGATCCAATACAACAGCCAGCAGAGTGTTTGCTGTGGACTCATCTTGTGGTGTTTCTAATAATAATAATAATAATAATAATAATAATAATAATAATAATAATAATACATCACACAGTCCTAGATGCTTGGGAAGTGTTCAACTTGTGATTTTGTGTCAGTAAAAGAATAATAATAATAATAATAATTATTATTATTATTATTATTATTTCTGGTATTTCTACCCTGTCTCTTCTCTACCCCCGAAGGGGGACTCAGGACGACTTACAATTTGGCAGCGCTTCGATGCCACTTCAAATAAACAATTACAATAATACAACAACCATTAAAATATATAAAGTATTAATTAAAAACAGTACATAAAGCATTAACACAATAAACAGTATCATCAGCTGTCACGCCATTCCAGTCAATTTCCAACCAAAGTGCTAATTATGTCTGCTGTCCAAAAGCCTGGTACCAAAATAATAATAATAATAATAATAATAATAATAATAATAATAATAATAATAATAATAGTCAACTGCAAAAGGCCACCTTACTTGGATCATTTGTCCTAGACGCTTGGGAAGTGTTCGACGTGTGGTTTTTTGATACGAAACCCAGCATATAGATCTCATTTGCTGTGACGTACTGTGCTTTTTGTGTCAGTAAAATAATAATAATAATAATAACAACAACAACAAAGGCCATCCAGCCTTTGTAATAATAATAAGTTTTGGAGCACAATACACCAGACCTGATGATTGTAAAAAAAATACCAAGTATGAATAATTGATGTTGCAATCCCAGGCAACAACAGGATTGAAGAGAAAAAAACTGGAAAAGCTGACACATTATGAGGATAGTGGTGATCGGCACACTGGGTGCAGTGCCTAAAGACCTTGGCCTACACTTAAACACAATCGGCACTGACAAAATTACCATCTGCTAACTGCAAAAGGCCACCTTACTGGGATCTGCACGCATTATTCGCCGATACATCACACAGTCCTAGACACTTGGGAAATGTCCGACGTGTGATCCAATACAACAGCCAGCAGAGTGTCTGCTGTGGACTCATCTTGTTGTGTTTCAAATAATAATAATAATAATAATAATAATAATAATAATAATAATAATAATAATAATAATAGCAAATGCCATCCAGTCTTTGTAATAATAATAAGAGTTTTGGAGAACAATACACCAGACCTGACAATTGTGGGGAAAAACAAAGTATGGATAATGGATGTTGCAATCCCAGGCAACAGCAGAATTGATGAGAAGCAACAGCAAAAGTTTATATGATACAAGGTTTTAAAGATTGAACTACAAAGACTCTGGCACAAGCCAGTCAGAGTGGTCCCCGTGGTGATTGGCACACTGGGTGCAGTGCCTCAAGACCTTGGCCTGTACTTAAAAACAATCAGCACTGACAAAATTACCACCTGTCAGCTGCAAAAGGCCACCCTTCTCAGATCACAGTCCTAGATATTTGGGAAGTGTCCAACGTGTGATCCAATACAACAGCCAGCAGAATGATCTTGTTTGCTGTGGACTCATCCTGTTGTGTTTAAAATAATATTTATTTATCGTGTCATCTGCAACCAGAACATTGTATTACATTTCTAACAGAACAAAACAAACCAACAAATTAAAAAAAAACACAAATTTTGCAACTTGGTAGTTGGTTAAATGTCCTTTGACCAGTATCTGGCCACTTGGAGTGCCTCTGGTGTTGCCGCAAGAAGGTCCTCCATTGTGCATGTGGCAGGGCTCAGGTTGCATTGCAGCAGGTGGTCAGTGGTTTGCTCTTCTCCACACTCGCATGTCGTGGATTCCACTTTGTAGCCCCATTTCTTAAGATTGGCTCTGCATCTCGTGGTGCCAGAGCGCAGTCTGTTCAGCGCCTTCCAAGTCGCCCAGTCTTCTGTGTGCCCAGGGGGGAGTCTCTCATTTGGTATCAGCCATTGATTGAGGTTCTGGGTTTAAGCCTGTCACTTTTGGACTCTCGCTTGCTGAGTGTTCCAGCGAGTGTCTCTGTAGATCTTAGAAAACTATTTCTTGATTTAAGTCGTTGACGTGCTGGCTGATACCCAAACAGGGATGAGCTGGAGATGTCTCTGCCTTGGTCCTTTCACTATTGGCTGCTAGTTCCCGGCGGATGTCAGGTGGTGCAATACCGGCTAAGCAGTGTAATTTCTCCAGTGGTGTAGGGCGCAGACACCCCGTGATAATGCGGCATGTCTCATTAAGAGCCACATCCACTGTTTTAGTGTGGTGAGATGTGTTCCACACTGGGCATGCGTATTCAGCAGCAGAGTAGCATAGCGCAAGGGCAGATGTCTTCACTGTATCTGGTTGTGATCCCCAGGTTGTGCCAGTCAGCTTTCGTATAATATTGTTTCTAGCGCCCACTTTTTGCTTGATGTTCAGGCAGTGCTTCTTGTAGGTCAGAGCACGGTCCAAAGTGACTCCCAGGTATTTGGGTGCGCTGCAATGCTCCAGTGGGATTCCTTCCCAGGTAATCCTCAGAGCTCGGGATGCTTGTCTGTTCTTAAGGTGAAAGGCGCATGTCTGTGTTTTAGATTGATTAGGGATCAGATGGTTTTCCCTGTAATAGGCAGTTAGAGCACCTAGAGCTTCTGTTCTACCATCTCAAAGCTCCCTGCTTGGGGGGTAATGGCACGATCATCAGCATAGATGAAGCTCTCTGTCCCTTCTGGCAGTGGCTGGTCATTTGGTTTAAAATAATAATAATAATAATAATAATAATAATAATAATAATAATGGCAAGGCTTACCATTGTTACAGTGTCGAACACAATCTTGGAAGACAGCTCGCCACTTCTCTTGCTCCTTGCCGGTCATGACGCAGAAGTAGTAATGCCGAGCGTACGGGTGCCAAAGGATGAGCGGGAACTCGGTGGGGCATTTCAGGATGGAGGCATTGCCCGATTTGGGCGTGGGGCCTAAAGCAAACCAAAAGGAAGGACGATGGGTTTCTTCAACTGCATGTACCCATATATACTCAAGTATAAGCTGACCCGGATATAAGCCGAGACACTTAATTTGACCACAAAACCTGAGAAAACGTATTGACTCGAGTATAAGCCAAGAGTGGGAAATGCAGCAGCTACGGGTTAATTTCAAAATAAAAATAGATACCAATAAATTACATGAATTGATTCATCAGTAGGTACAATGTTTATGAATATTTACATAAAACTGTAAGATAAGCCTTAAAGGATACATAAATGTGTTTATGTATCCTTCTAATAATAATGAGAGGAAAATAATAAATGTAATAATAACAAAAATAATAAAGTAGAATAATAAATATAATAATAGAATAAAATAATAAATGTAATAATAAAAATAGAGGAAAATAATAAAAATAAAAAATAAATTTTTTACATGTAATTATTAAGTGGAATAATATAATATTTTTTATAAAAATAGAGTAAAATAATAAATGTAATTTATTACATTTAATTATTAAGTGGAATAATAAATATAATAATAGAATAAAATAATAAATGTAATAAAAATAATACTAAGAGTAAAATAATGTAAATGGAATAGCAACAATAATAATAGAGTAAAATAGTAAGTGTAATAATAAAAATAGAGTAAAATAATAAATGTAATAATAATAGAGTAAAATAATAAATGTAATACAAATAATAAAGTGGAGCAATACATATAATAATAGAATAAAATAATAAATATAATAATAAAGTAAAATAATAAATGTAATAATAATAATAAGAAGGAATAATACATATAATAATAATAGAGTAACATAATAAATGTAATAATAATAGAGTAAAATAATAAATGTAATAATAATAGAGTAAAATAATAAATGTAATAATAATAGAGTAAAATAGTAAATGCAATAATAAAAATAGAGTAAAATAATAAATGTAATAATAATAATAAAGAGGAATAATACATATAATAATAATAATACAATAAAATGATAAATATAATAATAAAAATAGAGTAAAATAATAAATGTAATAATAATAAAGTGGAATAATACAAATAATAATAGAATAAAATAATAAATATAATAATAGAGTAAAATAATAAATGTAATAATAAAATAGAGTAAAATAATAAATGTAATAATAATAATAATAAAGAGGAATAATACATATAATAATAGAATAAAATAATAAATGTAATAATAGTAGAGTAAAATAATAAATGTAATAATAATAATAAAGTGGAATAATACATATAATAATAATAGAATAAAATAATAAATATAATAATAGTAGAGTAAAATAATAGTAGAGTAAAATAATAAATGTAGTAATAAAAATAGAATAAAATAATAAACATAATAATAATAAGAGTTTCTGCTGTGAACTCATCTTGTTGTGTTTCAAATAATAATAATAGAGTAAAATAATGTAAATGGAATAATAACAATAATAATAGAGTAAAATGGTAAATGTAATAATAAAATGGAGTAAAACAATAAATTTAATAATAATAATAATAATACAGTAAAATAATAAATGTAAAATAATAATAATAATAATAATAATAATAATAATATCAGAGTAAAATAATAAATAACTTTAAACTGAAGGGGGCTTTTTCAGCCTAAAAAAAGGGCTGAAAAACTCAGCTTATACTCAAGTATATACGATAATTAATATTTTCAGCTCATATTTCAGAGGCCACAAATATTTCAGGCAACTTTATGGCATCGATGGAGTCACAAGTCACTAGAAAAAGAGGCTTAGTTCAAACTCTGCAAATCAAACGGAGATGCAAAGCAACAGCAGCCAAAGATAACTGGAATAATCTTCTTGCAGCAGGAAGTGGAAAGCCTCGCTCTGTCTGCCGTCCTCCCCTTGAGGCTAAGCAAATCTGCAGCCCATCTGCCACTTCTGGATTCAATCGCTGACGGCAAATTCCCCAGAGATCAGGAAAAATGGGAAGGCAAAGTATCTGGATGGCTTCCTTGTGCTGCTCTCCTCCAGAACGACAGAGCAATTTGGAGACTCACCTGGCAGGTTGCTATTGAGCAGCTCCAGGTACTGTTCCAGGGAAGTGAGGATCTTGTAGCCGGCGCTGTTGATCAGGATGCGAGGCTGAAGCCCCCTCTCAAAGGCCTATGAGAAGGGAGAAGAAGACACATTTAGTCAAAGACATTGCATACCAGGGATTTTTTTCCCCGAGTCAGGAGCGACTTGAGAAACTGCAAGTTGTTTCTGGTGTGAGAGAATCATAGAATCAAAGAGTTGGAAGAGACCTCATGGGCCATCCAGTCCAACCTCCTGCCAAGAAGCAGGAATATTGCATTCAAATCACCCCTGACAGATGGCCATCCAGCCTCTGTTTAAAAGCTTCCAAAGAAGGAGCCTCCACCACACTCCGGGGCAGAGAGTTCCACTGCTGAACGGCTCTCACAGTCAGGAAGTTCTTCCTCATGTTCAGATGGAATCTCCTCTCTTGTGGTTTGAAGCCATTGTTCCGCATCCTAGTCTCCAAGGAAGCTGAAAACAAGCTTGCTCCCTCCTCCCTGTGGCTTCCTCTCACATATTTATACATGGCTATCATATCTTCTCTCAGCCTAAACATGCCCAGCTCCTTAAGCCGCTCCTCATAGGGCTTGTTCTCCAGACCCTTGATCAGAATTGGCCGTCTGCAAGGACGTTGCTCTGGGGACCTTGCTCGGATGTTTTGGTGTTTTCCCATCCTTGTGGGATACTTCTCTCATGTCGTCGCATAGGAAGCTGGAGCTGACAGAGGGAGCTCATCCATGCTCTTCCCGGATTCGAACCTCCGACCTGTCAGTCTTCGGTCCTGCCGGCACAAGGGTTTAACCAATGTGGTACAGTGGGTTAAACCATTGAACTGTTTAATCTGCTGACCTAAAAGTTGGTAGTTCGAAGCTGCGAGTCAGAGTGAGCTCCCGCTGTTAGCTCTAGCTCAAGCCAATCTAACAGTTCGAAAACATACAAATGTGGGTCTGTTTATTAAATAGCAATGTAAATAATGTTTTGGTTGGGGGTCACCACTGGATTAAGAAACTGGATTAAGGGGTCATTGCATTAAGGAAGGTTGAGAAACACTGGCATACACAGATAGGCAAACATTCAGTGCCTTAATACAGTGGAATGAAATACAAATACACAGAGCAAAGGTAAAGGCTTCCCCTTTCATTTCCGGCTTTCTGGAGGTGATGCTCAACTCTGGCCATGGGGAGGTGCTCTTGTTCCATTTCCAAGCCAAGGAGCCTGTTGTCTGTAGACATCTCCTGGTCGTGTTTGTTGTCATTGCTGCATGGGTGCCTTTATTATGTTCCCATCAAAGCGGTACCTACTGCTGTCATTTTGCTACTGTTATGAATCGTCATGTAAATATCTGAACTGAAAGCTGTATTTTCATTCACTGGACCAATTTTGGCACAAATATCTGATACGCCCCAATTTGAATACTGGTGGAGTTGGGGGAGGGGATTGATTTTGTCATTTGGGAGTTGTAGTTGCTGGGATTCAAAGTTCACTTACAATCAAACAGCATTCTGAACTCCACCAACAATGGAATTGAACCAAACTTGGCACACAGGACTCCCATGACCAACAGGAAATACTGGAAGGGTCTAATGGAAATTGACCTTGAGTTTGGGAGTTGTAGTTCACCTATATCCAGTGGACTCAAAAAATGATGGATCTGGACCAAATTTGGCACGAATACTCAATAGGCCCAAATGTGGACACTGGTGGAGTTTGGGGAAAATAGATCTTGACATTTGGGAGTTGTAGTTGCTGGGATTTATAGTTCACCTACAATCAAAGAGCTTTTGAACTCAACCAACAATGGAATTGAAACAAACTTGGCCTGCAGAACTCCCATGATCAACAGAAAATACTCGAAGGGTCTAATGAGAATTGACCTTGAGTTTGGAGTTGTAGTTTACCTACATCCAGTGGACTCAAAAAACGATGGTTCTGGACCAAACTTGGCAAGAATATTCAATATGCCCAAATGTGGACACTGGTGGAGTTTGGGGAAAATAGACCTTGACATTTGGGAGTTGTAGTTGCTTGGATTTATAGTTCACCTACAATCAAAGAGCAGTCTGAACTCCACCAATGATAGAACTTGGCACACAGAACTGGAATGGATTTTATTGTAATTTTGTATTGCTTACTATATTTTATGTTTTATGTATTTTATTTGCTGTTGTTTTGTGTTTCAGTTTTATTTTCTTGTATTGCCTTGTTGGACTTGGCCTCATGTAAGCCACCCCGAGTCCCCATCGGGGAGATGGTGGCAGGGTATAAATAAAGATTATTTATTATTGAATGACCAACAGAAAATACTAGAAAGGTTTGGTGGAGTTTGGGGAAAACAGACCTTGACATTTGGGAGTTGTAGTTGCTGGGATTTATAGTTAACCCACAATCAAAGAGCATTCTGAACCCCACCAACGATGGAATTGAACCAAACTTGGCACACAGGACTCCCATGACCAACAGAAAATACTGAAAGGGTTTGGTGGGCAGTGTCCTTTAGTTTTGGAGTTGTAGTTCACCTACATCCAGAGTGCACTGTGGACTCAAACAATGATGGATCTGGACCACACTCTACAAGAATACTCAATATGCCCAAATGTGGACACCGGTGGAGTTTGGGGAAAATAGACCTTGACATTTGGGAGTTGTAGTTGCTGGGATTTATAGTTCACCTACAATCAAAGAGCATTCTGAACCCTACCAATGATGGAATTGAACCAAACTTGGTACATAGAACTCCCACAACCAGTTCTGGAAGGTTTCGTGGCCGTTGACCTTGACTTTGGAAGTTGTAGTTCACCTACATCCAGAGAGCACTGTGGACTCAAACAATGATGTATCTGGATCAAACCTGACACTAATACTCAATATGCCCAAATGTGAACACTGGTGGAGTTTGGGGGAAACAGACCTAGACAATTGGGCCAAACACAGAAAATACTGTGTTTTCCGATGGTCTTTGGCACCCCCTCTGACACCCCCTCGCAACCCCTTCAGGGGTCCCGATCCTCAGGGTGAGAAACATTGGTTTAGGGGAAAGGAAAAGCTTCTCTTCATGATTGGGACCTCTTTTACTCCACAACGAAGTCCTCCTCACCAGCTTGTTCTCGTAGAGCACCAGCCCATAGTTGTGGGGCACGAGGCTGAAGCGGTTCCTCCACTTCTTGTTCTCCTCCAAGTATTGGAAGAGGTTCCCGGAGAAAATGGTGCATTCCTCCAGCGGGACCTAGAAGTAGAGAGAGAGAAAGACTCATGAGATGGGAAAGAGGTTGAATTCCAATAGGTTGAGCCTCCGTTTCCGCCCCCACAAACTTTCTGTGTTGGTGCATTCCCAATGACATCAGAAAAGCAGTGCTTTCCGGTCACACCAGAACCGACCTGGGTCTTTCCCCAGGAGCCCTCTGTGCTGGTACGGCTGTACCAGAAGCTCAAATTTCCTTTCTTTGCATGGTTAATTGCTTGGGTTTGATTTGGCCATGCCTTTTGCAGGTGGTTGGTTCCTTTTAGGCTGCAGTTATGGGGCCTGCCACCTGCCTATCATCATTATGTTCTTTAATTCCGCCCCTTTCCCCAGGGTTCAGGAAGGAAAGGGAGCCATTTTAGCTCAGTCTTACAGTTGAAACTTAGCTACAGGACGTGAATCAGCTCCACCTGCAGAGAAGCTTCGTTTCTTACGAAATTCCAGGGGGAAACAGTTCCAAAGGACTCCAGCTGGAGAATCTACAAAGCCTTGACTGGTAGGTCTAGTCGGGACCCAAGAAGCAGTTTGGAGCTGGGAGTAGAGCCCACACCTCCAAAGTTTAGAAAGTAGATTGCCCAAGGAGGGGTTAAAAAAGGTTTTCCTTCTTAAAGAAAGAAATAGTTCTCCAAGCAAGGTGCCTGTCCTTTGTAGACAAGTTAAGAAGCATTGGTTTGATTTGTTGAAGATCTGAGAAGTATTTGTTTGTTTTGTTGAAGACCTAAGCAATAATAAAGGACCTTGTTAAACTTTTCAATCTAAAGACTTTTGTATAGGAAAATCCTTACAGCCTCTCAGCTGAGGCACCCCAGCTTCCCACTGGGCACAAAGAGGACGTCCTGTTCAAAAGCCAATTGCTATAGGCCCAGCGCGCGACAGCACACCCTCCCTTCTCCTTCTTGCTGACTCAGGCAGTCTTGAACCTCTCAAACATTTCTTTATTATGGTCACGGACCACTCTTTCGCCATTTTAGGAGTCTCTCCACCCAGACCTCCTTATGAGTCAGGAACACTTGCTTCCTGAGCTCGTTCGTGTCACCGAGGTCCATAAACAGGAACAAGCAGAGTTTCCCTCTCCACCCCAGACGCTTGTCTTGTGGGCAAACATTGTGACACGCCATCCCAAAAGCAAGGCAAAGATTAAATAACCAAGTAAACAAATAAGGATGAGAACGGAATATTTGCCATTTTTTGTTGAGTCTCCTCGGGGAGATAGGGCGGGTTACAAATAAAGTACGAGAGTCATCCGGAAAGTAAAGTTACAAGATTTTTTTTAAAACACAAAGCATGAATATCTATATAAATAAAAATGTAAAGTCCGTTTCTGGGATTAACAGAACTCCAAAACCACTGGGCGAATTGACACCAAATTTGGACACAAGACACCTGCACTGTGGACTCAAACAATGATGGATCTGGACCAAACTTGTCACAAATACTCAATATGAGTAACACAGATAGATTTAACAGTGGGATATGGAGCCCCTGGTGATGCGGTGGGTTAAACCCCAGTGCTGGCAGGACTGAAGACTGACAGGTCGCAGGTTCGAATCCGGGGAGAGCGCGGATGAGCTCCCTCTATCAGCTCCAGCTCTCCTACCTAGATCAGTCACAGTCTGGTTTCAGGCCTGGTCACGGCACTGAGACAGCTTTGTTCGCCTTGGTGGATGACCTCCATAGAGAGCTGGACAGGGGGAATGTGACCTTGCTGGTTCTCTTGGACATCTCAGCGGCTTTCGATACCATCGATCATGGTATCCTTCTGGGTCGCCTCTCTGGGATGGGTCTTGGGGGCACGGTTTTGTCGTGGCTCCGATCCTTCCTGGAGGGTCGATCCCAGATGGTGAAGCTGGGAGACGCCTGCTCGGACCCCTGGCCTTTGACCTGTGGGGTCCTGCAAGGCTCTATTCTGTCTCCCATGCTTTTTAACATCTACATGAAACCGCTGGGAGAGGTCATCCGGAGTTTTGGAGTTGGGTGCCATCTCTACGCAGATGACACACAACTCTACTACTCTTTTCCACCTAATTCCAAGGAGGCCTCTCGGGTGCTAGACAAGTGCCTGGCCGCTGTGTCTATCTGGATGAGGACGAACAAGCTGAAGATCAATCCCGACAAGACAGAGGTCCTCCTGGTCGATCGCAAACCGGATCGGGGTATAGGGTGGCTACCTGTGTTGGACGGGGTTACACTCCCCCTGAAGCCACAGGTCCGCAGTTTGGGAGTCCTCTTGGATTCATCGTTCACGCTTGAGGCTCAGGCGTCGGCGGTGTCCAGGAGGGCTTTTGCACAATTGAGGCTCGTGCACCAACTGTGACCGTCCATGCCTTGGTCACCTCTAGATTGGACTACTGTAATGCTCTACGTAGGGCTGCCCTTGAAAACAGCTCGAAAATTCCAACTGGTCCAACGGGCTGCGGCCAGGATGTTAACTGGTGCTCCTTACAGAGAGAGGTCAACCCTCCTGTTCAAGGAGCTCCGCTGGCTGCTGTTTATCTTCCGAGCCCAATTTAAGGTGCAGGTGCTTACCTACAAAGCCCTAAACGGTTTGGGACCACCCTACCTGCGTGACCGCATCTCCGTTTATGAACCCACATGCTCACTTCGTTCATCCGGAGAGGCCCTGCTCGCGATCCCGCCTGCGTTGCAGGCACGTTTGGTGGGGATGCGAGACAGGGCCTTTTCTGTGGTGGCCCCCCGACTTTGGAACACCCTCCCCAAAGATCTTAGACAGGCCCCTACGTTGGCAGTCTTTAGAAAGAACTTGAAGACCTGGCTGTTCCGATGTGCCTTTCCAGAATAGGAAAACTCCAATAACAAGTCCCAGAAGCACTTTATTAGAATTAAGATTGCTGGCACACTGCACTTACCCTATAATCCTTACATATCACCTGTCACATCGGCACTTTTAACCTTGTACCCATTACTCTGGCCCGGCCCAGTTTTATTGTGTCTTGGTGTATTGTTTATTGCTTGTTGTTTAATATTGCTTTAACTGTTTTTAATTTGCTTTAGGTTGTGTATTGTTATGTTGTGTTTTGAGGCCTTGGCCTTTGTAAGCCGCATCAAGTCCTTCGGGAGATGCTAGCGGGGTACAAATAAAGATAATAATAATAATAATAATAATAATAATAATAATAATAATAATCGGGGACATAAGAGAAGCCTCCCACAAGGATGGTAAAAACATCAAAACATCCGGGCGTCCCCTGGGCAACGTCCTTGCAGACGGCCAATTCTCTCATACTAGAAGCAACTTGCAGTTTCTCAAGTCACTCCTGACACGACAAAAAAACAAACAAACAGAAAACAGTGGGATGAAGGTAGTAAAATCATCCATTTCATTTCAAAATGGGGTATGACTGAGCAATATAATAACCATACTCTACCAAACACTTCGCTGCTTCAATGTGATGAACTCCCCTGTGTTGCTTTGCGGTTTCAATCAACCAAAGCAGATGCTCTTTCAGCACAGAGACGTTTTCCTTTCCTCACTCCTATCTGCGGGTCACTTTGGGAAATCTGGGTTGCAAAAAGCAATGCCGGGAAACTGCAAAAAAAGCAACACGAGGGAAAGCCTCGCTTCCATACAGATGCGTGTGTGTTTGTATGACACACACAGAGAAGTATCCGGTAACAAGCCAGCCAGTGTCCTTCCTCATTGATCAAGGCTGGGCTTAACCACAAGGGCAGGGCATCTAGAAGGCGCTTATTAAATTCTAGATGTTTACTTGCTGTGGGTGTCCCACGGTACACAAAATCAGCCAAGGACAGGCTTTAAGCCGCAATTCAGAATCTAAAAAGCATCCTCTCCCTTCAAGAAGCAGGATCCTAAGCAGACAGCAACACATTATAACTCAGGATTGAAACAGCAGCAAACGACAGAAGAATCTGCTGAAAAGGGCAGAGAGATGTTAAGAGTCAAGGCGGAAAGCTTGTTTATTAGGCTTGTGCAATCCGGGTAAACCTTGACCAGTTTCGTGTCCTGGATTTCGGTGGGGGCCCCAATCACAGAATCATAGAGTCGGAAGAGACCTCATGGGCCATCCAGTCCAACCCCATTCTGCCAAGAAGCAGAAAAATTGCATTCAAAGCACCCCTGACAGATGGCCATCCAGCCTCTGCTTAAAAGCTTCCAAAGAAGGAGCCTCCACCACACTCCGGGGCAGAGAGTTCCACTATTTATCGTGTCAGGAGCAAACCAAACAGTTGTATTGCATTTTTTAACAAACAAACAAAACAAAGTTTGCAAGCTTGGTAGTTGATTAAATGTCCTTTGACCAGTATCTGGCCACTTGGAGTGCCTCTGGTGTTACTATAAGAAGGTCCTCCATTGTGCATGTGGCAGGGCTCAGGTTGCATTGCAGCAGATGACCTGTAGTTTGCTCTTCTCCACACTCGCATGTCGTGGATTCCACTTTGTGGCCCCATTTCTGAAGGTTGGCTCTGCATCTCGTGGTGCCAGAGCGCAGTCTGTTCAGCGCCTTCCAAGTCGCCCAGTCTTCTGTGTGCCCAGGGGGGAGTCTCTCATTTGGTATCAGCCATTGATTGAGGTTCTGGGTTTGAGCCTGCCACTTTTGGACTCTCGCTTGCTGAGGTGTTCCAGCGAGTGTCTCTGTAGATCTTAGAAAACTATTTCTTGATTTAAGTCGTTTACGTGCTGGCTGATACCCAAACAGGGATGAGCTGGAGATGTCACTGCCTTGGTCCTTTCACTATTGGCTGCTACTTCCTGGTGAATGTCAGGTGGTGCAATACCGGCTAAGCAGTGTAATTTCTCCAGTGGTGTGGGGCGCAGACATCCCGTGATAATGCGGCATGTCTCATTCAGAGTCACATCTACTGTTTTAGTGTGGTGAGATGTGTTCCACACTGGGCATGCATACTCAGCAGCAGAGTAGCATAGCGCAAGGGCAGATCATAGAATCAAAGAGTTGGAAGAGACCTCATGGGCCATCCAGTCCAACCCCATTCTGCCAAGAAGCAGGAAAATTGCATTCAAAGCACCCCGACAGATGGCCATCCAGCCTCTGTTTAAAAGCTTCCAAAGAAGGAGCCTCCACCACACTCCGGGGCAGAGAGTTCCACTGCTGAACGGCTCTCACAGTCAGGAAGTTCTTCCGAATGTTCAGATGGAATCTCCTCTCTTGTAGTTTGAAGCCATTGTTCCGCATTCTAGTCTCCAGGGTAGCAGAAAACAAGTTTGCTCCCTCCTCCCTATGACTTCCTCTCTTGTATTTATAAATGGCTATCATGTCTCCTCTCAGCCTTCTCCAGGCTAAACATGCCCAGCTCTTTAAGCCGCTCCTCATAGGGCTTGTTCTCCAGACCCTTGATCATTTTAGTCGCCCTCCTCTGGACACATTCCAGCTTGTCAATATCTCTCTTCAGTTGTGGTGCCCAGAACTGGACACAGTATTCCAGGTGTGTTTTAACCAAGGCAGAATAGAGCATGGGGAGCAAAAACCTACTGCTGGGCCAAATGTAATAATTAAAATTCTAAAATAATGCTGAGCATGACCAGGTGAAATATAACTAGGATAGAATTTTCGGAGAGGAATAGGGCATGCAGACAATCCTAGATCACTAATAAAGTGCATTTAGGGACATAATGCTGGGAGTTTCCTTATTCTGGGAAGGCACAATGGAACAACCATGTTTTCAGGGTCCTCCTAAAGACTGCCAGAGTTGGGGCATGCCTGATGTCCTTGGGGAGTGAGTTCCAGAGTCGTTGGGCCACCACTGAGAAGGCCCTCTCCCTTGTCCCCACCAATCACGCCTGCAATGGAGAAGGAAGCGCGAGCAGGGCCTCTCCAGATGATCGAAGAGATCGTGTGGGTTCGTACATGGAAATGTGGTCACACAGGTAGGCGGGTCCCAAACCGTTTAGGGCTTTGTAGGTTCTTTCACTAAGATTAAGTCATCATTAAGTTCACTACTGACCAAAAGGTCATGAGTTCGAAGCCAGCCCGGATCGGAGTGAGTTTCTGACCAATTTGTGTAGCTTGCTGTCGACCTTTGCAACCCGAAAGACAGTTGCATCTGTCAAGTAGGAAATTTAGGTACCGCTAATTTACGAAGCCATAAAAATCTCCAGGAAGCATGCAAAGAATGAGGAAGCACTTCATCAGTGTCACAAATGGCTGGTGAAGTGACAGCACCCCTGATGGCCAGAATACCCTCATGAAAAAGCTGGAATGTTAAATAGCCTCTGTCTGTCTGTCTATATATGTTGTGTGTCGATGGCATTGAATGATTGCCATGTATGTGTACATTGTAATTCACCCTGAGTCCCCTGCGGGGTGAGAAGAGCGGAATATAAATACTGTAAATAATAATAATAATAATAATAATAATAATAATATGTTCTTTATGTTCCAGTGTAGTTATGCAAAACACTTTATCCTCTGTGCTCTAGACGGTGGAGCTTACAATCGCATTGGCCTTTGGTGATGCTGCATCATACCATTGGCTCATGTTCAACTTGTTGTCTCCTAAGACTCCTAGATCCCTTTCACACGAACTGTTTCCAAGCCATAAAAGAAGACAGGAGAAAAAGGAGGCCTCCTCCCTGGCACCCACCAAGTCTCAAGGAGGGCAACAGGATCCCGAATATTTGCAGGATCCCCTTGGATCAAAGGCGCAAAGCAGACAACACACTGCGTGGCCTTGTCTGCACCCAGGCGCCTTTTGGCCCTCGGCAGACAGACAGCGCTGCAATTAAGCACTTGGCGTGTTTACACTTGGAAAAAAGGAGAGAAGATCAGCTGGAGGGAAACGTCGTCGCTGGCTCTTGCTTCAAGGGAGCAAAGAAAGAGTAAAGAGAACCCAACCAAGCAAAGAAGAGAACAATAGTAGGTTAGGAACCTTCCCCGGTTTCAGCAAAGCCCCCGTCACAGACCTGCACACAATAGAAGGACTGTTCCTGCAGCAGAGCGCGTCCGGAGGGATCCAGCCCAAATCAGAAGTTACTAGTCCACAATGCGTATGCGTTTACATAGGTCACCTTCCTGGTAAGCAACCTAAACAAAACATTCTGAAGCTTTTTCAGTGTCAAAGTGCAGTGCAGTTTGGAGAAAATAGATCTTGACGTTTGGGAGTTGTAGTTGCTGGGATTTATAGTTCATCTACAATCAAAGAGCATTCTGAAGTCCACCAATGAGGGAACTGGGCACACAGACCCCAACATGGGCAACTGTGAATCCTGGCAGGGTTTGGGGATGATGGAATCTGGGAATTGTAGTTCCCCTTATCCAGCGAACACTGAACCCAGTCGATGATGGATCTGGACCAAACTTGGCACAAAGAACCAACATGGGCAACTGTGAATCCTAGCAGGGTTTGGGGATGATGGAATCTGGGAATTGTAGTTCACCCTTATCCAGAGAACACTGAACTCAGTCAACGATAGATCTGGATCAAACTTGGCACACAGAACCAACATGACCAACTGTGAATCCTGGTAGGGTTTGGAGGTGATTGCCCTGGGAATCTGGGAGTTGTAGTTCACCCTTATCCAGAAAATACTGAACACAGTCGACAACAGATCTGGATCAAACTTGGCACACACAGAACCAATATGACCAACTGTGAATCCTGGCAGGGTTTGGGGGTGATGGAATCTGGGAATTGTAGTTCACCCTTATCCATAGAACACTGATCCCAGTCAACGACGGATCTGGACCAAACTTGGCAAAAAGAACCAACATGACCAACTGTGAATCCTGGTAGGGTTTGGAGGTGATTGCCCTGGGAATCTGGGACTTGTAGTTCATCCTTATCCAGAGAATACTGAACCCAGTCGACAACGGATCTGGACCAAACTTGACACACAGACCCAACATGACCAACTGTGAATCCTGGCAGAGTTTGGGGGTGATGGAATCTGGGAATTGTAGTTCACCCTTATCCATAGAACATTGATCCCAGTTGACGATGGATCAGGACCAAACTTGGCACGCAGACCCAACATGACCAACTACGAATCCTGGCAGGGTTTGGGGGTGATTGCCCTGGGAAGCTGGCAATTGTAGTTCACCCTTATCCAGAGAACACTGAACCCAATCGATGACAGATCTGGACCAAACTTGGCACACAGACCCAACATGGGCAACTGTGAATCCTGGTAGAGTTTGGAGGTGATTGCCCTGGGAAGCTGGGAATTGTAGTTCATCCTTCTCCAGAGAACACTGAACCCAGTCGACGATGGATCTGGACCAAACTTGGCACACGGACCCAACATGAGCAAGTGCTAATCCTGGCAAGGATTGGGTGTCATTGCCTTTGGAATCTGGGAATTGTAGTTTACCCTTCTCCAGAGAACACTGAACCCATTCTATGACAGATCTGGACCAAATTTGGCACACGGACCCAACATGAGCAGCTTCGAATCCTGGCAGGGTTTGGGAGTGATTGTCCTGGGAATCTGGGAATTGTAGTTCACCCTTCTTCAGAGAACACTAAACCCAGTCGACGACAGATCTGGACTGAACTTGGCACGCAGACCCAACATGGCAAACTGTGCATACTGGCAGGGTTTGGGGGTGATTGCCCTGATAATCTGGGAATTGTAGTTCACCCACATCCTTATGTAATTTCTAATACAAAACAAAAACAAAGACTGGCTTTCCCCCCTCCTAATAAATAGCATTACACATTACCAAACGGATATTACCAAACTTCCCAAAACAAACAATGATTGACCTTGGTCTATGGGAGTTGTAGTTCATCCTTCTCCAGAGAGCACTGAACCCAGCCAAGAAATGACCCAGCCATCAAATGCCCTTTCCAAATAACCCGGGCACTGCCGGGACCCCAAGGTAGTATGCAATATTTCTGTGCAGAAGACACCTACAAAACCTCTCCGAAACAATCCATGGGTATGTTTTGTGCCGAACAAGGGCCAAACTACAAAGATTCTCATCAGTCCGGGTTTCCCCTTGCTAGGGAAAACAGGTTAGGAGACAGCAGCAATTTTATTGTACGTTGGGGTGGGCGGAAAACGGTTTCACCGCAACACTTCGGCACGTCTTAAAAGAGCAGCCAACCCTAGGCATTTGCACTTGGCTGAGGAATTCACTGAGTCCGATCCCTCCCCAGCCTGAAGATATGATATGGCAACCCCTTGAGTTGGTGTCTCTGCACACCTGTCCTAAGCCTCCAAAGGAAGCCTTTCCCAGCCCATCTTCTAACAACACCTCCGATGCTTATCTGAAGCATGTCGTCGCCTCCTTCCTCTTGCGAAATCAGTTCTAAATCATACAAGATCTCGCTTTCCATCTGGATTATTATTCAGGGTGAGAGAAAAAAGCAAGCCGCACGCAACACACACATATACATTTCCCAGTAGGAGAAATCCCATTGAGATAATAGTTTGCTACTCCTCATGCATCCAGGCTTGAGCATCACCGCTAACTCTTCCATTAGGATTTCCCCTGACATTAAGTCTAGTTGTGTCCAACTCCGGGGGTTGTTGCTCATCTCCATTTCTAAGCCAAAGAGCCGGCGTTGTCCATAGACATCTCCAAGGTCATATGACCAGCATGACTGCTTGGAGTGCCCTTACCTTCCCGCCAGAGCGGTACCTATTGATCTACTCACATTTGCATGTTTTCGAACAGCTAATTTGGCATAAACTGGGGCTAACATACTACTACTACTACTACTACTTTGTTATTGTTCATTTGTTCAGTCGTTTCCGACTCTTCGTGACTTCATGGACCAGTCCACGCCAGAGCTTCCTGTTGGTCGTCACCACCCCCAGCTCCTTCAAGGTCAATCCAATCACTTCAAGGATGCCATCCATCCATCTTGCCCTCGGTCAGCCCCTCTTCCTTTTTCCTTCCATTTTCCCCAGCATCATTGTCTTCTCTAAGCTTTCTTTCTTCTCATGATGTGGCCAAAGTACTTCATCTTGGCCTCTACTATTCTTCCCTCCAATGAGCAGTCAGGCTTTATTTCTTGAAGTATGGACTACTACTACTACTACTACTACTACTACTACTACTAACAACAACAACAACAACAACAATAATTGAAAAGCCAATGACAGATCCCAAATGTACACTCTGCAAGGAAGCAGATGAAACAATAGATCACATCCTGAGCTGCTGCAAGAAGATCGCACAGACAGACTACAAGCAGAGGCACAACACCGTTGCTCAGATGATTCATTGGAACTTGTGCCACAAACCATCTGCCTGCGACAAAGAACTGGTGAGATAACAAGCCGGAAAAAGTTACAGAAAATGAACATATCAAGCTTTTAAACAGAGGCTGGATGGCCATCTGTCAGGGGTGCTTTGAATACAATATTCCTGCTTCTTGGCAGAATGGGGTTGGACTGGATGGCCCATGAGGTCTCTTGCAACTCTATGATTCTAAGTTACTCTAGAACTCCTGGATTCAGACTGACAGAGTTTGGAGCACAAGACTCCTGACCCCACGATCGTGTTAAAAACAAAGTATGGATAGTTGATGTTACAATCCCAGGTGACAGCAGGATTGCAGAGAAACAACTGGAAAAGCTGACACGATATGAGGATTTAAAGATCGAACTGCAAAGACTCTGGCACAAGCCAGTCAAGGTGGTCCCAGTGGTGATTGGCATACGATACAGTACCTGAAGACCTTGGCCTGCACTTAAACACAATCGGCGCTGACAAAATTGCCATCTGCCAGCTGCAGAAGGCCACCTTACTGGGATCTGCACGCATTATTTGCCGATACATCACACAGTCCTAGACACTTGGGAAGTGTCCGATGTGTAATCCAATACAACAGCAAGCAGAGTGTCTGCTGTGGACTCATCTTGTGTTTCTAATCATCATCATCATCATCATCATCATCATCCAGCATATAGATCTCATTTGCTGTGATATACTGTGTTTTTGTGTCAGTAAAATAATAATAATAATAATAACAACAACAACAACAACAACAATCACTTATCACACAGTCCTAGACACTTGGGAAGTGTCTGACGTGTAATCCAATACAACAGCCAGAAGAGTGATCTTGTCTGCTGTGGACTAATCTTGTTGTGTATCAAATCATCATCATCATCATCATCATCATCATCATCATCATCATCATCATCCAGCATATAGATCTCATTTGTTGTGATATACTGTGTTTTTGTGTCAGTAAAGTAATAATAATAATAATCATCATCATCATCGTCATCATCATCATCACACAGTCCTAGACGCTTGGGAAGTGTTCAACTTGTGATTTTGAGATACGAAATCCAGCATATAGATCTCATTTGCTGTGACATACTGTGTTTTTGTGTCAGTAAAATAATAATAATAATAATAATAATAATAATAATAATAATAATAATCACACATCACATAGTCTTAGATGCTTGGGAAGGGTTCAACTTGTGATTTTGTGATACGAAACCCAGCATATAGATCTCATTTGCTGTGACATACTATGCTTTCGTGTCAGTAAATAATAATAATAATAATAATAATAATAATAATAATAATAATAACTTTATTTATATATTGTCTGATCTCCCCTAGGGGACTCAGATTGGTTTCCACATATGCAAAATAATACAAAGGATGATGGGATTTGTGGTACTTTCAAACCCTTTGGTTCTCACAGATCACTGTGGCCTCCAACAAAGACTGATAAAGAGCAAACTTGGCACAGAGAGCCCCCATGACCCACTCTATGTCCTACTGCAGATTGGAGGAGGATGGACCATGGATGATGGGACTTGAAGTACCTCCACTCACTTCCCGAGACCGCTGTGAACCTCATCCAATGACTGATCAAGAGCAATCTTGGTACACAGAGCCCCCATGACCCATTCTACATCCTGGTGGTGTCTGGAGAACGATGGACCATGGATGATGGGACTTGAAGTACCTCCACTCACTTCCCGAGACTGCTGTGAACCTCATCCAATGACTGATCAAGAGCAATCTTGGTACACAGAGCCCCCATGACCCACTCTACATCCTGGTGGTGTCTGGAGAACGATGCACCATGGACGATGGGACTCACAGTACCTTCACTAACTTCCTGAGAGCACTGCGAGCTACATAAATAACTGATAAAGATCAACCTTGGCACAAAATGCCAAGTCCCCAAGCTAGTCTTTAATAAAATCTGAAAAAATGTCTGTTGCTTACAAAGGGGACTGAAGATGTGGGAGCTCAGGTGTGTTTGCATCTCTCCGAACACACACACTTTCCTGGTCAAGTGGTCTCTGGAGAGGCCTCACGTGAAACTGAACTCGAGGGCTCTTCAGTACACAATGACTCCTTCCATGCTCAATGAGAGAGAAAGCAGAAGGAAAAGGAGATGGGCACTGAAAACCAGGAGGACCAAAGGGCCAAGAAACCAAGATACCTCCCCTTGACATTCCTAGGGATAAGATATGGCCATAAGGAAAGCTCCTGTAACCAACTCCCCAGTTGTTGGGAATGCTGTGCCACTAAGGCTAAGGACCTTATCACACTAGAGAATGAATCCGCTTTAAATCCGGTTTCTGTCTCCTACAGAATTCTGGGGTTTGTAGTTTAGCACGGCTGTTGAAGGCTCCTCCCTAAACTGCAAACCCCAGAATTCTGCAGGAAGCAGCAACCAGATTTAGAGTGGATTCATTCTCTAGTGTGATGAAGTAGTAAAACTACCTGAAACATTGAGCATCAGCATCCAAGATGCGTCTTGGTTAAATAATTTAGGGTCATTTACACTCTGGTGGTGCAGCAGGTTAAACCGCTGAGCTGCTGAACTTGTTGACTGAAAGGTCACAGGTTCGAATCAAGGGAGCGGGGTGAGCTCCTGCTGTTAGCCCCAGCTTCTGCCAACCTAGCAGTTTGAAAACATGCAAATGTGAGTAGATCAATAGGTACCGCTCCGGTGAGAAAGTAACGGTGTTCCGTGCAGTCATGCTATCCACACAACCTTGGAGGTGTCTACAGACAACACCGACTCATTGGCTTTGAAATTGAGATGAGCACCAACCCCCAGAATCGGACCCGACTGGACTTAATGTCAAGGAGAAACCTTTACCCTTACCTTTTACATTCAATAGAGTTAAGGCAGTTTAGTGTAACTTTACTGTAATGGTTCAATGTTATAGAATTGTGGGAGTTGCAGTGTAAGCAATGGAGTCTGAGCCCTGAACAAGCCCAGACCTGATCACATGGTGTGCAGCCCCTCCCACAACGAAGAGTTAAAGTCAAATTGCAAACCAATTCACACATATACATTACAGTAAGCAATCTAACTATACACATAGCAACCTATGTCAAATAGTCCAGTTACAATAGGATTTTAAGTCGTTTCTATGTGTAGGTAACACAAGGCATCTTTCTTAGAATCAATAGTCCTAAGTCGAAAGCATCTCTCTGTTCTGAGAGTCCAATTGAGTTTTTATAGTCTGTTCCAACTAACTTCTAAGCATACATCTGTTTCTACTGAAGTCTCTATGCATACTTCTCTATTGAAGTGTAAGCAATGGAGTCTGAGCACTGAACAAGCCCAGACCTGATCACATGGTCTACAGCCTCTCCCACAACAAAGAGTTAAAGTCAAATTGCATATCAATGCACACATATACAATACAGTATACACATAACAAACTATGTCAAATAGTCCAGTTACAATAGGATTTTAAGTAGTTTCTATGTGTAGGTAACACAAGGCATCTTTCTTAGAATCAATAGTCCGAAGTCGAAAGCATCTCTCTGTTCTGAGAGTCCAAAAGAGTCTTTATAGTCTGTTCCAACTAACTTCGAAGCATACATCTGTTTCTACTGAAGTCTCTAAGCACACATCTCTACTGAAGTGTAAGCAATGGAGTCTGAGCCCTGCACAAGCCCAGACCTGATCACATGATCTGCAGCTCCTCCCACAACAAAGAGTTAAAGTCAAATTGCATAGCAATACACACATATACAATACAGTAAGCAATCTATACACGTAATAAACAACTATTTGAGGCTTGAGAAGGTTGTTATTTCCAACAAACACTAAAATGCTACATCGTGCTGCCTTGAAATACATTTTTACAAATTTCATCACTGTGGCCCATTGCTGGCATTGCCCAAAAGGTGTGTAGGCTGAATTTGGGACTCACAGACACAACCAATGGATAACAAGGATTCTCACCCAGCTTTCCAAACTGCCCTTTCATTGACCCTCAAGGACATCCATGGCCATCCTTACCTTTCGATGGAGAAGCTGAGCCTGGGGTCCCCCGCCACCTTCAATCTCATACCGGACGCTGTTGAAGAGCGCGACACCAAATTGCTCCTCGTAGAAGCGGCAGAAGTCGGCAAGGACCTTGTTTGTTTTGTCTGGAAAACAAAAATAAAACAGACAAGGTAGGTATAGAGAAGCAGCGGGTTGTAGTGGTTGAGACTAGGAACTCTGGGAGATGAGGCTTCACATCTGGGCTGTGGCGCCGCTAGTTAGTAGCCAGCAGCATTAAATCACTACTGACCAAGAGGTCATGAGTTCGAAGCGAGCCCGGGTTGGAGTGAGCTCCCGATCATTAATAGTCTAGCTTGCTGTTGACCTATGCAGCCCGAAAGACAGTTGCATCTGTCAAGTAGGAAATTCAGGTACCGCTTTAGGCGAGGAGGCTAAGTTAACTAATTTACAACACCACAAAAACCTTCCAGCAGCGTTCGTAAGAATGAGGAAGTACTCCATAGAATCATAGAAATGTTATATAATGTAATATAATGTAATACAATTGACTGGTTGCCCAGATACGACAAATAAATAAATAAATAGAATCATAGAATCAAAAAGTTGGAAGAGACCTCATGGGCCATCCAGTCCAACCCCCTGCCAAGAAGCAGGAATATTGCATTCAAATGACCCCTGACAGATGGCCATCCAGCCTCTGTTTAAAAGCTTCCAAAGAAGGAGCCTCCACCACACTCCGGGGCAGAGAGTTCCACTGCTGAACAGCTCTCACAGTCAGGAAGTTCTTCCTCATGTTCAGGTGGAATCTCCTTTCTTGTAGTTTGAAGCCATTGTTCCTTGTCCTAATCTCCATGGAAGCAGTAAACAAGCTTGCTCCCTCCTCCCTGTGGCTTCCTCTCACATATTTATATATGGATACCATATCTCCTCTCATCCTTGTTTTCTTCAGGCTAAACATGCCCAGCTCCTTAAGCCGCTCCTCATAGGGCTTGTTCAAAGACTCGGTGTCATAAGTGGACGGTAAAGTGGCAGCTCCCCCTGTGGTTGGAGTTGAGCATACCCTCATGAAGCCGGAAAGCTGAAATGTTAAATTGCCTCTGTGTCCGTCTATATATGTTGTATGTCTAATGGCATTGAATGTTTGCCATGAATATGTGTGTTGTAATCTGCCCTTGTAATCCCCTGTAAATGACATTTACAACCCAGGGACAAATATTGTGTTACATAGTGTTATATGAAGTCTGAATGTGGGTTTCAAGCCTAAAGTTCAATACTCCAGAACAGCCCACTTCGAGCGAAAACGACTCTTGCCAATCTCAGTGCCAAACTGGAAAATTAAAGCACTGTTTCCCTTAAAATAGTTGCAACGTGGAGATCCTGGGAGAATGTCCTTTCCCTTCCCTATCGCAAAGGTCAACAGCTTAATTTTGCTGCCCAGACAGCATTCAAAGAGATCACAATATGCCAGACTCTGACATAGACACGGCCGTTTCAGTCCCTCTAGGTTGTGACGCAAAGCACAATACAATGCTTTTTCTGGCCCTCATATAATAACTACATAACACAGTTTGTGTTCCTGGATTATAAATGTCATTTCCTAATTGGTTCTATCATAAAAACATGAGAAAAAAGTATATTGAACTGCAAAAACTTTTGTTTTGTGGGGGAGGGATATCCTGCAGCATATTTTCCTCTAGTTTTTCAGTGAGACAACAACAAACAACAACAAACAACGACACTTTATTTATATACTGCTCTATCTCCCCAAGGGGACTCAGAGCGGTTTCCAAGTAACATCATCAATACATATAGAGTAAACAACATAAAAATAAAATTAACAAAGCACACACACATATACTAGTTTTCTCCAGCACGCATTGCTGTGGCCAACCTTCACTCCATCTTTTTCTCCTTTTTTCTTTCTCTCCTTCCTTCCCTCCCTCTTTCCTTCCTTCCCTCTTTTTCTTTCCCTTCTTCTTTCTTCCTTCTCTACCTGTCTCTTTTCTCACTTCCTTTGCTCTTTGGTTCCTTCCTTCCTTCCTTCCTTCCTTCCTTCCTTCCTTCCTTCCTTCCTTCCCTCTCTCTCTCTTTCGTTCCTTCTTTCCTTCCTTCCCTCTTTCACTTTTTTATTTCCTTCTCTCCTTCCTTCCTACTCTACCTTTCTTTCTTTCCTTCTCTCCCTCTTTCTCCCTTCTTCTCTCCTCCCTTCCTTCCCCCTTTCTGTGTATGTGTTTTGCATCTGCATATATGTGTGTGTATATATTTGTGTATATGTGTGTTTGTGTACATATGTGGTTTTGTGCATGCGTTGTAATGTATTTTTTATTTTTTTGTTTTTAAAGTCTCTTCTGCTATGTTTTTCAGTGTTTTTATGAGTGTTGTTGGCCTGATTAGTGTATTGTGTCCAAATTTCATGTCAATTCGTCCAGTGGTTTTTGAGTTATGTTAATCCCACAAAAGAACATGACATTTTTATTTATATAGATAAATTAGTCCCCGGTGGCGCAGTGGGTTAAAGCACTGAGCTGCTGAACTTGTTGATCAAAAGGTCGCAGGTTCGATTCCGGGGAGCGGCGTGAGCTTCCGCTGTCAGCCCTAGCTTCTGCCAACCTAGCAGTTCGAAAACATGCAAATGTGAGTAGATCAATAGGTACCGCTCCGGCGGGAAGGTAACGGCGCTCCATGCAGTCATGCCTGCCACATGACCTTGGAGGTGTCTACGGACAATGCTGGCTCTTCGGCTTAGAAATGGAGATGAGCACCACACCCCAGAGTCAGACATGACTAGACTTAATGTCAGGGGACTACCTTTACCTTTACTATATATATATATATATATAGACACACACACAAGCTGTACCTGCCATGCATTGCTGTAGCCAACCTTCAGTCTTTCTCTCCTTCTTTTCCTCCTTCCTTCACTCCCTCTTTCCTTCCTTCCTTCCCGTCTTTCCTTCTCTTCTTCCTTCCTTCTCTATCTCTTTCCTTCCCCCTTTTTCTTTCTCTTCTGCTGTCTCTCTTTTCTTCCTTCTCTTTCCTTCCCTCCCTCTTTCTCTACATCTTCCCCCCTTCCTTCGCTCCCTCTTTCCTTCCTTCTTTCCCTTTTTTCTTTCCTTCTCTCCTTCCTTCTCTAACTTTCCTTCCTTCCCCCTTTCCCTCCCTCTTTCTCTCCTTTCTTCCTTCTCTACCTCTTTCCTTTCTTCTCTCTTTGCTTCCATGCTTCCTTCTCCCTTTACTTCTTTCCCTCCGTCCCTCCCTCTTTCTTTTCTTACTTTCTTTTTTTCTTTTTCTTCCCTCCCTCTTTCTTCCTTTTTTCTGTATTGTCATTTAGCTTTTCGTCATTTAGCTTTTGGGGGCTTTTTAAGTCCCTTCTGCTGTGTTTTTCAGTGTTTTTATGAGTGAAGGACATACATTGGGTTGTTAGGTGTTGTGTCCAAATTTGGTGTCAATTCCCCAGTGGTTTTTGAGTTCTGTTAATCCCACAAACGAACATTACATTTTTATTTAGATAGATAGATAGAGATAGATAGATAGATAGATAGATATAGAGAGAGCATAAAAAAATCACAATAGCACATATATATTTAAAATAATCCTGCCTGTTCAAGGCAATTTAAATAGAATCTCAACTAATTCAACCTAGTTTGTGCCACTGTGCTGGTACGTCTGTACCAGGAGCTCCAACTTTATTTTCTTTCTATTAAATGTTTGCATGCATTCCAAGGCTTCAGGGATTTTGCAAAAGGTGACTTCCCTTGGTTTGCAGTCATGGGGCAAGCCACCTGCCTATCATTGTTAAGTTTGGATCCGCCCCTTCTCCCAGGGACATGGGAGAAGAGGGAGCCATTTTTAGTTAGTCTTACAGAAGGAAACCAAGATATAGGATGTGGAGTAGTTTCACCCGCAGAAAAGCTTCACTTAGAATCATAGAATCATGTTGTTGTTCATTCGTTCAGTCGTCTCCGACTCTTCGTGACCTCATGGACCAGCCCACGCCAGAGCTCCCTGTCGGCCGTCATAGGATCAAAGAATTGGAAGAGACCTCATGGGCCATCCAGTCCAACCCCCTGCCAAGAAGCAGGAATATTGCATTCAAATCACCCCTGACAGATGGCCAACTTCTTAAGAATTCCAGGGAATTCCGGGGAGAACGGTCTCAAAGCTCTGGCAGGGAGCTTACAGCCTCTCAGCATCTGAGGGAAACAGCCCTAAAAGGTTTCTTAAGGAATTCCGGGGGAAAGCAGCTTTTCAGACCCAAAGAACTCCAGCTGGAGAATCTGCAAGCCTTTACTGGTAGGTCTACTCGGTGCTCAAGACGCAGTTTGAATCCGGTAGTAGAACCCACATCAGTAAAACTTAGATAGTAGACAGCCTGGGAGAGGTTAAAAAAAGGGTTTTCCTCTTAAAGTGAAAGAACAGTTAATGAAGACAGTTGCCTCTCCCTTGTGGACAAGATTAAGGAAGCCACCAGTTGACTCAAAGCCTTGAAGCATTTGTTTGACTCATTGAAGATTTGAGAAGTATCTGTTTAATTTGTTCGATACTAAAGGACTTTGTTAAATCATTAAAGACTCTAAGACAGTGTTTCTCAACCTTCCTAATGCCGCGACCCCTTAATACAGATCCTCATGTTGTGGTGACCCCCAACCATAATATTATTTTTCGTTGTTGCTTCATAACTGTAAATTTGCTACTATTACGAATTGTAATGTAAATATCCAATATGCAGGATGTATTTTCATTCACTGGACCAAATTTGGCACAAATACCCAATACACCCACATTTGAATACTCGTGGGGTTGGGCGAGGGGTTGATTTTGTCAATTGAGAGTTGTAGTTGCTGGGATTTATAGTTCACCTAAAATTAAAGAGCATTCTGAACTCCACACACAGAAGTCCCACGACTAACAGAAAATACTGGAAGGGTATGGTGGGCACTGACCTTGAGTTTGGGAGTTGTAGTTCACCTAGATCCAGAGAGCACTGTGGACTCAAACAATGATGGATCTGGACCGAACTTGGCACAAATACTCAATATGCCCAAATTTTGCATTTGGGGGAAAATTGATCTTGACATTTGGGAGTTGTAGTTGCTGGGATTTATAGTTCACCTACCATCAAAGAGCATTCTGAACCCCATCAATGATAGAATTGGCCCAAACTTCCCACTCAGAACCCCCATGACCAACACAACATACTGTGTTTTCTGATGGTGTTTGGTGACCCCTCTAACACCCCCTCGTGACCCCCTCAGGGGTCCCGACCCCCAGGTTGCGAACCACTGCTCTAAGACCATTTCTACAGGAAAACCCTTGAGGGCCTCTCTTCGAGGCACCCTGGCTTTCCGCTGGGCACAAAGTGCCCGTCCTATTCAAAGTCAATTGTTACAGGCCCAGTGCGTAACAGAACAGCCACAAAAACAAAGTTTTGGGAGTAGAACCACGACTTTCAAAGTCAGGACCGCACAATGAAATGGGAAACAACACTTTCAAACCAGGAACAGATTTGATTTTTCCCATTTTGTCATATAATATAGTAAAAGAGCCCCTGAACAATCCTAACAGGAACATCATAGGAAAAATAAATGAAACCACAACTCTACAAAAGGTCATCTTGAAAAAAAACCCCAATGCCTTGGGCTTTACGGGGATCCCAGTTGCTTACTGGCTTAGTCACCGGATTGCATGGCTCAGCGGTGTGGGTGGGTGAAGCCTAGCGGTGACTTTTCTCCCCAAAGCAGGCGAGTGATTCAGAGCCCAAAACTGCAAAGCACGCAGCAGGGTATAGAAGAAAAAAAGGCCAAAGGGAAACCTTTAGCTTTTTCCAAGACGGGTAAGGCAAAACAAAAGCATCAGAGGAGAGAACACATCTGGAATAGGCTTCCTTGGAGTGTGGAGGAGTCTCCTTCTCTGGAGCTCTTCAAACAAAGGCTGTTGGGAGAGGTTGAATGGGGTCTTCCTCCATAGTAGCGTTTCTCAACCTGGGGGGTCGGGACCTCTGGGGGCATCGCGAAGGGGTTTCAGAGGGGTCACCAAAGACCGTCAGGAGCCTACGGCCATACCACGCCCGATCTCGTCTGATCTCGGAAGCTAAGCAGGGTCGGGCCTGGTTAGTACTTGGATGGGAGACCAAAGACCGTCAGGAAACATATGGTGGTCTTAGGAACCCCTTTGGCAGAGAAGGCTGACGATCTCTCCGCCTGTCCTTCTCTTCCTTTTTGGAAACAGACAAATCCTTCCACCAGCCACTCAGCCAAGGGGAAGCCTGTTTCTGAGACTCCAAGCAGGGAGGGGAGAGCAGGCGTGCTCGGCGCATGGCAGCATGGTGCGCATGTACAGGCGAGGGAGAGCGTGTGAGGCTAGAGGGAGGATCATACTAGCGAGTCCCTTCAAGGCATGGGAGTTCTGTATGGGAAGTTTGGCCCAATTCTATCATTGGTGGTGTTCGGAATGCTCTTTGATTGGAGGTGAACTATAAATCTCAGCAATTACAACTCCCAAATGTCAAGGTCTGTTTCCCCCCAAACTCCACCACTGTTCACATTTGGGCATATTGAGTATTCATTCCAAGTTTGGTCCCGATCCAGCATTGTTTGAGTCCACAGTACTCTCTGGATGTAGGTGAACTACAACTCCAAAACACAAGGACAATGCCCGCCAATGCCTTCCAGCATTTTCTGTTGGTCATAGGAGTTCTGTGTGCCAAGTTTTGTTCAATTTCATTGTAGGTGGAGTTCAGAATGCTCTTTGATTGTGGGTGAACTATCAATCCCAGAAACTATAATTCCCAAATGTCAAGGTCTATTTTCCTCAAGCTCCACCAGTGTTCACATTTGAGCATATTGAATATCAGTACTAAGTTTGGTCCAGATACATCACTGTTTGAGTCCACAGTGATATCTGGATGTAGGTGAACTACAACTCCAAAACTCAAGGTTAATGCCCAACAACCCCTTTCCAGTATATTCTGTTTGTCATGGGAGTTCTGTGGGCCAAGTTTGGTTCAATTCCATCATTGGTGGAGTTCAGAATGCTCTTTGATTGTAGGTGAACTATCAATCCCAGAAACTACAACTCCCAAATGTCAAGGTCTATTTTCCTCAAACCCCACCAGTGTTCACATTTGGGCATACTGAGTCTCCCTATCAAGCTTGGTCCAGATCCATCGTCATTTAAGTCCACAGTGCCCTCTGGATTTAGGTGAACTACAACTCCAAAACTCAAGGTCAGTGCCCACCAAACCCTTCCAGTATTTTCTGTAGGTCATGGGGGTCTTGTGTGCCAAGTTGGTTCAATTCTATCATTCTTGGAGTTCAGAATGCTCTTTGATTGTAGGTGAACTATAAATCCCAGCAACCAAACCCTTTCAGTATTTTGGTTGGTCATGGGAGTTCTGTGTGCCAAGTTTAGTTCAATTCCATCATTAGTGAAGTTCAGAACGCTCTTTGGTTGTAGGTGAACTATAAATCCCAGCAACTAGAACTCCCAAATGGCAAAATCAATCCCCCTCCAACCCCAATTTGGACGTATCGGGTATCTGGGCCAAGTTTGGTCCAGTGAATGAAAATACATCCTGCATATCAGATATTTCCATTATTTACAGTAGCAAGATTACAGTTATGAAGTAGGAACAAAAATAATTTAATGGTTGGGGGTCACCACAACACGAGGAAGACTGTGCTAAAGCTTTAGTGGAGACCCCTTTTCCTTATGATAAGAACTCTTTCAGGAGTGAATTTCACTTCCTTCCAAGGGGTAGGTTCCTCTCACACCCTGTTGTCTCACCTCTGTTCTTAACTTGGGAGTCTTTTGTAAGTCTGATGATTGTAACTCGGGGAGTTTTGTACAAACACAAAGTACGAATCCCACGTAACTTGTCCAATTTATCCACCACAACATCTAAAAATCTAAAAGGGTTTGGACTTTCCCTTATGGCAGTGCTTCGCAAACTTCCTAATGACCCCTTAATACATTTCCTCATGTTGTGGTGACCCCCAACCATAAAATTATTTTTGTTGCTACTTCATAACAGTCATTTTGCTCCTGTTATCAATCGTCATGTAAATATCTGATTTGCAAGACATATGTTCATTCACTGGACCAAATTTGGCAGAAATGCGAGATACACCCAAATTTGAATACTGGTGGGGTGGGAAGGGGGATTGAGTTTGTTATTTGGGAGTTGTAGTTGCTGGGATTTATAGTTCACCTACAATCCAAGAGGATTATGAACTCCACCAATGATGACATTGAACCAAACTTGGCAAACAGAACATCCATAAACATCAAAAAATACTGGGAAGGTTTGGTTGGTAGTGGCCTTGAGTTTTGGAGTTGTAGTTCACCTATATCCAGAGAGCACTGTAGACTCAAACGATGATGGATCTGGACCAAACTTGGCAGAAATACTCAGTATTTCCAAATGTGAACACTGGTGGAGTTTGGGGAAAATAGACCTTGACATTTGGGAGTTGCACTGTAGTTGCTGGGAGTTGTAGTTCACCTACATCCAGAGAGCGCTCTGGACTCAAACAATGATGCATCTGGACCCAACTTGGCACAAATACTAAATATGCAGAAATGTGAACACAGGTGGAATTTGGGGGAAATAGACCTTGACATTTGGGAGTTGTAGTTGCTGGGATTTATAGTTCACCTACAATCAAGAGCATTCTGAACCCCACCAATGATAGAATTTGGCCAAACTTCCCACAGAGAACCCCCACGACCAACGGAAAATACTGTGTTTTCTGATGGTCTTTGGTGACCTCTCTGACATCCCCTCATGACCCACCTAGGGGTCCCGACCCCCAGGTTGAGAAACACTGCCTTATGGCACAAAAGTGGTCTTTCCTCCCATAAAAGCTGGGCACATAAAACAATGGAAAGCAGAGAGACGGCTCCATTTACTGCACTGGCTTCCAATAATGTAGCCCCAGCTCTCTGTTTTCCAGGGCACATTTTTGCAAGCCCTGTTCTCATTCTCTCCTCTCTCTGCTGGATCAGCTGACTGCACTCCACCACTTTGGAGGCTATTTCGAGAATGCATTCATTTTCACATGATTTTTTTTTCAGAGAGAGAAAAGAAAGGGGCGGCTGCGATTTCTCCTTCCTTCTCCTGGCTGCCGTCCCTGGCTTCCAAACCTGTCCGTCTGGTCTCTCTCTGGGTTCGGGAGCCACGTGAGCCAAGCATCTCGAGGCCCCGTCAGCAGAAAATGGAGAAAAGAGAGGCCTAGCCTCACTCACAATGGAGTGGGACAGGCGCGGTTCCTAATTGAGTGGTATCAGCTGTCAATCTATCTCCTACTTTTAAGAAATGACCCATTTACCTTCCCACCAGAGCCAGAAATACAGCTTAATGGTGTAACGTTAGAAAATGTTGACCATTTCCGCGACCTTGGCAGCCACCTCTCCACAAAAGTCAACATTGACACTGAAATTCAACACTGCTTGAGCTCTGCGAGTGCAGCATTTTTCTGAATGAAGCAGAGAGTGTTTGAGGACCGGGACATCCATAGGGATACCAAAGTGCTTGTTTATAAAGCTATTGTCCTCCCAACCCTGTTACACTCCTGCGAGACGTGGACTGTCTACAGAACTGGGAAGCCAAGAACAGAAAACGGAATGTTGGAGGGCAGGAAAAGAGATTGAAAGATGGGCTCAAAGCCAACCTTAAAAACTCTGGCATAGACACTGAGAACTGGGAAGCCCTGACCCGTGAGCACTCCAGCTGGAGGTCAGCTGTGACTAGCAGTGCTGTAGAATTTGCAACTCCTAGAACGATTCCATCAGCGCTGCCTCCAGAAAATCCTGCAAATCTCTTGAGTAGACAAGCGGACAAATGTTAGCGTGCTGAAAAAAAAAGCAAAGACCATCAGCACTGAAGCGATGGTCCTCCTCCATCAACTCCGTTGAACCGGCCATGTTGTCAGGATGCCCAACCACTGTCTCCCAAAGCAGTTGCTCTACTCCGAATTCAAGAATGGAAAATGGATGTTGGTGGGCAGGAAAAGAGATTGAAAGATGGGCTCAAAACCAACCTTAAAAACTCTGGCATAGACACTGAGAACTGGGAAGCCCTGACCCTTGAGTATCCAGATGGAGATCAGCTGTGACCAGCAGTGCTGTAGAATTTGAAGAGGCACAAATGGAGGGCGAAAGAGAGAAATGTGCCAAGAGGAAGGCACGTCAAGCCAACCCTGACCGGAAACACTTTCTGTCTGGAAACCGATGCCCTCACTGCGGGAGAAGATGCAGATCAAGAATCGGGCTCCACAGTCACCTACGGACCCACCGCCAGTACACTGATCATGGAGGACTATCCTACTCGGACAACGAGGGATCGCCTAAGTAAGAGCGGTACCTATAGATCTACTCACATTTGCTAGATTGGCAGAAGGTGGGGCTAACAGCGGGAGATCACACCGTCCCGCAGATTTGAACTGCTGTCCTTCCATTCAGCAAGTTCAGCAGGTCAGTGGATCAACCCGTTGTGCCACTAGGTTGCATCCCACATCTCTCCCAACATAAGAAAAACTGTATAGCAACATTTTTCTATGGGAGGGGGTGTTGCAAAGGGGTTTTAGAGGGGTCGCCAAAGAACATCAGAAAACATATAGGTCTTAGGAACCCCTTTGGCAGAGCAGGAAGGTCTATCCACCTGTCCTTCTTTTCCTTTTTTGGAAACAGACGTCAAATCCTCCCATCAAAAAGCCCTACTCCACTGTGATTGGGTGGCCTCTCAGCCAAGGGGAGGGCTGTTTCTGAGACTCCAAGTGGGGAGGGGAGAGCAGGCGTGGCAATGTGGTGTGCATGCATGGGTGAAGGAGAGTGTGCAAGGGCTAGAGGGAGGCTCATGCCCTCAAGCCCCTTCAAGGCATGGGGTTCTATGTGGGATATTTGGCCCAATTCTATCATTGGTGGGGTTCAAGGAGCTCTTTGATTGCAGGTGAACTATAAATCCCAGCAATTACAACACCCAAATGACAAAATCACCCCCCTACCCAACCCCACCAGTATTCAAATTTGGGCATATCAACTATTTGTGCCAAATTTGGTCCAGTGAATGAAAATACATCCGGCATATCAGATATTTACATGACGATTCATAACAGTAGCAACATTACAGTTCAGAAGTAGCAACGAAATAATTCGATGGTTGGGGGTCACCACAACATGAGGAACTGTATTAGGAAAGGTTGAGAACCAATGCTGTATAGGTTCTGTCCCAATGGCTCTGATCACACTCCAAGTCAGCAAAGGCATGTGTTCCTTGATAAGATGACTATTGGAAATGCCTTTGGAGGACTTCTCAAATTTTGGACCGAAAGCCAAAACAAGCGCACTGCCATGGTGGCATCGAAGCCTAGATTTTCATAGAATCGTAGAATTGGAAGAGACCACCAGAGCCATCCAATCCGATCCCTGTACTTTCCCTGTATCAAAGCCCTCCCGACAGATGGCCATCCAGACACCAGTGTTCAACTGAGGTCCCCGCAAAACAAACAAAGGGCTTCCATTGCAGAAGAAGAAATCAATGCAACCACTCTTTCCGAGGTCATAAGCAGTGCTTTCTCAACATGACAAGCCAAGCTACTGAGGCAGGTGATCTTGTTTTCCTCCTGCCCAACTCGGAGACTCTCATAATCCTGAACAGCTGCTCCTCTGGAAGGAGAGTGACATCTCAATGGCAGCGAAAGTCTAAATAATATTATTTATTTATTTGTTTGTTTGTTTATTTATTTCAAAGTTTTCTATACCGAGCTTCTCACCTCTTAGAGGGACTCAGCCCGATTTACAACCATAAAAACATACAATCAGTAAAATATCATAGTTCATAATTACAATAACACATTTAAAATAACAACTATATTTAAAACTACGGTGGTCAGTCGTCATATTAAAAACAAGTATACCTCATCTTCCATCCACAATCCTAGGGTGCTGTCTCATTCATCGAAAGCCTGTCTCCACAACCACGTCTTCACCCGTTTCCTGAATGTCAGGATAGACGGGGCGGTTCTGACCTCCAGTGGGAGAGAGTTCCAGAGTCGCGGGGCCACCACCGAGAAGGCCCTGTCCCTCGTCCCCACCAGGCGCGCTTGTGAGGCTGGTGGGACTGAGAGCAGGGCCCCTCCAGACGATCTCAGTAATCTTGATGGTTCGTAGGGGAGAATACGTTTGGAGAGGTAAACAGGGCCGGAGTCGTTTAGGGCTTTATAGGTTAACACCAGCACTTTGAATTGTGCTCGGAAGCTAATTGGCAGCCAGTGGAGCTGGTGTAACAGCGGAGTGGTGTGCTCCCTGTACCCAGCACCCGTTAGTAATCTGGCTGCCGAACGTTGGACTTGCTGCAGCTTCCGGGCAGTCTTCAGAGGCAACCCCACATAGAGAGCGTTGCAGTAATCTAAGCGGGATGTAACCAAAGCGTGGAATACCGTGGCCAAGTCAGACTTCCAAAGACAATGCACAAGACAAGGAAGTGGTTACTTTGGAAAACCTCCAGTCCTGTCCTCCTGGAGGGACTGTAACTCAGGACTAAAAATCATGTCACATGTCGTTATCATCATTGGTTGCTGGTTCTTGCTTTGGAGTGTTTTCTATCCCCTGTTTACCCCCAGGATGGATGGTACCCGTCCTGGGGGTAAACAGGAGAGAGCAAACACTCCAAAGCAAAGACATCCATAGGGAGACCAAGCTGCTTGCTTATAAAGCTATTGTCCTCCCAACCCTGCTATACACCTGTGAAATGTGGACTGTCTACAGACACCACATGCAACTCCTAGAACAATTCCATCAGCGCTGCCTCTGAAAAATCCTGCAAATCTCTTGGGAAGTCAAGCGGACAAATGCCAGCATGCTGGAAGAAGCAAAGACCACCAGCACTGAAGCGGTGGTCCTCCACCATCAACTCCGCTGGACCAGTCACGTTGTCCAGATGCCTGACTATCATTTCCCAACTCTGAACT
The DNA here is from genome assembly GCF_025583915.1 of Anolis sagrei ordinatus. Taxonomy (NCBI): domain Eukaryota; kingdom Metazoa; phylum Chordata; class Lepidosauria; order Squamata; family Anolidae; genus Anolis; species Anolis sagrei. The sequence goes on from NW_026844589.1 coordinate 25,833,417, forward strand.
CAAGAATGGAAAACGGAATGTTAGCAGGCAGGAAAAGAGATTGAAAGATGGGCTCAAAGCCAACCTTAAAAACTCTGGCATAGACACTGAGAACTGGGAAGCCCTGGCCTGTGAGCGCTCCAGCTGGAGGTCAGCTGTGACCAGCAGTGCTGCAGAATTTGAAGAGGCATGAATGGAGGGTGAAAGAAAGAAATGTGCCAAGAGGAAGGCGCGTCAAGCCAACCTGGACCACGACAGCCCTCCACCTGGAACCCAATGCCCTCACTGCGGGAGACCATGCAGATCAAGAATAGGGCTCCATAGTCACCTACAGACCCACCCTGAAGGGTTATCCTACTCAGACAACGAGGGATCACCTAAGTAAGTAAGTAAGTACCTCCAGGAAATATGGGAAGTTTAAGAGGGATATGTTGTGCCTCTACGTCTCGCCGGCAGAACTTCATCTCTATGTTGAGTGATGATAGATGATAATTATCTGAAGAGTAGTATCGACAGCTCTCATGTCAGCGGGTGATACCAGAGACATTTGAACTCTCACCGTCTCCTTCTGTTTCTAGCTGTGTCTTTCCCAGCTTCTCCTTTAGCCCCCAGAAACAGAGGTAAAATGGAGTGGTTACATTCAGAGGATGGGGGATAAGAGCCAATTCTGTTGGTGGGATTTAGAATACTCTTTGATTGTAGGTGAACTATATATCCCAGCAACTACAACTCCCAAATATCAAGGTCTTTCCCCCTCAAAACTCCACCAGTGTTCACATTTGAGCATTTTGAGTATTCATGCCAACTTTGGTCCAGATCTATCATTGCTTGAGTTGACAGTAGGTGAACTACACCTCCAAAACTCAAGGTGAACTACACCTCCAAAACTCAAGGTCAATGCCCACCAAACCCATCCAGTATTTTCTCTTTGTTATGGGATTTCTGTGTGCCAAGCTTGGTTTCAGTTCCATCATTTGTGGAGTTCAGCATGCTCTTTGAGTGTAGGTTAACTATAAATCCCAGCAACTATACCTCCCAAATGATAGAATCAATCCTCCCCCCAACCCCACCAGTATTCAAATTTGGGTATATCGGGTATTTGTGCCAAATTTGGTCCAGTGAATGAAAATACATCTTGCAATTCCAATATTTATATTACGATTCATAACAGTAGCAAAATGACAGTTATGAAGTAGCCATGGTTGGGGGTCAGTCACCACAACATGAGGCACCTCATTAAGGGGTCATGGCATTGGGAAGGTTGAGAACCACTGCCTTAGGCAGAAATGCTAAGAAAGGTAGATAACAATGCTATGCAGCAGCTCAAAAGGCCAATGCGATTGTAGGCTACACCGTCTGGAGCACAGATGGTGCAGTGTTTTGCACAACTACATTGGAATATAAAGTTATAGCTATTTGTGGAAGTGGGAGCTTGTTTGTGTAAGTGGACACCCCTGCCACAAACACATGCATATTTTCGCTTTTATTATGTGTATAGATATCTTGAGGACAACTCATGCAACGAAAAGACAAAGGAGCTGGGGATGTTCTGCTCTTGAGAGCCTTCGATGTCACACCGTGCTAGGATTGCACCAAACTACAATTCCCATGACTCAGTAGCATTGAGCCCTGGCAGTTAAAGTAGCGTCAAAATGCACCACTTTAACTGCCCCATAGGCCATTCCGTCCATCCTCTTCCATGCAAAAAGCACAATCAAAGCCCCCCCGACAGATGGCCATCCAGCCTATTTCAAAGCCACCAAAGAAGGAGCTTCCATCATAGAATCATAGAATCCTAGAGTTGGAAGAAACCTCATGGGCCATCCAATCCAACGCCCTGCCAAGAAGCAGGAATATTGCATTCAAAGCCCCCCTGGCAGATGGCCATCCAGCCTGTTTCAAAACCAAAGAAGGAGCTTCCATCATAGAATCCTAGAGTTGGAAGAGACCTCATGGGCCATCCATTCCAACCCCCTGCCAAGAAGCAGAAATATTGCATTCAAAGCACCCCTGACAGATGGCCATCCAGCCTCTGCTTAAAAGCTTCCAAAGGAGCCTCCACCACACTCCGGGGCAGAGAGTTCCACTGCTGAATGGCCCTTACAGTCATTATGTTCAGATGGAATCAGCCTCCACCACACTCCAAAGCTGACAGTTCCATTGCTGACTGGCCCTTACAGTCATTATATGCAGTGTGGATCCAGCCAAAGAAGGATGGAGCTGTTAGAAGCATGCGCAGAACCCCATTGGGAGCGAATGGGGAAAAGAGCCAGCCGCATGCAAAGCTTTCGATTTTGCCATGGAGGAAGTTTTTCCAAATGAAACAAAAACTGATCTCCTTCTAGTATTTTTTTTACTCCAACGGAAGGAAGCAAACACGCAAGTTGGATTCCATCAGGCCAAAGGGGGAGGTGGAAACCCGGTGGCAAAAAAAGGCTTTCCTCCTGCTTCAGACTTCAGCTATTTGCAGTATTTCCGGCTTCCTTTCCCCCTGCCTAGCGTGGAATGTCTCCACAAACAGGGCGATACAACAACCCCCACTGACGGCTGGAGGAAAACACACAGAGACATAATATATAATTTCCAAAGGTCAATATTTGCTTAGGGGTCGAAACTCATTTGTATTGTGCCCAAAGACGACCGGACAGGTGAAGAAGAGCCCCGAGCCAGCCGAGAGTTTCCGATTACAAAATGCTTTAGATTCAAATCTTTTCTGGTGAACTGGAAGAATACGCAGGGCATGTGTGAAAGATTTCCCCTGACCCACTTCCTGTGGACTGAGAGCAATGCAACTTGGCCCAGTTCTGAGTCCTTCTCTCCATCGGTGCCACAATCTAGGGACACACACTCCTCCCATCTTTTGAAGCAACTGTCAACAACTCGCTTGTAGAAGTCAACAGGTTGCTCCAAAAGCCAAGTTGTGACTTTAGAAATCAGAGTCTCATCATCTGAAAAAGGCTTCCCCTTCCAAAATAACTTCCTTGTTGGAAAGAGGTGGAAGTCTGGTGGTGTGAAGAGGGAGATGCGGGAGGATGCTTCTTCCATTTGGGCAACATGTGAGTTGGGAACTGGTGCACTGTCTTGCAGAAGGTGGCCACTTTTGATGAGCATACCACATTGTTTCTTGGTTGGATGGCCTCCCACAATGTCCACAGCAGTGAAGCCTAGACTGCCCCAGTGATTAGGGTCCCCTTTGCTAGGAAATTCATCCATCCTCCTCCATGCTGGTCCCAAAATACTGTGAGCATGACCTTGCCTTCCGAGAGTTGGGCACGTGCCTTCTTTGGAGGTGGTGGGTCAGGATGCTTCCATTGCAGCAGCTGGACTTGAGTCTCAGGACCAAAGTGATGGACCCAGCTTTCACCCTGTGTGATCACTCCATTTGTAAAGTCCTCCTGGTTTCCATGGCACATCATTGTCAAGAGAGCCTGAGAGTATTCGACTTGTTCCTGCTTCTGGAAAGTGTGAGCAGCCGGGGGACCCAGCGAGTGGATACCTTATGCATGTGGAGATGGTCTTGGATGGACCCCACACTCATCTTCACATTTTGGGCTCAGTGGCAAATGGTTACGCAGCGATTCCACGGTCTTGGATGGTTTTTCCATGGACCCCACACTCACCTTGACATTTTGGGCTCAGTGGCAAATGGTTACACAGCGATTCCACAAAATGGAGACCTGCACTTGCTCATCAAAAGCAAAGTGGGGTCGCCCTGGAATTGGAGCTGTTTCCACCGAAGTCATAATAAATTGTGGCAAGTTCTTGGTGGGTTTTTTTTTTTGTCGTGTCAGGAGTGACTTGAGAAACTGCAAGTCGCTTTTGGTGCGAGAGAATTGGCAGTCTGCAAGGGGACGCCTGGATGATTTGATGTTTTTATCATCCTTGTGGGAGGCTTCTCTCATGTTCCCGCATGCGGAGCTGGAGCTAATAGAGGGAGCTCATCCGCCTCTCCCCAGATTTGAATCTGTGACCTGTCAGTCTTCAGTCCTGCCGGCACAGGGGTTTAACCCACTGCACCACTGGGGGCTCCTTCTTGGTGGTATGGGCATACCAAATAACCTTCTCTCTCTCTTGAGGAATCTGTATAAGGACCAAGTAGCAACAGTCAGAACTGACCAAGGAACAACAGACTGGTTCAAGATTGGGAAAGGCGTACGGCAGGGTTGTATCCTCTCCCCCAACCTATTCAACTTGTATGCAGAACACATCATGCAAGTATGTGCAGTGTTTGACGAATGCAAGGCTGGGGCTGAAATTGCTGGAAGAAACATTAAGAAACAAGGCTGGGGCTGAAATTGCTGGAAGAAACATGAAATTGCTGGAAGAAACATTAACCTTAGATATGCAGATGACACCACTTTGATGGCCAAAAGTGAGAAGAAGCTGAGGAGCCTTCTAATCAATGTGAAAGAAGAAAGCGCAAAAGCTGGCAATTATGCTGGGGAAAATGGAAGGAAAAAGGAAGAGGGGCTGAACAACAATGGATGGATGGCATCCTTGAAGTGACTGGCTTGACTCTGAAAGAGTTGGGGGAGGTGATGGCCGACAGGGAGCTCTGGCGTGGGCTGGTCCATGAGGTCACAAAGAGTCAGAAACGACTGAACGAATGAACAACAACCACCGCCACCACCACCAAAGTCGGACCACATTTGAACTGACAATGACAGTTTTTGACTCCATCATATGGTGGGAAATCTTCACCATGAACCTCTTCCATCTCATTGAACATCACCTTTGGTGTGTGGCCTTTCAAGTAAAGCAGTGTTTCTCAACCTTCCTAATGCCGCAACCACTTAATACACTTCCTCATGTTGTGGTGACCCCCAACCATAGAATTATTTTTGTTGCTACTTCATAACTGTAATTTTGCTACTGTTATGAATCGTGATGTAAATATCAGATAAGCAGGATGTATTTTCATTCACTGGACCAAACTTGGCACAAATACCCAATACGCCCCAATTTGAATATTGGTGAGGTTGGGGGAGAGTTGTCATTTGGGAGTTGTAGTTGCTGGGATGTATAGTTAACCTACAATCAAAGCGCATTATGAATTCCACCATCAATGGAATTGAACCAAATTTGGCACACAGAACTCCAGTGACCAACAGAAAACAGTGGAACTCCAGTGGGTACTGACCTTGAATTTTTGAGTTGTAGTTCACTTACATCCAGAGAGCACTGTGAATTCAAAGAATGATGGATCTGGACCAAACTTGGCACGAATACTCAATATGGCCAAATGTGAACGCTGGTGGAGTTTGGGGAAATAGACCTTGACATTTGGGAGTTGTAGTTGTTGGGATTTATAGTTCACCTACAATCAAAAAGCATTCTATAATCGACCAACAATAGAATTGGTTTGAACTTCTCACACAGAATCCCAATGATCAACAGAAAATACTATGTTTTCTGATAGTTTTTGGCGACCCCTTTGATACCCCCTCGTGACCCCCCCCCCCCGGGGTCCCGACCTCCAGGTTGAGAAACACTGAAGTAAAGGAACTTGAGGACTGCTCTATATTCCAATGGGTTCATTCTCAAACCTCACACCACTTCTGCACCTGTCAAATCAAGACCGTGATCAGTTCTGAGTTGTACGTTGGCACGTGACTTATAGAGACTTGTATCATGACACATGTGCAGTTTCAGCATCCTGTGATAAATACGAGTGGGTCAGACAGGTGGAGGCCCCTTCTTTGGAAGTTTTTAAACAGAGGCTGGATGGCCATCTGTCAGGGGGGCTTTGAATGCAATATTCCTGCTTCTATCATTCTAGGTCAAGGGACATTATCTGATGGGTTTTAAAAATTGAAATAAGGGACAGCTGAATGTGAAAGAACAAATCACACCAGCAAGTAGGTGACCCATTGTGTTCCTTTTCTTGAATTATGAAAGCAATGATTGCAAGAGAGATGACTTCTGAATTAATCTGAAACCGAATGCCCCAGCTCCAAGGGCACCTTTGCTTATGGAAATGGCAAAGTTGAAGTCAAAGAAGGGGGGGGGGGAGGGGAAACACCCAAATCAGAACTTGAAAGGCAGTCCCTATCGAGACGTGGTTAATCTATAATTCAAGTCAATGTTTAGCTCTGCTCCAATCTCGGACTGAGGAAAAGGAATCGCCGCAGCAGAGAGACAAAGAGGAGGAAGCGTGAATGTGCAAAATACTCCCCGAGCCACCTTTCCGAGCTTTAATTCCAGTGGATCGGCCTCCTTTTTCTGGAAACGAATGCCACTCCCATGCATCAGTTTACACACAGTGCTGGTTTTATGAAAAGATGGAAGCAGATTGCTCAGACACAATACGAGCCAATACAAGTGGCCAAGCCCTTTGAGCTTTACACAGAGTGCTGCAGAGATGATGCCGGGTTCACACGGAAACAACTGGATCAATTCAAACTGCAGAATGCACCATTTATTTATTTACTATATTTATATACCGCCCCTCTCAGCCCGCAGGCGACTCAGGGCGGTTAACAGAGGCAATAATTTAATGCCAACAACAGCATAAAACATTTTGAAACACCTTAACAAGATCAATTAAAACATAAATCATAAATATCTCTTAGTTAAAAACGTAGTCCAAAATCATCATCCAATCGTTCCATATTCCTATGTCTGTTACACTGCATTATCAAACGCTTGCTCAAACAACCAAGTCTTAACTTTCCTCCGGAATGCTAAAAGGGAGGGGGCCGCTCTAATGTCCCTAGGAAGGGCGTTCCAAAGCCGAGGGGCCACCACTGAGAAGGCCCTGTCTTTCGTCCCCACCAGACGTGTTTGTGGCGCCGGCAAGGCCTCCCCAGACGATCTTAAAGTCCTAGCTGGTTCATAAGGGGAGATGCGTTTGGACAGGTAAGTTGGGCCAGAACCATTGGTTATGTTTTACTACCTTGGGTACCCAGCGTTGCTCAGTAATTTTAATTGTACAAATGCCTATGGTTGTGTGTGAACTACAACTCACATCATGCCAGGTTAACCCCAAAAAACTCCCATCAGTACTTAAAGTTTGTTATGTTGGGCAAGTTTGCTCTAGATGCAACATCGGTGGTGTTCAGTGTGCTCTCTGGCTGTAGGGTAAACTACAACTCCCACTATGGTGAGTCAATCCTCTCCAACCCCTCTAATAGGTTGGGTTAGCCATGGCTCTATGTGCAAAGTTTGGTCCAATTCTATTGTTGGTGGAGTTTAGAGTGCTCACTGATTGCAGATAAACTATAAATCCCAACTCCAAAATGTCCAGGCCAATTCCCCTCAAAATCCACCAGTATTCAAATTTGGCATATTTGGTATGTATGCCAAGTTTGGTCCACATCCATTATTGTTTGGGTTCGTAGTGCGCTCTGAATGTAGGTGAACTACAACTCATAGAAATCCATCCAAAGACCTCCAGTATTTTTTCTTGGTCATGAGGGTTCTGTGTGCCAAGTCAGTTCCAGGTCCATCGTTGGTGGAGTTCAGAGTGCAGTTCTTACATTGCAGGTGAACTATCCATCCCAGTCACTACAACTCCTATAAATCATGGTGAATTCCCTCCAAACCTCTCTAGTATGTTCAGTTGCTGATCAATTCTTCTGTTTGCTGTGTGCCATAGAACAGAAGAGGAAAGGGTTAAGGGACAGGCAGTGGGTGGGATCATGCAAATTCCACACCAATGGAGAGAGTCAGAAACACTGGGATGTCTGTGGTGGAGGAAACACATAAAATCTAGGATGAAATTGTCCCCATATGAAAACCTTCACTTGGGTGGTGGGCAGTGTTGTGTTGGTGGAGGACATTGGCAGGGCTCTTGGACATGTGCATGGTGCTCACTTCAACCTGCAATGTCATTGAATGGAGGGCCGTTGGTGTCTCCTGAGTAGTGGGAGCTATGGCTGTTTGTGGAAGTGGGAGCTGCTCTGTGGAAGTGGACACACCCCAGGCTCATACACGCATACATATTTTCATTTTTATTATGTGTATAGATAGATAGGGAGAGGTGTAAAGGAAGCCCAGGTGAACTTTATGGTCAAGGTGGGCCTCCAAAAGAAGTGCCCAGTGCCACTTTCTTTACCTCTCAGATCTAATGCTCACCTTTTTGGAATGAATTACCTTCCTAAAATCAGGGCGCGCATTAGATTCGTATAATATTATATAAATATAATATTTAGAATATTAAAATGTAATGTAATATAATACTACTAATAATATGACATTATAATTATATATTTATATTACTAGCTAGCTGCCCCCTGCCACATGTTGCTGTGGCCCACATGGGAGTCCTGTTGGTTCAATTTCATCATTGGTGGAGTTCAGAATGCTCTTTGATTGTAGGTGAACTATAAATCCCAGTAACTACAACTCCCAAATGTCAAGGTCTGTTTTCCCCAAACTTCTTCTGTATTCATATTTGGGCATATGGAATATTCGTGCCAAGTTTGGTCCAGATCCATCATTGTTTGAGTCCACAGTGCTCTCTGGATATAGGTGAACTACAACTCCCAAACTCAAGGTTAATGCCCAGCAAACCCTTCTAGTGTTTTCTATTGGTCATGGGAGTCCTGTATGCCACATTTGTTTCAATTCCATCATTGGTGGAGTTCAGCATGTTCTTTGATTGTAGGTGAACTATAAATCCCAGTAACTACAACTCCCAAATGTCAAAGTCTGTTTTCCCCAAACTTCATCTGTATTCATATTTGGGCATATGGAATATTCGTGCCAAGTTTGATCCAGATCCATCATTGTTTGAGTCCACAGTACTCTCTGGATATAGGTGAACTACAACTCCCAAACTCAAGGTCAATGCCCAGCAAACCCTTCTAGTGTTTTCTGTTGGTCATGGGAGTCCTGTATGCCACATTTGTTTCAATTCCATCATTGGTGGAGTTCAGAATGTTCTTTGATTGTAGGTGAACTATAAATCCCAGTAACTACAACTCCCAAATGTCAAGGTCTGTTTTCCCCAAACTTTTTCTGTATTCATATTTGGGCATATGGAATATTTGTGCCAAGTTTGGTCCAGATCCATCATTGTTTGAGTCCACAGTGCTCTTTGGATATAGGTGAACTACAACTCCCAAACTCAAGGTCAATGCCCAGCAAACCCTTCTAGTGTTTTCTGTTGGTCATGGGAGTCCTGTATGCCACATCTGTTTCAATTCCATCATTGGTGGAGTTCAGTATGCTCCTTGATTGTAGGCGAACTATAAATCCCAGCAACTACAACTCCCAAATGACAAAATAATTTGTGTGTGTGTGTTTGATGGTCATTCCTTGGGTTCGTAGGTGTCTTGTGGCCAAATTTGGTGGCAATTCGCCAAGTGGTTCTTGATTTATGTTAATCCCACAAACGAACATTACATTTTTATTTATATGGATAATATTACAATATAATGGTATAGTACAATATAGTAATATTTAATACTGATATTATACTATGCAAATAATATATTATATTGTATGCATATATATCTGGGTCCTGCTCTGGGTTCATTCTCCAGCATAGATGCACCTCAAGGGCTTTCTTTTCCATTGCTGGAAGCTTTGTTGGAAGCAAGCTGCAACCGTAATACGCACCATTTGGGGCCAAATAATGAATGGGAATTGGGATGCGCATTAGATTTGATGGCGCACAAGACTCGAGTCAAGACAGGTATTTATGCCCGTTTCTCAGCCAAGCAGAGGGTGCTGGGACCCCAATGCAAGCTGGAAGACTCGATGTGAAGCAAGGAGACGGGAGCTTCTCCTCTTCTCACACAGGCAGACAGGTGCCACAGGGCAAGGGATGGCAATCGAGACAAGATAAGGGCACCCAAACCCGTTTGGCAGGGGCAGGGCAAGCCTGTCTTCTCCGCTGACATACCTGTCTTGACTCACTAAGAACGAAATTGGGAGGTTGCCCAGTGTCCCAACCTTAACCTCTCTCAAGTCATTTCTTAAGGCATTGAATCCCAGATTTGGAAGGGACCCTAAGGGGCACCCAGTGGAGGGATTAACGTCACACAGTTGACACCAATGTGCTTTTGACATTCTTTCCATAGACTCCTAGAGTTGGAAGACACCCCAAAGGACATCCATTCCAACCCACTTCTGCTGCCAGGCAGTAGGACACAATCCAAGCCCTCCATACAGGTGGCCATCCAGCCACAGATATGATTAGAAGATTAGATGGATGGATGGATGGATGGATGGATGGACGGACAGACGGATGGACAGACAGACAGATCACCTACAAGTGGAAGGGTGCCCCAAAGGCCATCAAGTCCAATACCTTTCTGCTGCCAGGCAGTAGGACACAATCCAAGCCCTCCAGACAGATGGCCATTAAGCCACAGATATGATTAGAAGATTAGATAGATAGATGATAGATAGATAGATAGATAGATAGATAGATAGATAGATAGATAGATCACCTACAGGTGGAAGGGTACCCCAAAGGCCATCAAGTCTAAATCTTCTGCTGGACACAATCCAAGCAGGACACAATCCAAGCCCTCCAGACAGATGGCCATTMAGCCAMAGATATGATTAGAACATTAGATAGCTAGCTAGCTAGATAGATAGCTAGATAGATAGATAGATCACCTACAGGTGGAAGGGTGCCCCAAAGGCCATCATGTCTAAACCCCTTCTGCTGCCAGGCAGTAGGACACAATCCAAGCCCTCCAGACAGATTGCCATCCAGCTACATATATGATTAGAAGATTAGATAGATAGATAGATAGATAGATAGATAGATAGATAGATAGATAGATCACCTACAGGTGGAAGGGTGCCCCAAAGGCCATCAAGTCTAAACCTTCTGCTGTCAGGCAGCAGGACACAATCCAAGCCCTCCAGACAGATGGCCATCCAGCTACATATATGATTAGGAGATTAGATAGATAGATAGATAGATAGATAGATAGATAGATAGATAGACAGACAGACAAACAGACAAACAGATAGAACTGTTTCCACCTACAGGTGGAAGGGTGCCCCAAAGGCCATCAAGTCCAACCCCCTTCTGCTGCCAGGCAGTAGGGCACAATCCAAGCCCTCCAGACAGATGGCCATCCAGCCACAGATATGATTAGGAGAGTAGATAGATAGATAGATAGATAGATAGATAGATAGATAGATAGATAGATAGATAGACAGACTGACAAACAGATAGAACTATCACCTACAGGTGGAAGGGACCCCCAAAGGCCATTCAGTCCAACCCCCTTCTGCTGCCAGGCAGGAAGATACAATCCAAGCCCTCCCAACAGATGGCCATCCAGCCTCTACTGAAAACACCCAGCTCCCTAAGCCGTTCCTTATATAGGGCTCTATTTACAGACCTTTGACCACTTTGGCCCCTCTGATAGACAATTGCAGTGCAAATCGAGTGCTATTATTGATGCAAATTTGTCGAGAGAGTTGAACCCAAACATGTACCAAGATGCTCGTAATTAATTGCCTTGCACAACGGAGGCATAACGTAACGCATATTACGTCATTAATGCAAGATGGATCACTGCTCTGCTTTTGCAACTGGCGAGAAGTCTGTGTGGCCTCCCAACTCAGGGATATAGAGTCGCTGTTTCTAGCCTTCCAAGGTTGCCTTCCAAAGCATATAAATGAATCAGACAACTTTTACATAATGAGAACTGCACATTCCATGTGGAATTGCATCTAGAGTAACACATAACAATGTATGGGTCCTGTTCTGAATCGTAATGTTAACATCTGATATGCAGGATGTATTTTCATTCACTGGACCAACTTTGAACAAATACCCGATATGCCCAAATTTGAATACTGGTGGGGTTGGGGGGATTCATATTGTCATTTGGGAGTTGTAGTTGCTGGGATTTATAGTTCACCTACAATCAGACATTCTGAACTCCACCAAGAATGGATTTGAACCAAACCTGGCACACAGAACTCCCATGACCAACAGAAAATACTGAAAGGGTTTGGTGGGCATTGACCTTGAATTTGAGAGATGTAGTTCACCTACATCCAGAGAACACTGTGGACTCAAACAATGATGGATCTGGACCAAACTTGGTACGAATATTCAATATGCCCAGATGTGAACACTGGTGGAGTTTGGAGAAAATAGACCTTGACATTTGGGAGTTTTAGTTGCTGGGATTTGTAGTTCACCCACAATCAGAGAGCATTCTGAATATTCAATATGCCCAGATGTGAACACTGGTGGAGTTTGGGGAAAATAGACCTTGACATTTGAGAGTTGTAGTTGCTGGGATTTATAGTTCACCCGCAATCAAAGAGCATTCTGAATATTCAGTATGTCCAGATGTGAACACTGGTGGAGTTTGGAGAAAATAGACCTTGACATTTGGGAGTTTTAGTTGCTGGGATTTATAGTTCACCCACAATCAGAGAGCATTCTGAATATTCAATATGCCCAGATGTGAACACTGGTGGAGTCTGGGGAAAATAGACCTTGACATTTAGTTTTAGTTGCTAGGATTTATAGTTCACCCACAATCAAAGACATTCTGAACCCTACCAACGATAGAATTGGGCCCACACAGAGCCCCCATGTCTTGAAGAGATTGTTTCTTGTCCAAAATTCTCCTATTTTTGAGTGTTGTAAGAGCCAGCTAATCACCTCCCAACAAACGATTGCTCCAGGCAGTAAGAAGCCAGACCTTGAAACTGCTAGGCCATTAAATGCTAATCAAGCTGGCCAATTGCAACATTCACACCTACCTCAAACAGACAGGACTTCTTTCTCCCATCCTGGACATTACACAGATACACAAACCCCACTTTTCTAGTTTCTAATAGACCTCACAACCTCTGAAAATGCCTGTTTCAAATGCAGGTGAAACGTCAGGAGAGAATGCTTCTGGAACATAATCATACAGCCTGGAAAACTCACAGCAACCCAGTGATTTTGGTCATGAAAGCCTTCGACAATACATTATTATTATTATTATTATTATTATTATTATTATTATTTGAAACACAGCAAGATGAGTCCACAGCAGACACTCTACTGGCTGTTGTATTGGATCACACGTTGGACACTGTGTGATATATCAGCGAATAATGTGTGCAGATCCCAGTAAGGTGGCCTTTTGCAGCTGGCAAATGGTAATTTTGTCAGCGCCGATTGTGTTTAAGTGCAGGCCAAGGTCTTTAGGCACTGCGCCCAGTGTGCCGATCACCACTGGGACCACCTTGACTGGTTTGTGCCAGAGTATTATTATTACTACTACTACTACTACTACTATTATTATTATTATTATTATTATTATTATGTTTAGAATACCATTCCTCCCCATCATTCCTTCCTGCTGTTGATGATAAGTTAGGAAAAATGGCTGGCTCTTTAAATTGCAAATTCTGATTTATTTGGAAGAGCAAAAAAAATCTCAACTTCTGCATCTACTGTTATCTAAACCTTGCTTGGATTGAAAATTAAGTTACCAATTGCTATCAGAACAGATTTCGGATTGGGACAGCTTTTGCAAGCTGCCTCCAAGTATCTATACAGTGTTGCATGTTTTGATACTCGCGTGATGGCTTAAGGCCAATATGGAAACAAACACAAAGATAGGAAAAGAGAGGTTACATTGAATTCAGAGTATTTGCAAACAGGACCAAAAGAAATGCAGACATTTATTTATTTACGGCATTTATACGCCGCCATTCTCACCCCAAAGGGGACTCAGAGCAGCTTACAAAATATATGTACATATAATACATTATATTATAAGCATAGTACGATATCAGTATTAAATATTGTACTATACCATTATATTGTAATATTATTAGTAATATTACATGTAATATAAATATATCTATGTATATAATAAAAGTCAGTGTTTGTATGCGGAGGGAGGACGGGAGGTGTATGTGGCAGCTTTCTGATTGGCTACTACCGTGGTACAATTTGCATATGGTCTCTGATTGGTCAACCTCAACATTCCGAGGTAGCAGAGGGAATAGGAAAGGGGCCTGAAGCTGTCAGGAATGGTTGGAGTTGAAGTCCAAAACACCTGGCGGCCCCCAACAATGACAGAACAAGACCAAACCTGGCACACAGACCCCCCCCCACCCCCAAGACCCACTCTACATTCTGGTACAGTTTGAGCGAGGATGGACCATGGATGACGGGTCTTGCAGTACTTTAACTCACTTCCTTAGAGCACTGTGGCCCACACCAATGATGGATCAGGACCAAACTTGGCACACAGAGGCCCAATGGCTCATTTTAAACCTGGTGCGGTTTAGGGCAGGATGGGCCACGAATGATAGGATTTGCAGTACCTTCACCTGATTCATCCCACAGAACATTGTAGCCCCTACAAATCACAGACCAGGTCCAAACTTGGCACACAGAGTACTCATGGCCCACTCTACATCCTGATGCAGTTCTAAGGGGGTGGGCCATGGATGATGGGACTTGCAGTACCTTCACTCACTTACTGAAACCACTGTGACCCTCATCCAATGACTGATCAAGACCATACTTGGCAAACAGAGCCCCCATGACCCACTCTACATCCTGCTGCAGTTTGGAGGAGGATGGACCATGGATGATGGGACTTCCTGAAAACAATGCAACTGTCATCCAGTGACCAATAAAGACCAAACTTGGCCATTACCCTCTTTCTCTAATAACCCGAGCAGTGCCGGGTCCCCAAGCTAATAATTATAATATATTATAATTAGTAGTATTATATTGCATTACATTATAATATTATAAATATTATATGTATATATGTATATACAATATTATATTATATTAATTTATCCCTATGGTGGGCAATGTTTCTCTCCTAGAAGGACTAGAATGGACATCCTAGGGTACATCCACACTGTAGAATTAATACAGTTTGATACCGCTTGAACAGCCATGGCTGAAAGCTATGGGATCATGGGATTTGTTGTTTGGTCAGGTAGCAGCACTCTTTTGCAGAGAAGGAACATATTAAGACACATCATCCTCTGCTATATCTCTTTAAAGGCAGAGACAACATCCTACATGTTTATCACACTAGATTTTCAACATTTACACAAATGACCAGCCACTGCCCGAAGGGACAGAGCGTTTCATCTATGCTGATGATCGTGCCATTACTGCTCAAGCAGGGAGCTTTGAGATGGTTGAACAGAAGCTCTCCGAAGCTCTAGGTGCTCTTACTGCCTATTACAGGGAAAACCAGCTGATCCCTAATCCATCTAAAACACAGACATGTGCCTTTCACCTTAAGAACAGACAAGCATCCCGAGCTCTGAGGATCACCTGGGAAGGAATCCCACTGGAGCATTGCAGCACACCCAAATACCTGGGAGTCACTCTGGACCGTGCTCTGACCTACAAGAAGCACTGCCTGAATATCAAGCAAAAAGTGGGTGCTAGAAACAATATCATACGAAAGCTGACTGGCACAACCTGGGGATCACAACCAGACACAGTGAAGACATCTGCCCTTGAGCTATGCTACTCTGCTGCTGAGTACGCATGCCCAGTGTGGAACACATCTCACCACACTAAAACAGTGGATGTGGCTCTTAATGAGACATGCCGCATTATCACGGGTGTCTGCGCCCTACACCACTGGAGAATTACACTGTTTAGCCGGTATTGCACCACCTGACATCCGCCGGGAAGTAGCAGCCAATAGTGAAAGGACCAAGGCAGAGACATCTCCAGCTCATCCCAGTATCAGCCAGCATGTCAATGACTTAAATCAAGAAATAGTTTTCTAAGATCTACAGAGACACTCACTGGAACACCCCAGCAAGCAAGAGTCCAAAAGTGGCAGGCTCAAACCCAGAACCTCAATCAATGGCTGATACCAAATGAGAGACTCCCCCCTGGGCACACAGAAGACTGGGAGACTTGGAAGGCGCTGAACAGACTGCGCTCTGGCACCACGAGATGCAGAGCCAACCTTCAGAAATGGGGCCACAAAGTGGAATCCACGACATGCGTGAGTGTGGAGAAGAGCAAACCACTGACCACCTGCTGCAATGCAACCTGAGCCCTGCCACATGCACATGGAGGACCTTCTTGCGGCAACACCAGAGGCACTCCAAGTGGCCAGATACTGGTCAAAGGACATTTAATCAACTACCAAGCTTGCAAACTTTGTGTTTTATCTGTTTGTTTGTTTGTTTGTTTTGTTAAAAATGTAATACTCCTGACACGATAAATAAATCACACTAGATAATGAATCCACTTTAAATCTGGTTTCTGCCTCATACAGAATTCTGGGATTTGCAGTTTAGGGAGGCTGTTAAAGGCTCCTCTCTAAACTACAAACCCCAGTTTTCTGCAGGAGGCAGAAACCGGATTTAAAGTCGATTCATTCTCTACTGTGATGAGGTCCCTAAGCTCCCCAGAAAGTTGTGAAAATGCAAATGGAGAGTTCAGCGAGGAAGGGAAAACATTCCTGAGTCAGTGCATGGAGGCCAAGCCAAGAAAATACAAACCTAACCCCTTGACAATGCCAACAGATCTCTTCTTGGTTCTCGGATTGAGCGATACCACCCTGTCAGTCACAAGGACAGGTCTCAACTGTTTCCCCAGCCGCAAAAAACATGCCAAAACATCCGGAAGCAAACAACAGAGCCAAGGCAGAGGCCATTATTTTCCCAAAGCTGGGCAGATACGCCTTTCGCACAAACCACACAAATCCTGAAGCCCTATCCGCAGGGATTAACCGTTACACAGATTGCTCTCGCTGACAAGGGAAGAATTTATCTTGTTCTCCACTGGGCCCTTTCGGAAAGAAAAAAAGAAAGAAAGAAAGAAAGAGGGAGGAGATAGAGATATAGAAGGGAAGGGTTGGACTAGATGACCCTTGTGGTTTCTTCCAACTGTGTGATTCTATAAAAAGGAAAGGAAAAAGGAAAAGAAAACTAAAGAAAGGAAATACCTAAGTGGAGAAGTGCCTACTTCGCTTAGACAGAAAAAACGAAATGCAAAGAGACAGAATGGGGAACGCGTGGCTCGAGAGCAGGACGTGTGAAAAAGATCTTGGGAGTCCTCATAGACAACAAGTTAAACATGAGCCAACAATGTGATGCGGCAGCAAAAAAAGCCAATGGGGTTTTGGTCGGCATCAATAGGAGTCTGGTGTCTGGATCCAGGGAAGTCATGCTACCCCTCTATTTTTCCTTGTTTAGACCACACCTGGAATATTGTGTCTAATTTTGGGCACCACAATTGAAGAGAGATATTGACAAGCTGGAATGTATCCAAAGAAGGGCAACTAAAATGATCAAGGGTCTGGAGAACCCTTGATCATTTCCACAGCACTGCTGGTTACAGCTGACCTCCAGTTAGAGAGCTCAAGAGCCAGGGCTTCCCAGTTTTCTCTTGGTGTCAATGCCACAGAGAGAACTTGTTTTTTGGATGCTCTTGTTATATTCCATATAGACTACTGCACTGCTCTCTATGTGGGGTTGCCTTTAAAGACTGTCCAGAAGCTTCAAATGGTCCAACAGTTGGGAGCCAGGTTACTAACAGGAGCGGCGCTCAGGGAGCGTACAATTCCTCTGTTCTGCCAGCTCCACTGGCTGCCAGTTTGCTACCGGGCACTATTAAAAGTGTTTGCTTTAGCCTATAAAGCCCTAAACCAGGGGTCCTCAAACTAAGACCCGAAGGCTGGATACGGCCCTCCAAGGTCATTTACCCGGCCCTCACTCAGGGTCAACCTAGAATCACAGAATCAAAGAGAGAACTTGTTGGACTGGAGACCTCATGGGCCATCCAGTCCAACCCCCTGCGAAGAAGCAGGAATATTGCATTCAAAGCACCCCTGACAGATGGCCATCCAGCCTCTGTTTAAAAGCTTCCAAAGAAGGAGCCTCCACCACACTCCGGGGCAGAGAGTTCCACTGCTGAACGGCTCTCACAGTCAGGAAGTTCTTCCTCATGTTCAGATGGAATCTCCTCTCTTGTAGTTCGAAGCCATTGTTCCGCGTCCTAGTCTCCAAGGAAGCAGAAAACAAGCTTGCTCCCTCCTCCCTGTGGCTTCCTCTCACATATTTATACATGGCTATCATATCTCCTCTCAGCCTTCTCTTCTTCAGGCTAAACATGCCCAGCTCCTTAAGCCGCTCCTCATAGGGCTTGTTCTCCAGACCCTTGAATATGTTAGTTGCTCTCCTCTGGACACATTCCAGCTTGTCAATATCTCTCTTGGAATTGTGGTGCCCAGAATTGGACACAATATTCCAGGTGTGGTCTAACCAAAGCGAATAGAGGGGTAGCATTACTTCCCTGGATCTAGACACTATGCTCCTATTGACGCAGGCCAAAATCCCATTGGCTTTTTTTGCCGCCACATCACATTGTTGGCTCATGTTTAACTTGTTGTCCACGAGGACTCCAAGATCTTTTTCACACGTACTGCTCTCGAGCCAGGCATTGTCCCCCATTTCTGTATCTTTGCATTTCGTTTTTCCTGCCAAAGTGGAATATCTTGCATTTGCCCCTGTTGAACTTCATTTTGTTAGTTTTGGCCATCTTTCTAATCTGTCAAGACCATTTTGAATTCTGCTCCTGTCCTCTGGAGTTTTGGCTATCCCTCCCAATTTGGTGTCATCTGAAACTTGATGATCATGCCTTCTAACCCTTCATCCAAGTCATTAATAAAGATGTTGAACAGGCCCGGAACAGCTTCTGGACAGTCTTCAAAGGCCACCCCACATAGAGAGTGTTGCAGTAGTCTATACGGAATGTAACAAGAGTGTCCAAAAAACAAGTTCTCTCTGTGGCATTGACACCAAGAGAGAACTGGGAAGCCCTGGCTCTTGAGCTCTCTAACTGGAGGTCAGCTGTAACCAGCAGTGCTGTGGAATTGAACTCGGCTGGACTGAATGCCATGTTGTCTAAATGTCCAAACACCATCTCCCAAAGCATTTACTCTTTGGGAGTACAATTAGAAAAATGACATTTTCAAATAACCCGGGCAACGCCAAGCTAGTAATCATAATAAATGCATGCCTTGCTTTGTTCAACAGAGGGACTCCCTTTTTGCTTTGCCTTGGAGCGCTATCGTATTTTTGCAAGGGGAGTGGAATTCTCCTTCGTCTCAAACACTCCGTCTTTTGTCCCTTGCGAGGAGGAGAGCCGAGATGCCAGAAGCATTGCCCTTTGAGCGCGGCCAGACTATTTGCTTTGGTTCCCCCTCCCACACGCTCTCCAGTCTGGACTCTGGAAGGGAGGAGAATCAGCCCCATTCTTTCCTTTCTCTCCCTCCTGGCAGGCTTTCGGGAAAGGCTGAAGGGCTGAGCTGTTTTCTCTTTGTGGTTCGGACAGAGCTCTTCCTTCACCTGCTGGCTTTCCAGCCTGGCATCGCATGTCTGCTCCTTGTGCCAGCAGCTCTGCCCCAAACCACTCATTCTCGCCCTTCTTTCTCGAAGCCAGCAAACTTTTCCCAGGCAGTGATCAATGTAGGCACATGGCTGCAAATTGCAACATCAGGCTTCCGACATTTCAGGGCCTGGCCTGCTCATCTCCACTCCTTGCTTGGAACAAGAAGGAGGAATCACAGCTTGAGAATCATGCAGTTGGATGGGACCGTATGTATGGGCCATCTAGTCCCACCCTCTACCTGGAGGTTGGGACCTCTGGAAAGGGAGTCACAAGGGAGTTTCAGAGGGGGCCCCAAAGACCATCAGAAAACACAGAAAACCAGGTCAATTCCCCTTCAAACCCATCAGTATTCAAATTTTGACATATCGGGTATGCATGTGAAGTTTGGCCCAAATCCATTGGTGTTTGGGTTCACAGCACTCTCCGGATGTGGGTGAACTACAACTCCCCCAAATCAAGGTGAATTTTCTCCAATATTTTTTTGCTGGTTATGGGTGTTCGGTGTGCCAAGTTGGGTCCAATTCCATCTTTGGTGGAGTTCAACGTGCTCACTGATTGCAGGTGGACTATACATCCCAGTACCTAAACTACCAAAATGTCCAGGACAATTCGCCTCAAAAGCCACCAGTATTCAAATTTGAGCATACAGGTATACATGTGAAGTTTGTCCCAGATCCATCGGTGTTTGGGTTCACAGTGCTCTCTGGATGTAGGTGAACTACAATTCCCCCAAATCAAGGTGAATTTTCCCCAAAGACCTCCAATATTTTTTGCTGTTTTGGGGCGCTCTGTGCGCCAAGTTTGGTCCAATTCTATCTTTGGTGGAGTTCAAAGTGCTCATTAATTGCAGGTGGACTATAAATCCCAGTGCCTAAACCACCAAAATTCTCCTCAAAATCCACCAGTATTCAGATTTTGGCATATCAGGTATGCATGTGAAGTTTGGACCAGATCCATCGGTGTTTGGGTTCACAGTGCTCTCTGGATGTAAGTGAACTACAACTCACCCAAATCAAGGTGAATATTCCCCAAAGGCCTCCAATATATTTAACTAGTTATTGGTGCTCTGTGTGCCAAGTTGGGTCCAATTCCATCTTCGGTGGAGTTCAAAGTGCTCATTGATTGCAGGTGGACTATAAATCCCAGTACCTAAACCATCAAAATTCTCCTCAAAACCCACCAGTATTCAAATTTGGGCATATCAGGTATACATGTGAAGTTTGGCCCAGATCCATCGGTGTTTGGGTTCACAATGCTCTCTGGATGTAGGTGAACTACAACTCCCCCAAATCGAGGTGAATTTTCCCCCAAAGGCCTCCAATATTTTTTGCTGGTTATGGGTGCTCTGTGTGCCAAGTTTGGTCCAATTCTATCTTTGGTGGAGTTCAAAGTGCTCATTGTTTGCAAGTGGACTATAAATCCCAGTACCTAAACTACCAAAATGTCCAGGACAATTCTCCTCAAAACCCACCAGTATTCAAATTTTGACATATCAGGTATGCATGTGAAGTTTGGCCCAGATCCATCGGTGTTTGGGTTCACAGCACTCTCTGGATGTAGATGAACTACAACTCCCCTAAATCAAGGTGAATTTTCTCCAAAGACCTCCAATATTTTTTGCTGGTTATGGGGACTCCGTGTGCCAAGTTGGATCCAATTCCATCTTTGGTGGAGTTCAAAGTGCTCATTGATTGCAGGAGGACTATAAATCCCAGTACCTACTCCACCAAAATGTCCAGGCCAATCCCCCTCAAAACCCACCAGTATTCACATTTGGGCATATCAGGTATGCATGTGAAGTTTGGCTCAGATCCATCGGTGTTTGGGTTCACAGTGCTCTCTGGATGTAAGTGAACTACAACTCCCCCCAATCAAGGTGAATTTTTGACCAATTCAAAGTGCTGGCTTTAGCCTTTAAAGCCCTAAACGGCTCTGGCCCAACCTACCTGTCCGAACGCCCATGTTTGAATATTGGTGGATTTTGAGGGGAATTGGCCTGGACACTGTGGAGTTGTAGCCACTGGAATTTATAGTTTATCTGCAATCAGTGAGTACTCTGAATTCCAGCAATGATGGAATTGAAACAAACGTGGCATAACAGGACTCCCATGACCAACAGAAAACACTAGAAGGGTTTGGTGGACACTGACCTTGAGTTTTGGAGTTGTAGTTCACCTAAATCCAGAGAGTACTGTGGACTCAAACAATAATGGATCTGGACCAAACTTGGCACAGATACTCAATATTTCCAAATATGAACACTGGTGGAGTTTTGGAGAAATAGAGCTTGACATTTGGGAGTTGTAGTTGCTGGGATTTATAATTTGCCTACAATCAAAGAGCATTCTGAACCACACCAACGATAGAATTGGACCAAACTTTGCACACTGATCCTCCATGACCAACAAAAAAGTACTGTGTTTGGTGACCCTCCTGACACCCCTTTGCGACCCCTCCAGGGGTCCCGACCCCCAGTTGAGAATTGGTGCTGTAGTCTGTTAAGTTGCTGATCAATTCCTCTGTTTACCATGTGCCATAGAAAATAATAGGAAAGTGTTACGTGAGAGACAGTGGAGGGGGGGGGGGGTCATATAAATTCCACAACAGTGGAGAGAGTCAGAAACACTGGGATGTCTGTGGTGGAGGAAACACATAAAATCTAGGATGAGATTGTCCTCATATGAAAGCCTTCACTTGGGTGGTGTGCAACGTTGTGTTGGTGGAGGACATTGGACACGTGCAAGGTGTTCACTATCACCTGCAATATCATTGGATGGAGGGCCATTGGTGTCTCCTGAGTAGTGGGAGCTATGGCTGTTTGCAGAGGTAGAAGGTTGTCACATACACACATACATATTTTCACTTTTATTATATGTATAGAGAGATAATTATTACTTATTTGGGAAGTGGAAAGAGCAGAGTCAGCCACATTTGGAGAAGATGGGTGGGTTCCTACAAACAAACCAGTTCTCTAGCCATTTTTCATGGCTCCCTAGAAGTCTTTTGTAAAGTATATGGGTCTTAATGACCTGCTCTAGCCAAAGCCAGTCACCAGTTAAAATTTGGACAATTACCATTTAGAGATAAATGGGATATAAAAGAGATACTGTAATTAAGTATTGGTCGGAGGACACTTAAGGCAGCCAAGGTCAAGGGAGGCAACCAGGTAGAGCTTTTTAAATGGCAACTCTCATCAGCCAAAGCTGGTCTTGATTTTCCTTCTAAAAGACAAGAGGGAGGTGGCCAATCTGATCTCTCTAGGGAGGGCGTTCCATAGGCGGGGCGGGGGGGGGGGGCACTGCTGAGAAGGCCCTGTCTCTCATCCCCATCAACCGCGTTTGTGATTCGAATCTGCGACCTGTTGGTCTTCAGTCCTGCCAGAACAGGGGTTTAACCCACTATGACACTAAGGGCTCCAGCTCTCAGTGTGAGAAAGCCTCAGTGGGAGTAGGCCTCAGTGGGAGAAAGGCCTCAGTCTGAGAGAAACCTCAGTGGGAGAAAGGCACTCAGTTTTAGTAGGCCTCAGTATGAGAAGGCCTGGTGTGAGAAGCTTCAGTGAGAGGAAGCCCCAGTTTGAAGACTATCATGTGTGAAGCTTCAGTGTGAAGGTTGCTGTGTGTAAAAAGACTACTGTGTGAAGCTCCTGTGTAACTTTGGTGTGTAACATTTGCACTCTCCCCGGATTCGAATCTGCAACCTGTCCGTCCAGTAATGCCAGCACAGGGGTTTAACCCACTGTGCCACTAAAGGCTCCAGCTCTCAGTGTGAGAAAGCCTCAGTGTGAGTAGGCCTCAGTGGGAGAAAGGCCTCAGTCTGAGAGAGCCTCAGTGGGAGAAAGGCACTCAGTTTTAGATAGGACTCAGTTTTAGTAGGCCTCAGTATGAGAAGGCCTGGTGTGAGAAGTTTCGGTGAGAGGAAGCTCCAGATTGAAGGCCATTGTGTGTGAAGCTTCCGTGTGTAAAAAGACTACTGCGTGAAGCTCCTGTGTAACTTTGGTGTGTAACATTCGCGCTCTCCCCGGATTCGAACCTGCGACCTGTCGGTCTTTAGTCCTGCCAGCACAGGGGTTTAACCCACTGTGCCACTAAGGGTTCCAGCTCTCAGTGAGAGAAAGCCTCAGTGTGAGAAAGGCCTCAGTCTGAGAGAGCCCTCAGTGAGAGAAAGGACTCAGTTTTAGTAGGCCTCAGTATGAGAAGGCCTGGTGTGAGAAGCTTCGGTGAGAATAAGCCCCAGGTTGAAGACCATCATGTGTGAAGCTTCAGTGTGAAGGCTGCTGTGTGTAAAAAGACTGCTGTGTGTAAAAAGACTACTGTGTGAAGCTCTTGTGTAACTTTGGTTTGTAACATCCGCGCTCTCCCCTGATTCGATTGATATAAGGTTTTGATCAGTGTACTGGCCGTTTGGGACTGCCGACAAGGAGCAAGATCCCAGGACAAAAGAAATAGAGGAGAATTTCCTATGTTCGTTTGTTGAATTTTGCAGCCAAGAGAGTCATTCCTTTCTCCCCTTACTTCACAGTGATTTTCCTCCCAAACCAAAGCCAGTTTGGCACCGAGACTCAACTTAATCAAAATTAAAAGCAGAACTGCTTCATCGCATTCCTCCGCAAGTATTTCTGCTCGGAGCTGGAAGCGGACTGCTGGAATCAGCCCTCTGGCTGCAAAGCAGCAGACCGAAATCCACAGAATATCAACATCCAAGTAGGTTAAAATAATCCAGGGAATGGTTGGAGACAGCTAACAAACCAATAGAAGCCAGCTTGCCCAGAACGGGTGAGAATGCCTATTATGAAAAGGGATTTCCCCCCATGAAGATTGGCCCTTCCCCATTCAACTTATCACAGAGACATAAAGGCTCAGGATGCATCTACACAAGCGTTTCTCAACCTGGGGGTCGGGACCTCGGGGGGGGGGGGGGGGGGGGTCACGAGGGGTTTCAGAGGGGTCGCCAAAGACCATCAAAAAACATATATTTCATTTATTTATTTACGACATTTATATGCCGCCCTTCTCACCCCCAACCATAATTTTATGGTTGGGGGTCACCACAACATGAGGAACTGTATTAAGGGGACAGAAGAAGAGATCTTCAGCCTTCTCTGCCAAAGGGGTTCCTAAGACCACCAGAAATATATGTTTTCTGATGGTCTTTGGCAACCCCTCTGAAACCACCTCACAACCCCCCACAGGGATTCTGGCCCACAGGTTGAGAAATGCTGATACTGATGTTTAAAAGCATAGGAAAAATAATATAATCTTGTGGGACCCCACAGTTCAATGACCAGGGGTCTGAGCAGGTGTCCCCCAGCATCACCACCTGGGTCTGATTCTTCAAGAAGGAGTGGAGTCATTGCAGAGCAGTGTCCCCAAGAACCATTCCAGAAAGTGGAGCCAAAAGGAGACCATGGTCAGAAGGAGACCTACAAGCCACTCTAAACACCTTCACAAAAGCGTAAGAGAAGCTCGGCCTGTCATTGAACATCGGGAAAACCAAAGTGCTCTTCCAGCAGTCACCAGCCAATCCCTCTCCAAGGCCAGAAATACAGCTTAATGGTGTAACATTCGAAAATGTTGACCATTTCCGCTACCTTGGCAGCCACCTCTCCACAAAAGTAAACATTGACACTGAAATTCAACACTGCCTGAGCTCTGCGAGTGCAGCATTTTTCCGAATGAAGCAGAGAGTGTTTGAGGACCGGGACATCCGAAGGGATACAAAGGTGCTTGTTTTCTGAATGAAGCAGAGAGTGTTTGAGGACTAGGACATCCATAGGTAGACCAAGGTGCTTGTTTATAAAGACACTGTCCTCCCAATCCTGCTATACACCTGCGAGACGTGGACTGTCTACAGACATCACATGCAACTCCTGGAACGATTCCATCAGCGCTGCCTCTGAAAAATCCTCCAAATCTCTTGGAAAGAAAAGCAGACAAATGTCAGCGTGCTGGAAGAAGCAAAGACCACCAGCACTGAAGCGATTATCCTCCACCATCAACTCCACTGGACTGGCTACGTTGTCCGGATGCCCAACCACCATCTCCCAAAGCAGTTGCTCTACTCCGAACTCAAGAACGGAAAAGGGAATGTTGGAGGACAGGAAAAGAGATTTAAAGATGGGCTCAAAGCCAACCTTAAAAACTCTGGCATAGACACTGAGAACTGGGAAGCCCTGGCCCTTGAGCGCTCCAGATGGAGGTCAGCTGAGACCAGCAGTGTTGTAGAATTTGAAGAGACACATATGGAGGGTGAAAGAGAGAAACGTGCCAAGAGGAAGGCGCGTGAAGCCAACCTCGACCGGGACCGCCTTCCGTCTGCAAACTGATGCCCTCAGTGCAGGAGAACATGCAGATCAAGAATCGGGCTCCATAGTCACCTACGGACCCACCGCCAGAACACTGAACTTGGAGGACCATCATCCTCGCACTATGAGGGATTGCCTAACATGGTCAATAGTACTGAAAGACATTTAGAGAACAAAGCTGTCTCCATTCAATGACCAGGTTTAAAACCAGTCTGCCATTTGGGTGGTACAATGCCTCCACCCAACTCAGTCCTGCAGTTGTAAGAAATGATGGGGTTTGCAGTCCTGCAGTAAACAATATACATTTACAGGGTGGCTGATCTGGGCTTCAGCCTCCGGGCGAAAACTGTGCTTTATTTTAAGCACTGGCATTAACCTGACGAGGCACTCTAGCAATACTAACGAGTAATTATCCTGACTCCTAAGTTGGGGCCATACCTCACATTTTGCATGCAAATCCACGCAGGTTCATTACGAATCCACCTACAATGGCAACTATGCCTGCAAACCTGTTTTGTTTGGTGTTTTTGGCACAGGGTTGCGTTAGGTGTGCCCTTGCAAAGAGGAAGCTGGTGCAAAGGGGCGATCAATCACATTCCTACAGAGCAAGACTTTCCAGCCCTGGAGTCATTTTGGACTTCAGCTTCCAATATCCCCATGCCGACGGGACATCTGGGAGCTAAAGTCCAAAACGTTGAAAGATCCAAAGTTGGAGGAGAAGGTGACAAGCCAGAAAGAAAGAGGTCTTCTTCCCCACTTTATTTTGAGTCCAGATTTCCTCCGACAAGAGCGAGGAAGCATCCGTGGCCATTTTCATCATCGCAAAACCTTCAATATTAAATGTCTGGATTGGGCCGTATTTACTTTTGCTAAAATTTAGGAATGTTAATCAAATCAACAACCGAAATACAACACTGCCTGAGCTCTGCAAGTGCAGCATTTTTCCGAATGAAGCAGAGAGTGTTTGAGGACTAGGACTAGGACAACCAAGGCACTTGTTTATGAAGCCACTAGCTGTCCCCTGCCACGCGTTGCTGTGGCCCACATGGAGGTTCTGTGTGGGAATTTGGCCCAGTTCTATTGTTGGTGGGGTTCAGAATGCTCTGTGATTGTAGGTGAACAATAAATCCCAGCAACTACAACTCCTAAATGTCAAGATTCTATTTTCCCCAAACTCCACCAGTGTTCACATATTGAGTATTCTTATAGCGTTTGGTCCAGATCCATCATTGTTTGAGTCCACAGTGATCTCTGGATGTAGGTGAACTACAACTCCAAAACCAAAGGACACTGCCCACCAAACCCTTCCAGTATTTTCTGTTGGTCCATCGTAGGTGGGGTTCAGAATGCTCTTTGATTGTAGGGGAACTATAAATCCCAGCAGCTACAACTCCCAAATGACAAAATCAATTTTTTTTGAGTATGCATGTTCTCCCGCAGTGAGGGCATCTGTTTCCAGACAGAAGGCGATCCCGGTCAGGGTTGGCTTAACATGCCATCTTCTTGGCACGTTTCTCCCTCAATTCATGCCTCTTTGAACTTCACAGCACTGCTGGTCACAGCTGACCTCCAGTTAGATCGCACAAGAGCCAGGGCTCTTCTGCTGTGTTTTTTAGGGTTTTTATGAGTGATGGTCACTTGTTGGCCTGATAGATGTATTGTGTCCAAATTTAGTGTCAATTTGTCCAGTGGTTTTTGAGTTCTGTTAATCCCACAAACCAACAGTACATTTTTATTTATATAGATTGTCCTCCCAACCCTGTTATACGTGGACTGTCTATAGACATCATACACAACTCCTGGAACGATTTCATTAGCGCTGTCTCTGAAAAATCTGCAAATCTCTTGGCAAGACAGGCAGACAAATGTCAGCGTGCTGGAAGAAGCAAAGACCACCAGCATTGAAGCGATGGTCCTCCGCCATCAACTCCGCTGGACCGGCCACGTTGTCCGGATGCCCGACTACCGTCTCCCAAAGCAGTTGCTCTACTCCGAACTCAAGAATGGAAAATGGAATATTGGTGGGCAGGAAAAGAGATTGAAAGATGAGATTAAAGCCAAACTCAAAAACTGTGGTATAGACACAGAGAACTGGGAAGCCAGCACTCCAGTTGGAGGTCAGCTGTGACCAGCAGTGCTGCAGAATTTGAAGAGGAATGAATGAAGAGTGAAAGGGAGAAACGTGCCAAGAGGATGGCATGTCAAGCCAACCCCGACCGGGACCACCTTCCGTCTGGAAACAGATGCCCTCACTGCGGGAGAACATGCGGATCAAGAATAGGGCTCCACAGCCACCTATGGAACCACCGCCAAGACACCACATCTGAAGCTACGAGGGATTGCCTAAGTAAGTAAATCAACAAGTTGTGTATCCTATCTATCGAAATGCCTCGCGCTTCCATAAGTTTGCAACTGCTAATGAATATACATGTACCATCTAGGAAGGAGCTGGAGTCGCAAAGTAGCAAAACAGAGGAGTCAAAGGTTTTTGCATACCAACTCCACAGGCCTGTCTTGTTGCTGTGATTTGCAATGTACGCCAACTTATTGCAAGGTTTTCTGGGGCTGAGAATATGTGACTTGGCCAAGGGTCACCTTTTGGCTTTTCGTGGCTGAGAACTCAAACTACTAGTAATAATAATAATCTATATAAATAAAAATATAATGTTCGTTTGTGGTATTCACAGAACTCAAAAACCACTGTGGGAATTGACACCAAATTTGGACACAAGACACCTAACAATCCAATCTATGTCCTTCACTAAAAAAAATTGATTTTGTCATTTGGGAGTTGTAGTTGCTGGGATTTATAGTTCACCTACAATGAAAGAACATTCTGAACTCCACCAACTATGGAATTGAAGCAAATTTGGCACACAGAACTCCCAAGACCAACTAAAAATACTGGAAGGGTTTGGTGGGCAGTTTCCTTTGGTTTTGGAGTTGTAGTTCACCTACATCCAGAGATCACTGTGGACTCAAACAATGATGGATCTGGGCCAAACTCTACACGGATACCCAATATGCCCAAATGTGAACACTGGTGGAGTTTGAGGAAAATAGAATCTTGACATTTGGGAGTTGTAGTTGCAGGGATTTATAGTTCACCTACAATCACAGAGCATTCTGAACCCCACCAACGATAGAATTGGGCTAAACCTCCCACACAGAATCGCCATGTGGGCCACAGCAACATGTGGCAGGGGACGGCTAGTCTATATAAATAAAAATGTAGTGTTCATTTGTGGGATTAACATAACTCAAAAACCAATGGATGAATTGACACCAAATTTGGACACAATACATCTATCAGGCCAACAAGTAACCATCACTCATAAAAACACTTAAAAACACAGCAGAAGAGACTTAAAAAGCAAAAAAACAACAATTAGGTGCAAAACCACATATATACAAATATATCTACACACAAAAAACATATACACAGACTGGGCCACAGCAACACATGACAGGGGATGACTAGTACAATATAATAATTGTATATTATATGTATATTATATATTACATGCAATATTACTAATAATATTGAAGTACAGTGGTACTTATAAAGCCATTGTTCTCCCAACCCTGCTATACGCCTGTGAAACGTGGACTGTCTACAGATGTCATACGCAACTCCTGAAACGATTCCATCAGCGCTGCCTCCGAAAAATCCTGCAAATCTCTTGGGAAGACAGGCGGATAAATGTCAACGTGCTGGAAGAAGCAAAGACATCCAGCACTAAAGCAATGCTCTGCCATCAACTCCACTGAACTGGCCACGTTGTCCAAATGCCCGATCACCATCTCCCAAAGCATTTACTCTACTCCGAACTCAAGAATGGAAAACGGGAATGTTGGTGGACAGGAAAAGAGATTTGAAGATGGGCTTAAAGCCAACCTCAAAAACTGTGGCATAGACACCAAGAACTGGGAAGCCCTGGCTCTTGAGTGCTCTAACTGGAGGTCAGCTGTGACCAGCAGTGCTGTGGAATTCAAAGAGGCATGAATGGAGAGCGAAACTTGCACATCAAGCCAACCATGACTGGGACTGCCGTCCACCTGGAAACTGATGTAGAACAGTGGTTCTCAACCTGGGGTCCCCAGATGTTTTTGGCCTTCAACTCCCAGAAATCCTAACAGCTGGTAAACTGGCTGGGATATCTGGGAGTTTTAGGCCAAAAACATCTGGGGACCCCTGGTTGGGAACCACTGATGTAGAACAACATGCAAGTCAAGAAGAGTGCTCTACAGACACCTATATATCCACCACCAAGACACTACACTTGGAAGGCCATCATGCTTGGAGAATGAGGGATCGCCTAAGTAAGCAAAAACTAAGTTGCCATCTTGACTTAGAATCATAGAGCTGGAGGAGACCCCAAGGCCCACCCTGTGTCTAAATCCAGGGGAGTCATGTTACCCCTCTATTCTGCCTTGTTTAGACCACACCTGGGATCACATTGTGTCCATTTCTGGGCACCACAATTGAAGGGAGATGTTGACAAGCTGGAATGTGTCCAGAGGAGGGAAACTAAAATGATCAAGGGTCTGGAGAACAAGCCCTATGAGGAGCGGCTTAAAGAGCTGGGCATATTTACCCTGAAGAAGAGAAGGCTGAGAGGAGACATGATAGAGATGTATAAATATGTGAGGGGATGTCATAGGGAGAAGGGAGCAAGCTTGTTTTCTGCTGACCTGGAGACTAGGACGCAATGGAGCAATGGCTTCAAACTACAAGAAAGGAGATTCCATCTGAACATGAGGAAGAACTTCCTGACTGTGAGAGACGTTCAGCAGTGGAACTCTCTGCCCCGGAGTGTGGTGAAGGCTCCTTCTTTGGAGGCTTTGAAACAGAGGCTGATTGGGGATGCTTTGAATGCAATTTTTCTGCTTCTTGACAGAATGGGGTTGGACTGGATGGCCCATGAGGTCTCTTCCAACTCTATGATTCCATAACCCTTCTGCAATACACAAAAATACAATCAAAACACTCCCAATAGACGACCATCCGGTCACCAGACAAGGAGACTCCACCAGACTCCCAGTCAACATATATTCAGCTGCCGAAGGGCTCTTAACATAGGGAGTTTCTTCCTAACGTTTACATAGAATCTCTTTTCCTGCAATTTGAATTCATTGCTCCATTGTGTTCTAGTCTCCGCAGCAGAAAAAGAAAGGAAAGGGATCCAGGAGTCTTAGTCAAGCTGAACATGAGCCAGGGGTGTGATTTGGCAGCGAAAAAGGCCAACGCGATTCCCCAAAGCAGCAGAAAACTAGCTTGTCCCTTCCTTAATGTGACATCCTTTCTAATATTAAAAATGGCCTTATTTTAACCTTCTTTTGCCATGTTGGTCATGGGGGTTTTGGGTGGGAAGTTTCGCCCAATTCTGTTGTTCGTGGGGTTCAGAATGCTCTTTGATTGTAGGTGAACTATAAATCCCAGTAACTACAACTCCCAAATGTCAAGGTCTATTTCCCCCAAACTGCATCTGTGTTCGTATTTCGGCATATGGAATATTCGTGCCAAGTTTGGTCCAGATCTATCACTGTTTGAGTCCACAGTGCTCTCTGGATGTAGGTGAACTACAACTCTGTAACTCAAGGTCAATGTCCAGCAAACCCTTCTAGTGCTTTCTGTTGGTCACAGGAGTCCTGTATGCTACGTTTGGTTCAATTCCATCATTGGTGGAGTTCAGAATGCTCTTTGATTATAGGTGAACTATAAATCCCAGTAACTACAATTCCCAAATATCAAGGTCTATTTCCCCCAGACTCCATCTGTGTTCATATTTGGGCATTTTGAGTATCAGTGCCAAGCTTGGTCCAGATCTATCATTGTTCGAGTCCATAGTGCTCTCTA
The DNA here is from genome assembly GCF_025583915.1 of Anolis sagrei ordinatus. Lineage (NCBI taxonomy): Eukaryota > Metazoa > Chordata > Lepidosauria > Squamata > Anolidae > Anolis > Anolis sagrei. The sequence goes on from NW_026844589.1 coordinate 25,864,884, forward strand.
GATGTAGGTGAACTACAACTCCCAAACTCAAGGTCAATGCTCACCAAACCCTTCTAGTATTTTCTGTTGGTCAGGGGAGTCCTGTGTGCCAAGTTTGGTTCAAATCCATTGCTGGTGGAGTTCGGAATGCTCTTTGATTGTAGGTGAACTATAAATCCCAGCAACTACAACTCCCAAATGACAAAATCATATTTTTTTAAGTGATGGTCACTCCTTGTGTTGTGAGACGTTTTGTTGCCAAATTTGGTGTGATTTCGTTCATTGGTTCTTTTGTTTTTAAGGTACTCATTATGCACAGAGCATTTATAGATACATAGATAGATAGATAGATAGATAGATAGATAGATAGATAGTAGATAATGATAATAATGCGGAGACTAGCAAAAGTTGCTCCCGATCCCTGACATGTCTGTGATGCTGATGCCCAACCGCGTTGACCCTGATGATGCCCAACTTCCAGAAAAGTATGAATCACCCTCTGCAAAGGGGAAGGAATGGGGGAGAGTCCGAAATGGTTCTCATTCCTTTTCCCACTAAGTGGACGACTCATCTCTTCCACTCGGTCACATGAAGGCAGAGCATCTTGAGTCATGAAGAGGATGGACCCTTTCTTGTGAATCAGCCCCATTGCTTTGGCCAAAGAAACACCCCCCCCCCCAACACACCAACACCACAGCTGGCTTAGAGATCCATGGAAAGAAGGAGTGCACTCTGAACATGCTCAGAAACACCTCAAAGAGAGAGGAAGTGCCTTTGTTGTCTACATTTAGGATCTGTTGTCGACTTTTCAACTCTGGCTTTGGTGGCATTTGTTCTAATGCAGTGTTTCTCAACCTGGGGGTCGGGACCCCTGAGGGGGTCGCAAAGGGGTGTCAGAGGGGTCACCAAAGACCATCAGAAAACACAGTATTTTCTAACGGTCATGGGGATTCCATGTGGGAAGTTTGAGCCAATTCTATCAGTGGAGTTCAGAATGTTCTTTGATTGTAGTGAACTATAAATCCCTGCAACTACAACTCCGAAAAGTCAAGGTCTATTTTCCCCAGACTCCACCAGTGTTCACATTTGCACATATAGAGTATTTGTGCCAAGTTTGGTCCAGATCCACTATTGCGTGAGTCCACAGAGCTCTCTAGATCAGTGTTTCTCAACCTGGGGGTCGGGACCCCTGTGGGGGTCACGAGGAGGTGTCAGAGGGGTCACTAAAGACCATCAGAAAACATAGTATTTTCTGTTGGTCATGGGGGTTCTGTGTAGGAAGTTTGGTCCAATTCTATCATTGGTGGGGTTCAGAATGCTATTTCATTGTGGATGAACTATTAATCCCAACAACTACAACTCCCAAATGTCAAGGGTATTTTCCCCAAACTCCAGCAGTGTTCACATTTGGGCACATTTGGACTCAAACAATGGTCCAGATCCACCATTGTTTGAGTCCACAGTGTTCTCTGGGTGTAGGTGAACTACAACTCCAAAAACTGTAGCAATGTCCACCAGACCCTCCCAGTATTTTCTCTTGGTCATGGGAATTCTGTGTGCAAAGTTTGATGCAATTCCATCATTGGTGGAGTTCAGAAGGCTCTTTGATTTTAGGTGAACTATAAATCCAAGCACCTCCAACATTCCCAAATGACAAAATCAATCACCCCCAACCCCACCAGTAGTCAAATTTGGGCATATTGGTTATTTGGGATTTGAAAATACATCCTGCATATCAGATATTTACATTACAATTCATAACAGTAGCAAAATGACAGTTATGATGTAGCAGCAAAAATAATGTTATGGTTAGGGGTCACCACAACATGAGGAACTCTATTTAGGGGTCACAGAATTAGGAAGGTTGAGAAACACTGCTCTAGATAGAGGTGAACTACAGCTCCCAAACTCAAGGTCAATGCCCACCAAACCCTTCCAGTGTTTTCCGTTGGTCATGGGAGTTCTGTGTTTCAAATTAGGTTCAAATCCATCGCTGGTGGAGTTCAGAATGCTCTTTGATTATAGGTGAACTATAACTCCCAGCAACTACAACTCCCAAATTACAAAATCAATCCTCCTCCAACCCCACTAGCATTTACATGTGGGTGCAGTGGGTATTTGTGCCCAGTTTGGTCCAGTGAATGAAAATACATCTTGCATATCTGATATTTACATTATGATTTATAACAGTAGCAAAATGACAGTTATGAAGTAGCAACAAAAACAATGTTATGGTTGGGGGTCACCACAACATGAGGGACTGTATTAAGGGGTCACGGCATTAGGAAGGTTGAGAAACACTGTTCTAATGGCTTGTTCTTGGACTGCCAGAATCAGGCCTTCCGTCTCCATTATTATTATTATTATTACTATTATTATTATTATTATTATTATTATTATTATTATTGACACAAAAGCACAGTATGTCACAGCATATTAGAATCATAGAATCAAACAATAACCCTTGAAGAGAGATATTGACAAGCTGGAATGAATCCAGAGGAGGGCAACTAAAATGATCAAGGGTCTGGAGAACAAGCCCTATGAGGAGCGGCTTAAGGAGCTGGGCATGTTTAGCCTGAAGAAGAGAAGGCTGAGAGGAGATATGATAGCCATGTATAAATTATGTGAGAGGAAGTCACAGGGAGGAGGGAGCCATCCAGCCTCTGCTTAAAAGCTTCCAAAGAAGGAGCCTCCACCACACTCAGAGAGTTCCACTGCTGAACGGCTCTCACAGTCAGGAAGTTCTTCCTCATGTTCAGATGGAATCTCCTTTCTTGTATTTTGAAGCCATTGTTTCGTGTCCTAGTCTCCAGGGAAGCAGAAAACAAGCTTGCTCCCTCCTGCCTGTGACTTCCTCTCACATATTTATGCATGGCTATCATATTTCCTCTCAGCCTTCTCTTCTTCAGGCTAAACATGCCCAGCTCCTTAAGCTGCTCCTCATAGGGCTTGTTCTCCAGACCCTTGATCATTTTAGTCGCCCTCCTCTGGACACATGTCCAGCTTGTCAATATCTCTCTTCAAGGGTTATTGTTTATTGTTTATTTTTGCTTATGAGTTTATTTATTGTTTTGTATTATTGTTGTTATTGTTTATTGTTGTATTGTGGACTCGACCTCATGTAAGTCACACCGAGTCCCTTGGGGAGATGGTAGCGGGGTACAAATAAAGTTATTATTATTATTATTATTATTATTATTATTATTATTATTATTATTAGTAGTAGTAGTAGTAGTATCTATATGCTGGATTTCGTATCACAAAATCACAAGTTTAACACTTCGTGATGTATTATTATTATTATTATTATTATTATTATTGTCGAAGGCTTTCATGGCCGGAATCACTCAGTTCTTGTGGGTTTTTTCGGGCTATATGGCCATGTTCTAGAGGTATTTCTCCTGACGTTTCGCCTGCATCTATGGCAAGCTCTGAGGAAGCTTGCCATAGATGCAGGCGAAACGTCAGGAGAAATGCCTCTAGAACATGGCCATATAGCCCAAAAAAACCCACAAGAACTGGATTATTATTATTATTGTTATTATTATTATTATATGCTTAGATGTTCTAATTCTTTGGTTTTAATGCAAAACCAATTTTTAATTGTATGTCTGCTTTACGTGGCATTGAATTGTTGCCTACTTGTAAGGCTGCTTTGAGTCCCCTTCGGGGTGGTAAATAAATAAATATTCACAGGTTCGAATCCAGAGAGATGCGTGAGCTCCTGCTGTTAGCCCCAGCTTCTGCCAATTTAGCCATTCGAAAACATGCAAATGTGAGCAGATCACTAGGTATCGCTCCGGCGGGGAGGTAAGGGCACGCCATGCAGTCATGCTGGCCACATGACCTTGGAGGTGTCTATGGACAACGCCGGCTCTTTGGCTTAGAAATGGAGATGAGCACCAACTCTTAGAGTCGGACACAACTGGACTTAACTTTTTTACTTTTACTAAATAAATATATGTCAAGGGCAGGTTTGATTTTGATATGACCCACAGAAAAGTGAAACATAGTGGGTAGCCCCGTTTTTTGGCTACTATTTCCCTGCATTTAGGTGCAGGGAGGAAAGTAGGAACTGGTTGGGTAGCATCGATGGATGGAGCATGGGATGAATCAGAGTCACCTTCAGCCCCAAATAGGTATGATCTCATTCACCCAAGGGCTGCTCCTGCCTTTGTGGCAAAGGTGTGCTTTCTGTGTTCCATAAACAGCCGTCATGGAGGAGCCAAATATGCATTTCACGCACTGGGGCCGGAAACGAGTGCCGTAAATACATTTTCAAATAATAACAGGTTCAAATTGCACGAAAGACCAAAATTGTTGCGGTAAATACACTTTATGTAACAGCTTGCTCGTATAACTAACTACAGGCTAAAAGTCACCCCGGGGCCAGAAATCATTGAAAATAACCATGGCACTAAGGACAAAAGGGAAAACATGGCCAAAATATTAATTTCAAATAATAACACGCTAAAAGAGAGCCAGCATGGTATTATTACCTCGAAGTGGGTCTGCCTAAATGCTATAGTTGAACTGGGGACAGAACTGGGGCATCCAGAGCCATGGAAGTCAAAGTGGTGCCAAACTATATTAATTCTGGGTTGTTGTAGGTTTTTCCAGGCTATAGGGCCATGTTCTAGAGGCATTTTCTCCTGACATTTCACCTGCATCTATGGCAAGCATCTCAGAGGTAGTGAGGTCTGTTGGAAGTAGGAAAATGGGTTTATATATCTGTGGAATGACCAGGGTGGGGCAAAGGACTCTTGTCTGCTGGAGCTAGGTGTGAATGTTTCAACTGACCACCTTGATTAGCATTTAATGGCTTGGAAGTGCCTGGGGGGAATGTTTTGTTGAGAGTGATTTGATGTACCTATTCCTTCCCCTTTCTCTCCTTTCTTCCTTCTCTACCTCTTTTTTCATTCCTTCTTTTGCTCTTTGGTTTCATCCTTCCTTCTCTTTCCTTCCTTCCCTCCCCCTTTCTCTACTTCTTCCTTTGTCTCCTTTCTTCCCTCCCTGTTTCCTTCCTTCTTTCACTTTTTATTTCCTTTTCTCCTTCCTTCCTTCTTTACCTCTTTCCTGCCTTTCCTTCCCTTTTTCTTTCCTTACTACTTTCTCTTCTTCCTTCCTTCAGTACTCTTTCTTTCCTTCCTTCCCATTTTCCTTCTCTCCTTCCTTCTTTCCCTCCCTCCCTCCTTCTCTCTTTCCTTCCTTCCTTCTCCCTTTCTCTACTTCTTCCTTTGTCTCCTTTTTCCCCTCCCTGTTTCCTTTCTTCTTTCACTTTTTATTTCTCCTTCCTTCCTTCTTTCTTTACCTCTTTCCTGCCTTTCCTCCCCTTTTTCTTTCCTTTCTACTTTGTATTCTTCCTTCGGTACCTCTTTCTTTCCTTCCTTCTCTCCCTTCCTTCCCTCTTTCCTTCCCTCCTTCCTTCTTTCCCTCCCTCCTTCTCTCTTTCCTTCCTTCCCCCTTTCCCTCCTACATTCCTTCCCTTTTTCCCTCCCTCCTTTCTTCTCTCCTTCCTTCCTGTCTGTTCTCTTGCAATACTATGTGGAGTCCCTTCTAACTCCATTCTAGGAGTCTATTTAATATAGTAATATTTTGAATTTAAAGGTATTTTTGTGGGTTTTTTTCCAGTGATGGTCACTCCTTGGATTGTGAGGAGTTTTGTTGCCAAATTTGGGGTCATTTGGCCCAGTAGTTTTTGTTTTTAAGGTACTCATTACACACAGAGCATATATGTGTGTGTGTGTGTGTCTATATATATATATATACACACACACACACACACACACCTCCAATATTCCTATCCTACCCTTTCAATCCCAGAGGGGGACTCTGGGCAGTATTCGTGCCAAGTTTGGTCCTGATCCATCATTGTTTGAGTCCACAGTGCTCTCTGGATATAGGTGAACTACAACTCCCAAACTCAAGGTCAATGCCCACCAAACCCTTCCAGTATTTCCTGTTGGTCATTCAAGTTCTGTGTGTGCCAAGTTCTATCATTGGTGGAGTTCAGAATGCTCTTTGATTGTAGGTGAACTGTAAATCCCAGAAACTACAACTCTCAAATGACAAAATCAATCTCCGCCCCAACCCCACCAGTATTCAAATTTGGGCATATTGGGTTATTTGTGCCAACCTAACCCTTTCAGTATTTCCTGTTGATCATGACACTGGGTGCAGTGCCTCAAGACCTTGGCCTGCACTTAAGAACAATCGGCGCTGACAAAATTATCATCTGTCAGCAGCAAAAGGCCACCCTACTGGGATCTGCACACATTATTTGCCAATACATCACATAGTCCTAGACACTTGGGAAGTGTCCGACGTGTGATCCAGTACAACAACCAGAAGAGTGATCTTGTTTGCTGTATACTCATATCGTTGTGTTTCAAATAATAATAATAATAATAATAATAATAATAATAATAATAGCAACAGCAGAAGCAACAACAACAACTCCAGTAGGTTGATCTAGTCATGGAGGTTCTGTGTGCCAAGTTTGGTCCAGTTCCATCATCGGTGGATGTCAAAGTTTCTCTGGTTGTGGGTGAACTACAACTCCCAGGAAAAAAAAAAGTCAGTTCCCCCCAAACTCCTCTAGTTATCAAATTTTGGCATATTGAGTATTTCTGCCATGTTTGGTCCAGATCCATCATTGTTTGAGTCCACGGTGCTCTCCGGATGTAGGTGAACTACATCTCCCAAATTCAAGGTCAATGCCCACCAAACCCTTCCAGTATTTTCTGTTGGTCATTCAAGTTCTGTGTGCCAAGTTCTATCACTGGTGGAGTTCAGAATGCTCTTTGATTGTAGGTGAACTATAAATCCCAGCAACTATAACTCCCAATCCCCCCCAACCCTACCAGTATAGAGATGGGCTACAACTGGCAGGGAAGGTGTGAGATCCGAGCCCAATTTGAGGGTTTCCACAAAGGACGGCCACTCTATGCTTCCCCATTTGTCCATTTAAGCCCTGCATTCCTCTAATGACCCTCCACCGACTTAAGAAGTGGGAAGTCGAGCCTATAAAGGCAAGAGGTCAAGGCAAAGGGATGGACGGCAATGACGGAGCGTCTGGGGCCATCGAAGAGGGACAGGGAAGGAGACAGACAGCAACAAAGGGACTGGGAAGAAGTACAGATTGCACCCTCTTCTTTGGGGTCAGCCCAGTGACTGCAGGCAACCATTAGCCAGGCCTCCCAAATGCCCTGCCATAGTAATATATTATTATTATTATTATTATTATTATTATTATTATTATTATTATTATTCTGAGGATTTAATGTTAGAGCTGCAAAGACTCTGGCAAAAGTCAGTCAAGGTGGTCCCAGTGGTGATCAGCACACTGGGTGCAGTGCCTCAAGACCTTGGCCTGCACTTAAAAACAATCGGCGCTGACAAAGTTACCATCTGTCAGCTGCAAAAGGCCACCCTACTTGGATCTGCATGCATTATTCGCCGATACATCACAGAGTCCTAGGCATTTGGGAAGTGTCTGATGTGTCATCCGATACAACAACCAGCCTAGTGATCTTGTTTGCTGTGTACTAATCTTGTTATGTTTCAAATAATTATAATTATAATAATAATAATTATTGTTATTACTAGAATTTAAAGATCAACTGCAAAGACTCTGGCACAAGCCAGTCAAGGTGGTCCCAGTGGTGATCGGCACACTGGGTGCAGTGCCTACAGACCTTGGCCTGCACTTAAACACAATCGGCGCTGACAAACTTGCCATCTGTCAGCAGCAAAAGGCCACGCTACTTGGATCTGCACACATTATTTGCCAATACATTACATAGTCCTAGGCACTTGGGAAGTGTCTGATGTGTCATCCAATACAACAACCAGCAGAGAGATCTTGTTTGCTGTGTACTAATCTTGTTATGTTTCAAATAATAATAATAATAATAATAATAATAATAATAATAATTATTATTATTATTATTATTATTATTATTATGAGGATTTAAAGATAAACTGCCAAGACTCTGGCACAAGCCAGTCAAGCTGGTCCCAGTGGTGATCGGCACACCGGGTGCAGTACCTCAAGACCTTGGTCTGCACTTAAAAACAATCGGTGCTGACAAAATTCCCATCTGCCAGCTGCAAAAGGCCACTAGTGGGATCTGCATGCATTATTCGCCGATACATCACACAGTCCTAGACAATTGGGAAGGGTCCAACGTGTGATCAAACACAAAAGCCAACTTAGTGATCTTGTTTACTGTGTACTAATCCTGTTGTGTATCTAATAATAACAATAATCAACATCATCATCATAGGGCAAAATGGCTATTGTGCAGCGGGCACTATGTGTAAACGTAGGACACTCTGACCGTAAAACCAGGGAGTGGCATTTCTTTTAGACTTCTGGACTTGGTGGAGAAGGAAAGTGTGACTATGTGTGTCTGTGCGTAACAACCTTCGGCAATTAGCAGATTAATGTGCTACCAAGCCCCTTGGGTGTGTCTAGCCGTCTACACTGTTAAATGAATGCAGTTTGGAAGCACTTAAACTCCCAGGGCTTAATTATATGGAATTGTGGGGGTTATATATTTACGAAGTCTCTGCAAGCAACAACTCTCATGATTCCACAGCCACTTCCAAAGGTTGTGTCAAACTGTATTCATTCCACAGCCAATCCCTCTCCAATGCCAGAAATATAGCTCTCTTGGCAGCCACTTCTCCACCAAAGTCAACACTGACACTGAAATTCAACACCGCCTGAGCTCTGCGAGTGCAGCTTTTTTTCCAAATGAAGCAGAGAGTGTTTGAGGACCGGGACATCCTTAGGGATATCAAAGTGCTTGTTTATAAAGCTATTGTCTTCCCAACCCTGCGAGACATGGACTGTCTACAGACGTCACATGCAACTCCTGGAACGATTCCATCAGCGCCACCCCCGGAAAATCCTGCAAATCTCTTGGGAAGACAAGCAATGTCAGCGTGCTGGAAGAAGCAAAGATCGCCAGTATTGAAGCGATGGTCCTATGCCATCAACGTTGACCGACCACATTGTCTGAATGCCTGACCACCGTCTCCCAAAGTAGTTACTCTATTCCGAACTCAAGAACGGAAAACGGAAAAGAGATTCAAAGATGGGCTCAAAGCCAACCTGAAAAACTCTGGAATAGACACTGAGAAATGGGAAACGCTGGTCCTTGAGCGCTCCAGCTGGAGGTCAGCTGTGACCAGCAGTGCTGTAGAATTTGAAGACTCAAGCTAAAAAATACTGATGAGAGATGAAATTGAAAAGAGGTGGGGAAACCCTCCGGAACCATCACTCTACATTGCTGAAGTTCTTCTTAGCGAACTGTCCAAGCGAATCTGGTCTGCACATTTTCCCTTATACTGTATATAAAAGGACTTTTGTTGATATGGAAGTGAAATGAACAGGAAGCCGGTTAGATCAAGGTTCCCTCTGTGACTAGAAGTCAATCTCATTGGGTGACTTTTGGTTACTCTAACTCTCTTTCTCAGACTAACCTACCTTATTTGGACTAATGAATGCATTAGGTTTTCTGTGAATTTTCCGAGCTGTCTGGACATCTTCCGGAAGCACTCTCTCCTGACATTGACACCAAATTTGGACACAAGACACCTCTCAGGCCAACAAGTGACCATCACTCATAAAAACAGTGAAAAACACAATGGAAGGGACTTTAAAAGCTAAAAAACACAAATAAATTATAACACATGTGCAAAACCATATATATATATATGGTTTTGCACATGCATTGTAATTTTAATATGTTTTTGTGTGTATATATTTGTGTATATGTGTATATATATGTGTTTTATTATATAGTAAACACACATATATACACATATACACAAATATATACACACAAAAAACATATACGCAGACTGAGCCACAGCAACGCGTGGCAGGGGACGGCTAGTTACTGTATATACTTGAGTATAAGCCTAGTTTTTCAATTCCTTTTTTAGGCTGAAAAAGCTCCCCTCGGCTTAGACTCGAGTCAAGGTTATTTATTCTTTTACTCTATTATTAGTATTATTTTTATTACATTTATTATTTTACTCTATTATTGTTATATTTACATTATTTTGCTCTATTATTATTCTATTTATTATTTTAATCTATTTATTATTATTATTACATTTACAGTATTTTACCCTATTATTATTATTATTATTATTATTACTACATTTATTATTTTAATCTATTTATTATTATTATTATTACATTTACAGTATTTTACCCTATTATCACTACATTTATTATTTTACTCTATTATTCTTATTATATTTATTCTTTTAATAATTAGTACATTTGAAGGAGGTTAGAATAATGATTTAATCAGAGTTGGACAGTCTTATCTTAAATTACAGTTTGGTAGTTGATTAAATGATTTAATCAACTACCAAACTCACAAATTTTGTATTTTGTCTGTTTGTTTGCTTTGTTCTGTTAGAAACAGAAATAAATAAAAAATAATAAAAAATAAAAAAATAAAAAATACAGTTTTATGTAAATATTCAGAAACATTTAGCCTATTGATGCCTCAATAAATGTAATTTTATTGGTATCTATTTTTATTTTGAAATTGACTCATAGTGGATGCATTTCCCACCCTCAACTTATACTCGAATCAATACGTTTTCCCAGTTTTTTGTGATAAAATTTGGTGCCTCGGCTTATATTCGGGTCGGCTTATACTCTAGTATATACGGTAATTATAATACTACTAGCCGTCCCCTGTCACGCGTTGCTGTGGCCCACATGGGGGTTCTGTGTGGGAGGTTTTCGCCCAATTCTATCGATGGTGGGGTTCAGAATGCTCTGTGATTGTAGGTGAACTATAAATCCCAGTAACTACAACTCCCAAATGTCAAGATTCTATTTTCCCCAAACTCCACCAGTGTTCACATTTGGGCATATGGAATATTCGTGTAGAGTTTGATCCATCATTGTTTGATTCCACAGTGCTCTCTGGATGTAGGTGAACTACAACTCCAAAACCAAAGGACACTGCCCACCAAACCCTTGCAGTATTTTCTGTTGGTCATGGGAGAACTGTGTGCCAAGTTTGGTTCAATTCCATCGTTGGTGGGGTTCAGAATGCTCTTTGATTGTAGGTGAACTATAAATCCCAGCAACTACAACTCCCAAATGACAAAATCATTTTTTTTTAGTGAAGGACATACATTGGGTTGTTAGGTGTCTTGTATCCAAATTTGGTGTCAATTGGTTTTTGAGTTCTGTTAATCCCACAAACGAACATTACATTTTTATTAATATAGATTGGGTTGCTTTGAGTTTTCTGGCCACGTTCCAGGAACATTCTCTCCTGAAGTTTCACCCACATCTATGGCAGACGTTGCGAGGATGCCTGCCGCAGATGTGGGTGAAATGTCAGGAGAAAATGCTTCTGGAACAGCCCAAAAAAGTCACAGCAAGCCAGGAAAGCTTTCGACAACACAATGAATGAAAAAGGTAGGTTTTGTGGAAGAAATCTTTGAGAAAGGTTGGCCTTCTTTGGAAGAAGGTTGACAGTGCTTGTCAAACCTTTATGATTCCACAGCACAATTAAAGTGATATCAAACCGCATTAATTCCACAATGTAGACGCACTTTTCGTCCAACACTCGAACCCCGAAGGAACAACTCTGAAAAGGCACCACGTTGCCAGGAAGGTGAAGACGGGTGCCAACAGGCGCCTGCCATAAGTAGGTGTAACTGGAAAGGCAAAGTGCCAAAGGAAGGAAAGGCAGATCTCTCTCTCTCTCTTTCACTCCTCCTTTCCCACTCGTTCCCCCCTTCCCTTCACCCCAGTGAAAGAGCTCTTTGCCCAGACTTGCTTTGGCAGGCCAAGCCCCTTCCCTCCTTCTCCAGAAGCAACAAGGAGAGGCAGAGGAAGGGAGGAGGGAAAAAAGGGGGGAGGATTTCCATTTGAGAGGAGTCTTGCAACGTGGAGAGGAAAAGAGGAGGAAGGGCTGGAGGAAAAGCCTCCTTCTAAGCAAAGCAAACCTGGAAAAGTCCCACTATATAATTATAATTATAATATATTGTATATACATGCAATATTTATATTATAATGTAATGCAATATAATATCAATAAGCATAGGATATTATAATTATATCTTTTATATTCCATGTTACAATATAATGATATGGTCCAATATAGTAATATATAATATTTATATTTAATATAATATATTGTATTGTCGAAGGCTTTCATGGCCGGAATTACTGGGTTTTTGTAGGTTTTTTTCGGGCTATATGGCCATGTTCTAGAGCAGTGGTTCTCAACCTGGGGGTCGGGACCCCTGGAGGGGTCGCGAGGGGGTGTCAGAGGGGTCACCAAAGACCACCAGAAAACACAATATTTTCTGTTGGTCATGGAGGTTCTGTGTGGGAAGTTTGGCCCAATTCAATCGTTGGTAGGGTTCAGAATGCTCCTTGATTGTAGGTGAACTATAAATCCCAGCAACTACAACTCCCAAATGTCAAGGTCTATTTTTCCCAGACTCCACCAGTGTTCACATTTGGGCATATTGAGTATTCGTGCCAAGTTTGGTCCAGATCCATCATTGCATGAATCCACAACACTCCTCTGGATATAGGTGAACTACAACTCCCAAACTCAAGGTCAATGCCCACCAAACCCTTCCAGTGTTTTCTGTTGGTCATGGGAGTTCTGTGTGCCAAGTTTGGTTCAATCCATCGCTGGTGGAGTTCAGAATGCTCTTTGATTATAGGTGAACTATAAATCCCAGCAACTACAACTCCCAAATTACAAAATCAATCCCCCCCCCCCCCCCAACCCCACTAGCATTCACATTTGGGCATATTGGGTATTTGTGCCCAATTTAGTCCAGTGAACGAAAATATATCCTGCATTTCGGATATTTACATTATGATTTATAACAGTATTAAAATGACAGGTATCAAGTAGCAACGAAAACAATATTATGGTTGGGGGGTCAGCACAACATATGGAATTGCATTAAGGGGTCACGGCATTAGCAAGGTTGAGAACCACTGTTCTAGAGGCATTATCTCCTGATGTTTCACCTGCATCTATGGCAAGCATCCTCAGAGGTAGTGAGGTCTGTTGGAAGTAGGAAAATGGGTTTATATATCTGTGGAAAGACCAGGGTGGGACAAAGGACTCTTGCCTGCTGGAGCTAGGTGTGAATGTTTCGACTGACCAACTAAAATTAAAACAGCAAAACAGCAGAGGGAAAACAATCAGGGGCATCTAATCACCTCTCAACAAAAGATTGCTCCAGGCACTTCCAGGCTATCGAATGCTAATCAAGGTGGTCAGCTGAAACATTCATACCTAGCTCCGACAGACAAGAGTTCTTTGTCCCACTCTGGTCATTCCACAGATATATAAACCCAAAATAGGCAAAATCTGGCTACCAGTATTAAAAAAACTCTAGAAGTACAACAGAAAGACAACAGAGAGGAAACAATCAGGGACAGCTAATCGCCTCTCAACAAAAGATTGCCCCAGGCACTGCCAGGCTATCAAATGCTAATCAAGGTGGTCAATTGAAATATTCACACCTAGCTCCAGCAGACAAGAGTCCTTTGTCCCACCCTGGTCTTTCCACAGATATATAAACCCATTTTCCTAGTTCCAACAGACCTCACTACCTCTGAGGATGCTTGCCATAGATGCAGGCGAAACGTCAGGAGAGAATGCCTCCAGAACATGGCCATATAGCCCCAAAAAACCTACAACAACTCAATATAATATATTGCATGTATATATATCTTGTAAGCCACTCGGACTCCTCTTCGGGGTGTGATGGGAGGCATATAAATGTCGTAAATAAATAAATAAATAAATTTAAATTTATTTAAAGGAGGTGAGTTGTAGGTTTCAGGGTGCCTTTTACTTTTGGCTCATTTTTCTAAACGTCCCTCCAAACTGAGAATAATAAATGCAGCAACAGTGCGCAATGCTTCAGAATGGCAGCGATGAATACCACTAACAATACAACATTGTTGATACTATATATAAAACACCTCCCAACAAAGGATTCCCCCAGGCAGGAAGCAGCCAGGCTTTGAAACTGCAAGGCTATTCAATGCTAACCAAGTTGGCCAATGGCAACATTCACACTTGCCTCCAACTGATGGTCCATGGTAACTCCCAGATATAATCATCATCATCATCATCATCACCATCATCTTTATTTATACCCTGCCACCATCTCCCCAAGGGGACTCAGGGCGGCTCACATGCTCCAGTGGGATTCCTTCCCCAGGTAATCCTCAGAGCTCAAGACGCTGGTCTTTCATACACATCTGCATTTTAGACTGATTAGGAATCAGCTGTTTTTCCCTGTAATATGCAGTGAGAGCACCTAAAGCTACAGAGAGCGTTTCAAAGCTCCCTGCTTGGGCAGTGATGGCACTATCATCAGCGTAGATGAAATTCTCTGTCCCTTATGGCAGAACAGTAAATAAAGAACAACACTAAAAAAAAAGGGGGAATTTCAGAGAGGAAACAATGAGGGCCAGCTAACACCTCCCAACAAAGTATTCCCCCGGGCAGGAAGCAGCCAGGCTTTGAGGCTGCAAGGCTATTCAGGTGGCCAATTGCAACATTGACACTTGCCTCAAACAGACAAGAGCTCATTCTCCCACCTTGGACATGATTAGGAAACAATCAGGGTCAGCTAACACCTCCCAACACAGTATTCCCTCTGGGCAGGAAGCAGCCAGGCTTTGAGGCTGCAAAGCTATTCAGGTGGCCAATTGCAACATTCACACTTGCCTCAAACAGACAAGAGCTCTTTCTGCCACCTTGGACATGATTAGGAAACAATCAGGGTCAGCTAACACCTCCCAACACAGTATTCCCCCTGGGCAGGAAGCAGCCAGGCTTTGAGGCTGCAAAGCTATTCAGGTGGCCAATTGCAACATTCACACTTGCCTCAAACAGACAAGAGCTCTTTCTGCCACATTGGACATGATTAGGAAACAATCAGGGTCAGCTAACACCTCCCAACACAGTATTCCCTCTGGGCAGGAAGCAGCCAGGCTTTGAGGCTGCAAGGCTATTCAGGTGGCCAATTGCAACATTCACACTTGCCTCAAACAGACAAGAGCTCTTTCTCCCACCTTGGACATGATTAGGAAACAATCAGGGTCAGCTAACACCTCCCAACACAGTATTCCCCCTGGCAGGAAACAGCCAGGCTTTGAGGCTTCAATGCTAATCAAGGTGGCAAACTGCAATGTTTACACTTGCCTCCAACAGACAAGAGTTCTTTCTCCCAACCTGGACATCATTCCACAGATATATATACACACACAAACAGCACTTGCCTAGTTTTCAACAGAGCTCACAACCTCTGAGGATGCCTGCCATAGGTGTGGATGAAAGGACAGTAAATAAAGAACCACACTCAGAAAATGGGAATTCCAGACAGGAAATAATCAGGGCCAGCTAACACCTCCCAACAAAGGATTCCCCTGGCAGGAAGCAGCCATGCTTTGAAGCTGCAAGGCCATTCATTGCAAATCAAGGTGGCCAATTGCAACATTCACACTTGCCTCAAACAAAAGTTTTTTCTCCCATCTTGGACATTCCACAGATATATATATAATTCCACACACACACACACACACACACACATATATATAAATAATTACACACACACACACACACACATATATATATATGAACATGGAATGACGGATTATGAGATTGGATCTTGATTGTGCCGATGGGACGCTGGTGAGATGTTGTAGTTGTGTTTCACTGATTGTTTATTGTGTCATTGTTTTTAACTGTCTTTTTTACTCTTTTTGTGATGTTGAGCATTGAATTTTGCTATTGTTGACCACTTTGGGTCACCCGGGGGCTGAGAAAGGCGGTATATAAATGAAGTTTAATAATAATAATAATAATAATAATAATAATAATAATAATAATAATAAATATAACCCCCTCTTGCCTAGTTTCCAACAGACCTTACAACCTCTGAGGATGCCTGCCATAGATGTGGGTGAAACGTCTGGGGAGAATGCTTCTGGAGCATGGCCAGACAGCCCTAAAACTCACATCAACCCAATACTATATTTCTTCCATTCTTAAGATGCCAATAAAAATTAAAATATTTAAATATTTTTAAAATCTCTCTTAAAACTGGGTGCATCTTAGTGTCACAGGTGTATCTGATTGTTGATGTTGGTACTGGGTTGTTGTAGGTTTTTTTGGGCTGTACGGCCATGATCTAGAGGCATTCTCTCCTGATGTTTCACCTGCATCTATGGCAAGCATACTCAGAGGTAGTGAGATCTGTTGGAAGTAGGAAAATGGATTTATATTGGTTGGTACTGCTTACCTGTCCGAACATATCTCTCCTTATGAACCATCTTAAGATCGTCTGAGGAGGCCCTACTCTCGGTCCCACCTTCTTCGCAGGTGTGTTTGGCGGGGACGAGAGACAGGGCCTTCTCAGTGGTGGCCCCTTGGCTGTGGATATTAGATCGGCCCCCTCCCTCCTAACATTTCGTAAAAAAAGTTAAAACCCGAGCAAGCATTTGCTAATCCAGTGTAACAGGCAAATATGAGCTCTATGGGACGACCTTGACGGGGACGAGAGACAGGGCCTTCTCGGTGGTGGCCCCTTGGCTGTGGATATTAGATCAGCCCTTTCCCTCCTAACATTTTTTTTAAAAGTTAAAACCTGAGCAAGCATTTGCAAATCCAGTGTAACAGGCAAATATTAGATCTATGGGACGACCTTGGCGGGGACGAGAGACAGGGCCTTCTCGGTGGTGGCCCCTCAGCTGTGGATATTAGATCGGCTCCCTCCCTCCTAACATTTCATAAAAAAAGTTAAAACCTGAGCAAGCATTTGCAAATCCAGTGTAACAGGAACGATTGGACGACGTGAATTGGAAAATGATTTTAGTAAAGGAGAAACTCAGAATTTATTAGTTTTTATATTATTTGCTAAATGTTTTTAAATTATATTTTACGTTGTCGGGGGGCATCGAACTGTGCCAACTGTAAAGCGCCTTGAGTCGCCTTCAGGTACGATACGATACGGTAAATAAATCAATAATAAATCAATAATATTGGTAAATAATCAATCAATCAATAAATAATACTGATATTAGAGTGCGTCTTACAATGGAGGACATACGTCATTAGCAATATTCATTACACTACGTAACACAATTTTTCGTTCCTTATAAATGTCATTTCCTGATCGTAAAAACGTGGAAAAGGTTTATTAAACGACAACAATTTGGTTTCTGCAAGAAGGAGGACATCCACAACATGTTTTGCTCTATTTCGGTGGTTCCCAGCTTGTGGTCCGTGGACCATCAGTGGTCGGCAAGAACTAAAATATAGTCCAAGGCCTACACTGTTGCAACAAGAGAGACTGGTCACACACACACACAAAAAGACCATTTGATACACAATATTTTGTGCCCGAGACAAAGTTTCACATCTACGCCCAACGAATCACCACAAAGCAACCATGTCACCATCTCGGCCACCCAAGTGGACCATTTTGGATATGGGCGCATTCCAAAATTCAGATCAAAATTCAGATATGATTATTAATATTAATGATAATAACCCCTAGGGCTGTTCCCAATAGGATCTGCATATCCATAGGTTGGGCTCCCATGTCACAAGGCTGGAGAGAAGAGATCCAAGGCGCCGTCTACACTGCTCTATATCCCAGGATCTGATCCCAGGTTTTCTGTTTAACCCAGATTATTTGGCAGTGTGGACTCCTATAATCCAGTTCAATGCAAATCATCTGGGATTTTTTTTTTTAGTTGTGTCAGGAGCGACTTGAGAAACTGCAAGTCGCTTCTGATGTGAGAGAATTGGCCGTCTGCAAGGACGTTGCCCAGGGGAGGCTTCTCTCATGTCCCCGCATGAGGAGCTGGAGCTGATAGAGGGAGCTCATTCGCCACTGGGATGGGATACTGGGATATAGGGAAGTGTGGAAGGAGAGATAGTGTTACCCACTTATCCCAGATTATCTGGCAGTGGAAACTCATATAATCCAGTTCAAAGCAGATAATCTGGGATCAATCCTCGAATATAGTGGCAGTGTGGAAGGGGACATAGTGTTATCTGCTTATCCCAGATTATCTGGCAGTGGAGACTTCTATAATCCAATTCAAAGCTGATCATCTGGGATTGGATCCCGGGATATAGGGGAGTGTGAACAGGAACATAGTGTTACCCACTTATCCCAGATTATCTGGTAGTGGAAACGCCTATAATCTGGTTCAAAGCAGATAATCTGGGATCAGATCCTGGTTTATAGGGGCAGTGTGGAAGGGGACATAGTGTCACCCTCTTATCCCAGATTATCTGTCAGTGGAGACTCCTATAATCCAGTTCAACGCAGAACATCTGGGATCAGATCCTGGGATATAGTGGCAGTGTGAAAGGGGACATAGTGTTATCTGCTTATCCCACATTATCTGGTAGTGGTGACTCCTATAATCCGGTTCAAAGCAGATCATCTGGGAATTGGATCCTGGTTTATAGGGGCAGTGTGGAAGGGGACATGGTGTTATCCACTTATCCCAGATTATTTGGCAGTGGAGACTCCTATAATCCGGTTCAAAACAGATAATCCGGGATGAGATCCTGAGATATAGGGCAGTGTGGACGGGGACATAGTGTTACCCGCTTATCCCAGATTATCTGGCAGTGGAGAGTCCTATAATCCGGTTTAAAGCACATCATATGGGTTCAGATCCTGGGATATAGGGAAGTGTAACTCCAGGCTAAGGTCCCAGTGCTGATGCAAGCAACCTAGGGACTCCAAGAAACTGTGGGCAAGCATCAGTGTCCCCAAAGTGTCAAAGCCACCCAGGTTGGCCCCTCTCTATGGGGGGGGGGGAACCCCTTTGAACCCATGCAGCCCCTCTTCTCGGTCCCTAAGGAGAGAATGGGGGCAAGGGGGGCCCTTGGGGAGGCATCGAGTGCAGGAAGCCACGCTTGAGCTGGGACTTGAGGCCACAGGGGACCCCACAGGACCCCTCCCACGCTTCCTTCCCTTCGGCGTTTGCAAGGGCTGCCTCCCTCCCTCACTCACCTGCGATGAATTGCCGGCGGCTCTCGTCCAGGTGTGCCGAGAGGACGTCTCCCATGGCGGAGGAAGAGGCAGAGACCCAGGCGAGGAAGGAAGGAGGGAAGGAAGGAAGAGGCGAGGAGGGAAGAGTCTCTCTGGCTAGCGGAGAAGGGCAGGAGGCCAGGCCTGGCTGGGCTTGGCCATCAGCCGCTCACTGGCCAGGAGAAGGAACAAGCTGCTCGCCCAAAGAAGAGACCCCTCCTCCCTCCCTCTCTCTCTCTCTCTCTCTCTCTCTCAGCGCCTTGGAGCCGCCTCGCCCTCCCGCTTCCCTCCTCCTCCTCCTCCCCCTCCTCTCTCCCTCCCTTCTTTCCTTCCTCCTCTTCTCAGGGAGGAGACGCCTTTCTCGGAGGCTCACTTTCTCCTCCCCTTTTTGCAAATCCAGATTCCCCCTCCCCTCCCCTCCTTTGCCTTCTTCCTTTCCCGGCTTGGGTTCCAGGAAGGATTGAAGTTCCAAAGTTTATTTCTCTCTCCCCCCTCTCCCTCTCCCTCCCTCCATCTCCCCCTCTCTCTCTCCCTCCACTCTCCCTCCCTCTCTTTCTCTCTCCTCCCCTCCTCTCCCTCTCTCTCCCCCTTCCCTCCCCTCTCCCTCCCCTCTCCCTCTCCCTCCCCTCCTCCCTCTTTTCTCTCTCTCTCCCTCTTTCCCTCTCCCCCTCTCTCCCTCCCTTTCTTCTCTTCCTCTCCCTTTCCTCCCTCCCTCCTCTTTCCCTCCTCTTCCCTCTCCCCCTTTCCCTCCTCTCTCCCTCCTTCTCCCCCCTTCCCTCTTTCTCTCTCCTCCCTCCCTCTTCCCCCCCTCCCCTCTTTCTCTCTCCCTCCCTCCTCTCTTTCTCCCCCCTCTCCCCCCTCTCTCTCCATCTCTCTCCCTCTCTTTCTCCCTCCCTCCCTCTTTCCCCCCTCTCTCCATCTCCCTCTCTCTCCCTCCCGGCTCTCCCTCTCTCTACGTCTCCCTGTCTCCCTCTCTCTTTTTTTCTCTCTCTCCCTCCCCCTCTCACTCCCTCTCCCTACCCCTCCTTCCTCTCTCTCTTTCTCTCTCTCCCTCCATCTCTCCTCCCTCCCCCCCTTTCTCCCTCTCCCACATCTCCCTCCCCTCCCTCCCTCCCTCTTTTTCTCTCTCTCCCTCTCTCTCCCCCCTTTCTCCCTCTCCCTTTCCCTCCCACACCCTCCCTCTCTCCCTACTCCTCCCTCTCTTTCCCTCCCTCCCCCTCCCCTTCCCTCTTTCTCTCTCCCTACCTCTCCCTACCCCACCCTCTCCCCCTCTCTCTCTCTCTCCCTCCCTCCCCCCGCTCTCCCTCTCTCTATGTCCCCCTATGTCTCCCTCCCTCTCTCTCCTCCCTCTCTCCCCTCCCCCTCTCCCACCCCCCTCCCTCCCTCTCTCTACCTCCCCTCTCCCTCCCTCCCCCCCTCTCTCCCCATCAAACTACAAGAAAGGAGATTCCATTTGAACATTAGGAAGAACTTCCTAACTGTGAGAGTTGTTCAGCAGTGTAACTCTCTGCCCCGGCATGTGGTGGAGGCTCCTTCTTTGGAGGCTTTTAAACAGAGGCTAGATGGCCATCTGTCGGGAGTGCTTTGAATGTGATTTTGCTACTTCTTGGCAGTATGGGGTTGGACTGGATGGCCCACAAGGTCTCTTCCAACTCTAGGATTCTATGATTCTATCTATCTATTACACACTTTGTGTTGTCCAAGGCTTTCATGGCCGGAATCACTGAGTTGCTGTGAGTTTTCCGGTCTGTCTGGCCATGCGCCAGAAGCATTCTCTCCTGATGTTTTGCCCACATCTATGGCAGGCATGGCAGAGGTTGTGAGGTCTGTTGGATCTACTTACATTTGCATGTTTTCGAACTGCTAGGTTGGCAGAAGCTGGGGTTAAAAGTGGGAGCTCACGCCGCTCCCCAGATTCGAACCTGTGACCTTTCGATCAGCATGTTCAGCAGCTCAGCAGTTTAACCCGCTGCACCACCAGGGGGCCTAGAGTGTAGATGACCCTAAATTATTTAACCAAGACGCATCTTGGATGCTGATGCTCAATGCCTCATAGGGTAAACATGGCTCTTCTTTGCGACTTGCAGCGTTCTCTGGCACAGCCATAAGAAGGGCCTTTGCAGCTCTGCCCCCCTCCGTGGCTGATGCTGGCAATGCCTTCTTGGCACTGGCTTGGCTTCGGTTGTGATTTTGAGAGACGCCCATCCCAGCCCGCCTGGAGTCATTCTCTCCGTGAAACCTGTAGTGCCAGCTCGGTTTTGTCCCTGCCTAATCTCCAGGTGTGTCTTGCTGAGATCGGATATAGAACAGAAAGCAAAAAAGAGGTAGGCGGATGGGAACCAAAGCCCCAGCGAAGATCTGAGGGAAGGTGGAGGAGGATTTGGGGATGGAAGTGCAGAGAGATTTCTGGCAGCCTTACAGATCTATCTTTTCCTCATTTGCCTCATTTCCAATACACCTCACAACCTCTGAGGATGCCTGCCATAGATGTGGGTGAAACGTCAGGAGAGAATGCTTCTGGAACATGGCCAGACAGCCTGGAAGACTCACAACAACCCAGTGATTCCAGCCATGAAAGCCTTCGACAATTCCATCTTCTCCGTCTGCCCAGGACAACAATCTGAAAGCTGTGTTTGCTTTTCACATCCATATAAGCAATTTTTTTTTGTCGAGTCAGGAGCGACTTGAGAAACTGCAAGTCGCTTGTGGTGTGAGAGAATTGGCCGTCTGCAAGGACGTTGCCCAGGGGACGCCCGGATGATTTTTGATGTTTTTATCATCAGGCTTCTCTCATGTCCCTTCTTGGGGAGCTGGGGCTGACAGAAGGAGCTCATCCGCCTCTCCTCGGATTTGAACCTGCGACCTGTCGGTCTTCAGTCCTGCTGGCACAGGGGTTTAACCCACTGTGCCACCAAGGGCTCCTATATAAGCAATAAGCACACATATCTTACATATTAACTTGTGAATTCCTCTCTTCTTTCTCCAAATATTTCCATTATGAAGAAGGTAGTGCAGATAAATGGTGATGTCCCATTTGCAGCAAACTAGAGATGGGTTGGGTGGCATGTACGAGGGGCATTCATTCAAGATGTCCCCTGACCCACTTCTATTTATCACAGGATGCTGAAACTGCACATGTGTCATGATATCAGTCTCTATATGTTACATCCTGATTTATAACTCAGAACTGATAACGGTCTTGATTTTACAGGTGCTGAAGTGGTGTGAGGTTTGAGAATGGACCCAGTGGAATACAGAGCAGTCCTCAAGTTCCTTTACTCGAAAGTCCGCACACCAAAGGAGACGTTCGATGAGATGAAAGAGGATTATGGTGATGATTCCTCATCATATGATGGAGTCAAGAACTGGCATCGTCCATTCCAATGTGGTTGGACTTTGGTGGAAACATCTCCCATTCCAGGGTGACCCCTCTCTACTAATGATGAACACACCATCCAGCAAGTGGAGGGCACCATTTTAGAAAATCACCACGTAACCATTCTCCACCTAGCCCAAAATGTCAAGATGAGTGTGCGGTCCGTGGAAAAAATCACCCAAGACCATCTTCTCATGCATAAGGTATCCGCTTGCTGGGTCCTCCAGCTGCTCACACCTTTCCGGAAGCAGGAATGAGTCAAATACTCTCAGGATCTCTTGACAATAATGTGCCATGGAAACCAGGAGGACTTTGTCAACAGACTGATCACACAGGAGGAAAGCTGGATCCATCACTCTGATCCTAAGACTAAAGTCCAGTCAACACAATGGAAGCATCCTGACTCACCACCTCCAAAGAAGGCACGTGCCCAACTCTCGGAAGGCAAGGTCATGCTCACAGTATTTTGGGACCAGCACGGAGGAGGATGGATGGATTTCCTAGCAAAGGGGACCCTGATCACTGGGGCAGACTAGGCTTCACTGCTGTGGACATTGTGGGAGGCCATCCAACCAAGAAACAATGTGGCATGCTCATCAAAAGTGGCCTCTTTGTCAATAGACTGATCACACAGGAGGAAAGCTGGATCCATCACTCTGATCCTAAGACTAAAGTCCAGTCAACACAATGGAAGCATCCTGACTCACTTCCTCCAAAGAAGGCACGTGTCCAACTCTGATACTCAACCGTATTTTGGGACCAGCATGGAGTAGTATTGATGGATTTCCTAGCAAAGGGGAGCATGATCACTGGGGCAGACTAGGCTTCATTGCTCCAGAGATTGTGGAAGACCATCCAAACCAAGAGACATGGCTTGCTCACCAAAGGTGTCCGCCTTCTGCAAGACAATGCACGCATTCACAATTCACCTGTTGCCCAAATGGAAGAAGCATGCTCCTGTGTCGTTGCAATTCTACCACATGCCCCTTATTCACCCGGCCTCGCACCATTGGACTTCCACCTCTTTCCAACAAGGTCAAGCATTGTTTTTTGAAGGGTAAGCATTTTTCAGACGAGGAGACTCTAATTTCCAGAGTCACAACGTGACTTTTAGAGCAACCTGTCGACTTCTACAAGCGAGGTGTTTACAGTAGCATCAAAAGATGGGAGAAGTGTGTGTCCCTAGATTGTGGCACCGATGGAGAGAAGGACTCAGAACTGGGCCAAGTTGCATTGCTCTCAGTCCACAGCAAGTGGGTTAGGGGAAATCTATAATGAACACCCCTCATAGTGAACCTTGAGGCTGCTCTTGCCCACTCTTAAGAGGGTTTTTTTTCCGTGTCAGGAGCAACTTGAGAAACTGCAAGTCGCTTCTGGTGTGAGAGAATTGGCCGTCTGCAAGGACGTTGCCCAGGGGACATTGCCTGGATGTTTTTGATGTTTTACCATCGTTGTGGGAGGCTTCTCTCATATTCCCGCATGGAGAGCTGCAGCTGACAGAGGGAGCTCATCCAAACTCTCCCTGGATTCGAACCTGCGACCTGTTGGTCTTCAGTCCTGCTGGCACAAGGGTTCAAGCCACTGCACCACCGGGGACTCAGGGGAAATCTTTAACACCCCTCATAGTGCTGGGCCTCAAGGCTGCCCTTGCCCGCTCTTACGAGTCATCTATAGTATATTATAATATATTATAATGTTTGTTGTTGTTCATTCGTTCAGTCGTTTCCGACTCTTCGTGACTTTATAGACCAGTCCACACCAGAACTCCCTGTTGGTCGTCACCACCCCCAGCTCCTTCAAGGTCAATCCAGTCACTACAAGGATACCATCTATCCATTATAACGTAATATAATATAATACGAATAATAATGCAATATTATAATTACATATTTTATATTACATGTAATTTTACTAATAATATTACAATATAATGATATAGTACAATATAGTAATATATCATTGTCCTATGCTAATAATATAACATATACTATGTATATATATCTTGTAAGCCACTCTGAGTCCCCTTCGGGGTGAGAATAATAATGTCATCAATAAATAAATTTTTAAAAACTATACTGTGGAATTAATGCATGTTGACACCACTTGAATTGTTATAGCTCAATGCTAAGAAACCCTGGAAGCCAGGAAGGTCTTGCTCCAGATTTCCCACTCCTAGAATTGTGGGAGTTGAAGTCCAAAACACCTGGAGCGCCGAAGTTTGCCCATGCCTGTGCTATGACAATGTTTGATCCAAGCATAGGGCAGGACAACGGAAAAGCACTGTTCCTCCTCCACAACAAATGCTTTGACCTGGTCTGAGACAGTGGTCAAAGAGCAAAGGAGGAGAATGTGAGAATGTTCTCCGGGATGCTGTGAAGGCTCTTTTTCTCCAAACCCAGTGGGAATGTTTACCAAGCGCCGGCCCCATTGGCATACGGGTGGGATGCTGTGGTCTGATGCATGGCTGCCCAGCACACGAAGTACACTGTCTCTTCTCCCTGGCATTGCTTTCCTTGGCAGACAGAGCAGTGGAATATTCTGCCGAATGTGCCAGGTGAAACTTTTCCAACCATTTCTGAATTTGAATCGATGGAACTCTGCAGAGTGCATTGGTATTTTCCTTCCCTTTTGGGAAAGAAAGGGATGAAGCAGATTGGCTGCTGCTAAGGGAGATGTGTATGGGAAAAACGAAGGGATGAAAGGAGGGAAATGAAAAAGAATAGGTCCTCAAACTAAGGCCCGCGGGCCGCATACGGCCCTCCAAGGCCATTTACCCGGCCCTCGCTCAGGGTCAACCTAAGTCTGAAATGACTTGAAAGCACACAACAACAACAATCCTATCTCATCAGCCAAAAGCACACTTTCCATTGAAATACGAATAAGTTTATATTTGTTAAAACTGTTCATTTTAATTGTTGTATTGTTTTTAAGTGGGGTTTTTTTGCACTACAAATCATAGAATCATAGAATCAAAGAGTTGGAAGAGACCTCATGGGCCATCCAGTCCAACCCCATTCTGCCCAGAAGCAGGAATATTGCATTCAAATCACCCCTGACAGATGGCCATCCAGCCTTTGTTTAAAAGCCTCCAAAGAAGAAGCCTCCACCACACGCCGGGGCAGAGAGTTCCACTGCTGAACGGCTCTCACAGTCAGGAAGTTCTTCCTCATGTTCAGATGGATATGTGCAGTGTGCAAAGGAATTCATTCATGCTTTTTTCAAATTATAATCCGGCCCTCCAACAGTTTGAAGGACTGTGACCTGGCCCTCTGTTTAAAAAGTTTGAGGACCCCTGGTTTAAACCCTTGTGCTGCTGAACTGTTGACCTGAAGGTTGGGTGAACTACTGACCTGAAGGTCGGCAGCACGAGTCCCCGAGATGGGGTGAGCTCCCATCTGCCAGCTCCAGTTCCTGCCAACCTAGCAGTTCAAAAATATGCAAATGTGAGTAGATAAATAGGTACTGCTTCAGCAGAAAAGGGGAAGAAATTTTGCCAGTCACACAACCAGGAGGTGACAACATAGGTACCTCGGCTTGAGAATGGAGAAAGCACCTCCCCAGAGCCAGAGATGAGCACTGCCTCCAGAAGCCGGAAATGAAAGGAGAAGCCTCTGCCTTTGCTTGTGTGTCTCATTGTGTATTATTGTAAATGCATTGAATGTTTGGATATGTATGTAAATGTTGGAATCTAAATCTCCCCCTAGGGAAGAAGGACAGAATATAAATAAAGTGTATTATTATTATTATTATTATTATTATTATTATTATTATTATTATTTGAAACACAACAAGATGAGTCCACAGCAGACACTCTGCTGGCTGTTGTATTGGATCACACGTTGGACACTTCCCAAGTGTCTAGGATTGTGTGAATTATCAGCGAATAATGCGTGCAGATCCCAGTAAGGTGGCCTTCTGCAGCTGGCAGATGGTAATCTTGTCAGCGCTGATTGTGTTTAAGTGCAGGCCAAGGTCTTTAGGCACTGCACCCAGTGTGCCGATCACCACTGGGACCACCTTTACTGGTTTGTGCCAGAGTCTTTGTAGTTCGATCTTTAAATCCTCATATCGTGTCAGCATCATCATCATCATCATCATCATTATTATTATTATTATTGAGAAACTGAAAGAAAGAGAAAAAGGTATGAGGGGTGGAAAAACAAGGGAAGGGAGGAATAACAGAAAAGGAAGGGATGGGAAGAAGGAAGAGAAAAAGAAGGAAGGAAGGAAGGAAGGAAGGAAGGAAGGAAGGAAGGAAGGAAGACATACATATGAAGGAAAACGAGGAAAGAAAGCAGGCTGTCTCAGAGCTGAAGAAAGGGCCAGCAGCGGTCTCTATGACACCCATATAATGCTGGGTATATACAATAGTATCAATATAGATATCTATATAAATAAAAAAGTAAATGTTAGTTTGTTCAAAATCTCAAATCTCCCAAAATTCACCACTGATTGCTTTGAAATTTGGATACAACGTAGCATTCGAATAGTTGCATGTTTTTATGCTTTTACATACCTACTACTGTATACATGTCACACCTGTGACAGGTAAAGATATAGTTTTTGGAAAAACAGCACCATCTGTTGGACGTCAGCATTCGTAGCATTCAAATAGTCACATGTTTTTATGCTTTTACGTACCTATTACTATATACATGTCACACCTGTGACAGCCAAAGATATATTGGAAAAACAGGGCCATCTGTTGGACGTCAAACCAACACACATTATACTATGTATTTTACAATTCCATTTAAATGTTTCCAAAGGCATTGTTAAATAGATTTAGTTTCATTTAGATGGAATTATTTTGTGTGACATTGCATTGGAATTGAGTTGCGTTGTTTACCTTAGCATTCACTTCTTGAGTGTAGTTTATTGTTGTCCTTCTTCGCATCAGCACTGCTCGATCTGCCCTGAAGGAGGTGTACTATAAATCCCAGTAACTACAACTCCCAGATGTCAAGGTCTATTTCCCCCAAACTCCATCTGTGTTCATATTTGGGCGTATTGAGTGCTTGTGCCAAGTTTGGTCTAGATCCATCATTGTTTGAGTCCATGGTAGTCTCTGGATGTAGGTGAACTACAGCTCCCAAAGTCAAGGTCAATGCTCACCAAACTCTTCTAGTGTTTTCTGTTGGTCATGGGAGTCCTGTATGCCCCGGCTGGTTCAATTCTATCATGCTATTTGATTGTAGGTGAACTATAAATCTCAGCAACTACAACTCCCTATCTATCTATCTATCTATCTATCTATCTATCTATCTCTATCTATCTATCTATCTATCTATCTATCTATCTATCTATCTATCTCTATCTATATCTATCTATCATCTATCTATCTATCTATCTATCTATCTATCTATCTATCTATCATCTATCTATCTATTTATCTATCTATCTCTATGGCTGGATGGCTCTTTGTCAGGAGGGCTTTGTTTACGTTTTCTTGCCCTGATGAAGGGAGTTGGGACTGAATGGCCTTAAGTATTTTCTGTTGGTCATGGGGGTTCTGTGTGGGAAGTTTAGCCCAATTCTGTTTGATTGTAGGTGAACTATAAATCCCAGTAACTACAACTCCCAAATGTCAAGGTCTGTTTCCCCCAAACTCCATCTGTGTTCAAACTCCATCTGTGTTCTGCCGCACTCCCCCTGAAGATGCAGGTTCGCAGCTTGGGTGTGACCCTGGACTCATCGCTGAGCCTGGAACCCCAGGTTTCGGCGGTGACCAGGGGAGCATTTGCACAGCTAAAGCTTGTGCGCCAGCTGCGCCCGTACCTTGGGAAGTCTGACTTGGCCACAGTAGTCCACGCTCTGGTTACATCCCGTTTAGACTACTGCAACGCTCTCTACGTGGGGTTGCCTTTGAAGATAGCTCGGAAGCTCCAACTAGTCCAACGCTTGGCAGCCATGATTTTAACAGGAGCGGAGCGCAGGGAGCATACAACCCCCCTGTTGCGCCAACTCCACTGGCTACCGATCTGCTACCGGGCTGAATTCAAAGTGCTGGCGTTGGCCTTTAAAGCCCTAAACGGTTCCGGCCCAAGCTACCTATCTGACCGCATCTCTGCCTATGAACCCACCAGGACTTTGAGATCTTCCGGGGAGACCCTGCTCTCGATCCCGCCTGCTTCTCAAGCTCGGCTGGTGGGGACGAGAGATAGGGCCTTCTCGGTGGTGGCTCCTCGGCTGTGGAATGCCCTTCCTACGGACATTAGACTAGCACCATCTCTAATGGTATTCCGCAAAAAGGTGAAGACCTGGATGTTTGTGCAGGCGTTTGAGTAATTTAGTGCAATCTGGTAATGGAAGATAGGAATGGAACAATGGACGACGAACCTGGACTACGCTTGGATGATGAGAAGATTGGGTACGGTTGTTTTTTGTAATAATTGTGCATTGTAATTGCTTATTGGTAATTTATGGATAATGTGTTAAGTCAATTGTTATATGTTGTATGGAACCACTGCTGTTTCTACTGTTTTTACTGTTTGTGAACCTCTGTGAGTCGCCTTCGGGCTTGAGATACAGCGGTATATAAGCAAAGTAAATAAATAAATAAATAAATAAATATTTGGGCATATGGAATATTCGAGCCAAGTTTGGTCCATCATTGTTTGAGTCCACAGTGCTCTCTGAATGTAGGTGACCTACAACTCCCAAACTCAAGCTCAATGCCCACCAAACCCTTCCAGTATTTTCTGTTGATCAGGGGAGTTCTGTGTGCCAAGTTTGGTTCAATTCCATCATTGATGGAGTTCAGAATGCTCTTCGATTTTAGGTGAACTATAAATCCCAACAGCTACAAATCCCAAATGACAAAATCATAATTTTTTGAGTGACGGTCACTCCTTGTGTTGTGAGATGTTTTGTTGCCAAATTTGTTGTGATTTCGTGCACAGAACATTTATATATAGATAGATAGATAGATATATCTAGAGAGAGAGAAAGCGCACATTGCACAATCACATCAGTGTTTATCACACATCACATTCGATGGATTAATTTTTTCCCCCTAAGGTTTTATTTTAATTCAAGGAACTTTGCTTCATACAAAATGTAATTTTAGAAACGACAGCAGAATTCAAAGTTTGGCTGATAAATATAACTCAGGCAGCAGGTAAATATTCCTCAAATTGTCAATCACAGAACTCATTTCCCACCCCGTGAAGTTCCGATTGTGTTGCATGTTTGGAACCTTTCCGGGTTTTCTTTCCGTTTTCTTTTCTTGTATTTTTTTTTATAACACTGTTTTATTGGTTTTCAATATAAAGTTTTGCAACAAACCCCCGAAGTTGATATCAAATATAATTAAAAATTAACAACCGAAGAATACATGGTATCAAAAAGTATGAAGATAAACATTTTCCCATGCACAGTTTTTTTTGTATTTATATATATACTATATATATATATAGTATGTATATATTTATATCATATGTATATATAATTTTTTTACATGCAAACATTACTTATTCAAAATACAGCCACCACTAGATTGAATTTGGGATGCAGAAAATGGGAGTGTTGTACTTCAAGTTTTGGCAATTGGGAGATATTTGGGCCTTGATGGAGCTAAAGTTAGTACAAACTATGTCCCATTGAACCCAGAGAACATTCAAGTCAGGACTGATTCAAGCCTCGTTGACGACTCGGTCTCCGTTGTGCAAAAATGTCGTGGTTTTCAACTACAGACTCCATATTCAGTTGTGTTTTTCTAAAAAAAACTGGGACCTGGGAAGAAAATTGGTCTTCCAAATCGGATTTTTTTGGTTTCAAATGCAATCCTCTGACGGAGCGGGACCCCAATCGAGTACCTCGAAGGCACCGCTGTGCTTTGGATGAGACATAGTCGTGAAAGAACTTTAACTGCAACAGAGCCTTGGCTGTGCATTGACAGAGAAAGACGACGTTAAGGCTGTTTATACACCAAGCATTCATCTCCCCCACCATCGGAGAAGGGCACTGACCTCCTTCTTCTCCCACTATCTACTTACTGACCTTCCATAATGTTGCTGCTGGGATGCAACTCCCAGCGTTCCTCACCTTTGGTGAGGTGGTCTTGCCAATCGGGTTGCTACCTTGTCTTTCTTCTTTCCTTTCTTTTCTTCCACTTTCCTTCTCTGGTCTCTCTCCCCATTCTTCCTTCCTTGCTCCTTGCCTGTCTGCCTGCCCGCCCACCCATCCTCTTCCTTCCTTCCTTCCTGACATCTTTCTTCTCCTACTATCTACTTACTGACCTTCCATAACGTTGCTGCTGAGATGCAACTCTCAGCGTTCCTCACCTTTGGTGAGGTGGTCTTGCCAATCGGGTTGCTACCTTTTCTTTCTTCTTTCCTTTCTTTTCTTCCACTTTCTTTCTCTGGTCTCTCTCCCCATTCTTCCTTCCTTGCTCCTTGCCTGTCTGCCTGCCCGCCCACCCTTCCTTCCTTCCTTCCTTCCTTCCTTCCTTCCTTCCTCTCCTTCCTTCCTTCCTTCCTTCCTTCCTTCCTTCCTTCCTTCCTTCCTTCCTTCCTTCCTGACATCTTTTTTCTCCTACTATCTACTTACTGACCTTCCATAACGTTGCTGCTGGGATGCAACTCCCAGCGTTCCTCACCTTTGGTGAGGTGGTCTTGCCAATCAGATTGCTACCTTTTCTTTTTTCTTTCCTTTCTTTTCTTCCACTTTCCTTCTCTGGTCTCTCTCCCCATTCTTCCTTCCTTGCTCCTTGCCTGTCTGCCTGCCCGCCCACCCGTCCCCTCCCTCCTTCCTTCCTTCCTTCCTTCCTTCCTTTTCTTCCTTCCTGACATCTTTCTTCTCCCACTATCTACTTACTGACCTTCCATAACGTTGCTGCTGGGATGCAACTCCCAGCGTTCCTCACCTTTGGTGAAGTGGTCTTGCCAATCGGATTGCTACCTTTTCTTTCTTCTTTCCTTTCCTTTCTTCCACTTTCCTTCTCTGGTCTCTCTCCCCATTCTTCCTTCCTTGCTCCTTGCCTGTCTGCCTGCCCGCCCACCCGTCCTCTTCCTTCCTTCCTTTCCTTTCTTCCTTCCTTTCCTTCATTCCTACACCTTCCCTTCCGCTCCTTTCTTCTTCCTTCTTTCCTTCCTACTATCTACTTACTGACCTTCCATAACGTTGCTGCTGGGATGCAACTCCCAGCATTCCTCACCTTTGGTGAGGTGGTCTTGCCAATCAGATTGCTACCTTTTCTTTTTTCTTTCCTTTCTTTTCTTCCACTTTCCTTCTCTGGCCTCTCTCCCCATTCTTCCTTCCTTGCTCCTTGCCTGTCTGCCTGCCCGCCCACCCGTCCCCTTCCTTCCTTCCTTCCTTCCTTCCTTCCTTCCTTCCTTCCTTCCTTCCTTCTTCCTTCCTGACATCTTTCTTCTCCCACTATCTACTTACTGACCTTCCATAACGTTGCTGCTGGGATGCAACTCCCAGCGTTCCTCACCTTTGGTGAAGTGGTCTTGCCAATCGGATTGCTACCTTTTCTTTCTTCTTTCCTTTCCTTTCTTCCACTTTCCTTCTCTGGTCTCTCTCCCCATTCTTCCTTCCTTGCTCCTTGCCTGTCTGCCTGCCCGCCCACCCGTCCTCTTCCTTCCTTCCTTCCTTCCTTCCTTCCTTCCTTCCTTCCTTCCTTCCTTCCTTCCTTCCTTCCCTTTCTTCCTTCCTGACATCTTTTTTCTCCTACTATCTACTTACTGACCTTCCATAACGTTGCTGCTGGGATGCAACTCCCAGCGTTCCTCACCTTTGGTGAGGTGGTCTTGCCAATCAGATTGCTACCTTTTCTTTTTTCTTTCCTTTCTTTTCTTCCACTTTCCTTCTCTGGCCTCTCTCCCCATTCTTCCTTCCTTGCTCCTTGCCTGTCTGCCTGCCCTCCCTCCCTCCCTCCCTTTCCTTCCTTCCTTCCTTCCTTCCTTCCTTCCTTCCTTCCTTCCTTCCTTCCTTCCTTCCTTCCTTTTCTTCCTTCCTGACATCTTTCTTCTCCCACTATCTACTTACTGACCTTCCATAACGTTGCTGCTGGGATGCAACTCCCAGCGTTCCTCACCTTTGGTGAAGTGGTCTTGCCAATCGGATTGCTACCTTTTCTTTCTTCTTTCCTTTCCTTTCTTCCACTTTCCTTCTCTGGTCTCTCTCCCCATTCTTCCTTCCTTGCTCCTTGCCTGTCTGCCTGCCCGCCCACCCGTCCTCTCCCTTCCTTCCTTCCTTCCTTCCCTTTCTTCCTTCCTGACATCTTTTTTCTCCTACTATCTACTTACTGACCTTCCATAACGTTGCTGCTGGGATGCAACTCCCAGCGTTCCTCACCTTTGGTGAGGTGGTCTTGCCAATCGGATTGCTACCTTTTCTTTCTTCTTTCCTTTCCTTTCTTCCACTTTCCTTCTCTGGTCTCTCTCCCCATTCTTCCTTCCTTGCTCCTTGCCTGTCTGCCTGCCCGCCCACCCGTCCTCTTCCTTCCTTCCTTCCTTCCTTCCTTCCTTCCTTCCTTCCTTCCTTCCTTTCTTCCTTCCTGACATCTTTTTTCTCCTACTATCTACTTACTGACCTTCCATAACGTTGCTGCTGGGATGCAACTCCCAGCGTTCCTCACCTTTGGTGAGGTGGTCTTGCCAATCGGACTGCTACCTTGTCTTTCTTCTTTCCTTTCTTTTCTTCCACTTTCCTTCTCTGGTCTCTCTCCCCATTCTTCCTTCCTTGCTCCTTGCCTGTCTGCCTGCCCGCCCACCCATCCTCTTTCTTCCTTCTTTCCTTCCTTCCTTCCTTCCTTCCTTCCTTCCTTCCTTCCTTCCTTCCTTCCTTCCTTCCTTTCCTTTCCTCCCTCCCTTCCTTTTTTCTTTCCCTCCTCCCCTACCTTTCTTCTTTCTTTCCTTCCTTCCTTCCTTCTTCCTTCCTTCCTTCCTTCCTTCCTTTTTCCTTCCTTCCTTTCCTTTCCTTCCTCCCTCCCTCCTTTTTTTCTTTCCCTCCTCCCCTTCCTTTCTTCTTTCTTTCTTTCTTTTTTCTTTTCTTTCTTTTCTTCTTTCTTTCTTTCTTTCTTTCTTTTTCTTTCTTTCTTTTTCTTCTTTCCTTCCTTCCTTCCTTCCTCCCTCTCCCCGTTTCCCCACTTTCTCCCCCCCACTTCCTCCTTTTTCTTTCTTCCTTCTTCCCTGCCTTCCTTCTTTCCTACCTGTGCTTCTCATGTTTAGCCTGAAGAAGAGATGGCTGAGAGGAGATATGATAGCCATGTATAAATATGTGAGAGGAAGCCACAGGGAGGAGGGAGCAAGCTTGTTTTCTGCTTCCCTGGATACTAGGATGCGGAACAATGGCTTCAAACTACAAGAAAGGAGATTCCATCTGAACATGAGGAAGAACTTCCTGACTGTGAGAGCCGTTCAGCAGTGGAACTCTCTGCCCCGGTGTGGTGGAGGCTCCTTCTTTGGAAGCTTTTAAACAGAGGCTGGATGGCCATCTGTCAGGGGTGATTTGAATGCAATATTCTGCTTCTTGGCAGGGGGTTGGACTGGATGGCCCATGAGGTCTCTTCCAACTCTTTGATTCTATGATTCTATGATTCAACTGACTGCCTGCCTGAGTGTTTGTCTACCTGCTTGCTTATTAGGTTGGTGCATTCAAGGTGAACCTTGACCCATTTCGTGTCCCTGCTTTTGGTGGGGCCCCGATCCAATTTTTGCAAGCCTCCTGAATTTGGGAAGGCAGATATCTGTTTTGACTCTGGGGTGCCGAAAGATCCATTTTCTATCAGCGTCATGGGCTCCCCTTCCCATCATTTTAAGCCTTTAAGCTATTTCTACTCTAGAGGAGAGGTGCTCTGCTATAGGCAGGCACATGTTTTAAGAAGGCCTCTTTCCTGTTCCTACTCTAGAGGGGAGGCGCTTAGCTGCAGGCAGGCACGCTTTCTCTCCCATGCCTGCACACCACACACTCTTTCCAAGGCAAGGAGGCAAGTTCTCAAAGCTATTTCTTACTCTAGGGGAGAGGCGCTTGGCTGCAGACAGGCATGCACACTTTAAAGAAGCTTCTTGTTCTTAAAGTTGTCTACTCTAGAGAGAGGTGCTGGCATGTGCACACGCTTTCTCTCCCGGGCTGCACCACACCAGCAGTCACACACTCTTTCCAAGGCATTTTAAGGAGGCTTCCCACGTCCAGGTAAGGAAGAGTGATGACATCCTGGATGAGAAGAGGTAACTGGTAGTAGTTTTCAGGGAATGAGGGTTTTCCTTTTGTTTGCTGGGAGATTAATAAAAAAGATTAAACTGTGATGCCGAAAAGCAGTGGAGGAGCCAAGATTGGCTCCCACTTGTTGCTATTATTATTATTATTATTATTATTATTATTATTATTATTGTCAGACAAGTTTTCGTAGTGGGAGGGCCCTGACTGTTATGGGCTCCTGAAGTACTGAAGCTACCAAAAAAAATGAGGGAAATAGAAGAAACTAATTCCGCACACAAGTCTATTGCCTACCTGCATGCTTTCCTGCTTGCTTATCAGCTTGCCAGCCTGCTTTCCTGCTTGCTTGCCAGGTTGCCTGTCTTTAGTTTGCCAGATTGCCTGCCTGCCTGCCTGTTTGCATGCCTTCCTGCTTGCCTGCTTGCTTAACTGCCTTCCTGTCAGCTTGCTTGCTTACTAGATTGCCAGCATGCCTACTTGCCTGTTTGTCTGCTTGCCAGCATGTTTGCTTACCAGCTTGCCAGCCTGCCTGTTTGCATGCCTTCCTGCTTGCTTGCCTGCTTGCTTACCTGCCTTCCTGTCAGCTTGTTTGCTTACTGGATAGCCAGCATACCTACTTGCCTGTTTGTCTGCTTGCCAGCATGCTTGCTTACCAGCTTGCTAGCATACCTGCCTGCCTGTTTGCTTGCTTGCCAGTGTGTTTGCTTATCAGCTTGCCAACCCACCTGCCTGCCTGTTTGCCTGCTTGTTGCTTACCAGCTTGCCAACCTGCCTGCCTGTTTGCTTTCTTGTTGCTTACCAGCTTGCCAACCTGCCTGCCTGTTTGCCTGCTTGTTGCTTACCAGCTTGCCAACTTACCTGCCTGCCTGTTTGCCTGCTTGTTGCTTACCAGCTTGCCAACCTACCTGCATGCCTGTTTGCTTTCTTGTTGCTTACCAGCTTGCCAACCTGCCTGCTTGTTTGCCTGTTTGTTGCTTACCAGCTTGCCAACCTACTTGCCTGCCTATTTGCCTGCTTGTTGCTTACTAGCTTGCCAACCTACCTGCCTGTTTGCCTGCTTGTTGCTTACCAGCTTGCCAACCTACCTGCCTGTTTGTCTGCTTGTTGCTTACCAGCTTGCCAACTTGCCTGCCTGTTTGCCTGCTTGTTGCTTACCAGCTTGCCAACCTGCCTGCCTGCTTGTTGCTTACCAGCTTGCCAACCTACCTGCTTGCCTGTTTGCCTGCTTGCTTGCTTACCAGCTTGCCAACCTACCTGCTTGCCTGCTTGCTTACCAGCTTCCTACCTACCTATTTGCCTGCTTGTCAGCTTTCTTGCTCACCTGCCTTCTTGCCAGGCTGTCTGCCTTGCCATGCATTTCTTGCTTCTTTCCTTCCATAATTTTCTCCTCCCTTCCCTTCTTCCCTTCCCTTCCTTCCTTCCTTCCTTCCTTCCTTCCTGCCTTCCTTCCTTCTTTTTTCTTTCTTTTTTGCCTTCCCTAATTTTTCCTTCCTTCCTGTAATGGAAGTTCATATTCTTACCACATCGCTCAAAGCTCGCTTCCAACTAGCTAGCTCTGAAGTGCGTTAAATGGCCAGTGTAGATGGGGGCTTGCTTTGTGGCTACGAACCCCATCCCTTTCAGTGGGTCTGTCACATTAAACGGACACATACAAAGATGGGGAGGAGAGACTGGAATTAATCGAGAGACCATTACGAAGAAAAAAAAGCCATTTGCCTTCATTTCGTATTGATTGCATGCACGGTTGGAGGAGTGTTTCCACCCCACGATCTCCTGGAGTCGAATGGAATCGTCTTAGAAAAAGTTTTCCTGTTTTTTTAAAAAAATTCCCCCCAAGAAAAGTTATTGTGCCTTTGACAGAGTAAAATGTAGAAAACATTTGGTCACGGTCATGCTGTCGCCTGAAACAGGAGGGGGAGAACCCAGCAGGGAAAGCTCCAGAATGGATGACGAGGAGTCTGTATCTACTTTTTTTGCTCATTGGCCTCTCTTCCCTCCCAACTTGCCCGCTCGGATTGGTTTCCATTTGTGAAAAAGCTTCTTCCTGTTGCATAGCCCTACAACATTGTTGTTGGTGGTTTCGAGAAGAACAAAAAAAGAAATCACATCCACAATCCATAAACAACAGATCCTCCTGGCTTCACAAACTTGCCCTGTCCTGTCCTGGAAGAAGACACCAATTTGCATCACTTTGCATATGCCATTTCATA
The DNA here is from genome assembly GCF_025583915.1 of Anolis sagrei ordinatus. Classification (NCBI taxonomy): domain Eukaryota; kingdom Metazoa; phylum Chordata; class Lepidosauria; order Squamata; family Anolidae; genus Anolis; species Anolis sagrei. The sequence goes on from NW_026844589.1 coordinate 25,901,715, forward strand.
TGTCGAGATGCAAATGCATAAATAATGACGAACATCAGACCTGTAAAAAGTACAGGGTGTGGGCCACATGCAGTTCCAGAGCCCCAGAAAGCATTCAAACCATTCAACCTCATACTTCTATTTGTGTTTGAATCCTTCTCAACATAGCACCCAAATGTGATCTCACATCCAGTTGCCATCTTGAGAAGGACTTGGTTGGATGTAGGATTGTATCTAGGGCCACTGTTGGGGTTGCAATGCACAAAAGGGAGGATTGCCAAGCTTCCATGCGGTTGTCCACTCATGATTTGGATAGAATATGTCTTCCAACCCAATGAACCTTTGTGCCCAATGGGCCACTACAAGGAACCAAGGCTTCCCCCATTCCCGGGACGCCTAAGATTGCTTTCAATCCCAGTCTCACAAGCAGAGGGAGAAGAGAGAAGGTCCCTCGGCAGATCCCAAATTTCCACACGGAAATGTGGATTCCTTAGAAAGAGAAAAGGGAGCAGCAAGAGGATGTTCAAAGCATAGGGATGAGATCAATTGGAGGACAGAAATAAAGAAAACACATTTGGAATGTGTGTGTATGGCCTTCCGTTGCCTTGCTCTGCTCCGGTTGTATTGCGGAAAGAGCATCTCTTGGAACTTTAAAGTTTGCACTCAATCTCAAAACGGATGCGTTCTCCTATTCGCTTCAAAGTCATACCTATAGGTATTTTGATATTACAATTTGGGATTCTCAAATCGTATCAAGGACCTCCTCAAAGTCTATATGACGGGTATGGGCAAACAAAAATGTGGAAGGGAAGGATTGCCATTGTAAACCGCCCTGAGTCGCCTAAGGGCTGAGAAGGGCAGTATACAAATATAATAAATAAATAAACAAATAAATAAATAATTGAAGGGAGGAAGGAAAGGAGGAAGGAAAGAGGAAAGGAAGGAAAAATGAAAGGGAGGAAAGTAATAATGGACAGAGAAAGAGGGAGGGAGGTAAGAAGGAAGGAAAGAGATAAGGAACAAAGGACAAAAAAGGAAGGAAGGACAAAAATTTGGAAGGGAAGGATGGAAGGAAGGAAGGGAAGGAGGAAGGAAAAAGAGAAAGAAGGGTGAAAGGGAGGAAGGGAAGGATGGACAGAGAAAGAGGGAGAGAGGGAAGGAGGGAGGTAGGGAGGAAGGAAAGAGAGAAGGAAGGACAAAAGTGTGGAAGGGAAGAATGGAAGGAAGGAAGGAAAGGAGGAAGGAAAGAGAGAAGGAAGAACGAAAGGGAGGAAGGGAAGGATGGAAGGAAGAACGGAAGGAGGAAGAAAAGAAAGAAGGAAGGAAGGACAAAAAGGTGGAAGGGAATGGAGGGAGGGAGAAAGAGGGAAGGAAGTAAAGACAAAAGGGAAGGAAAGAAGGAAGGAACAAAGGAAGGAGAAAGAAGGAAAGATGGATGGAAGTGTGGAAGGGAAGGAAGGAAGGACAAAGAGGGAAATAAGGACGTGAGGGAGGGAAATAGGAAGAAATTAGAGAAGGAAGAAAAGACAAAGAGAAACGAAGGACTGATGAAAAGGTGGAAGAAAGGAAGGGAAGAAGGAATGAAAGAGTGAAGAAAAGGAAGAAGAGTGGCTGGAAGGTAGGGAAGAAAGAAGGAAAGAGAGAAGGAAGGAAGGAAGGAAATGGAGGGAGGGAGGGAGGAAGAAAGAGGGAGGGAAGGGAGAAGACAAAAGGGAAGAAAGGGAGGATGGAAGGAAGGAAGGAGAAAGAGGGAAGGAGAAGGAAAGAGGCAAGGAAGGAAGGACAAAAGAGTGGAAGTGAAGGAAGGATGGAGGGAGAAAGAGGGAGGAAAGGAGGAAGGAAAAAGAGAAGGAAGGAAAGGATGTTGAGACAGAGGAGGGCCTGAGAAAAGAGCCCAAGGGGCCACATCCGGCCCCTGGGCCTGGGTTTGCCCATGCCTGCTATACAAACTTTCTGAAGTAGCCTTTGATGCTTTTTTCCTCTTCTTTCCACTAGCAGTTCTGATTCTGAATCATTTTTTGCTCAATAAAAAGCCCTGCAGCAACACCTAGTGTCCATATAACGCACCAACTTTTAGAAAAATAAAGCGGGATAGCTTTCGCAAAGAACTCATCCCAATTGCTCTCATAGAAAAAAACAAAACTATAATGTGATATTCTGAACCAGCACCCCAAATAATCTCGGGAACAGGCCTAAAAATGAAGACACCAAGAAAGAAATTCTTTTTGGTTGGGCTGTGTTATTCTCTGTGGATTTTGGAGCGTGAGACCCAAGAAACTGTCTCTAACAGCTTTCTTTCACCTCTTCGCCATGAACGCATGGCTATGAGGAAGGCTGTGGTCAATATTTTAGTTTTTAGTTCTTGCAGACCAATGGTGGTCTGAGGACCACAGGTTGGGAAGCATTGGTCTAGAGGACAGGAGAAGTCCAAACAGATTGCAAGAGGGCAAATGTTGCATCTATTTATAGACTGTCCCCAAATGGATCCTTTTTCATATCAGGACATGACCTCTGGTTCGCTTATAAAACCTCTTCCTGGACCTAAAACATGGGGGTGCAGGTGGGGTAGGGAAATCGCCCCATAGATTAATGGGGAATTTTTAAAGCTTTCAAAACATGATGGATAGACAAGGCTGCTGTAATAGAAAACAGCAGTATGCAACTCCAACAAGTGCTCTCCCCTGCCCTGTATTATATCATTAGGATACCCTTACACCTCTTAGCATAGAACATGCACTTAGCATGGCTGAGACATCAATGTTCAGAGCTTCTTCCTTCCTTAAAGGGGAACAACATGCGGGGAACTGGTGAGAGAGTGGCAGCCTCTTTGGGTCACCCGAAACCCTTTGCGGTGCTGTAGACGGCCCGCGGGTTGTCTGCTGTGCAAGTCCGCCCACAGGTCTTTCAGGTGTATACTCAGTCCCAACTCCTTGACCACACAATGTATGATCCCTATATTGTCATGGCCGGAATCACTGAGTTGTTGTAGGTTTTTCCGGGCTATATGGCCATGTTCTGGAGGCATTCTCTCCTGACGTTTCACCTGCATCTATGGCAAGCATCCTCACTACCTCTGAGGATGCTTGCCATAGATGCAGGCGAAACGTCAGGAGAGAATGCCTCCAGAACATGGCCATATAGCCCGAAAAACCCTACAACAACCCTATGATCCCTATATTAACACAGATCTGTTTTTTTGGGCATCCATACATTGCATCCTCCGAAAATTATAACTTCTCATAGAACTTTTCACTACATCTTTCTTAGAAGTCCATTTTGTCACTACCGCCTCTCTCTCATCTGTTCAGTCTCCAAGTTATACAGTAGAGTCTCGCTTATCCAACATAAATAGGCCGGCAGTATGTCGTATAAATGAAAATGTCGGATAGTATGGAAACTTGAACTGTTACTCATTCGACACGGTGCTAGATACCTAGAATACTAACAGGGAATCAAAGAGTTAAAGCAAGGCAACGCCTCAGGGCTAGAGTGGCCAAGCAGGAAGTGCCCAGATGTGGAAGAGGGAGGGAAGGAGGGAGGACGCTTCCACTTCCGGTCCTGCCTCTTTTCCTCCTTTCCTCCCTCCTCCTCCTCGTCCTCCTCGTCCTCCTCCTCCTCCTCCTCCTCCTCCTTGTCTTGCTTTTTTTGCTTATTGGGAATGGAGAGAGAGTTGGGGAGCGCTCCTTTAATTGAAGGGGAAATGCTGGAGGAAAAGGGGGGTGTCGGATGAGAACGTCGGATAAGACAGAATGTCGGATAGGTGAAGGTCGGATAAGTGAGACTCTACTGTATTGCCCCTTTCAGGTTGAATCTCTACTCACAATGATGGGACAGGCCTCTGAACATCTTTGTTTCATTAATAATATCATCCCCAGGTTTGCGACGAGCATGTGCATATACAGAAATACACACATACACCAAAGAAAAAAGCCAACACACACATGCATGCACACATGCACACGGATCAAAGAAAAAGAGAAACAAAACCAAAACAGAAATCTCATCCCTGAGAATCGGAATTAGGTTCCCTCCCTTCTCTATCTCACCTCTCTCACAGAGCTGAAGGTCCCCCTCCAATTGCCCTTGATATGAACAACATTCGGAGCCTAGTCTGCAACCAAGTGAAGAGCAAATCCAGCGCAAAAGGGTCTCACTTTCTCGCAAAAGTATGGTTGTTTGACCTGAAAATCTCTGGTTACGACAACATCTCAACGTTTTGACCCTCCCTGCTGATAGCTTTCCAACCTGGTACAACAAAAAGATTCGCTCTGCTCCGAATCGAGCTCAGAGCCCTTCCAAAACAGCTTCCCCACCCCATAATGTGGGACATTATCTTCCCTGCCTCTCTTCTCATGTCCTCAATGATGCGTCCTCAACATTAGACTGCATCGTCACTGTGAGAGATTCTCAAGGTTAGGCACTTAAGAAGTGAAGAACTGGCGCCTCCAGTAAGAAAAAACAACAACGGTAGGGCTGGAATGACAACCGGATTAGTTCTCTACAGTGGAGGACTGTGTTTTTTTGTTTGTTTCATTTGCTTCTTCTTTTACTGCACGTTTTACCAAAAAGAATGCACACAATGGAAAGTTAAAGTTTATCTAATCGCTCGATAGAAAACCTGCGTTACATTGCCTTCGCCTGCCACTCCCCTGCTTTCCCTCTCCTGGTTTTCCCCCCTCTTGTCTTCGCACAAACACGGATTTGTAAACAAGATGAAGTGATCAAAGAGTCATCTTGTGTTCACACAGAGGAGATCTCAAAGAAGTTAGCCGCAGGGAGCAGCAGCTTGGAAGCTGTCCTTGCCCCAAAACTGCTCCCCTTGGGAACGTCCCAACACATTGACCTCAATGTGAAAATGAAACAAAGGAATCCAACGGATCATGAATGGCAACTTGGTGCTTCTTGTTGTGTTTCTGGCTCCATTGAAAAGGATTGTTGGTCAGCGAGGAAGAAGCCCACATGTCTAGGTGAGCAACCTCCCTACTGAGAAAGAGTGGAGAAGAGAAACCAGCTTCTGGAGTTTGGGTACAAGTGTCTTCTCCTTCCCACTAACTGTGAAGAGGTTCTAGTACCAGGAAGGTCCACAGAACCAAGTTTGGGCTTCCTCCCTCTTGGTTCTTTGCTTTCATGACAGGTTTGTCATCTGGGTGGGCAGGCAAGGGAAGAAGTTGACCTCGATGAGGCAAAGATGGAGCAAAGTGGGAGCCAGCTCCTCCCACCTTGGCCTTCCAAGGAATGGACTTTCCTCCTCCAATTTGATCAAGCGCTCTCTAGTGCCCAAAAAGAGATGAGGTGCTACCAGAGAGGCAGGTGTCATCTCCCATGGTCTTGTAGGTGCATTGTAGGGCAGTCGTCTTGGTGTGTGTGGGTTTTCCACAAGGAGGGACTTGTCGCCTCCTCTTTCCCCTTCCAGCCCAGATACCATGGGGCTGAGCATGCGTGCAAGCACAGACACGGAGCTTCCTCGATGATAAAACTCATCAATTCCCAGTGCGCAGAGAATGGGTTTGTTCCTGCTAGCACCAATCATCTTCGTCTCGTTCGTGGTAATAGCTACGCGCCCGGGTGCTTCCCCCAGGGCCAGCGCTGAGACCCAAGGTATAGTGGAATCCATTGGGGACTCTACGGATTTGATGGGATTGGGACGTCAGCGAGGAGACGTAAGATGTCCGAGAGGACCTTCCTGAATTCGTGGCAAGGGCCTCCTCGAAGGTGAGCGTGTCCTCAGGCACCACATGGTAGGGGCTGTCGCTGTCCTCCCGATGGACCAGGTAAGGGTCCGAACCGATCCGCGCCACCAGGGTCTGCGAGGAAGGGCCCTGGGAGTCACCATGCAGCAAAGCGTTGTGCTCAGAGAGGCCCCGGCTCAGGCGTCCCGGGGAGAAGGTCGGCAGGCCAGTCTGGTAACCCGAGAAGTGCACTGGCGAGGAATTGGCGGTCTTGTACGTGATGCTGGGGCGCGGGGTCAGCGGCGTCTGCGGCAGCTGTCTCCGGCCGCGGCACGGGGTGCTAGCACCAGAGGTCGACAGCAAGGGGCTCCCATTAACTGAGCCACTGCCCTACATGAAAATTGGAACAAAGCAAATGAACAAAAAGAACGGGAAAAAAATAATAACCGGGGTGGGGAAAAGGCAAAAGAAAACATACCGGACAAACACGAAGGCACATGGTAGAGTGGGTGGGTGGGTGGGTAGGTAGGGGGCAACCAAACAACAGAAGAACAAGTGACGTGAATGAAAGGGCATGTCAGAAGATGAAAGAAAAAGCAAAGGAGAGAGTTTAGACGGGCACAATCAGGGAATGAGGGGAGGAGGTGGTTAAGGAACAATCTAGACCAGCATTTCCCAACCTGGGAGTCGGGACCAGTGAAGGGTTGCGAGCAGGTTTCAGAGGGGTCACCAAAGACTATCAGAAAACATATATTTCTGATGGTCTTAGGAGCCCCTTTGGTAGAGAAGATTCAAGGTCTCTCCGCCTGTCCTTCTCTTCCTTTTTGGAAATAGACGGCGAATCTTCCCACTAAAAGCCCTCCTCCACTGTGATTGGCCAGTCTCTCAGCTGGCCTCTCAGAAGGGGAGGGCTGTTTCTGAGACCCCAAGCGAGGAGGGGAGAGCAGGCATGCTCAGCGCATGGCAGGGTGGTGAGCATGTGTGTGTGAGGGAGAGAGTGTGAGGCTGGAGGGAAGCTCATGCCAGCAAGTCCTATCAAGGCATAGGGCAGTGGTTCTCAACCTGAGGGTCGCAACCCCCAGGGGGGTCGTTGGGCCATTTTTGGGGGGTCGCGAAGGTGCCTTGGATGGCCCCGCCCCCTCCAAAATGGCTGCCGACCCCCCTCTGGATCAGCTCCTCTTCCTGCTCTTCCCACAGGGCTGGGAAGGGTGCAGGGGGGAGGCAGAGTGCTGCCTTCATGGCACTGCCATTTGGGCAGCCTTTCTGCCTGACCCGCATGCCTTTCCCAATTGGGAAGGGTGCAGGGGGGAGGCGGAGGGCTGCCTTCACGGCGCTGCCATTTCCAGCAACTGCAACTCCCAAATGTCAAGATCTGTTTTCCCCCAACTCCACCAGTGTTCAAATTTGGGCATATTGAGTATTTGTGCCAAGTTTGGTCCAAATGCACAGTTGTTTGGGTTCACAGTGCTCTCAGTATGTAGGTGAACTACATATCCCGTAAATCATAGTAAATTCCTCCCAAATTCCTCCAGTATTTTCTGTTGGTCATTAGGGTTCTGTGTGCCAAGTTTGTTCCAGGGTTATAATTTGTGGGGGTCTCAGTGGTCTGTGGAAGTCAGAGCCGAATCTGTTGAAGTTACTGCAAATCCCATCATCCATTGTCCACACTCCTGAGCATACTGTTTTTGTGATCAATCACTATGCTTTAATTATGTTAAATTTGTAACAATGAAAATAATCCTGCATATCAGATATTTCAATTATGCATCATAAGAGTAGCAAAATTACTGTTATGAAGTAGCAACGAAAATATGGTTGGGGGTCACCAAAACATGAGGAACTTTATTTAGGGGTCATGGCATTAGAAAGGTTGAGAACCACTGGCATAGGGATTCTGTGTGGGAAGTTTAGCCCGATTCTATCATTGGTAGGGTTCAGAATGCTCTCTGATTGTAGGTGAACTATAAATCCCAGCGACTACAACTCGTAAATGTGAAGGTCAATTTCCTCCAAACTCCACCAGTGTTCACATTTGGGAAGATTGGGTATCCGTGCCAAGTTTGGTCCAGATCCATCATTGTTCGGTCCCACAGTGCTCTCTGGGTGTAGGTGAACTACAACTCCCAAACTCAAGGTCAAGGCCCACCAAACCCTTCTAGTGTTTTCTGTTGGTCATGGGAGTCCTGTATGCCCCGGTTGATTCTATTCTATAATGCTATTTGATTGTAGGTGAACTATAAATCCCAGCAACTACAACTCACCCTATCTATCTATCTATCTATCTATCTGTCTATCTATCTATCTATCTATCTATCTATCTGAACTACAACTCCAAAACTCAAGGTCAATGCCTACCAAACCCTTCCAGTATTTTCTCTTGGTCATGTGAGTTCTGTGTGCCAAGATTGGTTCAATTCCATCATTGGTGAAGTTCAGAATGCTCTTTGATTGTAGGTGAACTATAAATCCCAGCAATGAGAACTCCCAAATGTCAATGTCTATTTCCTCCAAACTCCACCAGTGTTCACATTTGGGAAGATTGTGTATCCGTGCCAAGTTTGGTCCAGATCCATCATTGTTTGATCCCTCAGTGCTCTTTGGATGTAGGTGAACTACAACTCCAAAACAAAGACAATGCACACCCTACCCTTCCAGTATTTTCTGTTGGTCATTTTCAAGTTTGCTTCAATTCCATCGTTGGTATAGTTCAGAATGCTCTTTGATTCTAGGTGAATTATAAATCCAAACAGAAAATACTGTGTTTTCTGATGGTCTTTGGTGACCCCTCTGGATTCCCCCTCGTGACCCCCCAGGGGTCCCGACCCCCAGGTTGAGAAACGCTGATCTAGACCCAGGAAACCAAAGACAGGAAAAATAGAAGAACATAGAAGCATAGGGACATAGGAAGCTGAAAGACCCCAAAGAGCTACATGCCATCAACTGGAAGTTATTGTGGCTGACAATTTCCATGTGAGTAGAGTGGTGAATCTACTCAGGGTTTTAAAGAGCTATCCATGGTTCTGGCCCTATTTGGGGGATAGGATACCACTGTTGCTTGCTCATCCTAATTTTTCAAAAACACTTCGACATGTAACATGAAAATGGGACAGAACTATAGCAGTACCATTCCAGACCATGTAATTCCATGGCTGGGACCACTGATGATGTCATTGGAATGAGACATCAAGCATGAGCTACAGAATGTCATTCAAGCAAGCAAGCAAACAAAACAAGATCTGTATTGTCGAAGGCTTTCATGGCCGGAATCACTGGGTTGTTGTAGGTTTTTTCGGGCTATATGGCCATGTTCTAGAGGCATTCTCTCCTGACGTTTTGCCTGCATCTATGGCAAGCATCCTCAGAGGTAGTGAGGTCTGTTGGAACTAGGAAAAAGGGTTTATATATCTGTGGAATGACCAGGGTGGGACAAAGGACTCTTGTCTGCTGGAGCTAAGTGTGAATGTTTCAACTGACCACCTTAATTAGCATTTGATGGCCTGGCAGTGCCTGGGGCAATATTTTGTTGAGAGGCAAATAGCTGTCCCTGATTGTTTCCTCTCTGTTGTTTTTCTGTTGTACTTTTAGAGTTTTTTTTATAATACCGGTAGCCATATTTTGCCAATTTTGGATTTATATATCTGTGGAATGACCAGGGTGGGACAAAGAACTCTCGTCTGCTGGAGCTAGGTGTGAATGTTTCAACTGACCACCTTGATTAGCATTTGATAGCCTGGAAGTGCCTAGAGCAATCTTTTGTTGAGAGGTGATTAGATGCCCCTGATTTTTTTCCCTCTGCTGTTTTGCTGTTTTAATTTTAGTTGGCCAGTTGAAACATTCACACCTAGCTCCAACAGATAAGAGTTCTTTGTCCCACCCTGGTCATTCCACAGATATATAAACCCAAAATAGGCAAAATCTGACTACCAGTATTAAAAAAACTCTAAAAGTACAACAGAAACCGGTTTACCTCTCCGAACGTATTCTCCCCTACGAACCATCAAGATTACTAAGATCGTCTGGAGGGGCCCTGCTCTCAGTCCCGCCGGCCTCACAAGCGCGGCTGGTGGGGACGAGGGACAGGGCCTTCTCGGTAGTGGCCCCGCGACTCTGGAACTCTCTCCCACCAGAGGTTAGAACCGCCCCAACAATCCTGACATTCAGGAAACAGGTGAAGTCGTGGTTATGGAGACAGGCCTTCGAAGAATGAGACAATGATCTGGATGGAAGACGGTGTACATTCGATTTTAGTATGACGACTGACCACTGCAGTTTTAAATATATGTGCTTTTTTAATGTTTCATTGTAATGTGTATTTTGATATTTTACCGATTGTATGTGTTTTTATGGTTGGAAACCGGGCTGAGTCCCTCTTATGAGGTGAGAAGCTCGGTATAAAAAACTTTGAAATAAATAAATAAATAAATAAATATTCTTAAGAAACAAAAAGGACATCTAATAACCTCTCAACAAAAGATTGCCCCAGGCACTGCCAGGCCATCAAATGCTAATCAAGGTGGTCAGTTGAAACATTCACACCTAGCTCCAGCAGACAAGAGTTCCTTTGTCCCACCCTGGTCATTCCACAGAGACATATAAACCCAATTTTCCTAATTCCAACAGACCTCGCTACCTCTGAGGATGCTTGCCATAGATGCAAACATCCTCAGAGGTAGTGAGGTGTTTTAATTTTAGAGTTTTTTTAATACTGGTAGCCAGATTTTGTTCATTTTGTTCATTCAACTGATCAGCTTCGATGTGGTGTCTCTATTTACCATGGTCCCGGTAGCAGACACCACATCTGGCTACCTGTATTAAAAAAACTAGGAAAATGGGTTTGGAACTAGGAAAATGGGTTTATATATCTGTGGAAAGACCAGAGTGGGACAAAGGACTAGCTACGAGTATTAAAAAACTCTAAAATTAAAACAGCAAAACAGCAGAGGGGAAACAATCAGGGACATCTAATCACCTCTCAACAAAAGATTGCTCCAGGCACTTCCAGGCTATCAAATGCTAATCAAGGTGGTCAGTTGAAACATTCACACCTAGCTCCAGCAGACAAGAGTCCTTTGTCCCACCCTGGTCATTCACAGATATATAAACCCAAAATTGGCAAAATATGGCTATGTTGAGAGGTGATTAGTTGTCCCTGATTGTTTTCCCTCTGCTGTTTTGCTGTTTTCATTTTAGTTGTTCAGTCGAAACATTCACACCTAGCTCCAGCAGACAAGAGTCCTTTGTCCCACCCTGGTCTTTCTGCAGGTATATAACCCCAATTTTCCTAGTTCCAACAGACCTCACTACCTCTGAGGATGCTCGCCATAGATGCAGGCGAAAGGTCAGGAGAGAATGCTTCTAGAACATGGCCATATAGCCCAAAAAACCTACAACAACCCAAAACAAGATCTATATATTTTAAGGTAATGGTGGGTGAAAAAGTAATGCCTCCATTGCTCTAACCTTTCTTTCTTTCACAGCTACTATCTATGCATGATATGATAGAAGTAACCTTACTCTACTGATACCGTTTTTTTCGTTTTCTGATTGACTGATTAAAACTATGAATCTGAAGCTAAAAGAAAGAGTCAACATTGAATTTCTGGCCAAAGAAGGTTGTGCACCTAAGGAAATGCATCGTCGCTTAAAGAATGTTTATGATTTGGCAGCTTCTGAGTTTTACCTGAAAGACAACCTACGTGGTTTCAGATTCAATGAGCCGGGCTTTAGCACAGCTGGTTAATCACCAGCAGCAATAGATCTTACCAATTGAAAGGCTGGCAGTTTGAAGCTTGGGACTTTCTGCCTAGTTTACTGTCCACCTAAGCAGTTCGAAAACGGTTGTGAGCTGTGAGTAGAGAAATTAGGCACCGCTTAAGCGGGGAGGTATTGTACGGCACCATAAAAAGAAATCCGGGAAGCGGCGTGAGCTCCCGCTGTTAGCCCCAGCTTCTGCCAACCTAGCAGTTCAGAAACAATAGGTCCTGGGAAGGTAACAGTGGGATGGTAATTGTGATCCATACAGTCATGCCAGCCACATGACCTTGGAGGTGTCTATGGACAACGCCGGCTCTTCAGCTTAGAAATGGAGATGAGCACCAACCCCCCAGAGTTGGTCACGACTGGACTTAATGTCAGGGGAAAACCTTTACCTTTACTATAAAAAGAAATTCCAAAAAATGCCAGTGATCAAAAGAAGGAGGAAGTCTGTGATCAAGGCTCTTCACCATAGCGGATGGAGCGACAGCACCCCCCTGTGGCCGGAATCAAGCACAACCTCCAGGACGCCGAAGTTGGGAAAAATGTCAACATAATACCCTATTTCCCTGAAAATATACAACCTCATTTTGAAGGTGCATCTTCCTAGTAGGCAACCCCCAGATTCCATAGGAATCCTGGGCATTAAAATAATTGTATAGTGTGAAAAGGACCACAACTTTGTCCTTCACAGTATTCCAACTGGTTGGATTCTTGTTCTGGATTACAAATTTGATCTGCGGGATTAGGAGCAGGCAACACAAGCAGACACTCCTGTCTCCTATTTTGATACGAATCTCTCCTTGTGTTGAGCAGTGGTCACTCTGTGCCCAAATATGTCAAAGGCACCAGATTATCTACCACTGTGTTAGTCAAGTATTATGAGGCCACTCTGGTATTTCCGCATTGCCTGTCTCGCTATACTGGATCTTTGAGCTGATGGAGACTGTAGTCCAGAACATTTGCCCTCCACCCCATATTAGAAAAGACTCTGAGACACCAAGTCCTCCAACCCATCATGGGATTGCTTCTTGATGCTCTCCACTTCACTGACAACAAAAGGCAACCTTCTTCAGTCCGGACAGGAGGCACCTCAGGATGAATGATGGGTGACGGAGTCCAACAACCTCCTAAGGGACCCAAGCTGGGAAAGGCTCTTCCAGATTCTGAACTCTCTTGGTCGAAGGGCCACCTAGGCATCCATGGGAAGTAGGCACAAGGTCTCTTTCAAGGCTAGTGCGGATTGGCCTTGGATTCTCACCTGTTTCTGTGTCTCATGCTCCTGCCCGCCATTGGGGGAGGTTGGCCGACTGCGCTCCGACGGCTTGGGCTGAGAGTGCTCTCGGCTTCCGTATCGGTCGCAGGAGTAGAAGCGCTGCTTTTCGGAGGAAGAAGAGGAATGAAGCTTCCGTTCTTGGGACCGACCCCGCTCTTGCTTCTTCACTTTGGATGCAGGATCAGCTCCTGGAAGAACCAAAAGGAAACCCACTGAGTGACACCAGCTCATGAATTATTATTATTATTATTATTATTATTATTATTATTATTATCATCATCTATATTTATATACCTCCTTTCTCAGTTCAAGGGCAACTCAGGGCGGTTTACAAAAGTCCAGAAGGCTGACTTCTGAACTATTATATTTATTTATTATTTATTTACAGCTTTTATATTCCGCCCTTCTCACCCCGCAGGGACTCAGGGCGGATTACAGTGTACACATATATGGCAAACATTCAATGCCAATTTTTGACATACAAACATATACAGACATACACAGAGGCTATTTAACGTTTTCTGGCCGCCAGGGGAGCTGTCGCTTTCATCGTCCATCTGCGACGCTGATGAAGCACTTCCGCATTCCCCGCATGCTTCCCGCTGGAATGCTTTGCTGGAGTCTTCTTTATGGCCTCATAAATTAGTTAATTTAGCCTCTTCACACTTTTAAGGTGGTACCTAATTTTCCTACTTGACAGATGCAACTGTCTTTCGGGTTGCAAAGGTCGACAACAGGCTACACACAATTGATTGGAAACCCACTCCAAACCGGGCTGGCTTTGAACTCATGACCTTTTGGTGAGAGTGATCTTAATGCAGCTGACACTCAGCCAGCTGCGCCACAATCCCGGACTACTTTTAAACTAAATTATACTTTTAAGATGGCCAACCCACGTGAACCCAGTCACTATTTATTTATCATGTCAGGAGCAAACCAAACAGTTGTATTGCATTTTTTAACAAACAAACAAACAAAACACAAAGTTTGCAAGCTTGGTAGTTGATTAAAAGTCCTTTGACCAGTAGCTGGCCACTTGGAGTGCCTCTGGTGTTACTATAAGAAGGTCCTCCATTGTGCATGTTGCAGGGCTCAGTGTGACGGTGTGAGTGGCGCCACCTATGTATGGAACTGTTAGTTGCAAGATTTAAACTGTTGTATCATGCTTAATCCTGCCCCTTTTTACCCTGCTTATGTATAGTTGTATGGATTGGTTACTTATAGCTGTCAATCAGTACTGTTTGGCTCCACCTCTTCCTGCAGGAGGGGAGTGCTTCCTTTCTTTTCATTCTGCCATCAGAGTTCCTACCATATGGACGTGAGTAAGAGACTTGACTCTAAAAGACCCTGATTTAAGTTACCTCTCAGCACCAGTTCTGAGGTTTTTTACCCTTGAGACTTGTGCTTCATGTTCAGACCAACCTGAACAACGTTGGAAGTCTCAAGCGCCTTCAAACCGGTTCTTTTGGCACCAAAGGAAGATCCTGAGTCTTCAAACATAGGCCATCTGAACTGGGGTTGTGGTTTGCTCTGGCATTCACAGCCATTGAGGAAAGAGGAAACTTGGAAAGGCTTCTCAGCGTCAAACACCTTGGACCCAGGACTAATTGAGACTGTAACGTATATTTTCCTTCACCCCTCTGAAGTTTCCAGCTCATTGCTTTAAAGAAATAACTCTTTGTGATCAATAAAACTTATTTTGAGTTATTTACAGCATTTTGGGTTTTTGAGAGTTCCAGTTTCCTATAGGAGGGCAAGAAGCAATCCCTTGGGGGAAAAATGCTACGTCCATCCCTCCTTCATTAAGAAGGTGGTCAGTGGTTTGCTCTTCTCCACACTCGCATGCCGTGGACTCCACTTTGTGGCCCCATTTCTTAAGGTTGGCTCTGCATCTCGTGGTGCCAGAGCACAGTCTGTTCAGCGCCTTCCAAGTCGCCCAGTCTTCTGTGTGCCCAGGGGGGAGTCTCTCATTGGGTATCAACCATTGATTGAGGATCTGGGTTTGAGCCTGCCACTTTTGGACTCTCGCTTGCTGAGGTGTTCCAGCGAGTGTCTCTGTAGATCTTAAAAAACTATTTCTTGATTTAAGACATTGACGTGCACGCTGATACCCAAACAGGGGATGAGCTGGAGATGTGACTGCCAGAAGCGACCAGAAACCCAGTCACTGAAATTAATTAATGAAAATCATGGCAGCTTATCTCCACATTTTGATTAATCCCACCCAGAGGAGAGCTTTGGTGACTGCAAAATGTAACATGTTGCTATCAGCTCTTTTGGACGGAACAAAAACGTTGAGTGTTCCAAAAGAGGTTTTTTTTTGTTTTTGTGACTTGGTCTCTGTTGAAACATTTCCCCATTCTTTGTTTGTAAATATGATATTATATAGATGAAATACAGGAATTCCATTTTTCCACAGGTTTCTCAATGGCAAGGGTGTTATAAAGTTCCACACCTTCTGAACAACTCTTTTGGTGAGACTGTTACACACTCTCAGTTGCAGTCTTACCTGCTGTTTCTACTCTAGAGGAGATACTCAGCTGCAGTCCCTGGCAGGTGCCTGCATGCCACACACACACACTTTTTTCCAAGGACAATGCATATGTGGTATGCAGGAGTGCCGTGTCTGCCAGAACCTGCAGCTGAGTGCCTCCTCTAGAGTAGAAACAGCAGGTAAGAAGAAGCCTCCTTAAAGCTCATGCCAGGAAGGGAAGCATGGGTGGGAAGCACCAGAGAGTTCCAAGGTTGTTCTCTGCTTGGCTTGTTCTCACAGTATTATTGTGGGAGAGTAAGTGGCTTGGAGAAGGAAGGAAACAACACATTTCACTCACCAGGAGCATCGCCGTCAGCCATGTGGTTGGGCGGCTTGTCCACAGACTTTTGTTTCCTTTCTTTCCTTCGGTGGCAGCGATGGTGGTGATGGTGATGAGTGTGTTCAGCTGGTCGGGAATGTTCATAGAGGTGTGTGGCATGGGGACGCTGTGGGTTCAACGTGGAGATGGAACGCTTCATGGGACTTGTGTCCGGGATGGGCTGCAGACAAAGGTGGGGTGGAAATAGAAGGAGAAGAGGTTCAGTGGATGCAGGATCTAATCACACCTAACACTTCTCCCCATCCTCAGAAGGGCAGTAGGAAAGATACAGTGCATTATAGGGTTCTGGCCCAGCTTACTTGTCTGAATGCATCTGCCTCGTAATCTAAGAGCCGCCGCAAACTAGGTTCCTGCGGGAGCAAACCTTGCTAGCATCCCTGACGTCATGAGCCTGCGCCTCTCTCCCCGCCCCTTTCTCTTTGCCAGCGTGGTTTTTCCTTTGCTAGGGCAGCATTGCCCGCATTTTCTCTCAGTTGAATTCTGCCAACTGAGAGCCGTCGCAAACTAGGTTCCTGCGGGAGAAAACCTTGCTAGCATGTCCCTGACGTCATGAGCCTGCGCCTCTCTCCCCGCCCCTTTCTCCGCCCCTTTCTCTTTGCCAGCGTGGTTTTTCCTTTGCTAGGGCAGCATTGCCCGCATTTTCTCTCAGTTGAATTCTGCCAACTGAGAGAGTATGCTGGCAATGCTGCCCTAGCAAAGGAAAAACCACTCTCGCAAGGAGAAAGAGGCGGAGAAAGGGGCGGGGCGAGAGGCGGAGTCTCATGACGTCAGGGACATGCTAGCAAGGTTTGCTCCCGCAGGAACAGAGTTTGCGACGGGCCTGAGAGAGTATGCTGGCAATGCTGCCCTAGCAAAGGAAAAACCACTCTCGCACGGAGAAAGAGGCGGAGAAAGGGGCGGGGCGAGAGGCGGAGTCCCATGACGTCAGGGACGTGCTAGCAAGGTTTGCTCCCGCAGGAACCTAGTTTGCGACGGGTCTAAGATCATCTGGGGAGGCCCTGCTCTTGCTCCCGTCAACATCGCAAATGCGTTTGGCGGGGACGAGAGACAGGGCCTTCTCAGCTGTGACCCCCCGCCTGTGGAACGTGCTCCCAAATGAAATACAATCGACTCCATCCCTCCTGGACTTCAGGAAGAAATTAAAATCACGGTTTTGGGACCAGGCTTTCAGCAGACATAATTAGCACTTTACCGGGACATTGACTGGAGTGGCGACACGGCTGAGGATACTGTTTTTAATTAATGTTGAATGTACTGTTTTGAGGATTGTTTTGTATTTAATTGTGGCTATATTATATTATTGTAATTGTCATGTAGCGGCAATGTACCGTGACTAAATGTAAGCCGTCCTGAGTCCCCCTTCGGGGTAGAGAAGAGACGGGGTAGAAATACCAGAAATAAATAAATAAATAAATCATTAAACTGTGGAACTCAAAGTAATTGAGTGGATAGTTCTGAGCAGGTTCAGACAAATTTCTGGAAGGGAAGGATCCCAGTGGAAATTATGGTTCTTATACCCCCCCCCCCACCCCCGGATATATTCTGATGGTGCCACAGTTGTTAAAGATCCCTTAGGACAGTGTTTCTCAACCTGGGGGTCGAGACCCATGGGGGGGGGGGAGTTGTGAGGGGTTGAAAACACAGTATTTTATGTTAATCATGAGGGTTCTGTGTAGGAAGTCTGGCCAAATTCTCTCATTGGTGGGGTCAGAGTGCTGTTTGATTGTAGGTGAACTATCAATCCCAGCAACTACAATTCCCAAATGTCAAGGTCTATTTCCCCCAAACTCCACCAGTGTTCACATTTGGACATATTGAGTATCCATGCCATGTTTGGTCCAGATCCATCATTGTTTGAGTCCACAGTGCTCTCTGGATGTACAACTCCAAAATTCAAGGTCAGTACCAACCAAACCTTTCCAGTATTTTCTGCTGGTCATGCTGGTTCTGTGTGCCAAGTTTGGCCAATTCTATCATTGGTGGAGTTCAGAATGGTCTTAGATTGTACTATAAATCCTAGCAACTACAACTCCCAAATGACAAAATCAATCCACCCCACAATTTGACCAGTATTCAAATTTGGGCGTATTAAGAACGTGTGCCAAATTTGGTCCAGTGAATGTAAATACATCTTGCATCTATATAAATAAAAATGTAATGTTAGTTTTTGGGATTAACAGAACTCAAAAACCACTGGACGAATTGACACCAAATTTGGACACAAGGTACCAAACATCCCAATGTATGTCCTTCACTCAAAAAATTGATTTTGTCATTTGGGAGTTGTAGTTGCTGGGATTTATAGTTCACCTACAATCAAAGAGCATTCTGAACCTCACCAACGATGGAATTGAACCAAACTTGGCACACAGAACTCCCATGACCAACAGAAAGTACTGGAAGGGTTTGGTGGGCAGTGTCCTTTGGTTTTGGGGTTGTAGTTCACCTACATCCAGAGAGCACTGTGGCCTCAAACACTGATGGATCTGGACCAAACTCTACACCAGTGGTTCTCAACCTGGGGTTCCCAGATGTTTTGGCCTTCAACTCCCAGAAATCCTAACAGCTGGTAAACTGGCTGGGATTTCTGGGAGTTGTAGGCCAGAAACATCTGGGGACCCCAGGTTGAGAACCACTGCTCTACACGAATCCTCAATATGCCCAAATGTGAACACTGGTGGAGTTTGGGGAAAATAGAATCTTGACATTTGGGAGTTGTAGTTCCTGGGATTTATAGTTCACCTACAATCACAGAGCATTCTCAACCCCATCCACGATAGAATTGGGCCAAACCTCCCACACAGAACCCCCATGACCACCAGAATGGGCCACAGCAACTCGTGGCAGGGGATGGCTGGTATCAGATATATTCGTAACAGTAGTAACATTACAGTTATGAAGTTGCAACAAAAATAATGTTATGTTTGGGGGTCACCACAACATGAGGAACTGGATTAAGGGGTCGTGGCATTAGGAAGGTTGAGAAACACGGCTTTAGGAGTGTGCCCCGTGAATCATGGCAACTGTATTTCCAACACAGGTTCCTTGGAAGTCTTGCAGTCCAAGATGTGGGAGCAGACAAACAAGTCAAAGGATTAGGAATGACAGTTGGACAAATGACTCCTTAAGCCCACTTTAGAAGACGCAACTGAGTTCAAGCAGGCTACATACTGCCAGGTAACGCCCCGGTGACCGCGTTTTGCTCCTCTGGAAGCAATCCGGACAGAAACAAGATGGGAAGCATCCCCAGTCAGTACAGCCATTGCCAGAAGACGATGATGATGATGATGACGGAAGTGAGAAGGGGCCAACGGTGAGAACGGGAAGGGAAGAGGGGTGAGGAAACAAGAGCAATCAGACAAGCCAAGGGGAGGAGGGTGGATGGAGACAAGACAGAAATGGATGTTAGTGCAATGTTATCTGTGGAACAAGGTGGAAGCCCAAGAGCGACAATCCAAACACTTGCATGGTTCGATATCAGATGAGATTTACCCAAATCTCTCTAGAACAAGGAAATGGAGGGAGAGGTGGGATGATCCATCAAGTACTAATACTGCTGTGCATCTCCCCAACCCGAAATCCCTTGAACATGAGTCAAGGCTGCACAGCAACAACACCTAGGAGGATTGCTATGAACCAAGTCGCCCATTGCAAAACACATCTGTCCCAAGTAAATACCTTATTGATGCAACATTTGGAAAGGAAGCTGGGTTGAATTGATGACTTCCTGTCGGTCCCCCATGGCCAGTTAAGCCTCCCACACTCACCTGAGTTTCGGCCGCCAAGCGTGGCATGGAAGCTGCCCGCCCCTGGCTCTCCAGGCCAAGTTGGTGTTCTCCATTGACCTGAGTCGGGCTGATCTCTCGCATTTCAACTCCCTACGAGGAACAGGAGCAGAAGCATAGTGTCCTGAGTTGCCCTTCAAAAAAACAGCCTTTAAACAATTTTGAAAGTAAAAGAAAAATGCTTTACTCCAGCAAACACAAAGGATAAGCAAATGCAATTGAAAAGTGCACAAAGAAAACAAGGAAGTCTTAATCCAGACACAAATTGAAGTCTCTTACAAAGTTCCAAAAGAAACACCAGTCTTCCATCAGACAATGGATGATAAACTAAGTTCTTAGCAGCAGACACAAAGCAGATTCCATAGGCGGGGAAACAGCAGTATCAGGGTCGTTGATACCAGTGAAAGCTGCCTCTGATTTATAGCCCTGAATTCACACAGGAGCTGCTAGGGCATCTCCCAATTAGCTTAGTGTTTTTAGTAGCTATTCTGGCTGAACGGCATCTGTGCTCTATCTCTTTTCGTCTCTCTAAAAATGTGGGCACTTGCAAACCCTCATCGTCTGATTCTTCTTCTCCCTCCAATTCTTGAGCACTTCCCTACTCCCCTTCCTCTTCCAAAGATGAGGAATCCCCAACACATAGCTGCTTAGTGTGGACTTTGTAAATCAAACTCTCAACAGACAACATGCCTCTGTAGGTATGCTAAGCACACTGGAGTCAGGAGCAGATTGCAAGATCCTCTCACCTGGCTTGGTTGAGTTCAGGTGCTCATCTGACCTGTTACATTTTGACTATTTTCACTCTAAGTCATTCCAACTGACCACATCATGGCCTAATATACCTTAGGGATGCTAGGGTCCTCTTCTCCTCTTCCTACCCTGAATCTCAGGATGAGAGCGCTGCCGCAAAGGTGTGTATGTATGTTCCTCAATTAGTAGACTTAGTGTTCATTCTTTGAATGGAATGCATCTGTTTAAAGCTTTATATATGCTGATGACCTTGGCCTAACAACACAAGCAAAAGACTTTGAAACAGTTGAAATCCAGCTTACTAATGCCTGAAAAGATCTCTCCAGCTACCTCAAAGATAATCCCCTGAAGCCTAACCCTGCCAAGACACGAGTGTGTGCTTTCCATCGACACAACCATGAAGCCAACAGGAAATTGAAAGTCACCTGGGAAGGTCAAGAGCTTGAACATTATTTCCATCCTAAACATCTCGGTGTCACTTTAGATCGAACACTAGCATATAGGAAACACTGCTTGAACACCAAGCACAAAGTAGCTGCACGCAATAACATCCTGCGGAAACTTACTGGCAGCACATGGGTGCAGACCCCAAATTAGTAAGAACATCAGCCCTGGCCTTGTCTTATTCAGCTACTGAGTATGGCTGTCCTGTTTTGGCATAAGTCTGCCCATGCAAAACAGGTAAACGTAGCATTGAATGAAACATGCAGAACAATCACAGGATGTCTTAAACCTACACCTGTTGATAAACTCTACAAGCTAGCTGGCATTGCCCCCCCGATGTGCGATGGGAAGTTGCTGCTAAATGTGAGAGAAATAAGGTTGAACACTGTGAAAACCACCCACTGCATGGCTACCAGCCTCCTCCCAGTAGACTAAAATCGAGGAAAAGCATTATGAGAACTACCACTCCTCTTGGCGTCCCCCCTGGGCAGCTAGACCAGGAAATCCCAACTGGATGCCCCCCACGAGGGAGGGTCTTCCTCCAGGGGCAAACCAAGAATGGGCAACTTGGAAGTCCTGGAACAGACTCAGAAGTGGAGTGGGCAGAACAAAAGACAACCTGGCAAAATGGCACGATCTAAAAGAATCCCACACCTTGTGTGACTGAGGAGCAGAATAGACAACTCTGCATCTGTATGCTTGTCCATTATGCCCTGCCTCATATACAGAGGAGGAATTGTTGGAGGCTACAGACAGTGCCATTGCTGTTGCCAGTTTTTGGTCAAAAGACATTTAGTCACCTGCGCTCCTTCTATTTTTATCAGTTGTATACTAATTTATGCAATGCTTTTGATATGAAATAAATACATAAATCTGTTCAAAGTCTTGTGCTTAATGGGATCATGAGGGGCTATCACCAGGGTTTGGCTTCTGGGGTGTTACAAGAGCTTGTCTCTAGTAGGGTTGTGTGTGGAACTGTTTTCCTTTGTTTTATCTGTTCTTTCGTTACCTTTGGGAGCACGCAATGGGAAAGCCCCTCCCGGTACAAAAATCAGATTATGACGAAAGCAAGTGGGAGCATGTGGTGTTCCATGCCTCTTTGCCTTGGAAAGAGTGTGTGTGAGGCATGCAGGCCCAGAAACCATGTGCACCTGCCTGCAGTCATGTGCCTCCTCTAGAGTAAGAATGAAAACTTGCCTCATTGCCTTGGAAAGTGTGTGCAGGCCCAGAAAGCATAAGTGCCTGCCTGCAGCCGCCTCCTTTAGAGTAAGAAACAGGTAAGAAGCTTCCTTACAGCACACACCTGCCTGCAGCTGAGCACCTCTCCTCTAGAGTAAAACAGTTTAAATGCCTAAAATGATGGGAAGGGGCTCCTGGGAAGCCCCCCTATAATGGACCAATAGAAAACAAATCTTTTGGCAGAGTGAAAACTGATATCTGTCCTCCCAATTTCAGGAGGCTCCCAAAAAATTGATCGGGGCCCCCACCGAAAGCCAGGCATGAAACAGGTCAAGGTTTACCCTGAATGCACAACCCTAGTCTCTAGGATTCAGGTGATGGCCCTGAAATTTGAAGATCTGAGACAGTCCTGGCATGGCAGCCCTAAACTAGGGCATTTTAAAAGCAGCTCCAAGAGTGGGATGACAGGGAATTTATTTGGATCGTCCCTGCCCAACTGAAACGGTTGGAAGGTTTGAAGGAGGAACCCTCTTCTAGGAGCGTTCCCTTCTTCCTGTCCCACTCATCCTGCTGAATGTTCACCTGTTTGCTTTTCGGTTGGATGGAACTTTCTTCAGAACGGCCACGCTCAAAAGCTGGTGTCCTTGTTTCATAAAACACATCCTGGGTCCGCTGAGTGCCCCATGAGACAGATTCTTTGATGCCTCCTACCTCTGGCGTTGGCCTGTTAGAAAAGAGAGACATAGCAGAAATATTAGGATTCTTGAGATATATGTGTGTGTGTGTGTGTGAATGGAGAAATGGATGAGTCTCCTCACTTCCTGGGATAGCTCTAGCCCTAACTTATGGTCTTATATGAGGGCAAGAAAAAGATATTTCTGCCTACTCACAGTGCACCTCCATTGTTTAGCGAAGCAGAGCTCTTCTGCCGCAGGAAAGCATTGGGGAACACTGGTTGGCTTTGCTCAAGGGCTGCTTTCAATGGCTGGAAGAGAGAAACGGTCCCAGTCTGCAAGAAAACAAAGAGAACATTGTGTTATCATGCATACTATAGAGCATGGAGAATTCTTTGCCAGAGAGCTCTAGGGCATCATCAAACTATAGACTGCAGAATCCCATAGGATGTTGCTATAGAACTTCAATTGGAATACTACTGCTATAAGCATGCAATGTGAACAAGATTTGAGTTAGAGGTTTAGCCATTTTTGGAGGTTTGGGGAGAGGGATTGCAAGCCTAAGACAAACTTATGGCAACCCGAAGGCAACTCCAAAGCAACTCTAGCATTCATGACAATCCTAAGACGACCCTACCCACTTATGGCAACCCTAAGGCAACTCTAAAGCAACTCTACCATTCATGACAATCCTAA
>NW_026844589.1:25926062-25943431 GCF_025583915.1 Anolis sagrei ordinatus
CAACTCTATCATTCATGACAACCCTAAGATAACCCTACCACTTGTGGCAACCCTAAGGCAACCCTAAGGCAACCCTAGCATTCATGGCAACCCTAGGGCAACCCTACTACTTATGGCAACCCTAAGGCAATTCTAAAGCAACTCTACCATTCATGATAACCCTAAGGCAACTCAAAAGCAACTCTACAATTCATGACAACCCTAAAGCTACTCTAACATTCATGGCAACCATAAGGCAACCCTACAACTTATGCTACCCTACCATTTATGGCAACCCTAAGGCAACTCTAAAGCAACTCTATAATTCATGGCAAGCCAAAGATAATCCTGCCACATACAGGAACCCTACAACTTATCACAACTCTAAGGCAACTCTAAAACAGCTCTACCATGCTTGGCAACCTTAAGGCAATCTTACCATTCATGGCAACTCTACCACTTATGGCAACCTTAAAGCAACCTTATAGCATAGTTTTCTGAGGCAGAGAGTGTATGCCTCACCCATGGCCAGTCAGTGGGTTTCAGACCATTACACTGCTTGATTTCATGTAACAGGGCTACACTGGAATAGTTTTATGGAACACAAGCAGGAATGGAGGCCTCAAACGTAGGCTCTGCTGTGTTTTGATGGTGGGGTGGGAGGCAAGAGAGAAGGATTTACCTGGCGAAGACCTCCCGAGGCTGGGTGTGCAGGGTCCCGTGTGTTTTTATTCTGTTTATAGAAGTCAAAGATCATGAGGGCTGCATAGACTTTGCCAACGGTCATTGCTTCTGCTGGAAGGGGAAAAAAAGAGATTAATAGAGCCGAGAAGGTGAGAACGGAAAGGATGAATGACTAAAATGGGAAAAAAAACAGAAACCGCATTGAGTCGCCGAATTAGGCTGAAAAATGTGGTATAGAAATAAAGCAAATAAATAATAAATAAATAAATAAACTATTGTCCGGTCCGAAGGAAAATGGACACTTACCTTTATGAGGTGGCACCAACAGATCCAAGGTCTTTGGGGACAGATTGGGCCACACAAGTGAGATCTCCTTCCTTAACTCAGCATCACACTGGTGTTGCAGGACTCCTGATGAGGATGAAGAACATCTCAGACAAGAATTCAGAAGGAAGACACAGTTTGAGCAGACTAATCCATGGAGCAGGGCAATGCATCCCACTTCTGCAACTCTCTTGCCAGGACCCACAATCTCCACAACTCCCAAGTACAATTATTATGTATTATTATTATTATTATTATTATTATTATTATTATTATTATTATTATTATTATTATTATTATTGCACTATGCAACACCATTTTTGTTCCTGGGTGATCAATGTCATTTCCTAATTGTTTCTATCGTAATAAAAAATAGGAAATTAAACTGTGAAAACATTGTCTTTGTTGAAGGGACATCCTACAGCACATTTTGGTCTACTTTTTCAATGAATATATCATCATACGAGTCTCAACCAATTCAACCTACTTTGTGGCAACCACAAAGACAAAGTTTCTGGAGTAGAACAACAACTTTCAAAGGAAGTACTGCCCAATTAAACAGAAATAACACTTTCAAACCAAGAACAGATTTTTTTTTCAAATTTTGTTACATAGGGTTACTATAGTGTTTGCCAAGCATTATTAAATTGCTCACCATCCCAGTGGATATTTCATTGGGCTCTGGGTTGTGATCAGAACTGACAAACTTTTGCTAAGTGTACATGTGGGACAAAGTAAAACCAATCTATCTGCCTATTCCTAGAGTTTGGGTGACCTTTTTTTTAACTTACTTTAAGGATTTCTGGTATCTTGTCTAATTGTAGCAGTCCTTGCAGCCTGAAAGACAGTTGCAGCTGTCAAGTAGAAAATTTAGGTACCGCTTATGCGGGGAGGCTAATTTAACTAATTTACGACGCCATAAAAATCTCCAGCAAGCATGCAAAGAATGAGGAAGTACTTCATCAGTGTCACAAATGGACAGTGAAGCAACAGCTCCCCTGGTGGCCAAATACCCTCATGAAGCTGGAATGTTAAATGGCCTCTGTGTGTCTGTCTATATATGTTGCGTGTATATGGCATTGAATGTTTGCCATGTATATATATGTACATTGTAATCCACCCTGAGTCCCCTGCGGGGTGAGAAGGATGGAATATAAATACTGTAAATAATAAATAAATTCTTTCTAAAGGAACTTTATTGCTAACTGGCTTAGGTACCCAACTAGATGGAGTCTGAGTTCTGAACAAGCCCAGACCTGATCACATGGTCTGTAGTCCCTCCCACAACAAGGATAAACTGCAAACCAATACATACATATTCAATACAGTAACCAAACTGAATTATATACATAACCTACAACTAGTGGAGGCTTGAGAAGGTTGCTATTTCCAACAGTTCCTCACACAGAAACAAAGTTTTTTTAGTTCAATAAACTTTTTCCATCTTTTTATGATAGAACCAATTTTTTGACCCAGGAACAAAAATCGTGTCACATAGTGTTATTGTGTTGTTTCCTGATGATACCTTTAGAGTTCCCACCTGATGCCCCATACAAATACACTACAAATACCTATCTCCATTTGTCCCCTCAATGGCATGACCACAAAAGGACTCCTTTTTAAAGAGGGTTGAATGAAAAGTAATGCCTCCACCTTCGTTACTTGGGTTTGGATGGGAATATTTTAATAAATCAAACGCAGAAATAATCCTTAGAATGTGCTCTTTAACTATCACTATTCACTTTTCTATATAATCACCAGACAAGTGGATGCATTTCTGTCAACTATGAACAAGTTTTCTGAAGCCGTCACGGAAGAAGTCAACACTCTGTTTCCGCAACCAGCGTCTCTCATCATCTTCATCAGAAGCATAATGATGTCCCCGCAGATTTTCTTTCATTATCAGGAACAGATGGAAGTCAGACGGTGCTAAATCTGGAGTGTATGGAGGATGTCGTATGGTGGTGAGATCCAGTCTCTGAAGTTTCAAGTCTGTGCGCTTTCATTTCAGGCGTCAGCATCCTGGGTACCCACTGTGCACAGATCTTCCGATAGCCAAGCAAAGCAATAGTGTAACCCACACGTTCTTGTAAAATGCCAATTATGCTTGCAATTTCTCTCTGAGTGATACGACAATCATCCTGAATCAATCTGTCAGACTTTTGCTTGTGAAACTCGGTGGTTGCTGTCACAGGACGTCCAACTCTTTGTTCGTCATGCAAGTCAGATGTTCCCACCTCAACATCTTTAAACTTTCTCACCCAACGACGCATAGTACTCACATCAACACCATCACCATAAACAGCTTGCATTCTCTGATGAATCTCCTTTGGAGTGACACCTTCTGCTGTCAAGAATTCAATGACTGCACACATGGCCGTAGCCAGAAAAAAAATTTGGGGAAGGGTTGAAAATTTGGGGGGGGGTTTTTGAAAATTGGGGGGGGGGGCTTAAAGCCTGCAGCTCCGCCCCTGTCAACCACCTCCACCAAGTCTGGCCTCCTTAATGAGAGCATTCAACAACACCCCCATCTTGGTTGCTTCACTACATCGGCTATTGCTGCAAGTAATGACAGTGTGAATAAATTGCCAATATCTGCTTGAGATAGTGCTTGCAGTTCTGGAGGGACTCTTAATTTTTTGCGTCTCTTAGACTTAGCATGCGGATTTTATTTAACCAGTTAAAATTCATGAGTAAACCAGGTTTTTTTTTAACCTGTAAAATTTCGGGGGGGGGGGGTGTAGCCCTTACCCCCCCCCCCCTTGCTACAGGCCTGACTGCACATTGCTTAAGTCGCATTGACCAACCGTCTGCACAGGGTTCCATACTTTGCACTTTAACACCACAACCGTTCAATGCTAAGGCTTCCCACAAAAATGGAACTGTAGAGGAGAGTCTACTGAACAAGCCAGTACCTGGACAGGTTGTTAACTGGTGCTCCTTACAGAGAGAGGTCAACCCTCCTGTTTAAGGAGCTCCATTGGCTGCCGTTCATTTTCCGGTCCCAATTCAAGGTGCAGGTGCTTACCTACAAAGCCCTAAACGGTTTGGGACCTGCCTACCTGCGTGACCGCATTTCTGTATACGAACCCACACAATCTCTTCGTTCATCTGGAGAGGCCCTGCTCACGATCCCACCTGCATCGCAAGCGTGCTTGGTGGGAATGAGGGACAGGGCCTTTTCGATGGTGGCCCCGCGACTCTAGAACTCCCTCCCCAAGGACATCAGGCATGCCCCAAAGTTGGCAGTCTTTAGAAGGAGCTTGAAGACGTGGATGTTCCAGTGTGCCTTCCCAGAATAAGGACTCCCAAGCAGTATATCCCCAATGCACTTTAAGAGAGATTCAGTACTGTCTGCACGCCTACCTATCTTTAAAATATCCAACCTATTTCCCTGGACATGCCCAGCATTTTAAAATATTAATTCTTACATTTGGCCCTGCCACCGGTTTTTAATTGCGTCGTGTCATTATCGTATTGTTTTGCTTTGTTATGAGTTATTTATAGTTGCATTGTCGTTGTTATGTTTTATGATGTATTTGGGCTCGGCCTCTTGTAAGCCGCACCAAGTCCTGCGGGAGAGGGTAGCGGGGTATAAATAAAGGTTTATATTATTATTATTATTATTATTGTTATTATTATTATTATTATTCCAGTACTGCCATCTGTTATGACCTTGAAGGAGCTGGGGGTGGTGATGGCCGACAGGGAGCTCTGGCATGGGCTGGTCCATGAGGTCACAAAGAGTCGGAGACGACTAAACGAATGAACAACAAAGTCATCTGTTGAGGAATTACGAAGGTGGAGGCATTACTTTTCATTCAACCCTCGTAGAATCAACAGTTGAAGGTAGGATAACAAACAATGGACACGTCTGACCATTACTAGAAAGTCACTATCTTTCCCATTTGGTTTCCCCCATTTGGACCTCCTCCGTGGTCTTCTCACCTGATGCAAGTTTGATCTCCAGAGCCGTCCGGATCAAGGCCATCAACGTGGATGTGAAGTGGACACTTAAGTCGTCGTTTGAAATGGGCATGTTCATTCTTACCAAGCGCTGAGAAAGAGACAGGTTCTCTATCAAGATCGGCCAACGCCTCTTCCCTCCCAAACTCCACTTCCACCCAGAAGATCAACAGAATGACTACCAAGAGCCTATCGAGTACTAATCTTTCCTGTACTGACTCAATGGACCAGGAATAAGGCCCGCAGCTCTTTCCAGCCCCTCAAACACAACCTGTGTTTATCTCTCTGTGCTTTGCTTCCTGAATTTTTTTTCACAATAGGTAGAATAAGGGAACACCATGCATGTATACCCATGCATGTTTCTCATTCCTTGTCTAAAGCCAGGAATAGCACCTATCAGGAACGGTTCTCCTCTCAAAAAGAAGCTATTCCAGCTGAGTTCCCTCCCGTCAGTACAGGAAAAATTAGCAACACAGATGTATGCAACTAAGTAGTCCAACCCAATAGTTCAGACTTACTCAGAGGGTCCCAACGAAACCATTGTGAGAAAGGAAGAGTGGAGCAAGAAAAAAAAAGAAGGAAGATGCATAGCAGTGAAAAGCAAGCAGGGAACGGTTCTGCTAGGAGAGCTCTATCCTTGTTGACTTGCTGGAGAACCAGTGCCAAATTATATAGATAATTTAAGATGCTGTCCACACGATCAGGAGGTCTACAGACAACCCAGATTCTTTAGCTTGGAAATGGAAACGAGAACCTCCCCCAGAGTCGGAGATGAGCACCGCCTCCAGAGCCAGAAATGAAAGGAGAAGCCTTTACCTTTGTCTGTATTTGTGTGTCTTACTGTAACAAGGCATTGAATGTTTACCTGTGTCTGTTTAAGGTATAGGTAAAGTTTCCCCCTTGACATTAAGTCTAGTCGTGTCCAACTCTGGGGGGTGGTGCTCATCTCCATTTCTAAGCCGAAGAGCCAGCATTGTCCATAGACACCTCCAAGGTCATGTGGCCAGCATGACTGCATAGAGTGCCATTACCTTCCCCTTGATCTACTCACATTTGAATGTTTGGCAGAAGCTGGGTCTAACTGCGGTTGCTCACCCCATTCCCCAGATCTGAACTGTTGACCTTTCAGTCAGCAAGTTCAGCAGCTCAGCGGTTTAACCTGTGTCTGTTTATATGCTTTAATCTGTTTTGAGTCCTTTCAGGGAGAAGGGTGGAATTTAAATATAAGTTGTAGGGCTGGGCGGTTTCGTTTCGTTAATTCGTAATTTGTTAAAAAAATTCGTTAATTTTTCAATTACAAAATGATAACGAACCAGTCTGGAGCAATTTTTTAAAAAAACGAATTTTTAAATCGTTCCGTAAATGTTTTGTATTTCGTTATTGTATTCGTTTCGTTATCGTTTTGAGGTCGTTTTCGTTATTATTTCCGCATGTCTGGGGCAAGTTTTATAGTTGTTTTTGGTTTTCTAAGGGTTTTTATAGTTGTTTTTGGTTTAATTAAGCTTCAGAAGTTCCCCCTGTCCCATTTGGAGGTTTTTTAGCGTATTGCGCGGTCGCACCCGCCATTAACGAATCGATTCGTTATTGTTTCGGAAATCGATTCGTTATTGTTTTGTAATTTTTTTTCACATTTACGAAATTTCGTAAATATCGAACTTTTTTAAAGGAAAATTTTGTAATTATTTTAAATAACGAAACGCAAAAACCCCCAAAAAACGAATCGATTTTAGAAACAAATTTTTCCGTTGTTACCCAGGCCTAATAAGTTGTTGTTGTTGTTGGGCTGGGCTTTAGGATAGCTGGTAAATCACCAGCAACGATAAGATCTACCAACCAAAAGGTTTCAGTTCGAATCCCCAGGTTATTGTCAGCTCCTGACTGTCAGTCCAGCTCACTGTTTATCTAAGCAGTTCAAAAACATGTTAGAGCTGTAAGTAGAGAAATTACCGCTAAACAAGCAGGGGAGGTATTTTATGACACCATAAAACGAAAAGACCAGAAAATGCCAGGGACCAAAAGGAGGGAGGAAGCCCTGATGGCTCTTCGTCATAGAGGATGGAGCGGCAGCACCCGCCTGTGACTGGATTCATGCACAACCTCCAAGGTGCCAATAAGCTGGACTGCAACACAACAGACCTCCTTTCTATTCTGTCTTGTCTCTGTCTTGTCTGTCCAAAACGACATGAATGTTTGCCATGTATGTGTACTGTGATCCCCTCTGAGTCCCCTTGAGGAGATAGGACAGAATATAAATAAAGTGTTGCTATTATTATTATTATTATTATTATTATTATTATTATTATTATTATTAGAAACACAACAAGATGAGTCCACTGCAAACAAGATCACTCTGCTGGTTGTTGTATTGGATCACACGTCGGAAGTGTCTAGGACTATGTGATGTATCAGCGAATAATGTGTGCAGATCCCTTTTGACGCTGACAGATGGTAATTTTGTCAGTGCCAATTGTGTTTAAGTGCAGGCCAAGTTCTTTAGACACCACACTCGGTGTGCCGATCACCACTGGGACCACCTTTACTGCTTTGTGCCAGAGTGTTTGCAGTTCAGTCTTTAAATCCTAATATCATGTAAACTTTTCCAGTTGTTTCTCTTCAATCCTGCTGTCAACGATCCATACTTGTGAGGTCACAAGTATTGTGCTCCAAAACTCTATCTGTCTGAATCCGGAAGTCCCAGAGTAGCCTGACTTGTTCATTTTTCGGCTTGTGATCCCACCAGTTCTTTGTCGCAGGCAGATGGTATTTGTGGCACAAGTTCCAATGAATCACATGAGCAATGGTGTTATGCCTCAGCTTGTAGTTTGTCTGCGCGATCTTCTTGCAGCAGCTGAGGATGTCATCTATCGTTTCATCTGCTTCCTTGCAGAGTTTACACTTGGGATCTGTCGCCGACTTTTCAATTTTGGCTTTTGTTCTGTTGTGCGCTGGGCCTGTAAATAATTGTCTTTAAATAGGACATGCGACTTGAGCCCAGCGGGAAGCCAGGGCCCCCCGAAGAGAAGTTCTCAGAGGTTTTCCACCACAAATAGTCTTTAGATGGCTTGTGAAGTATAACAAAGTCCTTTATTAATGAACAATCAAACAGAAACTTCTCTTGTCTTCAGTAAAGATAAACAAATGATTCCAGGCTTTTATGCAACTGGTGGCTTCCTAATCTTGTCCACGAAGGACAGGCAATTGTCTTCAGTAATTGATTCTTTGCTTTAAAGGAAAATCCCCCTTTTAACTTCTCTCAGGCTGACTGTAATCTTAATTCTTATTGATGTGGGCTCCGCTACCGGGTCGAATTGCATCTCGAACGGCGAGTGGACCTACCAGTAAGGTTAGTAGATTCTCCAGCTGGAGTTCTTTGGTCTTTAGGGCTGTTTCCCTGGAAATCTTTGGAGACTTAAGACTGTTCTCCCCCGGAAAGTCTTAAGGGTTGAAGCTTTTGTACAGGAGAAGCTTGTACACGTCCTGTACATTAGCTTTCCTTGCTGAGACTAACTAAAAATGGCTCCCTTCCCTTCCCAATTGCCCTGAGCAAGGGGCGGAACTAAAACTTAACGATGATGGACAGGTGACTTGCCCTATGACTGCAACCAAAAGAAGCCACCTTTCTGGAGACTCTGAAACCTTGGACTGCAAGCAAACACTTAATACAAAGCAAATAAAATTGGAGCTCCTGGTACAGCCGTACCAGCACAGCTTTGATGCATTTGTTCTAATGGCTTGTTGTTGTTGTTGTTGTTGTTGTTGTTGTTGTTGTTAGGCCTGTGTAACAACGGAAAAATTTGTTTCTAAAATCGATTCGTTTTTTGGGGTTTTTTGCGTTTCGATATTTAAAAGAATTCTGATTTTTTAAAAAAAAAGTTCGATATTTACGAAATTTCGTAAATGGTAAAAAAATTACAAAACAATAACGAAACAATAACGAATCGATTCGTTAATGGTGGACGCGACCGCGCAATACGCTAAAAAACCTCCAAATGGGACAGGGGGAACTTCTGAAGCTTCCCTCTCCCTCTGTTGTTGACTGTTGGTGTGATATTTATAATTTTTTTTCACTAATTAAACAAAAAACAACTATAAAACTTGCCCCAGACATGCGGAAATAATAACGAAACGACCCCAAACCAATAACGAAACGAATACATAACGAAATACGAAGCATTTACGAAACCAATTGGAAAATTCGTTTCGTTTTTAAGTTGCTCCAGAATGATTCGTTATCGCTTCGTTAACAAAAAAATAACGAATTTTTAACGAATTACGAATTAACGAAACGAAACCGCCCAGCCCTAGTTGTTATGCTTATCCTCTCCAGGAGCATCAGCACTGTAGAACTGATGCAGTTTGATTCCACTTTAACTGCCACAGCTCAATAGTATGGCATCTTCAAGGCTGTGCGTTGGTGCGGCATCAACATTCTTTGGCAGAGAAGGTCCCCAAGTCCCACTGACCACATGGCATTGAACCATGCCAGTTAAAGTAGCCTCTGGCGAAGTGGGAGGGAGAACTGGGACGAAATGTAGAAGAGCTTTTGCAGTTGCTTTTGAGTTCTGCTTGCTCCTGATGGCCTCCGATGTACTGAACTAGCAGCCAGCAAAATAGGCCAAGAGTTGCCATGTGACACGAGAGCCCTGGAGTAGTCGTTTTGGAGTAGTACTATCTACATGAGAAGATGATTAGAGACTCTTCAGTCGAGAGTGCCCAAGTCCCTTGCTTCCAATTAGGCTGTTTCACTGACATTTCATTTTCGGAGCAGGAGAAAGCCAGAGGCAAGGCAGCACGGCGCAACTTTTGTCACGGTGACAGCAAGCCTGTGGATATTTCTGCAGTCAAAAGGCATTCTGAGCTTGGAGGGGAAGCTAAGCACGGGCTGGGGGCAGTGTGAATGTGATGATTTCTTAATGCAACCTTGGCAATTCTAGGAAGGAGTCGGTCCAGATAAGAGGCAGAACGAAATACTGGAGCATGACTCACAGAGACAAAACCGTCACATTTTGGGATATAATGAATTTATGACTAACCTCCTCCGGTTTCTTGATCTGTAATATGCGGGCTGCAGAATGCCATCTCCATTCTGAGCATTCTTTATAAAATCTATTTGTAAGTATTGTTCTACAGTGTATAAAGACAATAATTCCCCCATATATGACTTGCATCACTATATATGCCTCTATTCCAACTAATTTCATCCCCACCCCTTGCTAAAAATGATAATCTATATCTATGTATATAATAAAAGTCATTGTTTGTATGCGGAGGAAGTGGCAGCTTTCTGATTGGTTGCCACTAAGGTACAATTTGCATATGGTCTCTGATTGGCCAGCCTGAAAATTCCAAAACTCTGAGGTGACAAAGAGAGGAAAAGGCCTGAGGCTGTGTCAGAAAATTACCAATGCAGACCAAACTTGGCACACAGGGCCAGCAAGACCCACTCTACATCCTACTGTAGTTTGGAGGAGGGTGGACCATGTATGATGGGACTTGCAGTACCACTGTGACTGATTAAGACCAAACTTGGCACACAGAGCCCCCATGACCCACTCTCCATTCTGGTGCAGTTTGGAGGAGGATGGACCACAGATGATGGGACTCGCAGTACCTTCACTAACTTCCTGAGACCACTGCGAGCCATATAAATAACTGATAAAGACCAACCTTGATACACAATTCCTTTCTCAAATAACCCGGGCAGCGCCGGGTCCCCAAGCTAGTCAATTAATAAAATTGAAAGATTAAAATGGACATCCCAGTTCCCATCTTAAAGCCACATGATGGAAATATTATTACCACCCCACTAAGTTTGTGTGTCTCATTGTATTTGATTGAATGTTTGCCTATGTATATAAATGCCGTAATCTGCTCTGAGACCCCTAGCGGAAAAGGGCGGTGTTGTATGTCAGCCTGTTCAGGATGGGATTGTGTCTGATGTTCATGATGGGAATGCGGATGATGTTCCTGATGGTGGGCCTAGGGTCTGCTGGCAAGGCAGA
The DNA here is from genome assembly GCF_025583915.1 of Anolis sagrei ordinatus. Lineage (NCBI taxonomy): Eukaryota > Metazoa > Chordata > Lepidosauria > Squamata > Anolidae > Anolis > Anolis sagrei. The sequence goes on from NW_026844589.1 coordinate 25,937,018, forward strand.
TGAGGGTTTGCCTGAGCCTAAGCTCAGACGAGAGGCCTGAGCTGTCTCAGGATGATTCACAAGGCCACATTCCTGGGAGAAGCCCTTTGCAGTCTTTCTCAGAGCAACTGTCTGGAGATGATTTGTAACGTACAGAAGTTAAGGAGAAGAATGGCTTCAAACTACAAGAAAGGAGATTCCATCTGAACATGAGGAAGAACTTCCTGACTGTGAGAGCTGTTCAGCAGTGGAACTCTCTGCCCCGGAGTGTGGTGGAGGCTCCTTCTTTGGAAGCTTTTAAACAGAGGCTGGATGGCCATCTGTCAGGGGTGATTTGAATGCAATATTCCTGCTTCTTGGCAGGGGGTTGGACTGGATGGCCCATGAGGTCTCTTGATTCTATGATTCGAAGTATTGTTCTAGTGTATAAAGACAATAATTCCTTCATATATGACTTGCATCACTATATATGCCTCTTCTTGGCAGGGGGTTGGACTGGATGGCCCATGAGGTCTCTTGATTCTATGATTCTATGAGAGCATAGATAGGAACCAAAGCTTCTGTAAACAGAGATAGAGTGCTCAGGCGCAAAGAAGATCAGTTTGTTTACAGGAAAAGAGAAATAAGAAACCTTTATCTGGTGGTAAGGTCAAGAGAAATGCTTTCCTTTTGGTTTTGGGATTTGGAAAAGCCTTATATTGATCCATGGGAAAGAGTTGCCTCAGTTGGGTCAACGTTGGAATTTCATCATGGTCTTGCTTTCAAGTGTTCTTACTTTCATGCACCAAGTTTTTGCCAAGCTCCTGGTTTGTGTATTGGATTTTCCAATGGATCTTTTCTTGCCATGAAGCTCATGGACTGGTCTTTGTTTTGGGAACTTTACTGTTTTTGCTAATTTTACTGCTTTGCCTTTACTGTTTTGCACCGGGACTGTGGCGCAGCTGGCTGGAAGTTAGCTGCATTAAGATCACTACTACTGAAAGGTCATGAGTTCGAAGCCAGCTCAGGTCAGACACGCACTTCCTATTTAATTCAAGAAATAAATAGGAAGTGAGTGTCCGACCAATTTGTGTATTTTTCTGTAGACCTTTGCAGCCTGAAAGACAGTTGCATCTGTCAAGTAGGAAATTTAGGTACTGCTTATGTGGGGAGGCTAATTTCACTAATTTACAATGCCATAAAAATCTCCAGCAAGCCTGCAAAGAATGAGGAAGTACTTCATCAGTGTTACAAATGGACAGTGAAGCAACAGCTCCCCTGGTGGCCAGAATACCCTCATGAAAAGTTGGAATATTAAATTGCCTCTGTGTATCTGTCTATATATGTTGTGTGTCTATGGCATTGAATGTTTGCCATGAATATATACATTGTAATCCGCCATGAGTCCCTTGCGGGGTGAGAAGGGCAGAATATAAATACTGTAAATAAATACATAAATAAATAAATACATATATTCTTCAATAAACTGTGTGCTGATTTTGCCAAGCTAGTGTGGTGTTTAAGGAGGTCAGAGGTGTTCCTGCTCTGGTTTAAGACAGGTGGAATATATATATATATATATATATATATATATATATATAGTGTATTATTATTATTGTAACAAATGTATCCATCTCCAATATTCGTTTTCTTTTTTATAGGTTCACACTAAATAGAGCATTCTAATCCTAGGGATCAGTGAGAAGACTCCAGCAAAGCATTCCAGCGGGGAAGCATGCGGGGAATGCGGAAGTGCTTCATCAACGTCGCAGATGGACGAAGAAAGCAACAGTTCCCCTGGCGGCCAGAAAAAGTTAAATAGCCTCTGTCTATGTCTGTATATGTTGTATGTCAAAATTGGCATTGAATGTTTGCCATATATGTGTACACTGTAATCCGCCCTGAGTCCCCTGCGGGGTGAGAAGGGCGGAATATAAAAGCTGTAAATAAATAAATATAAATAAATAATCCCATCCCAGGAGGTAGAGGGAGCATAGGATATTGCTTTTTATCTCAATACAGTTATGGACTTGGACAAATATTCCAATAGAAAATGAAGGAATAGATATGTCAAGCCAGATGTTGCAGAATATATCCTCTGCCTCTCCCCACACAGCTGATAATGTTGAATAAGTCAACAGGGGCTTCAAACATCATTGAGATCCTCCAACCATACATGGTTTTGGATTTCGCCTATCAGTCTACATGTGCAAGTCTTCTTTCTATATTTTTGGTTCACGCCAGATTCAGATGGAGTCAGGATGCACACACAATCCCCCGTTTTTGGGAAAGAGAACCGTCCTTTGGAAGCCCCCCCCCCCCCCAGCCCATCTTTGGGATATAGCTCTCCCATGTTGTTACAGAATCAAGCCATCAAGATAATAATGCATGCACTCAAAACAAGCAAGGAAAAGGGTCATGCACCGACAATTTGGCAAGGACTGGTGAATGCCGACACACAGACACATAGCCCTACGTGCCTATAGAAGGATGTGGTGATCAAACAAGCAGGAAGACAGGAGCGGAGAGAAAGCATCCCTTAAGGAGGCTGTGGAAGAGAAATGCCATGTAGACACAGAAAGTGGGTTGCTAGCGAAAGAGAGGGGGAGAAACCCTCCTTGGCGGCCTAGTTCTTCTGAAATGGCGAGGGGATGGAGAGGAAGGGATTGCAACGCGGACTCATATAATTCAAGAAATAAATAGGAAGCAGACATTGTCTCATTGAGAAAAGGAACTAAAGGATCTACATCGATGATTCGATGGCCCACCTGTTGTCCTCCTATATGCTTTACTTGTGAATCCCTGCAATGGAGAGGGTTCGACACAATGACCTTTGGGGACCCTACCCACTCTACAGTTCCAATTCTATGACACAGAGTAGTCGTTGCTGGCGACTCCCATGTCAGTTCTGTCGTGAAATCCACTCCAGGTTTCAATTGAGTCCTTAGCTCTCCAATGTGCTGAACCTTATCTTTCAACAAGATCTAGCACCTTGGAAAGCTCCAAAACATTAAATGGTCCCACTGACATGGAAGCCATCAGCTGCCACTGCAATAATAGATCTGCTCAATGTTGGTGTCAACACAGGTCAAGTCACAGATTCATGCTCTATCACCTGAGCCAGGTAAAAGAGAAAAGGTAACAGGAGTCAAGAAGAATGTGTGTGAGAGATTCAGATAGCTAGAAAGGCATCACCACAGCTGCAATGACTGATGGGTGGAATGCTGAGAACTAGGACAGGGGTGCCAAACTCGCAGGGATCAGAGGGTTGCATTGATCAAGAGACTCTATCCACAATTTTCCACACAGGTAAAACCAATTCAACATGGTCCTTTCCTCTCCTGTTGTGTATGAGGAGCAACGAGTAAGGGTGCCATGATGACCCTTAATACATGATGACCCTTAACCCTCTGATGGGATGTCCCCTGATTCAGGAAGTTGGAGGTTCTCCTAAACTCTTATGTATGTATGCCCGCCAAAAGGTGTGGAGTCTCTTCTTTCCCCCAGCCCTATTCTTCACCTTACAGTCCTACAGTTAGTGTTGTGGTTAATGTCAGGATTATTGAAAGTATGCATGTATGCTTTTTCAATGTGTTTCAATGTGCTTAACAATGGTGTTCATATGTATTCAAGATGGATTCAGTTATGTTCAATTGTACGCTGGAATTGTTGTTGTGTGAGACAGATGGGTAGAGAGAGAAGAGACCTTGGCAGAAGTAAGATAACAAGTTCTCTCTGTCTGGGAAGAATTAGGGAGTATCCGGCTTACAGCCAAAGTGAAACTGATAAACAGATGTTCTGTAACCGTACTATAGTTGTGCTTTGTAGTTCCTGTTGTAGTTCCTGATTAAGCTCACTTGGAAGCAGACGTGTATTAAGATGTGCTAAGTAAACTTTGTTATTTTCTAAGACTGACAGACTGCAGTGTCCTGTTTTGTGTCTGTGTGATCTAGTAACCTCATCTCTGCTGCCCATAGACCCCAGGGTCTCACTCTGACAGTTAAGACAGGGAATTGCGGTGCCCAAGCACCACAATGCTTTAATTAGCAGGGAGTTACACCTGGTGAGTAGACATGTGTACAGATCCATTTTTAGCTGGTCCCTTTGTCCACTCGGCTTATCCGTTTCGTTCGGATGCTCAAAACGGCAAGGGGCCATCCCTGCTTTCTGAAAGAACGATGATTGCATGACATTCACAGGAATGTTTGTGTTGCAGATCAGCCTGAGGCTCCTGAGGCTGATGGGTTCACTGATGATTTAGAGAGGATTGTGGGATTGTCTGCGGGAAGATTCAAGTCAGGGAAATGATGCTTCTCTCTATGAGAAATCTGACTCGGAAAGCACAGGGCTTCAAGGTCAGTCAGAGGAGCCAGAAACTGCAGCATTAGATAAGGAGTCGGGCGTAGAATTAAGTGATACAAAAGACTCCCAGGAGAAAAAAAAACTGGAGATACAGAAATCAACAAAGGTCTTTGTTTACAGATCAGAGCAGAAAATAGGCATCACATGTCAGAGCGATTATGTGGAAAAGTTGTGGAGAGAATTCATGGGAAATGAAATGCTTTCATGGCATTTCATGTATCTCCTTGTCGGCCTTTTGGCTAAGTGTGTGTATGTAGCATCTCCTTGTATGAGCCTACTAGAACTTTAAGATCATCTGGGGAGGCTCTGCTGTCAGTCCCACCCTCTATGCAAGTGTGATTGGTGGGAACGAAAGGCAGAGCCTTCTCAGTGGTGGCCCCTTGGCTGTGGAACTTCCTCCCCAGTGACGTCAGGCAGGCCTCATCCCTTCTAGTTTTTAGAAAAAAATGTACTGTGATATGGCTTTAGGCCTAATCAATAAAATTTACTACTTTTTTTGTCGTGTCAGGAGTGACCTGAAAAACTGCAAGTCGCTTCTGGTGTGAGAGAATTGGCCATCTGCAAGGATGTTGCCCAGGGGACGCCTGGATAATTTTTTGATGTTTTATCATCCTTGTGGGAGGCTTCTCTCATGTCCCCGCATGAGAAGCTGGATAGAGGGAGCTCATCCACCTCTCCCCGGATTCGAACCTGCGACCTGTCAATCTTCAGTCCTGCCGACACACAAGGGTTTAACCCACTGTGCCACCGGGGGCTCCTGTTTATGAGTTATTTATTGTTGTATTGTTGTCGTGTTTTTTTGATGTATTTGGGCTCGGCCTCTTGCAAGCCGCACCGAGTCGTGCGGGAGATGGTAGCGGGGTATAAATAAAGATTATTATTATTATTATTATTATTATTATTATTATTATTATTGGATTCCTGTTGAATTATCACCTACTGCTAAACCTTTTTGGATTATGTATCTTCCTTCTTTATTTCTGATTTTTTCCCTATAATTTTATGTGTTTTTTTTAAACAATTAACTGTTTGCTTATATTCTGGACCCTTGTGTGGTGTTGTGGTCATAGGTGTCCTCAGGCCTGCAACAGATTGCTCCCCCTCTGAAAGGAGCGTCGGGAATGTGTTGGGAATGTGGAGGTCTTCAAAATGTTGGACACCCCTGAACTAGATGAGAAAAGCAGATGAAAGCGCCCAGTGGAAACCACAAACATCACAGAGAGAAAGAAGAAAGAGAGAGGGCATTCAGCTTAGCCACATGACGCATGGATGTCACCGGTGGCCCGGAAAGATGGTCTAACCTTATAGGCTACCCGAGCTGGGCATTTCTTTCCCAGTCCAAGTGGTGGAGACATGTGTCTCAGCATCTCATACATGTCTGTGTAACTGATGCGCCCACTTGAAATCGGATGGAGGGGAAAGAGAGAAAGAAGCAAAAGGAGGAAGGAGGGAAACAAACAATTCAACCAAAAGAAGAAAACGAGGGGGACGTGAAATGCAAAGGGGAAGGAGGGAGGGAGAGAGAAAGATCAATTAATCGGTTTGCTTGTTTGTTTTCAACAGAAAGCAAAGAGGAGGGTTCAGTCAGATGGTTTCTCCAGTTTCATCTCTTTAGGTATCTCGTTCCATCTGATAAAGAAACTAAAAAATGAAAAATAAAGAGGGTTGAATCCTCCTGCGGTAGCAAGGCAAAAGGACCGACGCTGGGCCAAGGAATGGGAAGGAACCACAACTGGGGCAGAATTAGGTCAGAATTGGTCACGTCTGCACTTCCACGCGTTTTGTTTGCATCTGTTAAGTGGTCATCCTTGTCATGCCAAAAAGTGCTGGTTGGGAGCATTATGAGGCAGTCAGCTCAGAAGGAAGCGAAACAGTTTTCTTACCTCCAGCTTTTAGCATTCAAATCCCCACCCTAAATTAGGATGTCATCTAGATTGGACCAGTCCTTGCACTGACAATTAGGAAGCGTTTCTAAAAAGTCTCTCTTCTACACAAGCTGCCGTGATTGCGATCCTTTCATCCATGACCAATACCGGGAGAAACAAAACCAGTTGCCTTGTTACATGAACTAGGAAAAGCGGTAGCCCTGGATGT
>NW_026844589.1:25945556-25975286 GCF_025583915.1 Anolis sagrei ordinatus
GAGGTCTGTTGGAACTAGGAAAAAGGGGTTTATATATCTGTGGAATGACCAAGGTGGGACAAAGGACTCTTGTCTTTTGGAGCAGACAGAAAATATTGGAAGGGCTTGGTGGGCATTGACCTTGAGTTTTGCAGTTGTAGTTCGCCTACCTCCAGAGAGCAATGTGGACTCAAACGATGATGGATCTGGACCAAACTTGGCACGAATACTCAACATGCCCAAATGTGAACATTGGTGGAGTTTGGGGGAAATAGTCCTTGACATTTTGGGAGTTGTAGTTGCTGGGATTTGTAGTTCACCTACAATCAAAGAGCATTCTGAACCCCACCAATGGCAAAATTGGGCCAAACTTCCCAGATAGAACCCCCATGACCAACAGAAAATACTGTGTTTTCTGGTGGTCTTTAGTGACCCCTCTGACATTCCCTCGTGACCCCTTCCAGGGGTCCCGACCCCCAGGTTGAGAACCACTGGCTTACAGAGTCCTTATTTGACGTTTACTGATGGTTCTATGGAGAGTAATAAATATTGTTGTTGTATTGTCACAGGCTTGTTGTAGGTTTTTTCGGGTTATATGGCCATGGTCTAGAGGCATTCTCTCCTGACGTTTCGCCTGCATCTATGGCAAGCATCCTCAGAGGTAGTGAGGTCTGTTGGAACTAGGAAAAAGGGTTTATATATCTGTGGAATGATCCGGGTGGGACAAAGGACTCTTGTCTGCTGGAGCTAGGTGTGAATGTTTCAACTGACCACCTTGATTGTTGTTGTTCCTTTGCAGCTGCCCTTCCAAGACCTCGCTTTAACAGCTAGTGGCTTCCATATCAGCTCCACATTGTCATTCCTTCCCACTCCTAATCCCAGGATTAATATACTTTTGGAAGCTGACTCTCTCATAAGACTCTCTCATCCAGACCAATGGGATTAAAAGAGTGCATGAATAGAGATGCATCAAGGGGGGAAAGGGGCGTGGGGACAATCATTCATGTTCAGGCAAAGGGTTAGTTCACATTCCGGATGGGTTCTTCTTCTTTGCCTTCAACAATTCAGACTTTTTGATATATTTTTTTCTCAAAAAAGGTCTAAATCCAGGCAAAAAGATGTTTAAAAACCATATACTGGACAGGGTTTTTTTTCCCTTCTGAAATGCCAAACCTTGTATGCCACCCTGTGAGGGCACTGCTTTCCTAAGCCCAGAGGTGGAGCGATAGCTCGCAATAAATTGTACATTTCCTTATAGTGTATCCGGCAACTGAAAAGGGAAAAAACATGTTATTAAGTGGTGTCACAAAAGGTGAGGAGAAAGAGAGCCTTCTCAATGGGTTAGATTGCAATCCCCCTAAAACACACACACACACAACCAAATGAAAAGGATAAAAGGGGACAGTTCCATCTTGTCTCCCGCATATGTCATCTGCTGGGGACCCCACCCCGCAGCACAAACTGCCGCTCTGGGCCAGAGTGAAGAGAGAGGGGGCCAGGGGACAGTTCCATCTTGTCTCCTGCATATGTCATCAGTCGGGGACCCCTCTCCCCCAGCACCAACTGCCGCTCTGGGCCAGAGTGAAGAGAGAGGGAGCCAGGGGACAGTTCCATCTTGTCCCCTGCATATGTCATCAGTTGGGGACCCCTCCCCACAGCACCAACTGCCACTCTGGGCCAGAGTGAAGAGAGAGGGGGCCAGGGGACAGTTACATCTTGTCTCCTTCTTATGTCATCAGCTGGGGACCCCTCCCCACAGCACCAGCTGCCATTCTGGGCCAGAGTAACAAGAGGGGGCGCCAGGGGACAGTTCCACCTTGTCTCCTGCATATGTCATCAGCTGGGGACCACTCCCCCAAGCACTAACTGCCGCTCTGGGCCAGAAGTGAAGAGAGAGGGGGCCAGGGGACAGTTCCATCTTGTCTCCTGCATATGTCATCAGTTGGGGACCCCTCCCCACAGCACCAACTGCCGCTCTGGGCCAGAGTGAAGAGAGAGGGGGCCAGGGGACAGTTCCATCTTGTCTCCTGCATATGTCATCAGTTGGGGACCCCTCCCCCCAGCACCAACTGCCGCTCTGGGCCAGAGTGAAGAGAGAAGGGGCCAGGGGACAGTTCCATCTTGTCTCCTGCATATGTCATCAGTTGGGACCACTCCCCCAAGCACTAACTGCCGCTCTGGGCCAGAGTGAAGAGAGAGGGGGCCAGGGGACAGTTACATCTTGTCTCCTTCTTATGTCATCAGCTGGGGACCCCTCCCCACAGCACCAGCTGCCATTCTGGGCCAGAGTAACAAGAGGGTGCGCCAGGGGACAGTTCCACCTTGTCTCCTGCATATGTCATCAGGTGGGGACCGCTCCCGCAAGCACCAACTGCCGCTCTGGGCCAGAGTGAAGAGAAAGGGGGCAGGGGACAGTTCCATCTTGTCTCTTGCATATGTCATCTGCTGGGGACCCCTCCCCGCAGCGCCAACTGCTGCTCTAGGCCAGAGTGAATGGAGAGGGGGCCAGGGGACAATTCCACCTTGTCTTCTGTGCTAAGCTAAATATATATTATAATGTAATATAATATATTGTATATACATATATTATTTATAATATTATAATGTAATGCAATATAATACTACTAATAATATGATATTAAAATTATATATTTATATTACATGTAATATTACTAATAATATTCCAATATAATGGTATAGTACAATATATTAATATTTAATACTGATATTGTACTATGCTAATAATAGAATATATTGTATGTATATATACTTGTAAGCCGCCCTGAGCCCCCTTCGGGGTGAGAAGGGCGGCATATAAAATATAGTAAAATATAGAAAAAATATATAGTAAAATAATAAATGTAATAATAATAAATAGCGTAAAATAATAAATATAATAATAATATTTATTATTTATTTACGACATTTATATGCTGCCTTTCTCACCCCGAAGGGGACTCAGAGTGGTTTACAAGATATATATACATAAAATATATTTTTTTATTAGCATAGTACAGTATCAGTATTAAATATTGCTATATTGTACTATACCATTATATTGTAATATTATTACTGTTTAGCCAGTATTGCACCACCTGTAATATAACTACAGGTGGTGCAATATCAGTATTATATATTACTATATTGTACTATACCATTATATTGTAATATTATTAGTAATATTACATGTAATATAAATATAATAATATGATATTATAATTATATATTTATATTTCATGTAACATTACTATATTTATATTACATGTAATATTACTTATAATATTACACTATAATGGTGTAGTACAGTATTATTATTCTTCTTCTTCTTCTTATTATTATTATTATTACTAGCTGTACCCACCATGCGTTGCTGTGGCCAACCTTCCCTCCCTCTTTCTCTCCTTCCTTTCCTCTTTTTCTTTCTTCCATCTCTACCTGTTTCTTTCCTCCCTTTGTTTGCTCTTTGGTTACATCCTTCCTTCCCTGTATTGTCCTTGCCTAATGTATTTACAGCTGTCAGACTTGTCTTGCATTTCTTCCCTTTTGTCCTTCCTTCCCTTCTTTCTTCTTTCTTTCTTTCTTTCTTTCTTTCTTTCCTTCCTTCTTTCCCTCCCTTCTTCTCTCTTTCCCCCTTTCCCGCCTTCATTCCTTCCCTCTTTCCCTCCTTCTCTCGTTACTTCTCGACTGTCCTTTCCAACTCTATTCTGTAAGGATATTTAATTTGTATTATGTAGTAATATATAATACTAACATATTATATAGTAATGAATATAACTATATAAAATATTGTATTTATATCTTACATAGAAAGAAGGAAAGGAAGAAGGAAGAAAGGAAAAAGTAAGGGAGGGAAGGGAGGAGGGAACGAAGGGAAAGAAGGAGGGACAGGAAGGAAGGGAAAAGAAAGGAAGGAAAGGAAGGAGAAGGAAGGAAGGAAGGAAGGAAGGAAGGAAGGAAGGAAGGAAGGAAGAGGGAAAGGAAGCGGGGATGAAGAAAGGAGGGAGGGAAGGAAATTAAGGGGAAGGGAATGAGGAAAGGGAAAGAAGGAGGAAAGGAAGGGAGGAAGGAAACGAAGAAGAGACAGGAAGGAAGGGAAGGAGGGAAAGAAGGAAAGGAAGGAGAAGGAAGGGAGTAAAGGAGTGAAGGACAGGAAGGAAGGAGGGGGGAAGGAAAGGAAGAGGAAGGAAGAAAAGGAAAGAAAGGGAGGAAAGAAGGGAAGGGAGTGAGGGAGGGAAGGAGTGTGGCAGAGGCAGCTACCTCCCGGTATGGATGTTAATAGGAGAGAAAGAGAGAGAGGGAGGGAGTTAAATGCTTTTTGTTTTCGTAGGGTTTTTTTGAGTGGAGAACATACATTGGGTTGTTAGGGGTATCATGTCCAAATTTGGTGACAATTGCCCCAGTGGTTTTTGAGTTCTGTGAATACCACAAACGAACGTTACATTTTTATTTATATAGATTATATTGCATTACATATTATTATTATTAGTAGTAGCATTATATTGCATTATATTGCATTACATTATAATATTATTACCATATATATCTACAGAGCATTCCTGCTAAGCCATACAAGTAAAAAAAGGTAACCTGCCCCAAACCTGGTCCCCCTCCAATGGCTTGGATAATGATGTCCATCATCCAAATTATTTGGCATACAAGACAGGAAACAAGGAAAAATATAACAAAGCGAATAGCAATATGTTCAACGTTTATGGCATCTGAGTTCTTGTTTGGGCAGCAATACCCACTTTGCCTAATGTCAACGCTGGCTGAAATTTACAAATTCCAACAAAACGTAACCAAATAAAGCCTTCAGAGGGAATAACTGAGCACTAAAATCCTAGAAATGACTAAAAGTCTCACTAGTTGAGTATGGATGGGATTGGACAAAGGGCACCTGGAATAAGAAGTAGATGCATTACTCTAGAGCTAGTTTTTTTTTTGAAGGTGATAGGTTATATGGAAGAGAATATACCTACCAGGCAGCTGGGTCATATTCTGCCCACACTCGAATAAACTCATCAAGATGGTGAGGTCCTAGGATGGAAGAGTCGCGTGTCAAGTACTCAAAGTTGTCCATGATCACAGCCACAAAGAGGTTCAACATCTGCAAAGGGGATGGAGTGAGGAAGATGAGATCGGACGGAGAGGACGGAGGAAGAAAGACATTAACTCCTTATAGCAGTGGTTCTCAATCTTCCTAACGCCGCGACCCCTTAGTACAGGTCCTCATGTTGTGGTGACCCCCAACCATAACGTTATTTTCATTGCTACTTCATAACTGTAATTTTGCTACTGTTATGAATCGTAATGTAAATATCTGATATGCAGGATGTATTTTCAGTCACTGGACCAAATTTGGCACAAATACCCGTGATACGCCCAAAATTTGAATACTGGTGGGGTTGGAGGTGATTGATTTTGTCATTTCGTAATGCTAGTTAAAGAAGCGGAAGAGACATACGACTCCATCATGAGGGAATTGATCACACCATGGAAAGAGGACAAAGGCTTTCTGCGCGGAGGTAGGGTTGATTTTGGGAAAGTCTGGGAAGAAGCGGGGGGATCACAAGTGAGTGGGTGAGCGAGTTTTTGGAGTTGTAATTCACCTGATCAACAGAAAACTAGAAGGTTTGGTGGGTATTGACCTTGAGTTTGGGAGTTGTAGTTCACCCACATCCAAAGAGCACTATGGACTCAAGCGATGATGGATCTGGATCAAACTTGGCACAAATACTCAATCTGCCCAAATGTGAACACTTGTAGAGTTTGGAGAAAATAGACCTTGCCATTTTGGAGTTGTAGTTGTTGGGATTTATAGTTCACCTTAAATCAAAGAGCCTTCTGAACTCCATCAGTGATGGAGCATTCTGAACCCCTCTAACGATAGAATTGGGCCAAACTTCCCACACAGAACCCCCATGACCAACAGAAAATACTGGAAGGGTTTGGTAGGTATTGACCTTTGGTTTTAGAGTTGTAGTTCACCTACATTCAGAGAGCACCATGGACTCAAACAATGATAGATCTGGTCCAACCCTGGCATGAATACTCAATATGCCCCAATGTGAACACTGGTGGAGTTTAGGGGGAATAGACCTTGACATTTGGGAGTTGTCGTTCTGGGATTTATAGTTCACCTACAATCAAAGAGCATTCTGAACTCCACCAATGACAGAATTGGGCCAAACTTCCCACACAGAACCCTCATGACCAACAGAAAATACTGTGTTTTCTAATGGTCTTTGGCGACCCCTCTGACAACCCCTCGTGACCCCCATAGGGGTCCTGACCCCCAGGTTGAGAATCACTGCACTAGAGAGTTGAGAACTTTGGATATCTCCTGGAAAACCAAGAGTAGCTCTTGCCAAACTTGGATTTGTACTTTGAGGAACTTCCATTTCTCTATTAAGGAAGATTAGGATTGTAGTGTCAACAACAAATGAACCCATTAGTTGACTGAACAAGAAACATTGGTGCTTCTCCTAGGACTTGACTGTGGAGATAAAGCTTCCTCAATCCCATCCATTTCTTTCTCAGCCCCACAATTAACTTCTACTGAATCCCGGAGCGTATATACATCAAACAATTATGGATATTCCTAGGGTTTTATGATTTCCTTGATCTCTACGCAGAGGAACTAAGTGTGGTGGAGGAACCAAGTGTGGTGGAGGCTCCTTCTTTGGAGGCTTTTAAACAGAGGCTGGATGGCCATCCGTCGGGGGTGCTTTGAATGCGATTTTCCTCCTTCTTGGCAGAATGGGGTTGGACTGGATGGCCCACAAGGTCTCTTCCAACTCTATGATTCTATGAATGGGAATGTGGAAGGTTCATCGCTGCAAAGGTAAGCTGAGCTCAAGCGGATGGACTAACTCACCAGAAAGGAGCAGAGGAAGATGAAGGAGACAAAGTAAAAATAGGCAAAATCACTGCCACATTCGTTTTTGTTGAGGTTGGAGAGCTTGTCGCAGGCCCGGTTGCTTAGGCACGCAAGCATGATTTCATGCCAGGCTTCTCCAGTTGCGCTCCTGTGGGCACAAAGGGCACATGTAAGCTCGATAACATCAACATTGACTTTCAGAATTTGCTTATTATTTATTTACCACATTTATACCCCGCTCTTCTTAAATCAAAAAATAGTTTTCTAAGATCTACAGAGCCACTCGCTGGAACACCCCAGCAAGCAAGAGTCCAAAAGTGGCAGGCTCAAACCCAGAACCTCAACCAATGGCTGATACCAAATGAGAAACTCTCCCCTGGGCACACAGAAAACTGGGCAACTTGGAAGGTGCTGAACAGACTGCGCTCTGGCACCACGAGATGCAGAGCCAACCTTGAGAAATGGGGCCACAAAGTGGAATCCACGACATGCGAGTGTGGAGAGGAGCAAACCACTGACCACCTGCTGCAATGCATCCTGAGCCCGGCCACATGTACAAGGGAGGACCTTCTTGCGGCAACACCAGAGGCACTCCAAGTGGCCAGATACTGGTCAAAGGATATTTAATCAACTACCAAGCTTGCAAACTTTGTGTTTTGTCTGTTTGCTTGTTTGTTTGTTTTGCTAAAAATGTAATACAAATATCTGGTTGCTCCTGACACGATAAATAAATAACCCCGCTCTTCTCACCCTGAGGAGGACTTGGAGCGGCCTTACAAGTAGGCAACAATTTAATGCCACATTAAAAAGACATAAAATTAAAATAAACATTTACATTAAAACCAAAGAATTGAAACATCTAAACATCAAACCAATTATTAAAAGCACACAATCCAATATCGTAGTCTGGAACCATTCCAGTCGCCATTGAACATAATCCATTTCCATTTATTGCACTACATTATTATCCAAAGGCTTGGTCCCACAGCCATGTTTTTACTTTCTTTCTAAAGACCAGGAGGGAAGGAGCCGTTCTGATTTCACTAGGGATCTCCATAGTTGAGGGGCCACCACTTAGAAGGCCCTGTCCCTCGTTCCCACCAGTCATGCCTGCAAAGGAGGAGAGACCGAGAGCAGGGCCCCCTCAGAAGATGGTTCATAGGGGGAGATACATTCAGACAGGTAAGCTGGCTGGAATTGTTTAGAGCTTTATAGGCTAAAGCCAGCACTTTGAATTGTGCTCAATAGCAAACTGGCAGCCAGCGGAGCTGACGTAACAGTGGGATTGTATGTTCTGTGTATGCCACTCTGGTGAGAAATCTGACTGCTGCTCTTTGGACCATTTGAAGCATCCAAACAATCTTCAAAGGCAACCCCATGTAGAGCGCCTTGCAGTATTATATTCAGGATGTAATGAGAACATGGACATCCGTGGCCAAATCTCACTTCCCAAGGTAAGGGCACAGCTGGTGCACAAGTTTTAGTTGTGCGAAAGCTCCCCTCGCCACCGTTGAAACCTGAAGCCAAATGTTCATTTTCCTCCATATTTCAGACCAAAAACAAAACAAAAACACATGAAGTACCAAAGAACTCCAACTATGAGAATGAATTAAGCTTTCCCTAATCCTCCACCCTCATAAAAGTTGGAGGTTCATTATGTAGTCAGAAATAGGTTTCTCATTTACCGGAAAAGAAGCATCAAGGCTTGCAAAAAAGTTTGAAAGTTATTGTGTCGATTGATGGCACCGTCGTCATCTAAAGCAATGTTTCCAAATACCTGGGATGGCAAAAGGAGAAAAATGGGATTATAAGAAAGGTTGTTTGCCATCATGAGAAGTCAACATTAAAAGGGAAGGAATATGTGTTGGCGGTGGTCCCAAGGATGGGAAAGGCGTGGAACAGGAAGTACTCATTTATACCGACATGGTCCAACAAGGCACCTCCAAATGTGCTGGATTATAATGTGCATATAGAGTTAGAATGAATATTTGGAAATATTTGAAAAAATATTGAAAAATATATTTTTCTGATCAAAAGAACTGTGGCCTAATGAGAATTTTCACAATTTGAGTTAGATTCTGTGAAAAATTCAGACATGCTTAATTTGCACAGAAAACAGAATCGAAAATATTATTTTCTGTGCTGAAAAACCTTTTCTGTGCAGAAAATGCTGTAATGGTGAACTTATTCCATGAATCAAAGCTTCCTTTGTTCCTAGTGTCTGGTGTCATCCATGTGACAATGAACAATAATAGCAACAATGACAACTACAACACAGCTCAACAAAATAAAATATTTACGTCTTGGTTTATAGGTTTGTTTCCAGGTTATTTGGGACAATGTTTCAGAAAATTCCAGCATCGGCTCTAGTTTCTTAGATATGGTTATCATTGTTTTCTATGGGTGAGCAGATGGCGACTGATATATGGCATAGGATAGGAAGATTTCTCAACCTTCCTAATGGCGCAACCCCTTAACACAATTCCTCATGTTGTGGTGACCCCCAATAATAACATTATTTTTGTTGCTACGTCATAACTGTAATTTTGCTACAGTTATGAATTGTCATGTAAATATCTGTGATGCAGGATGTACAGTATTTTCATTCACTGGACCAAATTTGGCACAAATACCCGATACACCCAAATTTGAATACTGGTGGGCATGGGGGGGGGGGGTGATTTTGCCATTTGGGAATTGTAGTTGCTGGGATTTGTAGTTAACCTACAATCAAAGAGCATTCTGAACTCCACCAACAATGGAATGGAATTTACCTGCATGCCAATAATCGCGTAAATGAAGAAGAGCATGGCAATGAGGAGGCAGACGTATGGCAAGGCCTGCAAGAGAGGAAAAGGGGAAAAAAAAGATAGATGTTGACAATAGCTCGCACAACACATTTTCTACATGGTTATACCTGGACAAAGATCCATAAATAACACTATGCAACATGATTTTTGCTCCTGAGTAATAAATATCATGTCCTAATTGGATCTATATTAAAATGTGGAAAAAGATTAGATCTCAGAACAAAGGGTATGAAAAACAGGCAAACTAGGTCTTCCCAGCACATCTGAGATAAGGCTCTGAAATCCAGGTGCCTTAGACATGATTTCATGGGAATCTGAACAGATTTGAATTAAGTGCTTTGACTTCAAGCATTTCAGAGGCGATAACATTGCTAGACGGGAAACATTCTCCTGTTCATGTTTCCAAGTTCCTGATTCCTAAATTGTCAAGGTTCCTTTTTCATGTTCCTTTCTTTGCCTATGTACCTTTGAGGAGTTTACCTGAGTCAGATTTTTGTGTTCATGTTCATGGAAATTACCTTGGATTATTTCTATATTTTGGGATTTCTTGGTTCTGATATTTCCCTTGATATTGTTGAATTATTGCTACTGAACTCTGGCTTATTTTGAATACTGCATTTATATCCTGACTGTCTCTTTTTGGAATTGACATTCCCCCCCCCCCCCCTTTATATTATTTTCTCAATAAACATTTTAATACTGGACTACTGGCCTCTGGTATGATTCTGGGTGAATGGGTGCCTCAGTGCTAGTGTGCAACCTCTTGTATGTATGTTCTGGTATACAGCTTCCTTTACTCTATGGTTTCTGAGAAGATATAAGAGGGGCTACAGATCACTTTTTTTCTCTCTCTCTCTCTCCTTTTGATTATGTGAACTGTTGATAGCTGTTTTGTTACAAGAGAGATACCCTGGCCAGCTGGCACAGGGAACAATCTCAAAGATATTTGAAACTGGACTAATAAGTTTTTGTACCTGTTAGGCTTGGCTGATCAAGAAAAAAAATGGTTCTAAACTCGTTTTGTATATAGGGGGTGCTGGCGTTTCAATTTTAAAATTATTTCTCAAATTTTCTTGAAAAAAAGATCGGAAATAGCAAAAATCTGAATAGCTTCGTTTACTTCGTTAATGGAAGGTGCCCTCCCCCGTTAGTTTAAAATCTCGCAGTTTCCCTGGCCTCCCTGGCGACAAGCGGCGATGCGGTTTCCCCCAGTGGCCGTCAAGAAGAGCTGGGCATGGCCACATCCACCTCCTCCCTCTGCCATCTATCGGTCCTTTGCAGTCACCTGGGCATAGCCACTCCCACCTCATTCCCCTGCCTGCAGTTTCCCTTCTCTGTGTGACTGCAAAGGGCGATGGATGGCAGGCAGGGGAATGAGGTGGGCGTGGCTACGCCCAGCTCTTCTTGACGGCCACTGGGGGTGTGGCCTTCAGGAAGAGCTGGGCGCGGCCACGCCCATCTCACTCTTCCGCATCGCCGCTTGTCGCCAGGGGGGCCAGGGAAACTGCGAGATTGTAAACCTTGACCAGACATACGAAAATAATTCCGAAAAATGGGTAAATTGTTTCAATTCGTTATTACTCCTCACACTATTCCAGCATGGCTCGAAATTGTTTTAAAAGTAATTTAAATACGAATTCATTCCGATTTTAGAAACTTCCGAGCCAGATCAACCAAGCCTAGTACCTGTGTATGCTGAACACATGAAAGTTGTGAAGAAATCAAATATATTATTTCCATGAACGTCTACTTCATTTTTGTCTCTTGAGTGGATAATATGATACAAGTTGTTTTATGGGAGGGTACCTTTTGGGGCACTGAAAAAGAGAACACTTCTAAAGCTCTGCTGTTCTTACGCACTGGCAAATCTCTGTCTTCCTGACAGATCGGAGATGTCAGGTTATTCAGTCTAACAACTGAGCTCTTTGCCTAGCATAATTATATTTGATCATGTACTACAAGAGGAGATCCTGCTGTAAAGGGTTTTTGGCTCTTCTCTAAAAGGTTATGTTCTTTAAAAAGGGCAACTACTTTCCAAGTAAGGACTGGACAATTAAACAGGAAGAGCATTTTTTCCCCGAAGTTTGTTACATGGTGTAATGCATTCCCGTCTCAAGGGGAAAGAATAGTTTTTCATAGCAGTTACGAAATTGATCCTGGGATTGTGGAAGGAGGAGTGAGGCAAGGTGTTGGCAGTCAATGGCACCTTCTACAATCATATCAACCTGAGAAGAGGCTCTTGGGCTCGCCTTTGCCTTACCTTGAAAGACTGTACGAAGGTCCAGAGCAGGATCCGGATGGTATAGCCCTGGCGAAGGAGCTTGATCAGCCTGGCCGCCCGGAAGAGCCGGAGGAAGCTGAGGTTGATGAAATTGTCCTGCAAAGAGGAAAAGGGTTTTGTGTCCTTCAGACAAGGATGGGATCGGAAGCCGCAGTCCGCAAAAAAGAAAAGAAAATTACCGGCTTTGCGTTCTAAGCAGCAAATCGGCCACCAGAAAACCTTCCAAAAGAAACATTTGTCAGTGCAGGTCACTCTCCACATGCAGCACGTTTTGAGAAAACCTCTCTCCATGAGAGTCCCTCCCTCAGCTATGGGGAAGATGGCAAAAAGGGAGTCTGAAGACAGAGAGGACTCCTCTCCCAAGGAGTCCTGTTTGAACCCTACATTATCTTGTAAGGAAGGCTGGTGGGTTCTACACTGAGAGAAACATGCACCGAGGCTTTAACCTGCCAAAACAATGGCAAGGGAGGTCAGCCATGAGCCCCTTCCATCTTTGGACTTCCTTCAAACATCTTAATTTGGAGGAGGAAATGAACATCCTCTACAGACCTTCATCACAGAGGAGTTTTTGGGAACCGAGGGAGCTGGAAGGGGCTCCAATCCCAATTTCTCCATATTGTCTGCAGGGAACATTAGTTTCAACGCACTGGTTGTCTTACAGGAGACCCTCATAACTTCATGGAGTAGTCTGAGAAGACACCAATGTGTTGTGCTCCCATAAAATGGATGGAAAGCATAAGCAACTCCATAAATCTCTTTCTGCAGTCCTACATCTTCTGGACAGAACCTGGCCATGAAGTGCCTCCTTCCAAAGGAGCACCATTGATCTATTAAATAGGTTGTAGGACCTTCAGCAACAAGCAACATTGTTGATTAGAGCTTTCAGAAGTTTGTGTAGCACTGTGACTGACTCCTTGCCTTTGGGAGTAGACCTTCATAGGTTACTTTTTCAAGCAAGACTTTCATTGCTGTATCCTTGAACTTAGGGATTGATGGATGGACATCCTTCAATCCCTAAGCAGATAATATGAGATGAAATCCTGGAACCCTATATCCCAGGATCTCATCCCAGATTATCCGTTTTAAACTGGATTATATGAGCTCCCACTTCCAGATAACCTGGGATAAACAGATAATCTGGGATCAGATCCTGAGGGAGCTTCCGGACAGCAGCAAATCATGGGTTTTAATCAGGGGGAAAACTCAGGACTTCAGAAGAGGTCCATACACAGACCTATTCGTCCTGGGATTTCTCCTCCATCATCCATATTTGCTCCCTTGTTGCAAGATTTAGAGGCTTCCAAGACTTCCATTGGAAATTTCAACGGGTTTTTAATTTTTAAAAAACTTAAGATGAAAATATGTGAAGATCCGAATCACTGTATAAGTTCAATTCCTGGGTTATATAAGTTGCCAGGCCATCTGTGCAAACAGGGTGCTGTTCCTGGGTTATACATGTCTGTTCTTGATTGCTCTTATTGTGAAAAGATGTACAATGTTGACAACTTTGTTCTGGTGAGAGAAAATGTGCTCTCCACACATTTCATGAAGTCTCTGACACACAAAGATTTTGCATTCTACTCAACTGTCACTTTCTTGTCAGGAACCGACCAATCAGGAACAAACATCTAAAACCCAGGAACAAACACAAATAAAAAATCCTGTGATTTCCGAATACAGGAACATACAGGCATTTGAAGATGTGGATTTTCGGCACAGAACCAGGATATTCCCGCACCTGGAAATATCGTGTTTTTGCTGTTTGTAGTGTTTACTTCTGCATTTATGGGGAATGGTATCTGGCCACCCTCCTGTTTGCTGCAGAAGCTCCTGGAATAAAGGTATTGTCTGGACAAGCCCTGAAATATAAGGGCAGCATAGAAGGAGCCTAGGTAGGTAGGCAGACAGAGCTATAACGCTAGCCACAATTTTAACTTGTCCTCTTTGGTGAATGCTGATAAGCACCCAAGACAGGCCTGGATATGAAGACCTTGGAAATTCATGGGAGACTTTTAGTAAATGGTTCTTGTAGAAGGTCAAGACAACTTCACAACATCTATAGCTCTTTTGAAGTTCATAGTTCAAAGCCATGTTAAAGGCGAGCTTTGATATTTCTTGGAAATATCCTTGCAAATTCATGGGAGACTTCTAGTAAATGGTTCCTGTAGAAGGTCAAGACAACTTCATAGTGCAACGCTATCTTCAAAGCTCATAGTTCAAAGCTATGTTAAAGGCCGTTTGTTTGTTGTAGGTTTTTTTGGGCTGTACGGCCATTTTCTAGAGGCATTCTCTCCTGATATTGAGCCTGCATCTATAGCAAGCATCCTCAGAGGTTGTGAGGTCATCTCACATCCTCAGAGGTTGTGAGGTCATCTTGTAGAAGGTCAAGACAACTTCACAACAAGTTGGGAACATCTATAGCTCTTTCAAAACTCATCGTTCAACGGTATCTTAAAGGTGAGCTTTGATATTTCTTGGAAATATCCTTGGAAATTCATGGGAGACTTTTAGTAAATGGTCTTGTAGAAGGTCAAGACAACTTCACAAGAAGTTGGGAACATCTATAGCTCTTTCAAAACTCATCGTTCAACTCTATCTTAAAGGTGAGCTTTGATATTTCTTGGAAATATCCTTGGAAATTCATGGGAGACTTCTAGTAAAGGGTTCTTGTTGAAGGTCAAGACAACTTCACAACAAGTTGAGAACATCTATAGCTCTTTCAAAACTCATAGTTCAACGGTATCTTAAAGGTGAGATTTGATATTTCTTGGAAATATCCTTGGAAATTCATGGGAGACTTTTAGTAAATGGTCTTGTAGAAGGTCAAGACAACTTCACAACAAGTTGGGAACATCTATAGCCGTTTCAAAACTCATCGTTCAATAGTATCTTAAAGGTGAGCTTTGATATTTCTTGGAAATATCCTTGGAAGTTCATGGGAGACTTTTAGTAAATGGTTCTTGTAGAAGGTCAAGACAACTTCACAACAAGTTGGGAACATCTATAGATCTTTCAAAGCTCATAGTGCAACGCTATCTTAAAGGTGAGATTTGATATTTCTTGGAAATATCCTTGGAAATTCATGGGAGACTTTTAGTAAATGGTCTTGTAGAAGGTCGAGACAATTTCACAACAAGTTGGGAACATCGATAGCTCTTTCAAAGCTCATAGTTCAAAGCTATGTTAAAGGTGAGCTTTGATATTTCGCCACTTGTTGGATGGTCACCACTTCTCCCAATCTTTCACGGTTGGTTCTGTATTTTTATGTCTCTTGATTTTTTTTAAAGTCTAAAAATCCTGTTAGAGAACCTGTCCACTGCATCGATTGATCAAAACGCCTTGTGGCTGGGGAAGCCAATTCGCCTGAACCGGAAATGTGAGAGCCTTTTCTTTCTTGAAAGCTCCATTACAAGTTTGACATTTCCTTGAGAAGGGGGGAGAGGGAGGTGTCACATTCAGAGAGAGGCCTTATAAGACAGATAAAGCAATCTTGCTTGCTCCCACCCAGCCATTTTAAAGAAACTAACAGATGCCTGCCAAGAGGAAAGCCACTCTTTGGGCGCCTTGCTAATCCAAACGCATGAGGTCTGTGGCTTCATCCGATGCCAGCCAGCCAGATATTGTGCCAGCAACACGCCATTCCACCACTACTGTCAAAACTCAAGGAAACCAACTGCTGACATGCATTGAGCTTGGCTGGCTTTTCCTTTCAAAAGAAAAATAAATAAAGATGCAAGCAGTGCTCAGATCGGGGCGTTCATCCCATACCTCCTTGAGACTGAACCTTCACAGGAAGAGAAAAGCAAAAAGATGTCCACCAAACAAGGAGACGACACCAAGCAAGGCAAAGAGATGAACAGAAATTTTCCAGGGCTACTTTGGGAAATGCATTAAGGAGTGTGGGTCCTGCGTTGGTTTTCTCTTGAAATAATATCCCAATTGCTTACCAACAATACGGATGGGCAACTTGTGGCCTCCTAAGTAGTATTGGACCATACCTCCCATCAGTCCTAGGTGACATCAAGGGATGATGGAGATGTAGTTCAACAAGTTGCCTGTCCTCTTGTTGTACAGCTTCACAGTTGCAGAGAACCCCCAAACAGCATTAACATCAACACAATACTCATGTCTTGGTGTGTTTAATATATAGTCGACCCTCAATCTATAATGACCCTATGAATTTCATAAGATTTTCCTAGGTAATTTTGTCAATGGGTTATTTAAGCTGTATTTTTGGTTAATTTTTTAATCTAGTATTAAGCTTATAGTTAGGTTGCTTGTATATTGTTTGATTTATCTTGTTTGGATGTAATTTGTGAATATGTTCTTTGTAGGCACTGAATGTTTGCCACATGTGTTGGAAATCACCCTGAGTTGTTTTGGGGAAATAGGATGATCTACAAATGAATTATTATTATTATTATTATTATTATTATTATTATTATTATTATATACAACAAGATTAGTACACAGCAAACAGGATCACTATGCTGACTTTTGTATTTCATCACACGCTGGACACTTCCCAAGTTGTTTTTTTTTTGGTCGTGTCAGGAGCGACTTGAGAAACTGCAAGTCACTTCTGGTGTGAGAGAATTGGCCGTCTGCAAGGACGTTGCCCAGGGGACGCCCAGATGATTTGATATTTTTATCATCCTTGTGGGAGGCTTCTCTCATGTCCCCACATGAGGAGCTGGAGCTGATAGAGGGAGCTCATCCGCCTCTCCCCGGATTTGAACCTGCGACCTGTCAGTCTGCAGTCCTGCCGGCACAGGGGTGTAACCCACTGCGCCACCGGGGGCTTCCCAAGTGTCTAGGACTGCATAATGTATCTGTGAATAATGCATGCAGATATGAGTAGGGTGGCCTTTTGCAGCTGGTAGATTGTAATTTTGTCAGCACTGATTGTTTTTAAGTGCAGGCCAAGGTCTTTAGGCACTGCACCCAGTGTGCCGATCACCACTGGGACCACCTTGACTGGGTTGTACCAGAGTCTTTGCAGTTCAATCTTGAAATCCTCGTATCATGTAAGCTTTTCTTATTGTATTATTATTATTATTATTATTATTATTATTATTATTATACCTTTCTCTGAAATATAGTCTTTCTGTCCTTGTTTTTAAATGAATTCAATTAATATGGACTGAAAGACAACCTTCAGAAAAGAAGATAAATATATAGTCTGGACTGGATTGAATTTCTAAATTTATGCCACTGCAAACCTACTTTTTTATTCATGAGTTTACATATTGCATAACTTTAAATTATCATCGATTAGCATCTAGATCAGTGGTTCACAACCTGTGTTCCGTGGACCACCAGTGGTCCGTAAGTACTAAAATATAGTCCGGGCCTCACCATTGCAACAAGAGTGACTGGTCTCGCGAAAACCCTTTTTATTTATGAGGTTTGTTAAACATGGTTTTCTGTGGCCAATCTGATGTCCTTGGAGAGGGAGTTCCACAGATGGGGGGCCACTGCAGAGAAGGCCCTCTCCATCGTCCCCACCAGACATGTTTGCGATGTCGATGGGATCGAGAGTAGGGCCTCTCCAGATGATCTTAAATCTTAAATTTGGTTTTCTGTTGGCACACAGATGGTGACTACTGGATGGCATATGTTCTGTATCAGAAACTAGAGCTCATGTGGTCTATACAATGCAATTTTCTGAATCAGCACCCCAAATAACCAAACCGAATCTAAAGTTGACCACAAACTGATTTTGGTACTAATGTTGGAGAGTGGTCCCTGGTCAAAAGAAGGTTGGGAACCACTGATTTAGATAGATTTAAACTAGAAAAGCTCTACGAGTGTTTTGTTTCAAGGTTAGAACTAAAACTTTGGAGAGCAAGTCCTTGGACCAAAAATGAAAGCGGAGCCAAGACGTAGCCTCAATGAGAAAGATTCTTCATGGCTGAATATCAACAGAATATATATATATATAATGATCAGTGTGCAAAATATTAAAATATCAGGCCGGTGGGATGGAGGAGGTGGAGGAAGAGGAAGGAAGAGAAACAGAAAGAGGAAGAGGAAGAGGAGGAGAATGGCAAAGAGGAGGGAAACAGTGGGAGGAGAAAGCAGAATCAGAGAAGAGACCACACCGATCATCCAGTTCAACCCCCTGCCATGCAAGATCTATTGTTAGTAGTATCAGTTTTAGGATTAGTTTTAGGATTAGTTTTAGGATTGGTATTAGTATCATTAGTATATGCTTGTGGCATCCTTGGCATCGCCTAAAGCAGTGGTTCTCAACCTGGGGTCCCCAGATGTTTTTGGCCTACAACTCCCAGAAACCCCAGCTAGTTTACCAGCTGTTAGGATTTCTGGGAGTTGTAGGCCAAAAAACATCTGGGGACCCCAGCTTGAGAACCACTGGCCTAAAGGATGCAATTGATGCCACAGGATTTTGTGCAGGATTCTATTGGTTCTGCAGTTAGAACCTCATAACATCATAGAATCCCAGAATTAGAAGAGACCACAAGGTCCATCCCATCCCACCCCATTCTGTCATGGAAAAACCTCTCTGGAAAGATAGCCATTCTCCAGAGAAGAAGACTCCAACAAATCCCTCTAACCCAGTGGATCTCAACCTGTGGGTTCCTAGATGTTTTGTCCTTCAACTCCCAAAAATCCTAACAGCTGGTAAACTGGCTAGGATTTCTGGGAGTTGTGGGCCAAAACACCTGGAGATCCACAGGTTGGGAACCACTGCACTAACCCAATGGTTCCCAAACTTTAGTCCTCCAGGTGTTTTGGATTTCTGCTCCCACAATTCCTAACAACTGGTAAGCTTCCTGAGGTTTCTGGGAGTTGAAGTCCAAAACATCTGGAAGACCAAAGACTGAGAACCATTGCTCTAACTCCAGACCATCAGTTGTTCGAAATATATCACTCCTTTCCACAAAATGTTGTCCAGACCACACCCAACACTAAATCTAAAATGCAGCCTTGGAAAATTAATGTTGGAAAACATTGAGAAACCTCCAGAAGGACCATCCTCGGCTTGAATATGCACGAGCAACAGAAACAGCTGACAAAGACCGATACACGGACCATCCCCATCCATCTCCCAGCCAAAGGACCCAAGGAGTTGGCAGCATGCATGGAGAGGGGGAAACTCAACACATCTGCATTTCTTGCATTCAACAGCATTGAAAATCATGTATGTCAACATAGGTCATGGCTCAGGTTTTTGCATTTGTTAGAATTTTGTCTCTTAAAAATTACATTAAATTAAACAATACACTTTTTGAGTTGCTGTGAGTTTTCTGGGCTGTCTGGCCATGTTCCAGAAGCATTCTCTCCTGACATTTCACCCACATCTATGGCAGGCATCCTCAGAGGTTGTGAGGTCTGTTGGCAACTAGGCAAGTGAGGTTTATATATTTGTGGAATGTCCAAGAGAATACTCTTTTTTCACTGCCCACCCAGCAAATGTGAGTAGATCAATAGGTACCGCTTCTGCGGGTAGGTAACAGCAGTCCATGCAGTCATGCCAGCCACATGACCTAGGAGGCGTCTACGGACAATGCTGGTTCTTCGGCTTAGAAATGGAAAGGAGCACTACCCCCCAGAGTTGGACACGATTAGACTTAATATCAGCGGAAACCTTACCTTTACCTATGTAATAGTCTATAGTCATGAATTTGGAGTGTCTGTGTGAGTAGAAGGTTGGTATCATACCTTTTTCACCTATTCTATTATGGGCCTCAATTGAGTTTCCTTTTTTAAAGCTGATTTTAGATTCTAGCTCTGGGGGGTTAATTCCCAAGCTTCTTCTCTTTATGTATACCTCCATATTTAAATCTCTTCCAATGATTACATCACCCTTTGCATGTTTTTCAATTTTGGCGAATTGTCTGTTTATGAATCTTAATTTATTTTTGTTTGGAGCATAAACACTTGCTCTGGAAATATCACTGTTGTTTAGTGGAGCCCTCAGTGGTCCAACGGGTTAAACCCTTGTGCCGGCAGGACTGCTGACCAAAAGGTCAGCGGTTCGAATCCAACGAGCAGGGTGAGCTCCTGTCTGTCAGCTCCAGTTACCCATGCATGGACATGAGAGAAGTTTCCACAGGATGGTAAAACATTTAGCCGTCCCCTGGGCAATGTCCTTGCAGACGGCCAATTCTCTCACACCAGAAGTGACTTGCAGTTTCTCAAGTCACTCCTGACATTTAAAAAACCTGTTGTTTAGTTTCCCTCTTATCATTATGAGCCTACCTTCCTTGTCTGATATCTTCTTCTCTAATTCAAATCTATTAGTATCATTTATTATAATTGCCACTCCCCTAGACTTGTTTGGTCCTCTCAATTCGTATTGTAGGTCCCAACTTTTTAGGTTCAACAATTTCATCTTATCCTTTTTTTTTTGGTGAGTCTCCTGAATTATACATATATCAATAGGCTGATCCAGTAACAATCTACAGAGATTATGCTTTTTGACTGGAGATGATAGGCCATTAATATTGAGTGACAATATTTAAATTTCATCCATGATAAATTGGATGGTAGTGGGGTATTATTATTATTTAATAAAGTATTATTATATAATAAAGCATTATTATTGTTGTTGTTTGCTTTTAAATTGAACTTCCCGTGGAAGGGGTTTTGCATAGGAGGACCAAGATATTCTGCTATTTTGCAAATAACACTATGTAACAAAATTTGAAAAAAAATCTGTTCTTTGTTTGAAAATGTTATTTCCTGTTAAACTGTGCAGGCCTTACTTTGAAAATAGTTGTCCTACTCCAGAAATTTCATTTTTGTGTCTGTCACAAACTAGGTTGGATTTGGTTGAGACTCTATGAGATACTCGTTGAAAAACTAGAGCAAAAGGTGCTGGAGGATGTCCCTCCCTCAAAAAAGTTTTTGCAGTTTAGTAAACTTTTTCCATGTTTTTATGATAGGACCAATTAGAAAATGACATGTACAAAAGTTGTGTTATATAGTGTAATTGAATCCATATGTTCCAAGCTCAAAAACACCCACAATCTCTTCTTTGTGAACTCCAGAATGCAGATGTGAGTTTCCCCTCTCCTTGAAGACAGAGAGACAAAAAATGAAGGAGACTACTGGCAACGGTGGGTTGGCATCCAATTACCAAGTAGCCAACTGAAAGACGAGGGACAAGCAAATCCGGTCAGAGCCACAGTGCAGAAAGACAGACAGAGAAGCATTTGATTTTTCCCCACTTGGTGCAGTCAGAAATCTCAAACAAGGTTAAAAGAGAAGTGAAGCAAAACAAGTCAGGAAGGGGAAAAAAGCAAAAAAATAAATAAATCAAAATAGATAAATAGATATTTGGGGAGAAAAATCAATGGAACCAACCGTGTCCTATATGTGATGTTTTCATGGATGAATATTGGCAAGGTTATTTACAAGTTTTTGAGTTTAGGCAATTTTGCATTTGGTTTTGGTTTGGACCAGCAGGGACGCAACATACAGACGGAGACATGGATATGTATATATTTTGTTCGCATTGTATGTTGATTGGATGATGTGATTCAGCAGGAAGGGAAGAGGGGTCAATGAATGAAAGAAAAAACAGAAAACAAAAACAAAAAGAGAAAAATGAGTCATCAGGACAAGCAAAGAACAAAAGCACTATATATTGTACTGGGGGGAGAAACATTAGATGCGTATACAAAAAAATAAATCACTTCTTGTGTAACAATGATCATACCTGGAAGGAAACACAGTGCAGTCAAGTATTTGCATTTCATAGTGCAATGCAAATTTAAAGACACTTCACAAACACCTTTAATTGTCAATATCTGTATAGAGATATATATTTTTTATTCTCAAACAAAAGTAGAGATGTCAGTTTCGGAAGTGGTATCTCGGGAAATGACCCTGTCATAGGCATTTTTCACAGTCCCTTGATTTGACAAGACAGTTGCTTCCTGCATCCGTCTCAAAAATGTAATAAGAAGGATTAGCGCTTGAAGATTTCAGGATAGAAAGTATTCAAGTTTTGTTTGTAAAAATTGTGAATGAAAACTAAAACACCAGATTTTTCCATAGTGGTCCATGAAAAGAAGTGGGTAACATAAGGGGCTGTGGTGGCACAATGGGTTAAACCTTTTTCTGCTTAACTGCTGACCTGAAGGTTGGCAGTTCAAATCCGCTGGATGGGGTGAGCTCCTCCTGTTAGCCCCAGTTCCTGCGAACCTAGCAGTTGGAAAACATGCAAATGTGAGTAGATAAATAGGCACTGCTTTGGTGGGAAAGGCATAAGACGCTCCAAGCAGTCATGTCAGCCACACAACCAGGAGGTGACAACGCAGGCTTCTCGGCTTGGAAATGGGGAACAGCAACCAGAGATGAGTACCGCCTCCAAAGCCAGAAATGAAAGGAGAAGCCTTTGTTTGTGTTTGTATGTTTCATTGTATTGACATTGAATGTTTGCGGGGATCTATTTATACTGTAATCTGCTTTGAGCCCCCATGGTGAGAAGGGTGGAATATAAATAAAGTGTTGTTGTTGTTGTTGTTATATAACATTATTCTTATAGCTGCTGCTACTGCTGCTTGACTTGTGTCTTGATGGCCCTGGTGGTCTCTTCCAACTCTATAATCCCTTATCTACTTGGGAACTATACCTACTTTTATACCTATTATCTACTTGGGAACTGCGATTCCCTTCCTTGGGCACCGATGCCCCATTCTGTACTGTGCTGGTCAAAGACCGTAATAAATCATTGATTGATTGATTGATTGATCCCTGGTAGATACAAGATGATCCGTACTAAAATTGGGATGCCAGAGATACTTCTTTAATTTGAACTTTTCAGGCAGGTACCGCCTCTCCATGTAGCAAAAGTTGAACTCATTGTGTTTGATTGGTGCAAAGCAAGGATAATTTAATTTCCAATTGTCTTCAGTAAGGTTTTGTCAAATTGCACACTTCTCCCAGTTGGAAGAGAAAGAATATGAGATTTTAAAAATTCTGGATACAATTATAATTATTAATAGTAATAGTAGGATTATTAATTATTAATAGTAATAGTGAGTAATAGAAGGGCGGGGTAGAAATGCATGAAATAGTATAGTAGTGTTTTTAATGGTCTTATTGGTTTACTGCTCAAGCAGGGAGCTTTGAGATGGTTGAACAGAAGCTCTCTGAAGCTCTAGGTGCTCTTACTGCCTATTACAGGGAAAACCAGCTGATCCCCAACCCATCTAAAACACAGACATGTGCCTTTCATCTCAAGAACAGACAAGCATCCCAAGCTCTAAGGATCACCTGTGAAGGAATCCCACTGGAGCATTGCAGTGCACCCAAATACCTGGGAGTCACTCTGGACCGTGCTCTGACCTACAAGAAGCCCTGCCTGAACATCAAGCAAAAAGTGGGTGCTAGAAACAATATCATACGAAAGCTGACTGGCACAACCTGGGGATCACAACCAGACACAGTGAAGACATCTGCCCTTGCGCTATGCTACTCTGCTGCTGAGTATGCATGCCCAGTGTGGAACACATCTCACCACGCTAAAACAATGGATGTGGCTCTTAATGAGACATGCTGCATTATCACGGGATGTCTGCGCCCTGCACCACTGGAGAAATTACACTGCTTAGCCGGTATTGCACCACCTGACATCCGCCGGGAAGTAGCAGCCAATAGTGAAAGGACCAAGGCAGAGACATTTCCAGCTCACCCCTTGTTTGGGTATCAGCCAGCACGTCAATGACTTAAATCTAGAATTAGTTTTCTAAGATCTACAGAGACACTCACTGGAACACCCCAGCAAGCAAGAGTCCAAAAGTGGCAGAAACTCAATCAATGGCTGATAATTCTATTTGGCTATCACTGTTAGCCCCAGCTCCTGCAAACCTAGTAGTTCAAAAACATGCAAAAGTGAGTAGATCAATAGGTACCACTTAAGCAGGAAAAGGCAAAAAAATGCTTATAGCAGTAATGCTGGCCACACAACCAGGAGGTGTCTGGGAATGAGGCTCCTCAGCTTGGAAATGGAGAAAGAGCACCTCCCCCAGAGCCGGAGTTGAGCACTGCCTCCAGAGCTGGAAATGAAAGGAGAAGCCTTTGCCTTTGTCTGTCTATTTGTGTTTCATTGTATTTCATTGTAACAAGGCATTGAATGTTTGCCTGTGACTGTTTATATGCTGCAATCTGCTCTGAGTCCCCTTAGGGAGTGTGCTGGTACGGCTGTACCAGGAGCTCCAACTTTATTTGCTTTGTATTAAATGTGTGCTTGCCGTCCAAGGTTTCAGGGATTCTGCAGAAAGGTGGCTTCCTTTGGTTGCTGTCGTAGGGCAAGTCACCTGTCCATCATTGTTAAGTTTTGGTTCCGCCCCTTGTTCAGGGCAATTGGGAAGGGAAGGGAGCCATTTTAGTTAGTCTCAGTAAGGAAAGCTAATTTAGAGGACGTGTACAAGCTTCTCCTGTGCAAAAGCTTCAACCCGTAAGACTTTCCAGGGGAGAACTGTCTTAAGAGCATCCAAAGATTTCCAAAGATTTCCAGGGAAACAGCCCTAATGCTTTGAGGAATTTCGGAGGGTAAACAGTTTGGAAGAACAAAGAACTCTAGCTGGAGAATCTCCTGGCTTTACTGGTAGGTCCACTCGGTGCTCGAGAAGCAGTTCGACTCGGTAGTGGAGCCCACATCAGTAAGGCTTAGATTACAGTCAGCCTGGGAGAAGTTAAAAAGGGGATTTTCCTTTAAAGTAAAGAAACAGTTATTAAAGACAATTGCCTGTCCTTCGTGGACAAGATTAAGGAAGCCACCAGTTGCATAAAGGCCTGGAAGCATTTGTTTAACTTTATTGAAGACAAGAGAAGTTTCTGTTTGATTGTTCATTAATAAAGGGCTTTGCTATACTTCACAAGCTATCTAAAGACCATTTGTGGTGGAAAATCCTTGAGAACTTCTCTTTGAGGCCCCCTGGCTTCCCGCTGGGCTCAAGTTGCACGTCCTATTTTAAAGGCAATTCTTTACAGGCCCAGCGCGTGACAGAACAGGGAGACTATTACTGTGTTGGGTCCCATGTTGGAGTAGAACAATATTTGCACTAATAGGACACTTGTCATGGGGACTATTTTGATTTCCAAAATATGTTTTGATTTGGTCTTTGGGATGAAAACTAAGCTTTGAATGGAGGCAACACTGATGGACGATCCATCAATAGTTAAAGAGCTTTTGCACTAAATTATCATCTACTTGTAATTAATTAATCACTGTAATGACTCAATGCATTTTAAATGAACATGTCTGGCACGAAAACCTTGCCTTTGTTGATTCTTTGAGGATACAGAAGAACATGTAAGAGGACTTACAGCTTAATAACCCAAGGTTATTGCTAACTGTAAGAAAAGGTACTCATCTTGAACACTTTTCCTTTGCCTTGTGAAACTAGCAAAGTAGACACAAGCCTGCAAAGTCTCAATTGAGGAACATGATTTTCTATGAATTAAGATTTAGTGCTGCCGAGGAACCAGCTCAAAAAGTAATTGATGAGCTGATGAATCTCAGCTTTGAAAACCCACTTTGAAAACTGACATACACATTTTTGTCTAGAGAAATAAAAAAGAGAGGAAGAAAATATTCAAAGCATTCACAACAGGAAATTACGTACAACACGACTATGAAGTAAGAACAAAGGCCAGTTTGTTAACACATTTCCCTCTTTATACTTTTTCTGGTTGCTGAGCCTCTTACGATACGGCGGTTAGTCGTCTAGAAAAGCTAATATTTTAAAAATCAAGACAAAAATTCTTGAGGTTGAGAGAAAGAGAGGGAGGTTTGAGCTCTAGAAAATGCACACTGGGGAAAGAAGAACCAGTTCCATTGGTCTCAAGTTGGCCAAAGCAGATCTCCAAAAATGGTTGACGTCCCTGTAAAAAGCTTGGCACAATGGCATACCAGCAATCACAATATTTTTTTAATATTCAGCAATGTTTACAAAACCCACCCCAAATCCCATCCAACAGTTATGCATCTCACGATTCATACAAAGCATAAGTTTTGAGTTAAATTTTGACCATCTCCAGAAGGACACTGGTTGGATTCTCAAGACGGGTATAGAACACCCCATCTCGGCATTCCCATGACTGCAGGTTAGGTGAATCTATTCTGTGGCTTAGTCTCAACATCTGATGTCAAACCGTCTCCTAAAATAAATGGTAAACTCATCTTGTTCAGACTAAGACCCAGAGCAAATCACCAACTCATGAAAGGGGCTACGATCAGCTGTCATGGTTGAGATTCCAGCATGTATGAGGCTCCCGAGAAAGCCAAGGAAGGTCTTCTTTTTTCATATCACCCCTCTCCTTTTGCAGATTAAAAGAACCCATTGAGGAAGAGCCTTCAAACAGCATCCCTCTCCCAAACAAATGAACCCATCATTCCATCAACCCATTGAAACCCTTGTGTGAACAATGCTCCTACTCCTGCTCTGCATCCTCGGCACTTAGCCCTCTATCTCCTAGAGAAGACAATTATGCTGGGGAAAATGGAAGGAAAAAGGAAGAGGGGCCGACCAAGGGCAAGATGGATGGCATCCTTGAAGTGACTGGATTGACCTTGAAGGAGCTGGGGGTGGTGACAGTCGACAGGGAGCTCTGCCATGGGCTGGTCCATGAGGTCATCAAGAGTCGGAAGCAACTGTGTTCCGTCTTCTAGGAGCTTGGTTTGCATTGCCCCTGAATTGCATAAAATAGCATCCCTTTGCATTTTCCCCCAGGGTTGCTACAGTCTCAGCAGCGCCCTGAAAGTTAAACACTAACAGAGGATGGAAGCCAGCCTGCAAGCCTTTTGCTGTTATTGGTTTAAAAAGGTATCCTTTTGGTCCAGAGACCGCCCTTTTTTCTGGGGATGAGATCTCCATTTTGGAGAAGCTCTCCTGCCTTCTTTAGTATAGAAAAAACCTCAGATATAATGGTGGCCAAGCTAGGCAGCTCGGACAGGCCATTGTGAGTACGGTTACCCCCTTGCCTTTGAAATTTGTGTGCCAGTTGGCCCCGTACCTTGGGAAGTCAGGCCTGGCCACAGTGGTCCACGCTCTTGTTACATCCCGAATAGATTACTGCAACACACTCTATGTGGGGTTGCCTTTGAAGACTGTTTGGAAACTTCAATTAGTCCAACGGGCAGCGGTCAGATTACTCACCGGAGCGTCATACAGGGAACATACCACCCCTCTGTTACGTCAGCTCCACTGGCTGCCGATCCAGTTTCAAGCACAATTCAAAGTGCTGGTTTTGACCTACAAAACCCTATACAGCTCCGGCCCAGCGTACCTGTCCAAACGCACCTCCTTCTACGTCCCACCTTGGAGTTTAAGATCTTCTGGGGAGGCCCTGCTTTCGGCCCCACCTCTATCACAAGTGAGGTTGGTGGGGACGAGGAGCAGGGCCTTCTCGGTGGTGGCCCCTCACCTGTGGAATTCGCTATTAGGTCATTGACATCCCTCCTCTCTTTTAGAAGGAAACTAAAAACATGGATATGGGACCAGGCCTTTGGGTAATCTGGCAGACAGACAAAGGACAGTGACGACTAGAATTGGATAGGATTATGACAATGCTGAATGAACTTATGGATTTTGAGCTTGGCGAACGTTGATCACTAAATTGGTTTTTATTAGTTGTATTGTATAACTGGATTGTTTTAATTATTTTATAATTGTTGCTGCTATGTATTTTATCTTACTATGTATATTGCTGGCATCGAATTGTGTCTTTTGTAACCCCCTTCGGGGGTTGAGAAGGGTGGGGTAGAAATACTCGAAATAATAAATAAATAAATAAATAAATAAATAAATAAATAAACTGGTGCTGAGCTCAAATAGAGAAAGACCTGCTCTTTCCAAAGGGTAGTAGCTCAYRGCTGGGGCAGAGAATATCTCAGGATTTCTCTGCCATTGGGAGAGGTTCCATTACTTCATCTCCAAAACTAACCTTGAGCTCAGATAGGGGAAGACCTGCTCTTTCTAAAAGATAGCAGCTCAGGGTTAGGGTAAAAGATCCCAGGATTTTTCTYTCGTTGGGGAAAGTTAACTCAGCAGCTGAAGAAAAAGGGAAGGAAAGAACATCTATATGGTTTCACGAGTTGACTGTTTGTGTTTGTAACTTCATCAAGCTGTGCCAAGTCTGTCAAGYACTTTGAGAAATAAATGTTTTGTTTGATGTTCAAATCTGGACTGGCCTCAGTTGCTGGGAATTTTGAGCTTCTAAGTAAGGCACCCACAGTTCACCCGGATAAAGAGAGAAGCACATCTTAGTTTTAACTTTATAGTGTCTGGGTGTGATGGCACAGACTGAACGCATAAACAACAGCAATCTCCTCGAGGAGAAGTATGATTAGGAAAGGGCAAGAAAAATGAAGTAGGTGCTTAACAAGGAGGCAAAGAACCCCATAGAGCTGTGGTTCTCAACTTGTGGGTTCCCTGATGTTTTGGCCTTCAACTCTCAGAAATCCTAACAGCTAGTAAACTGGGAGTTGCAGGTTAAAACACCTGGGGACCCACAGGTTGAGAACCACTGCCATAGAGACACACAAAGGTCATTAGTATAAACTGAAGAACATGGCTGAAGAACATTACTTCCTCAACCAAAGATGGGCCACCGGGTGCAACTGTATAGTTCTCTTGGCCATTTTGGCAGGCCCTAGGATGTCCTTGTTGTAGTTGGAGCCACCTTCCTGGAATCTGGTTGCACACCTTTGGCCTTAAAGATTAAGAGGCAAACATGGCTACATCGGGCGTAAGTCTAGAAGCAACTGAAAGTCCTTCCCCTTCACCCCAACTGCCACTGCCCTGGACTCAGCAGGAATGAAGAGGAGGCATATCCATAAATATCTAAACCCAGAAGTAGATGAAAGGTCCTCCTTCTATCCCAGTTGCCACTACCTTGAAGGGAAAGAGGAAGAGACAGGCCCAGCTCCATTGTACCCAGAGCTAGAAGCGACTGTAAGACCCCCCCCCATCCCACACAATATCTAACCATAGTCAAGAGAAGAGAAGCTGATGAGAAGACACAGAAGATATAGGGTGCATCTACATTGTAGAAATAATGCAACTTGACTCCACTTGAACTGCCATGGCTGAATGCTATGGAATCATGGGAGATTTAGATGGGTGAGGCGCCGATACTTTGGCAGAGAAAGCTAAAGGAGCCAAAGTTAACTGTAACGTTGGCAGTTAAAGCCATGAGCAGGATGAGATCCCGTCATCAGCTCCAGTTTCTTCTTACCTAGCAGCTCGAAAACAGCAATGTGAGTAGATAAATAGGTACCGCTTTGGTGGGCAGGCAAAAGGCGCCCCTGAAGACAAGCCAGCAATATGATCAGGAAGGGGTCCATGGTCAAGAGGCTCCTTGGCATGGAAAAATGGAACAACAGCTCCTCCTCGTGGCTGAGTCAAGCACAGCCTCCAGATGACGGAAATGAAAAAGAGGGAAGCCTTGCCTCTGTTCATGTACTGTCTGTCTCTGTTAATTGTATAATGGCATCGAATGTTTGCTAGAATATGTATTCTGTAATTCACTCTGAGTCCCCTCGAGGAGATAGAGAGGAATATAAATGTGAATTATTATTATTATTATTATTATTATTATTATTATTATTATTATTATTAATAAAAACACAGTATGTCACAGCAAACGAGAGCTACATGCTGGAATTCGTATGACAAAATCACAAGTCGAACACTTCTCAAGTGTCTAGAACTGTGTGATGTATTTTCAAATGATGCATGCAGATCCAAGTAAGGTAGCCATTATTATTATTATTATTATTATTATTATTATTATTATTA
>NW_026844589.1:25975786-25985786 GCF_025583915.1 Anolis sagrei ordinatus
ACACGTACTTTGTCAAACTACAAGTCCCATGATTCTATAGCATTGTGCCAGGATAGTGTCAAACTGCATTATATGTATAGTGCGGGTGAATCCACAGTCTACTTCTTTTCCTTACTCTAATTAAAGCCTATTTTATGTTATATCCAAACATTCCCTATGGTAGGCAAGTCTCCCATAAGGAGCTTATTAGACAGTGCTTAACAAGAGAGTTGCTTCTAATATTGATCCCGAATTGACATCCCAACCAACAGAATGTGAACCTTCCAATTAGCTTCATAGTAATAATTTCCAGAGAGAGAGAGAGACATCAAGTAATTGTGATTTTGGGGGGAAATAGGTCAGCTTAATTTAGACCGAGGGGTCTCAAAAGCGCAGACAAAAAATTGCAAAAGACAGAAAGAAAAGAAACCAGACTTGCCCTATCTGTACTCACCGCAATCTCTGTTACTAAAATATCAGTAATACTTCCCAAGACTGTGACAAAATCAAAGATGTTCCAGGCATCACGGAAATAATTCTGGAAGAGAAGTACAACGTCTTGAATCATTCAATGGGACCAAAATCATTTTGGTTATTTATTTCGTATCAAAAGCATTGCATAAATTAGTATAAAACTGATAAAAATAGAAGGAGCGCAGGTGGCTAAATATCTTTTGACCAAAAACGGGCAACAGCAACGGCATTGTCTGCAGCCTCCAACAATTCTTCTTCTGTACATGAGGCAGGGCACAGTGGACAAGCATACAGATGCGGAGTTGTCTGTTCTGCTTCACAGTCACACAAGGTGTGGGATTCTTTTAGGTCATGCCATTTTGCCAGGTTGTCTTTTGATTGCCCACTCCACTTCTGAGTCTGTTCAGGGACTTCCAAGTTGCATGCATGCCCCTGGAGGAAGACCCTCAGGATTTCCTGATCTAGCTGCCCAGAGGGATATCCTTGCTGTTGCTGGGGGGATGCCAAGAGGAGTGGTAGTTCTTTGGTCCTAGGTCTATATCCATATTAGACATGTGCGTCTGGGGGGAACCATGTCCCGTTTCGTGTCCCAGCTTTCATTGGGGGCCCCAATCCTATTTTTGTAAGTTTCTCAAAATTGGAAGGGTGGTTTTCAGTTCTTTAGTTTCTGGGCCTGAAAATTGAACCGTGATGGAGGGAGGCTTCCCACCCACTGGCTCTCCTTTCTGGGGTGTGTTCTGGCACCTGCTGTTTCTACTCTAGAGTAAGAGGCGCTCAGCTGCAGGCGCATGCACTTTCCAGGCCTGCCTGCATGCCCTGCCACACATGCACTCTCCTTGGAAAGGGAGTGTGTGTGTGGCAGGGTGTGCAGGCAGGCCTGGAAAATGCACACGCCTTGCAGTGCCTGCAGCTGAGCATCTCTTACTCTAGAGTAAGAAGCGCTCAGCTACAGGTGTGTTCCATGCCTGCCTGCACATCCCGCCACGCATGCCCCTCCACACTCTCCAAGAGTGTATGTGTAGCGGGGCATGCAAGCAGGTCTGCCTGCATGCCCTGCCTCACACGCACTCTCTTTCCAAAGCAAGGAGGCAAGTTCGGATGCACACTAAAGTCTTTAAAGACTTACTCCTGAAAGCAGGCTTTCGTGTCGAGCAGATTTTTGTGTGGGGAGGGGACTTCCCATTTTGTGTTTCCGAAGAAACAGAAGACACGAAAGAAATAGTAGAAATGGTAGGAACAAATTTAGTGCACATGTCTAATCCATTTCCCATAAGAACATTAGTAACTGGCTTCCAATGTTATTGTTGTTGTTTTTTTTAATATCCAACTTTACATTTTAAGAGGCTGAAATGCCTTTCCAAAGAATTGATTTTTGGCAAAAAAAAAATCATTAGGCTAAAATATGCTGACATTCGGATGTACCATATTTTTGGTATAAAATGCACAAATGCAACCCGCAACAGATACCAGAGTGAAGGGGGGGGGGGGCAGGGGACAGTTCCATCTTGTCTCCTGCATATGTCATCAGTTGGGGACCCCTCCCCCCAGCACCAACTGCTGCTCTGGGCCAGAGTGAAGAGAGAGAGGGCCAGGGGACAGTTCCATCTTGTCTCCTGCCTAAGTCATCAGCTGGGGACCCCTCCCCCCAGCACCATCTGCCGCTCTGGGCCAGAGTGAAGAGAGAGAGGGCCAGGGGACAGTTCCATCCTGTCTCCTGCATATGTCATCAGCTGGGGACCCCTCCCCCCAGGACCAACTGCTGCTCTGGGCCAGAGTGAAAAGAGAGGGGGCCAGGGGACAGTTCCATCTTGTCTCCTGCATATGTCATCAGTTGGGGACCCCTCCCTCCAACACCAACGGCTGCTCTTGCCAGAGTAAAGAGAGAGGAGGCCAGGAGACAGTTCCATCTTGTCTCCTGCATATGTCATCAGATGGGGACCCATCTCCCCAGCACCAACTACTGCTCTGGCCAGAGTGAAGAGAGAGGGGGGCAGGGGACAGTTCCATCTTGTCTCCTGCATATGTCATCAGCTGGGGACCCCTCCCCCCAGCACCATCTGCCGCTCTGGGCCAGAGTGAAGAGAGAGGGGGGCAGAAGACAGTTCCACCTTGTCTCCTGCTATGAATATAATATAATATATTGTATATACATATAATATTTATAGTACTATAATGTAATGCAATATAATACTAATACTATTAATAATATATTACAATTATATATTTATATTACATGTAATATTACTAATAGTATTACAATATAATGGTATAGTACAGTATAGTAATATTTAATACCGATATTGTGCTATGCCAGTAATATAATGTATTGTATGTATATATATATATATATTGTAAGCCACTCTGAGTCCCCTTCTGGGTGAGAAGGGCGGCATATAAATGTCGTAAATAAATAAATAATTCTCATCTCATGGTCGATTGAGGTTCTGCCATTATTGTTACTGTCACAGAACAATACATCTCTGGGGACTCCTAAATCCAGAAAAAACCCAGAGAAGACTGAGCTTTAAAGTACAACAAAGAAAGACAAAGAAAGCAGCCCATACCAGTGCGCCAAAGGCAATGATCTTCAACACACATTCCAGCGAAAACATGGATGTAAACACAATATTGAGACATTTCAGCATGTCTTCATAGGGGTCTGGGGCACCATAGAACTAAAGAGAAGAGGGAGGAAAGACGGGTTAGGC
This sequence comes from Anolis sagrei ordinatus, assembly GCF_025583915.1. NCBI lineage: Eukaryota > Metazoa > Chordata > Lepidosauria > Squamata > Anolidae > Anolis > Anolis sagrei. The sequence goes on from NW_026844589.1 coordinate 25,978,948, forward strand.
GTAATGCATAACTTACAACCAGGATGCATGCATGCTATTTCTTATTCACAATCTGGCCTAAAGACACTGACCTTCATCATGAGCACAATGGTGTTGAGTGCAATCATGACCATGATAAAATACTCAAAAGGCGGTGAGACGACAAACTTCCACATCTTGTACTGGAAGGACTGCTTGTTCTGAGGCATGTAGCGGGTCAGGGGCTTGGCACTTATGGCAAAGTCAATGCAAGCTCTCTGTAAGAAAGGGAAGAGAGAACGGGAATCAACTTGACAATATGAGCCTGTTGTAGATCAGCAACCAGAGGCTGATGGTTTAGCTGATGATTTAGAGAGGATTGTGAGCTTTCCTGTGATGGGTTCACAAGTCTGGGAAATTCAAGTCTGGGAAATGATGGTTCTCTCTGTGAAAAAACTGGCTTGGAAAGTGCAGGGCCACAAGGGCATTCAAGTGAGTCAGAAGTACTAACAGCAGATAAGGAGTCGAGTGAAGAGCTGAGTGATAAGAAAGGTTCTCTTGGACATTCACCTGTAGCTACAGAGATCAACAAAGGTCTTTGTTTACAAATCAGAGCTGAAAACCGATTGTGTCATTCAGAGAGATTACATAGGAAAGTTGTGAAGGAAATTCACAGGAAACGGAATGATTTCATGGGTGTGTATTAAACAACAAGTTATTTACCTTAAGGTCAGTTCAAGCAATGCTGCGTTAGAGTGAGAAGCTAAGCCTGAGATCTCTAGTTTCTGGTTCAAGTCAAGCTTTCATTTTGGATTTAATAACCTGGAAGTTTCCTAATTTCCTGTTCAAGTTTTACTAGTTATGCCTTCTTAATTGTGGACTGTATCTGTGATTTCTGGCTGTTCCTGGACTTTGTCACCTCTGGAACTTTATCAGATATTTGGATTACTGCTTGGTTATCACCTGTTGCTAAACGTTTTTTTTTTTATTATATATCTTCCATTCCTATTCTTGATTTTTATATACTTTTTATATGTTTTTACATATGCTTATATTCCTGGACTCTTGGTGGTCATAGGTGGTTCCAGCCCTGGACTGCAACACAGCCCAAGATACAGTGAAGAACAAAACTGTCCTTGGGATGTAACTATAAGGAATATACACTGTTCTTCCCAATTATTATACGGCACTCCCTATGGTTTTTGTCAATTCCCAAATTTCTTGTAAAATATTGACAGACTTCTTAGGAATTTGCAATTCAGTCACCAGGAATAGATAATTCTATGGAAGCTACCACTGAAGTCACAGGTCCGCAGTCTGGGTGTCCTCCTGGATTCATCACTTACGTTTGAAGCTCAGGCGTCAGTGGTGGCCGGGAGGGCCTTTGCACAAGTTAGCGGATCTGGCCAAGGTGGTCCATGCCTTAGTCACCTCCAGATTGGACTACTGTAATGCACTCTACATGGGGCTGCCCTTGAAAACGGCCCAGAAATTTTAATTGGTCCAGCGGGCGGCAGCCAGGTTGTTACTTGGTACTCCTTACAGGGAGAGGTCAACCCTCCTGTTTAAGGACCTCCATTGGCTGCCGTTCATTTTCCAGGCCCAATTTAAGGTGCGGGTGCTTACATACAAAGCCCTAAATGGTTTGGGACCCATCTACCTGCATGACCGCATTTCCATATACGAACCCACACGATCTCTTCGTTCATCTGGAGAGGCCCTGCTCACAATCCCACCTGCATCGCAACGATAGTGGGGACGAGGGACAGGGCCTTCTCGGTGGTGGCCCCACGACTCTGGAACTCCCTCCCCAAGGACATCAGGCATGCCCCAACATTGGCAGTCTTTAGAAGGAGCTTGAAAACGTGGATGTTCCAGTGTGCCTTCCCAGAATAAGGAATCCCAAGCAATATGTCCCAAATGCACTTTACGAGAGATTTAGGATTGTCTGCACGCCCACCTATCCCTAAAATATCCATCCTATTTCACTTTGACATGCCCAGCATTTTAAAAAAATTAATTATTACATTTGGCCCTGCCACAGGTTTTTAATGCGTGGTGATATTATTGTTTTGCTTTGTTTATGAGTTATTTACTGTTGTATTGCTGCCGTTATGGTTTATTGTTGTTGTATTTGGGCTCGGCCTCATGTAAGCTGCACCGAGTCCTGCGGGAGATGGTAGCGGGGTATAAATAAAGGTTGATTATTATTATTATTATTATTATTATTATTATTATTATTGGAGAAATTTGAATAATAAAATTCTTGCTAAATCATAGCCAATTTCTAAATCTCTACGTATTTCTAGGACCTCTAGTATGATATGCTGGGACCAAAACTGGGGCAATTTAATGGTGTTTGGACAACCCACACTTTCACACAACAGTGGTCCATCCATCAACATGTCCTCAATGGATATAGGGGTCTAGGACAGTTCCTGAAGTTTGGGAATGAATCTTAAGGTGTACCTCATTTTTCTCCAGGCTACATTCAGACATAACTTTGTCCCCTTGCTCCTGGAAGGTGATGATAATCAAGGCAACAAAGATGTTCACAAAGAAGAAGGGGAAAACGACAAAGTACACCACGTAGAAGATGGACATTTCCATTCGGTAACCCGGGCTTGGGCCTTGGTTCTCGTAGGTGGCATCAACAGAATGTTTCAGGACACTAAGAATGAGAAAGAGAGAAAAGTTAAACATTCAGAGCAGAAACCTAAACCCCAGATCTGAGAATTTAACCCTCACATGTTGGCCAGAACTTTGCAGGACTTCTTCATGAGAAGCTATGCTACACTTAACCATTCACAGAAACCAATGAGAATAGCATCTTTACTAGGGCTGGGCGGTTTCGTTCGTTAATTTCGTAATTCGTTATTAATTCGTATTTAAATTAGCTTACGATCCGATATTGAGCCATGGAGGAATAGTGTGAGGAGTAAATTAGATTCGAAACAATTTTTTCAATTTATTTCGTAATTATTTTGTTATTATCTCGAAATTATTTCGTAATTTTTTCGTAATTATTTTGTAATTATTTTCGCATGTCTGGTGCAAGTTTTATAGTTGCTGTTTGTTTTATCACACCAACAGTCAACAACAGAGGGAGAGGGAAGCTTCAGAAGTTCCCCCTGTCCCATTTGGAGGTTTTTTTTAGCATATTGCGCAAGCGTGTCCGCCATTAACGAATCGATTCGAAATTTTCGAAATTTCGTAAATAACGAAACTTTGAAATCTCAAAATTTCGGAAGTATTTAGAATTTGGAAACGCTAGCGCTCCCTGGAAATGAATCGAGTTTAGAAACAAATTTTTCCGTGGTTACCCAGCCCTAATCTTTACGTCTCCCTTTGTCTCAAGGTGACTGTCCTAAAGAAAGAAAAGATTACAAAACGTCAGGATGTCCCAAAGCAGCATTGGCATATAAGGTCAGGAGAGAGTGGACAATCATGTTTCAGCTAGTGTCCAGGGAATCTGTCTAGAGAAATGTGCCATCAAAACAAATCTAGGGTTCTTAGTGTTTTGGATTTGTTCAATGACCATGAGGACTAAATGTAAAAGTCTAGACCACAAGGGAAAAACTTCACCACAGTCTTCACTTATGGTGAAGTTATGAGTGTTGACTTATAGTGATCACACAGATTTCATTGGGTTTTTCTTAAGGCAAGGAATGATCAGAGGTGATTTGGACAGGTTCTTCTCTGAAATATAGGCTGTACTACACAGTCCTATGTAGGTAGTAAGTGTTAGGTTTTGGGTTGAAGTGGAGACAGTGCGCTGTAGTGGTTTGAATGTTGAGCTAGGACCCTAGAAGACCATTGAGCCATGGAAAACTACTGAATGACTTTGGACAATGGCAAAAATGGGCTGGGCTCAGCACAACGGGTTAAACTGCCAGCTGCAGAAAATCTTGTTGATTGAAAGATCAGCAATTCAAGCCTGGGTTGGGGTGAATTTCAAACTGTGCCGTCAGCCCAGACGATATACAAAATAAAACTGCGACGTGCTTCTCTCTATGCCTGACCGAACGGCAAGTGTCTATATTGAGAAGCTTGAGATACTCAGCAATTGAGACTATCACTGGTTTTAAACATCAAAAAAGGATATTTATTTATACAAAGTCCTTGAAGACTTGGCACAGTTCATCAAAGTTGCAAACAAACAGTCAATAGATGAAGCTACCAAAATATTCTTTCTTTTCTTTAGCTACAGAGGTAACCTTTTCTCCAGATGGCAGATAAGATCCTGGAATCTTTACACCCTAACCTTAAGCTGTAGTGGTTTAGAAAAAAAGCAGGTTTTTCCCCCCTATCTATAACTTAAGGTTAGTTCTGGAGACAAAGCAGTCAAGACTCTCTCTCTATAACTATATAACTCAATCTTCTCAATTAAGCTTATCTATCTATAATATCTCAATACAGCTCAATACACAATATACTATCTATATTAACTCAATATAGCTTAATACTTATCTATAATGTATATATACTATCTACAGCTTAATATAGCTTACTCAATTTAGTTTTTGCAATGGTTTCCCCAGAGCTAACCGCCTAGCCATCAGCACGTCTGAAGTCTTTCCTCTAAACTGAAAAGGCAGGGGAGATTCTAAAATGGAGATCTTTTCTCTGGGACAAAAGGCGGTCCCTGGAACCACTCCCCCCCCCCCAAAAAAATCCTTTCAAACCAATAGTTGCAAAGAGGCCTGCAGACTCTGTTACTATTAACTTTTAGGATTCTTGCAAAGCTGCAGCAGCCCTGGGAGAAAATGCAAGAGGAAGCAACCTCAAGCAACTTTAAAGTAAGGGAAATCAGGCTCCTGGGAGACAGAACACAAACCATCAGCCCAGCTTCTGCTCACCTAGCGGTTTGAAAACAGCAATGTGAGTAGATAAATAGGTACCGCTTTGGCGGGGAGGTAATAAAAGGAGCCCATGCGGACATGTCAGCGATTTGATCGGGAGAACGTCAACGGACAACAAAGCTCCTCAGCATGGAAGATAGCATGACAGTACATTTCCATGGCCAAAGTCGAACACAGCCTCCAGAGGTCGGAGATGGAAAAAGATGGGAAGCCTTTACCTCTGTTTATGTACTGTCTGCATTTGTTAATTGTATAATGGCATTGAATGTTTGCCGTATATATATACTGTAATCCACCCTCCTTGGGAAGATAGGGTGGAATATAAATAAATAATAAAGTATATTATGATTATGATTATTAAAGTCCCTCTCAATAAACCTTACTGAGAAAAACCAAGGATGAGATTCCCTTAAGGTCGCTGTAAGTCCAAAAGCACTGGAAGGAATATAGTAATAATACTTTGTGTTGCACAACAGAAGCCATGAATGTTTCTGAAAACATTATTTTCATGCAAAAAGCACAACTGTTGGGGGAAAAAACCCTTCTCACTGTTTCCAGAAACAAGATTTTGGTCAAAAAAACCATAATTTTTGCACAGAAATATATTTTTTGTACGATTCCTTTCTGTGCAGAAAAAGAAAGGTGGAATAGTTTGGAAGGTGCCAATATCGGGCAAAATCCACTCACAATTCTTGCCTCTGTATTATTCCTTCTAACCAAGTTTCTCAAGTGCCAGGAAACTAAATTTCCATTTGCCAAAAAAGGCAATTTTTGCACAGAAACATGTTTTCTGTACAATGCATTTCTGCACAGAAAAAGAAATGTGAAACAGTTTGCAAGGTGCAAATACTGGGTGAAATCCACTCACAATTCTTGTCTCTGTATTATTCTTCCTAACCAAGTTTCCCAAGTGTCAGGAAACTAAATTTCCGTTTGTCAAAAATGCAATTTTTGCACAGAAACATGTTTTGTGTACAATGTATTTCTGCGCAGAAAAAGAAACATGAAACAATGTATTGTCGAAGACTTTTCATGGCTGGAATCACTGGGTTGTTGTAGGTTTTTTTCGGGCTATATGACCATGGTCTAGAGGCATTCTCTCCTGACGTTTCACCTGCATCTATGGCAAGCTACCTCTGAGGATGCTTGCCATAGATGCAGGCGAAATGTCAGGAGAGAATGCCTCTAGACCATGGCCATATAGCCCGAAAAAAACCTACAACAACCCAAACATGAAACAGTTTGCAAGGTGAAAATATTGAGCAAAATCTACTCACAATTCTTGTCTTTGTATTATTGCTTCTAACCAAGTTTCCCAAGTGTCAGGAAACTGAATTTCTATTTGCCAAAAGTGCAATTTTTGCACAGAAACATGTTTTTTGTACAATGTATTTCTGTGCAGAAAAAGAAACATGAAACAGTTTGCAAGGTGAAAATACTGAGCAAAATCCACTCAATATTCTTGTCTCTGTATTATTTCTCCTATCCAAGTTTCCCAAGTGTCAGGAAACTAAATTTTCATTTGCCAAAAAAATGCATTTTTGGCACAGAAACATGTTTTCTGTAGAATGCATTTCTGTGCAGAAAAAGAAACATGAAATGGTTTGGAAATATTGGGTGACATCCACTCACAATTCTTGTCTCTGTATTATTCCAAATATCCAAGTTTCCCAAGTGAAACTGAATTTCCATCAGGAAAATCACAGTGAATATTCTGCCAATCTTATTTCTTGGCAAACTAAAGTCAGGAATCAATGTGTTTAAACCAGTACTCGTATAAGCCAGACAACTGGGTCTAATGCTCTTGAATGGTGAACTATCCAAGGCAGTATATCTGTTTTGGAGATACGGTTCAATGCCCTGGACAATTGCTTCAAAATTGAGACAAAACCCCAGAAACGGCCACATTCAGCCCACCAGTCCTTCCCACACGGGTATTGTGGACTACAATTCCCATTAGTTCTACTAACATAGCCAATTGTGAAGAATGATGAGATGAGTATAGCAGAACATCTTTAG
>NW_026844589.1:25991252-26044415 GCF_025583915.1 Anolis sagrei ordinatus
TCCTGTTCTAAAGGAAATTCTTCACAGGCCCAGCGCGCGACAGAACAAATTCGAAAATATGCAAATGTGAGTAGATCAATAGGTACCGCTCCGGCGGGAAGGTAATACAAAGCAAATAAAATTGGAGTTCCTGATACAGCCGTACCAGAACAGAATTACTAGGTTGACAGAAGCTGGGACTAACAGCAGGAGCTCACTCCGCTCCCTGGATTTGAACTGTCAACCTTTTGGTCACCAAGTTCAACAGCTCAGTGGTTTAACCCACTTCACTACTGGGGGCTAGCTACCTAGCAGTTTGAAAACATGTAATGTGAGTAGATCAATAGGTGGAAAGGTAAAAGGTGCCCTGCAGACATGCCAGCAAAACACAACCAGGAGGGTTTACGGACACTCCTCGGCATGGAAAATGGAACAAGAGCACCTCACCACGGCCAGAGTTGAGCATCGCCTCCAGACGCCAAAGATGGAAAGGGAAACCTTTGCCTCGTTTGTGTATTGTATGTCATTCTTCACTGTATAAAAGGCACTGAATGTTTATCTATATATTTGTATACTGTAATCCACTCTGAGTCCTCTTGGAATGATAGAGCAGGATATAAATAAAGTGTATTATTATTATTATTATTATTATTATTATTATTATTATTATTATTATTAAACTAAACCTTGAGTAGTTCCTAGATCAATAATATTATTATTATGAAACTAAACCAGAGTGGTTCCTAGATCAATAGGAACAACTCTGGAGGAGAGATAACAGTGCTCCATGTAGTCATGCCGGCCACATGACCTTGGAGGTGTCTACGGACAACGGCGGCTCTTCGGCTTAGCACCAACCCCCAGAGGCGGACTTGACTGGACTTAAAATCAGGGGGGAACCTTTATCTTTACCTTTAGGTAGGCAGAAGCTAGGGCTGACAGTGGGAGCTCACTGCCGACCTTCTGCAATGTTTTTTTTTGTAGCTAGCGGTTTAACCCGCTGAGCTACCGCAGCCCCTGTTAATTAGTAAATTGGCATTGTTCCTGTTGTTTTAGTTATAAAGCTGAAGTTAGTTTGTCTATTTCAACTATTTCACAGATGCTGCTGTGCTAAAGCCGAATCCCAGTAGCAGGCAATGGGATTGGTAGCCCAAAAAGGAAACTTCCCAAAGGATTGGGTTCATTGCCTTCCTGCCCGTTTGAAATCGAGGCTGTGACTCGAGGCACTTTGAGGAATTCAAAACATCGTTGCTTTTGTAAAACATTATGTACATCGATAGGACTACACAGACAACAGTAGCATCACAAAAAAAGAAATAATCTCCATATCCTTCTTGCCAGGAAGGCCCAGGGAGAAGTCGGTTGAGTTTAAAAGCTGCCTGGATAACATTCCTTTTTGGCGGGTTTGACTGAGCGAGTGTGTTGCCAAGATATAATATTATACTCATATAAGTATGCATCAGTAACCCGTGGCGATTTCCATTTTCCAAAACCTTCTCCCCACAACGACATAGTAGATATTCGTAAACCTACTAACAATAACTCCATTACTCCTACCCTCCCCTTTTCCCCTTTTTACCCAACTGTTCCATTTCACCCTTTTATGTGAAAAAAATTGGAAATGATCAATAAAAATATTACGAGGGTTGAATGAAAAGTAATGCCTCCACCTTCGTTACTCGGGTTTGGATGGGAATATTTTAATACATCAAATGCAGAAATAATCCTTAGAATGTGCTCTTTCACTATCACCAGGCCTGTAGTGAGGGGGTGGTTTTAGGGGTTCAACCCCCCCCCCCGAAATGTTTCAGATTTTTTTAAAAAAACCTGGTTTACTCATGAATTTTAACTGGTTAACCAAATCCCCATGCTAAGTCTATGAGATGCAAAAATTAAGAGTCCCTCCAGAACTGTAAGCACTATCTCAAGCAAATATTGACAATTTATTCACACTGTCATTACTTGCAGCAATAGCCGATGTAGTGAAGCAACCAAGTTGGGTGTGTGTGTGTTGAATGCTCTCATTAAGGAGGCCAGACTTGGTGGAGGTGGTTGACAGGGGCAGAGCTGCAGGCTATTGAAGGCTGCTCTGCCCCCTGCTGTGCTCTTGGCTTCAGCATGAGCTAGGAGGCAGGTTTCACCCCCCCTGTGAAATCCCCCACCCTCCCAGAAAATTTCAACCCCCCCCCCCCGAAATTGTCAACCCTCCCCGAATTTTTTTTCTGGCTACGGCCCTGACTATCACTGTTCACTTTTCCACATAATCACCAGACAATTGGATACATTTCTGCCAACAATGAACAAGTTTTCTGAAGCTGTCACAGAAGAAGTCGACACTCTGTTTCCGCAAGCAGCGTCTCACAGTTCTCTCATCCTAGGTACCCATTGTGCACAGATCTTCCGATAGCCAAGCAAAGCAAATGTGGCCCACATGTTCTTGTGAAATGCCCAATTATGCTTGAAATTTCTCTCTGAGTGATACGACAATCGTCCTGAATCAATCTGTCAACCTTTTGCTTGTGAAACTTGGTGGTTGCTGTCACAGGATGTCCAACTCTTTGTTTGTCACAAGAAGTCGACACTCTGTTTCCGCAAGCAGCGTCTCACAGTTCTCTCATCCTGGGTACCCATCATGCTCAGATCTTCCAATAGCCAAGCAAAGCAATAATGTGACCCACACGTTCTTGTGAAATGCTGATTATGCTTGAAATTTCTCTCTGAGTGATATGATGATCATCCTGAATCAATCTGTCAACCTTTTGCTTGTGAAACCCGGTGGTTGCTGTCACAGGACGTCCAACTCTTTATTTGTCACGCAAGTCAGATGTTCCCACTTCAACACATTTAAACTTACTCGCCCAACGATGCACACTACTCACATCAACACAATTACGATAAACAGCTTGCATTCTCTGATGAATCTCCTTTGGGGTGACACCTTCTGCTGTCAAGAATTCAATGACTGCATGTTGCTTAAGTTGCATTGACCAAACATCTGTGCAGGGTGCTATACTTCACACTTTAAAAACACAACCATTCAATGCCATTCAATGCCAAAAGGAACTGTAGAGGAGAGTCTACTGAACAAGCCAGTACCTGTATTATCAAAGGCTTTCATGGCTGGAACCACTGGGTTGTTGTAGTTTTTTTTGGGCTATATGGCCATGTTCTAGAGGCATTCTCTCCTGATGTTTCGCCTGCATCTATGGCAAGCATTCTCAGAGTTCCTCTGAGGATGCTTTCCATAGATGCAGGTGAAATGTCAGGAGAGAATGCCTCTAAAACAGTGGTTCTCAACCTGGGGTCCCCAGATGTTTTTGGCCTTCAACTCCCAGAAATCCTAACAGCTGGTAAACTGGCTGGGATTTCTGGGAGTTGTAGGCCAAAAACATCTGGGGACGCCAGGTTGAGAACCACTGCTCTAGACCGTGCCCATATAGCCCGAAAAAACCTACAACAACCCAAGCCAGTACCTGCCGTATAACAGTACTGCCATCTATTTTTTTTGTCGTGTCAGGAGCGACTTGAGAAACTGCAAGTCGCTTCTGGTGTGAGAGAATTGGCCATCTGCAAGGACGTTGCCCAGGGGACCATTGCTATAACTGGAACTACATTCAATGTGGTTGTGTAATGTCCCCACAAGAGGAGCTGGAGCTGATAGAGGGAGCTCATCCACCTGTCCCTGAACTCGAACCTGCGACCTGTCGGTCTTCAGTCCAGTTTTACCCACTGTGCCACCGGGGGCTCCACTGCCATCTATTGAGGAGTTACGAACGTGGAGCCATTAATTTTCATTCAACCCTCATAGTAGATATTTGTTAACCTGCTAACAATAATTCCATTACTCTTACCCCCCCTTTTCCCCCTTTTACCCAACTGTTCCATTTTCTCCTTTTGTGTGAAAAACATTTGGAAATGATCAATTAAAAAAGATGATTATGTGATTGGAACCAACCATCCTACCTTCAACTTGGGCAGGCGCTTGATGGTCTTCAGAGGCCGAAGGACCCTCAGGACTCTGAGGGACTTGATGGTGTTGATATCTTTCCCTTTGTTACCTCTGCAAGAGAGAACATAGAGAGCAACAAAGGGAGGCCTTTGGTTCTGGAAGGAGGCTCTCCAAAGCCCAGGTGGACCCATCCAAATCTCCACCAGAAGAGACAAACTCCCTTGGCCCATCTCTGGCACATCATACTTGTCTCAGTCCCTTTAGATCAGCCTTCTCCAAAGATGTTGGACTGCAGCTCCCATCAATCCCAGGCAACACAGCCATTTTGGGATATTTAGTCCAAGGGAGCTGGAGGACACTAGGTCAGGGAAGGCTGTCAGACGCAGCATAACAGCACAGCAAAGTGCAGACAATCCTTTTTTTCTGCAGAAGTCATGCAGAAAAGAAGCAGAGCTGACCTGGCAAAGGCAGCTAACAATAGGGAATCCACAACACTATTGTATCTAATGCTGGACGATCTAACATTCCTGGAATGTTAAGATTTTATTGTCAACATACACACACATAGACATAACAAAAAGTTCCTTTAAATAAGCATGCAAATAGAACGTCACCTCATTTTCCCCACCTTCAAACATTCTGGCTAATGTGCAAAGGCACCAGGATGATAGACAAGCCGAAGAAATGATGGCCATTCAGTGTTGGTTTATGAAAGCATTTCCAGATGTTTAATGTTGCTTTAACTGGAGAACGTACCACTTGTTTTTAGTAGTAATTTGTTTTTTCTGCTTTCCAGTTACAGCTGTTTACCTTAAGCTCAGTTCAGGCAACACTGCGGTAGAGTGAAGCTAAGCCTGAGATCTCTTGTTCCTCTCAAGATGACTGAGCACATACCAGCCCTCGAAATATATTACAGCCTATGCTTGCAATCCATGCTTACTGCTGATGAAGCCCCATTCACAAAACATAAACAAGAGGGGAGGATGTATCTTTCGTAAGTTATGAGTAGAGCCACCGGCATGGGACTTTCGGGCACAGATTCAGGGCCCATCAAGGAGAATGAAGCAAGGAAGACTGGGTCCCAAATGTAGCAAGGCTCCAGTTTTACTTGCTTTAATACAAGGTAAATCAGTTGTAGATTAGCCAAAAGAGGCTGATAGTTTAACTCAGTGTTTCTCAACCTGGGGGTCGGGACCCATGGGGGAGTCGCGAGGGGCTTTCAGAGGGGTCGGCAAAGACCATCAGAAAACACAGTATTTTCTTTTGGTCTTGGGGTCTCTGTGTGGGAAGTCTAGCCCAATTCTATCGTTGGTGAGGTTCAGAATATTCTTTGATTGTAGGTGAACTATACATCCCAGCAACTACAACTCCCAAATGTCTATTTTCCCCAAGCTCTACTAGTGTTCACATTTGGGCATATTGAGTATTCATGCCGGGTTTGGTCCAGATCCATTATTGTTTGCGACCACAGTGCTCTCTGGATGTGGTGAACTACAACTCCCAAACTTAAGGTCAATGCCCACAAACCGTTCCAGTATTTTCAGTTGGTCATGGGTGTTCTGAGAACCAAGTTTGGTTCAATTCCATCATTGGTGGAGTTCCGAATACTCTTTGATTGTAGGTGAACTATAAATTCCAGCAACTACAACTCCCAAATGACAAAATAAATCTCCCCAACCCCACCAGTATTCAAATGTGGGTGTATTTGTGCCAAATTTGGTCCAGTGAATGAAAATACCTCCTGTATATCAGATATTTACATGACAATTCATAACTAGCAATATAACAGTTACGAAGTAGCAACAACAATAATTTTATGGTTGGGGGTCACCACAACAGGAGGAACTGTATTAGGGGGTCGTGACATTAAGAAGGATGAGAACCACTGGTTTAACTGATGATTTAGAGAGTACTGTGAGCTTTCCTGGTGATGGACTCTCAAGTTTGGGAAATTCAAGTCTGGGAAATGATGATTTGAAGATGGCCCAGAAGCTTCAACTAGTCCAACGAACAGCAGCCAGGTTGCTAATAGGAGCGGCGCTCAGGGAACATACAACCCCTTTGTTGCGCCAACTCCACTGGCTGCCGGTTTGCTACTGGGCCCAATTCAAAGTGCTGGCTTTGGCCTATAAAGCCCTAAATCAGTGGTTCTCAACCTGGCGTCCCCAGATGTTGAGCTGTAGGCCAAAAACATCTGAGGACCCCAGGTTGAGAACCACTGCCCTAAATGGTTCTGGCCCAACTTACCTGTCTGAACGTGTCTCCCCTTACGAAGCATTGAGGACTCGAAGATCATCTGGGGAGGCCCTGCTCTTGGTCCCGCCTTTGTCTCAAGTATGTTTGGTGGGGTCTTTTCAGTGGTGGCCCCTCGGCTATGGAACACCCTCCCTAGGGAAATTAGATCTGCTCCCTCCCTCTTAACATTTCGGAGGCAAGTTAAAACATGGCTGTTTGAGCAAGCGTTTACAAATGCAGAGTAGCTAATATAGGAAATTGAATGACCTGACAATGGAACTGGACAATGCTTGAGAATAATGAGACGCTGATGATGTTGTTTTTATTGCTTTGTGGTGTTTTATATTGTTTAATGTTTTAATCTGAATTATGTTTTTATATGTACTGATTTGTTGAAACCGCCAAAAAGAAAAAAAAACTCCCCCCCAAGAAAAACAACCCCAAAGACGACAAAAACCACACAACGGACAAGACCCCCCCCAACCACCCCCCCAACCCCCCCCCCCCCCCTTGAAGAGTTTGGGTTCTTAATCTTTGCTTACTTAACTTTTTTCTAAAGGAGAGGAGCGATGTAGATGATCTAATTTCCCCGGGGAATGAGTTCCACAAAGCAGGGTATTCTTGATCTGCATCTTCTCCTGCAGTGAGGGCATTGGTTTCCAAGGTGGAAGGTGGCCCCAGTTGGGGTTGGGTTGACGCGCCTTCCTCTTGGCACGTTTCTCTCTTTCACCCTCCATTCGTGCCTCTTCAAATTCTGCAGTACTGCTGGTCACAGCTGACCTCCAGCTGGAGCGCTCAAGGGCCAGGGCTTCCCAGTTCTCAGTGTCTATGCGAGTTTTTAAGGTTGGCTTTGAGCCCATCTTTCAATCTCTTTTCCTGCCCACCAACATTCCGTTTTCCATTCTTGAGTTCGGAGTAGAGCAACTGCTTTGGGAGATGGTGTTCGGGGATCCGGACAACGTGGCTGGTCCAGCGGAGTTGATGGCGGAGGACCATCACTTCAGTGCTGGTGGTCTTTGCTACTTCCAGCACACTGACATTTGTCCACTTGTCTTCCCAAGAGATTTGCAGGATTTTTCAGAGGCAGCACTGATGGAATCGTTCCAGGAGTTGCATGTGACATCTGTAGACAGTCCACGTTTTGCAAGGCATATAACAGGGTTGGGAGGACAATAGCTTTATAAACAAACACCTTGATATCCCTACGGATGTCCCAGTCCTCAAACACTCTCTGCTTCATTGGGAAAAATGCTGCACTCGCAGAGCTCAGGCGATGTTGTATTTCGGTGTCGATGTTGACTTTGGTGGAGAGGTGGCTGCCAAGGTAGCGGAAATAATCAACGACAAGGTGACAGTCCATCAAGGGGATAAAGAAATAAATAAATAATAGTAGTAATCTTTCGCGGGGAGTCAGCCTTTTCCCTCCCGACATCCTTGTTGCCTCGGCGCTATAAGAAGGTTTCACAAGACCAGTTGCTCTCATTGTGACATGGTTTCGAGGCAACTGTGTAGTAATGATGAGGCCACAGACCATATTTTCGTTCTTGCGAACCACTTGTGGGTCACGGAGCACAGGTTGGGAACCACTGGTCTAGAGAAAGTAAATGTAGCCCATGATAAGCATTGATTGGGTTGCCCCTGAGTTTTGATGGCAACAGCCAAGGCCAGTGCGTGCTCCTTCGCTGTCAGAAAGCACACAACATTACCTAATCGGCACAATCTGCTCGCAAGCGGCGGGGACCTTATGCTGTGGCCTCTTATGCACAGAGAAGGGCTGCCATTGACCCGAGGATAAAATAGAACACTGACTCATCTCGAGCGAATGCAGAGAGACGCAATCCTATCTCGAGACAAGAGAGACGAGGACAGAGCGGGGAAATGATCTGTGTGGGCAGCCAGAACAAAATCTACCCCTCGCTTTAATGTACAAGAACATGCACTCATTTTTGGCAGGCTCTGAAAATATTGCAAACAGAGAGACTCTCTTCTGGAGAGCCCTGAGGTTAATGGACAGCAGGACAGTTATTCCCGCTGTCCATTATTTCATCCTAGCTTAGAGGAACACATCCTTTCCAAAGTTTTCCCTGTAGGTGAAATTATAAGAGTTTTTCTATATATATTTTCACATATAGGGATGGTTTGAATGTCTTTCCCCCCCTAATTCTCTGCTACCTCTCAGCCAGGTGAATTCATGCGCAATTGTTTGAATTCTTCTGTTCCTGGTTGTGATCCAGGCACTAGCTTCTGTTCCATTTCTGGGACCAATTTCAAGTGTCTATTTCGATGCCAAGCCCCCTGAAGCTTGGCAGCAAAACTTCCTGAAGGAGCACAAGTCTCCACATTTGTCTGCTGTGGCTTTGAGATGCCTCATCAGAGGTTCTTCTCTGGTTTCTTCTGAAATCTGAGAAAATCAGAGACCTTTCAAAGGCGGTACTCTAGCTTTTGAATACTTCTTACTGCCACCCAGTCTAATATCATGGTGATGGACAAGGTGGCAGCGGCAGTGGTCTGAGATCCTTCTCGGACTCACTTCCTTTTGGGCGCCGCCTTGGTCTTCTTGGCCTTGGGGCTCTTGGCCGGCTTGGGCTTGGCTTTGGGGCTCTTGGCCTTGGACTTCTGGGGGGACTTGGCCTTCTTGGGGCTCTTGGAGGCTCTTGCTTACCTGTAACTGGGTTTCTTCAAGTGGTTCTCTGTGAAAAAACACTTGAGGAGTTTACTGCACCCAAGTAGGCTCTAATGCAGTGTTTCTCATCCTGGGACCCTTGGGGAGGTTGTGAGGGGGTGTCAAAGGGTTTGCCAAAGACCATCAGAAAACACAGTATTTTCTGTTGGTCATGGGAGTTCTGTGTGCCAAGATTGGTTCAATTCCATCATTGGTGGAGTTCAGAATGCTCTTTGATTGTAGGTGAACTATAAATCGCAGCAACTGCAACTCCCAAATGTCAAGTTCTATTTTCCCTAAACTCCACCAGTGTTCACATTTTGACATATTGAGTATTTGTGTCAGGTTTGGACCAGATCCATCATTGTTTGAGTACACAGTGTTCTCTGGATGTAGGTGAACGACAACTCCCAAATGTTAAGATCTATTTCCCTCAAACTCCACCAGAGTTCACATTTTGACATATTGAGTATTCGTGTCAAGTTTGGATCAGAGTCAACAGTGCTGCCTGCATGTAGGTGAACTACAACTCCAAAACTCAAGGTCACTGCCCAGCAAACCCTTCCAGTATTTTCTGTTGGTCATGTGAGTTCTGTGTGCCAAGATTGGTTCAATTCCATCATTGGTGGAGTTTAGAATGCTTGTAGGTGAACTATAAATCCCAGCAACTACAACTCCTAAATATCAAGGTCTATTTTCCCCAAACTCCACCAGAGTTCACATTTTAACATATTGAGTATTCATGTCAAGTTAGGACCAGATCCATCATTGTTTGAGTCAACAGTGCTGCCTGGATATAGGTGAACTACAACTCCAAAACTCAAGGTCAATGCCCACCATACAATTCCAGTATTTTCTTTTGGTCGTGGAAGTTCTGTGTGCCAAGATTGGTTCAATTCAATCGTTGGTGGAGTTCAGAATGCTCTTTGATTCTAGGTGAACTATAAATCCCAGCAACTACAACTCCCAAATGTCAAGATTTTCCAATCCAGATTGGAAGTTTCAGCACTCGCTCTATTAGATGACTCCCGGCATATAAGACAACTCCCACGTATAAGGCTACACGCGGGTATAAGACGACCCCTGACTTTTGAGAAGATTTTCTTGGATTAATAAGTAGTCTTATATGCCAGAAAATATGGTAAATAGTATTTCAGAATACCTGGAGAGCTCAAAGGAACATACATATGTCTAATATCTCCCCATGGAAACAAAACCAGAGATCTGTCAGTTAATTGTTCTGAACTCAGAACAATATCATTTATCATGAATGCAGAAGGTTCCTAAAGTTGTTCACATTGCAGGAATGATGTCCATGCACGCCAAGAGCACAACCAGCATTGGCCTCGTGATTTAGACCATGAAGGAAGCCCAATCAGATAATTCCATCTACCACTACTGGTCCTCTTGAAGAGCCATGAGAAGCTTTCAAGGGAGCTCTTGGGCCACAATCGGAAAGCCCCTGCCATGAATGGTTGCGCTACAGAGCAAGGAGCCACTCCCCGAAATGGCCTTTGCTGTGGCCATGCCGAGCGCATGGTGTTGTGTTTGTGAGATTGTTAGTCTAGCTAAAGCACCTGTGGGCAAAACATAACCAGTTAGGCAAGGCAAGGCAGCGATGTGTAATGACGGCACGGGGTGAGAACAGGCAACGAGTGGAACACGGATGGTGGGGACAGTGGCCACGTGCACGTGGCAGGCAATAACAAGGCCGCAAGGGACAACAAGAATGTATTACCCCATGAAACTCCTACAGAGAAGATCCCGGCATGAGGAAGACAAAGAAAGAGTAGAGTGTCAGTGGGAAGAAAGGAGGAAGGAAGGAAAGAAAGAAGTGCACACCCACACACAAAGCAATCCCAAAGCAAACAGACAAGGAAGTAGAGCCCCTTCCCGAGTGAGGAAAACAGTGTGCGTGCATACCAAAAACAAACATTCGGATCCATGTCACCAAGGAAAGGCATCGTTCCCGCTACGTCCTTGGGAAAATCGATCAGCTCAGAAGCAGCATTGCAACAGAGTTTGAGGTTGGGTTGTTGTAGGTTTTTTCGGGCTGTATGGCCATGTTCTAGAGCAATGTTTCTCAACCTGGGGGTCGGGACCCCTGAGGGGGTCGTGAAGAGGTGTCAGAGGGGTCGCCAAAGACCATCAGAAAACACAGTATGGTCATGGGGATTCCATGTGGGAAGTTTGAGCCAATTCTATCATTGGTGGAGTTCAGAATGTTCTTTGATTGTAATGAACTACAAATCCCAGCAACTACAACTCCCAAATGTCAAGGTCTATTTCCCTTATCCCCAAATTCCACCAGTGTTCACATTTGGGCATATTGAGTATTTATGCCAAGTTTGGTCCAGATCCACCATTGCATGAGTCCACAGTGCTCTCTGGATATAGGTGAACTACAACTCCCAAACTCAAGGTCAATGCCCATCAAACTCTTCCAGTGTTTTCCGTTGGTCATGGGAGTTCTGTGTGGCAAATTAGGTTCAAATCCATCGCTGGTGGAGTTCAGAATGCTCTTTGATTATAGGTGAACTATAAATCCCAGCAACTACAACTCCCAAATTACAAAATCAGTCCTCCCCCAACCCCACTAGCATTTACATGTGGGTGCATTGGGTATTTGTGCCCAGTTTGGTCCAGTGAATGAAAATACATCCTTGCATATGTGATATTTACATTATGATTTATAACAGTAGTAAAATGACTGTTATGAAGTAGCAACAAAAACAGTGTTGTGGTTGGGGGTCACCACAACATGAGGGACTGGATTAAGGGGTCCTGGCATTAGGAAGGTTGAGGACCACTGTTCTAGAGGCATTCTCTCCTGACGTTTCGCCTGCATCTATGGCAAGCATCCTCAGAGGCAGAGGCGGCCCAAGATGGTACGCAAATTACGCTTTTGCGTAGAGCGCCAGTCTGGGGGGGGGCGCTCTTGAGGGGCTCCCACGTATGGCTTCGCGATTTTTGGGAGGCCTGGCTAGGAAGGAGTGCTGCTTAGTTACATTCCTTCTGAGCCAGGCTTCGCGATTTTTGCGTCTTCTTCCGCAAAACAACGTTGTCTCGCGGGAGAAGACGCGAGAATCGTGAGGCCTGGCTAGGAAGGAGAGCAGCCGAAGCAGTGCTCCTTCCTAGCCAGGCTTCACGATTTTTGGGAGACCTGGCTAGGAAGGAGCGCTGCTTAGGGCGCATTCCTTCTGAGCCAGGCCTTGCGTTTCTTGTGTTTTCTTCCGCGAGACAATGTTGCCTCGCGGGAGAAGATGCGAGAGTCGCGAGGCCTGGCTCGGAAGGAATGCATCCTAAGCAGCACTCCTTCCTAGCCAGGCTTTGCGATTCTCGACTTGAGCAGCGCAGCCTGAGCGGCTCTGCCGCCAACAAAAGAGAGGCCTGTGCAAAGAAGGCAGGAAGGATGAGGAGCCTGCCCAGGAGACCTCCATGAGCAAGTCCGGTAATTTTATTGTTATATTATTTTATTTTAATTTTATACCCGGAGTACTAGATGACCCCCAAAATTTTCTAAAGTTTTACATGCCTAAAAAGTTGTCTAGTACCCCGGTTTTTACGGTATATATATATATATAATATATATATATATAAATATATATTGGTGTGTGGCCATGTTCTCTCCTGACGTTTCGCCTGCATCTCTGGCAAGCATCCTCAGAGGTAGTGAGGTCTGTTGGAACTAGGAAAAAGGGTTTATATATCTGTGGAATGACCAGGGTGAGACAAAGGACTCTTGTCTGCTGGAGCTAGGTGTGAATGTTTCAACTGACCGCCTTGATTAGCATTTGATTGCCTGGCAGTGCCTGGAGCAATCTTTTGTTGAGAGGTGATTAGATGTCCTTGTTTGTTTCCTCTCTGTTGTTGTGCTGTTCTAATTTTAGAGTTTTTAAAATACTGGTAGCCAGATTTTGTTCATTTTCATGGTTTCCTCCTTTCTGTTGAAATTGTGGATTTCAATGGCTTCTCTGTGTAGTCTGACATGGTGGTTGTTGAGAGTGGTCCAGCATTTCTGTGTTCTCAAATAATATGCTGTGTCCAGTTGGTTCATCAGGTGCTCTGCTATGGCTGACTTCTCTGGTTGAAGTAGTCTGCAGTGCCTTTCATGTTCCTTGATTTGTGTTTGGGCCACGCTGCGTGCAGACGTCAGGAGAAATGCCTCTAGACCAGTGTTTCTCAACCTGGGGGTCGGGACCCCTGGAGGGGTCTGAAGGGGTGTCAGAGGGGTCACCAAAGACCATCAGAAAACACAGTATTTTCTGTTGGTCATGGGGGTCTCTGTGTGGGAAGTTTGGCCCAATTCTATCATTGTTGGAGTTCAGAATGCTCCTTGATTGTAGGTGAACTATAAATCCCAGCAAGTACAACTCCCAAATCTCAAGGTCTATTTTTCCAAAACCCCACGAGTGTTCGCATTTGGGCATATGGAGTATCCGTGCCAAGTTTGGTCCAGATCCATCATTGTTGGAGTCTAGAGTGCTCTCTGGATATAGGCGAACTTCAACTCCCAAACTCAAGGTCAATGCCCACCAAACCCTTCCAGTATTTTCTGTTGGTCATGGGAGTTCTGTGTGCCAACTTTGGTTCAATTCCATTGTTGGTGGGGTTCAGAATGCTCTTTGTTTACAGGTTAACTATAAATCCCAGCAACTACAACTCCCAAATGGCAAAATCAATCCCCCCGCCAACCTCACCAGTATTCAAATTTGGGCATACCAGGTATTTGTGCCAAATTTGCTCCAGTGAATGAAAATATATCCTGCAGATCATTATTTACATGGCGATTCATAATGTTAGGGTTATAGTTGGGGGTCACCACAACATGAGGAACTGTATTAAGGGGTCACGGCATTAGGAAGGTTGAGAACCTCTGCTCTAGACCATAGCCATATAGCCCGAAAAAACCTACAACAACCCAGTGATTCCGGCCATGAAAACCTTCGACAATACCAAGTTTGAGGTTGGTTTCGGAGTGGGAAAACGTGAAACCGAACTCCGCGTGATTGTGACATTTGTGAGGCTCACGATTCTTCGGCTACGAGACGAAATGGACTGGTGTGTTTCCATCTCCAACGGGCCAGGGATTTGCATCTTAATTTTGCCCATGTTTTCCTCCCTGAAAAGTTGCCTTGGACTGGCAGTCAACAGCTCATGCACGTCCCACCAATCCACGGACCATCATTTTTAGGATCACTACATTTAGTGAAAATGCTGGACTAGAAAGACAATTGCTCTCAAGGACGTTGCCCAGGGGATGCCGGGATGATTTGATGTTTTATCATCCTTGTGGGAGGCTTCTCTCATGTCCCCGCATGAGGAGCTGGAGCTGATAGAGGGAGCTCAACCGCTTCTCCCCGGATTCGAACCTGCAACCTGTCAGTCTTCAGTCCAGTCGGCACAGGGGCTTAACCCACTGCGCCACCGGGGGCTCTTGGTTTTTTTGGTTGATGAGATAGGATTGTTGTTGTTGTTGTGTACTTTCAAGTCATTTCAGACAGACACCAGAGCCCCATATGGTCATGTTTCAGAAGCATTCTCTCTTGGAGGAAAACATAAAAATCTGGCGAGCAGTATTTTTAAAAAAATCCAAAATGAGGATAGTAAATAAAGAAAAACACACAGAAAACAGGGGAATTCCAGACATGAAACAATCAAGGCCAGTTAGCACCTTCCAACAAAGGATTCCCCCAGGTAGAAAGCAGCCAGGCTTTGAAGCTGCAAAGCTATCAGTGCTAATCAAAACGGCCAATGGCAACGTTTACATTTGCTTCCAACAGACTAGACTACTTTCTTCCACCTTGGACATTATTCCACAGATATAAAATTCCACAGATTATAATGGAATGCAATAATATAATATAACATAATATAATATAATACTAATAATAATATAATATTATAATTATATATTTATATTTATATTTATATAGAGCCAGCGTTGTCCGCAAACACCTCCTAGGTCATGTGGCCAGCATGACTGCAAGGAGCACCGTTACCTTCCCGCCGGAGCGGTACCTATTGATCTACTCACATTTGCATACTTTCCAACTGCTAGGATGGCAGAAGCTGGGGCTAACAGAGAGTGCTCACGCCACTCCCCGGATTTGAACCTGCAACCTTTTGATCAACAAGTTCAGCAGCTCAGTGCTTTAACCCACTGCGCCACCAGGGGCTCCTGATAATATAATAGTATAATTATATATTTATATTACATGTAATATTACTAATAATATTACAATATAAGGGTATTGTACAATATAGTAATATTTAATACTGATATTGTACTATGCTAATCATATAATGTATTGTATTTATATATATTTTAAGCCACTCTGAGTCCCCTTTGGGGTGAGAAGGGCGGCATATAAACGTCGTAAATGTATAATATATTGTCATAAGTGTCGTAAATGTATAATATAATATATTGTATGTATATATACCTTGTAAGCCACTCTGAGTCCTCTTCGGGGTGAGAAGGGCGGCATATAAATGTCGTAAATGTATAATATATTGTCGTAAGTGTCGTAAATGTATAATATAATATATTGTATGTATATATACCTTGTAAACCACTCTGAGTCCTCTTCGGGGTGAGAAGGGCGTCATATAAATGTCGTAAATATATAATATATTGTCGTAAATGTCGTAAATGTATAATATAATATATTGTATATACCTTGTAAGCCACTCTGAGTCTCCTTCGGGGTGAGAAGGGCGTCATATAAATGTCGTAAATGTATAATATATTGTCGTAAGTGTCGTAAATGTATAATATAATCTATTGTATATACCTTGTAAGCCACTCTGAGTCTCCTTCGGGGTGAGAAGGGCGGCATATAAATGTCGTAAATGTATAATATATTGTCGTAAGTGTCGTAAATGTATAATATAATATATTGTATGTATATATACCTTGTAAACCACTCTGAGTCTCCTTCGGGGTGAGAAGGGCGGCATATAAATGTCGTAAATGTCCTAAATAAATAAATATAAACCTCACTTGCCTAGTTTCCAACAGACCTCACAATTTCTGAGGAGGCCTACCATAGATGCAGGCGAAACGTCAGGAGAGAATGCTTCTGGAACATGGCCATACAGGCCGGAAAATTCATAGCAACCCAGTGATTCCGGCCATGAAAGCCTTCAACAACACATTAAGTTAAAGTGTTGTTTGAACATCTACAAGTACTGCGTT
Organism: Anolis sagrei ordinatus; assembly: GCF_025583915.1. NCBI lineage: Eukaryota > Metazoa > Chordata > Lepidosauria > Squamata > Anolidae > Anolis > Anolis sagrei. Next base: position 26,007,279 of record NW_026844589.1, read on the forward strand.
GGAAGTTTTCCGCAGCTTGAATAATTGAAAGGAAACAACAACAACAACCATAAAGTGCGCACCGTCGTCAGCGACTCTGGTTCCTGCCACAAAGTTGGTGTTCGAACTCTAAAAAGCCTCCCAAATATATTTTGCACTCGTGAACCTGTTCGGTGCTTTTCGAAATGTCAAAGCTTCTGACTCACACATCCCTTTATGGGAAAAAGAAAGGTTTGCTACATGTTGCCATGCTCCTTAGTTTCCCACGAGGGACTGTCAGGTTCCAAGGGAATCGTCTGCAGTCTGCTCATTCTTGCAAAGCAACGAGAGCGATAGCAATTAGAATAGAGATCGACAACAGCCAATGTTGAACTGCAACTCTCAAGAAGTAATTTTAGCCATTTTCCTTCTCACTCTGAGAAAGTCTTTGAAAAACAATGCAGGTATTATTTTGTAATTTTGGACTGATTCTGTGCAAATAATTCTACCTGGCGCTTTTGTGCAGAAAATAGCATTTGTTTCCTGCACAGAAAATGTCCTTTTCATATTTTTGGGATGCTCGTCTGCCCAGAATTCCTCTCTCCGCTGTTTCTCTACAAGTTTTCCAAGAATATTTTTTAATATTCTTCCAACTATAGCCTAGATCTCCTCTTGCTCATGTCTCTTCACTCGCAACACCCTCGTTCAGGGAAGTGAGATATGTGGGATATTCAAGGTTGGATTGCTTCCGACTCAGTGATGCCCCACTTTCTCCACTTTTGAGAAGTCCCAACCCATAAATAAAAGAAGAACGACTTACGAAAAGGCGAAGGCAACAAGAGCTCCACTGACCACAATAAAATCCAGAATGTTCCAGAGGTCACGGAAGTAGGAACCAGGGTGAAGAAGGAGACCCAGGTCAATCATCTTTGGAGAAAAGAATGGTAGAGTAGAAGACATTGGAAGCCGTGAGAATTTGAGTTATAGGTGTGAAAAAATATAATGTGCCAATTTGCTAACAAAAAGTTAATGTCTCTCTGTTTTGAGAGTCTAATAAGTCTCAAAGCATACTTCTCTACTGAAGTGTAAACTACACTATTTCTAAAATGGAGTCTGAGCCCTGTACAAACCCAGATCTCATCACACGGTCTGCAGCCTCTCTCATAACAAAGAGTTAAGATCTCTCTGTTTTGAGAGTCAAATAAGTATCTAAGCCTACTTCTCTACTGAAGTGTAAACTGTATAAACTGCACTGTTTCTAAAATGGAGTCTGAGCCTTGAACATAGAATTGTAGAATCATAGAATCAAAGAGTTGGAAGAGACCTCATAGGCCATCCAGTCCAACCCCCTGCCAAGAAGCAGGAATATTGCATTCAAATCACCCCTGACAGATGGCCATCCAGCCTCTGTTTAAAAGCTTCCAAAGGAGGAGCCTCCACCACACTCCGGGGCAGAGAGTTCCACTGCTGAACAGCTCTCACAATCAGGAACAAACCCAGACCTGATCAGCCTCTCATAACAAAGAGTTAAGGTCTCTCTGTTTTGAGAGTCTAATAAATCTCTAAGCATACTTCCCTATTGAAGTGTTTCTAAAATGGAGTCTGAGCCCTGAACAATTCCAGATCTCATCACACAGTCTGCAGCCTCTCTCATAACAAAGAGTTAAGGTCTCTATGTTTTGAGAGTCGAATAAATCTCTGAGCATACTTCTCTACTGAAGTGTAACTGTAATGTTTCTAAAATGGAGTCTGAGCCCTGAACAAACCCAGATCTCATCACACAGTCTGCAGCCTCTCTCATAACAAAGAGTTAAGGTCTCTCTGTTTTGAGAGTCTAATAACTCTCTAAGCATACTTCCCTACTGAAGTGTAAACTGTACTGTTTCTGAAATGGAGTCTGAGCCCTGAACAAACCCAGACCTGTTCACACGGTCTGCAGCCTCTCTGATAAAAAAGAGTTAAAATCTCTGTTTTGAGAGTCTAATAAGTATCTAAGCATACTTCTCTACTGAAATGTAAACTGCACTGTTTCTAAAATGGAGTCTGAGCCCTGAACAAACCCAGACCTGATCACATGGTCTGCAGCCTCTCTTATAACAAAGAGTCAAGGTCTCTCTGTTTTGACAGTCTAATAATTCTCTAAGCATACCGTTCCTGCACTGAAGTCCAAACTGTACTCACTGCTTTTGATGCAAGTGCGATTGGCAGGGACGAAGGACAGGGCCTTCTCAGTGGCGGCCCCCCAGCTATTGAACTCCCTTCCCAGGGATATTAGATCGGCCCCCTCCCTCCGAAAAAAGCAAAGACCTGGCTCTTTGAGCAAACTTTTGAGGAAAACCAGGACACCCAAGGAAGATTCTTACCTTTATCACCATCTCAAAGGTAAAGACACCTGTAAATATATAATCCAGGTACTTGAGGGCCTGAAATTGGAACAGAAAGAAATTTCGAAGTTAAAAGGTGGGTACAGGAATTTGAGATAACCTAGTGCAATGCTCAAACCACCATGTAATAATAATAATCATAATAATAATCATAATCATAATAAGAACATTACTAAATAGAGTAAAATAATAAATGTAATAATAATAGAGTCAAATAATGTAAATGTAATAATAATAATAATAAATAGAGTAAAATAATAAATTAATAATAGAGTAAAGTAATGTAAATAATAATAAACAGAGTAAAATAATAAATGTAATAAAATAATTATAATTATAGAGTGAAATGATAAATAACTTTGACTCGAGGATAAGCCGAGGAAGGCGTTTTCAGCCTAAAAAAGGGCTGAGAAACTTGGCTTATACTCGAGTATATGTGGTATATTAAGGATAGGAATGGGAACTTTTGTATGTTCTGTCCTGTCCCTGATAGACCCTGATGGGAAGCTGAGTATCAACATTTCAATATAGTGACCCTCGAGGAGTGTTTGATCCCTCACCTCATTCCTTGGAGACTCGGCTTGGACGGGATCTTCTGCTGCCAATGCAATGCTGCTGAGGGCTATGACCATGAGGATGACCATCTCAAAGTAGCGCATGTTCACAATGTAGTGACACAGGCGGCGGATTCTATAATGGATGAAGCAAAGGAAGAGCTGTTTGCTCTTGAAGTCATATGTACAGGAGTTGATTATAAATTGTATGATTTTAACTGTATTTGTGTTTAAATTGGCTGCAGTAATGCTGGAGCGGCCTAAGTCAGAGGAGTCCTCCATGTGCGTTGCCATGGAGACCGATGCAGGAGAGAGGGAAGTGGGAGGAGCTTAGAGGGGAGAGTTTGAAAAAACGACAGTTAAAAATCAGTTAGGGTTTAGGTTTAGAGGAGTGAGCAGTCAGGAGTTAGGTTCAGAGGAGTGAGGAGTTAGGAGTTGGGAGAGAAGGAAAGGTGACGGAGTGACTTGTGAAGCAAAACTTTGAGGCTTTGAAAAGCTGGGTTTGGCTATTGGAAGTTTCTCAGGCTAGTGCAGCCGAATGGTGAAACATAGCTGGTATTCTTTTAGTCTAAGGAGAGGCTAAAGAATAGTTTACTTAGTATTTGATCTAGGGAGGATCAACTAAGGGAAACATCCCTGTATGGAAACTTTGTCTGAAACAAGTGCTCTACGTCAGAAAGATACTGTGTTACTTGAAAGAATGAACTGTTAAAGTTACAAGTATTATTCCAAGTGCAACAAGGAAAAGTTACGTCTTGCAACCACACGCTGTGTACTTAATAAAATTGTTAACTTTTATTTGAAGATTGCCTCAGCTCTGTCTATTCTGTGTGCAAAGTGCCATTTCTCACAATATTACAACTTACCTCACGTGGGGGCAGAAACGTAGGGAAAAGTAACCAAATAAATCTACATTCTTCTCTCCAGTCACGCTACAGTATATACAGTTAATTACTACTAAGTTATTACTTTCTTAATAAAGGAGGAAGTGCAATTGAACAGCCTCCCTTCCAACTTGATGGTAAATTTGGTTCCTAATCGGCAACCTCCATTGCAAATCGGCCAGTTCTTTTTAAAATTGGGAACTGGGGTAAAATCTCCTGAAAACTGGTTCCTTTCAAATTGGTGGCAACAATAATTCATCCCTCCACTCCCTTGCTTCTTTTCATAATATAATCAGGAGAGATCTCAGTAGAGCAATGTCCTACCCAAACTTGGATGAGTGATGTCAGCAACCAACACTTCTGGGCCTAATGGCTTCTGAGAGTTCATCACTACTCTACCTCATTTTACAATTGTTCCTGTCCACCTCTTTGAACAGTTGGACACATCCTAAGGTTCCTTGATGCTCCTGAAAGGTAGTGTCACTGCAGGACATTGTGGGACTTAAAATGGATCTAGCCTTTAGACAGAAGACTATGGGTACTGGCTCTCATGGAGGTTCATTCAACCCACCAAGGTCCATGGATGGAGGAAGAGGTCCAACCAGGGGATAACTCCCTAAGATATGGACCTATGTCTGAGGAAACAGGGATTCAAGAAGGAGCTGAAAGATATATCCCAACATTGCAAGGAGAACATTCCAAGTTCAGATCCTAACATCTCCAGTTAAAAGGACCAAAAAAGTGGTACTGGGCAAATATTTGGGACCAAAACATGTCGGAACAGTGCTTTCCCTTTGAGGTCCCTTCTCTCAAGCTAGAGCCCAAGGAAGAGCTCCCAGCTCCTGAGATCTGGGAAACCGAGTCTAGACACAGTAGAAGAAAAGCAGCTGAGATGACTTACGGGTTAGTAGGGCTTAAGATGAACATGGAACTATAAGGCAAGATTGGTTTTGGTCCATTTTCTGTCAAGTCATTGTCCACATCCATGTCCTTCTTCTCTTCAATTTTGGTTTCAAATTCAACGTTGTTCACTGCAGTATTGGCACAAATGAGGAGTCATTAAAGTCAAGGATTTTATAACCAAACTGATCAACATCCTCCAACAAATGTGTTACTTGGTTAATTACATGTGCATCATTGATTGCTTATACCACGCCTAGGATTTTATGTTATACCTGGCATTAAGAAAGAGAAATTAATGGACCATTAAGTTGTCCGCAGAAATCAACGAGTAGAAAACACACCTATATGCTTCAGTTCCCTCCGAGATGGACAAACAACCTGACGTGAATAGGTCAACTTTCTGCCCCAGAGGAACTCACTTGGTATGACGGCAGCATCCCCAGCAGGGGCCGTGATAGTGACGGGAATGTTCACACCGGTCGACTTCTCCAGAGACGGCTGAGCCATGCGGGTGACGTTCTTCTGGTTGTCGGCATCTTCCGGCTGCTCCGGTACCCTTTGCAGGCAAGTGCTGGGCAAAGTGTGGAGAGGGGCAATGGTCACGCTCCCACCAGTCTCCATCTCATGGTGACCTTCCCTGGGATACAGAAGAGTGGAGATGAAGAAACAATTCATCTCTGGCAACCTTTTCCATGACTCCTTTTGCCCAGACGGAAAACAGATTTGGATGTCCTACTAAGTCAGTGGTTCTCAGCCTGTGTTTTGGCCTACAACTCCCAGAAATCCCAATCAGTTTACCAGCTGTTAGGATTTTTGGAAGTTCAAGGCCAAAACAGCTTGACAATCACTGTCCTATGTATTCACAACCATCTCTTCTCCAAGCTAAACATACCCAGCTCCCTAAACCACTTCCTAAGCCTGATTCCAGAAGACTGATGGGACAATTCACTTAAGGACTGTAATTCTCTCTTACGAACCTACTTGTGTTTTGAGTTCTGTTGGGAAGGCCCTACTTGGCTTATACTCGAGTATATACGGTATATACCCAAATTTATAAATGACTAGCTGTACCCGCCACGCGTTGCTGTGGCCAACCTTCCCTTTCTCTTTCTTTCCTTCCTTTCCTCTTTTTCTTTCCCTATTTCTCTTCTTTCTTCCATCTCTACCTGTTTCCTCCCTCCCTTTCTTTGCTCTTACACCCTTCCTTCTCTCCTTCCTTCCTTCCCTATCTTTCGTTCCTTCTCTCGTTCCTTCTCTCTCTTTTCCTTTCACTTTTTTATTTCCTTTCTCCTTCCTTGCTTCTCTACYTTTCTTTCCTTTCTTCCTTCCCTCCTTCTCACATTACTTCTTGACTGTCAGTTYCATTTAATATTGTATTTATATCTTATATAGAAAGAAGGAAAGGAAGAAGGAAGAAAGGAGGGACAGGAAGGAAGGAAAAAGGAAGGGAAAGAAGGGAAGGAAGGAAAAGAAAGAAGGAGGGACAGGAAGGAAGGGAGGGAGGGAGGGAGGAAAGGAAGGAGAAGGAAGGAAGGAGGGAAAGGAAGGAGGGAAGGAAATGAAGGGGAAGGAAATGAAGAAAGGGAAAGAAGGAGGAAAGGAAGGGAGGGAGGAAGGAAAAGAAGGAAAGGAAGAAGGAAGAGAGGGAGGGAGGGAGGAAAAGAAGGAAAGGAAGAAGGAAGGAGGGACAGGAAGGAAAGGAAGGAGGGAAAGAAGGAAAGGAAGGAGAGGGAAGAAAAGGAAAGAAAGGGAGGGAGGGAGGAAAGAAGGGAAAGGAGTGAGGGAGGGAGAGAAGGAAGGTCCTTCACTCAAGCACCGTCGACCTTCCTCGCCTCCTCCTCCTCCCCTTCTTCCTTGCCTGGGGGCTCTGCTGCCGCCGCTGCCACTCATCCGCCCCTTCCTCTTCCGACAGGGAAAAGAGGAGGAGGAGAAGACTGCCCTACTGACATAGCAGGGAAAGAGAAGGGGCTCCATGCGGCAAGCCTCCACCTCCAGTCCCATGGTGCCCACTCTCGCTTGTGTGTGTGTGTGTGGCCATGCACGCACGCCTGGCTCCTCATGCTTTAACGGCCAGCTGTTTCCCTGCGGGGCGTGAGCATGGGTCTCTTTGTGGGCATGCAGTTTCTCCTTTGCGGACATGCAGTTTAGAAGTCCTTTCTGCTTTTTGTTTTCGTTGTTTTTTTGAGTGAAGGACATACATTGGGTTGTTAGTTGTATCGTGTCCAAATTTGGTGTCAATTCGCTCAGTGGTTTTTGAGTTCTGTGAATACCACAAACGAACATTACATTTTTATTTATATAGATAGTTTATTCAGACAGGGATATGAATGCAAGAGGAAGTCAAGCTGAGAAGCTTTCTCCATTCTCTGTCTCCTGACTCACCTGGGCTGATGGTTCCTCAGCTCTTTCTCCACCGCCTCACTCTCTTTCTCCCCGTTCTCCTTGTCTACTGACTCGTAGGTTGAGAGCGCCTTTTGCCGCATCCTGTGCCGTCTGTGGGGCTCTTCCGCGCCTTCACCTTTGGAGCTTGGGTCTCCCTCTCGGTTCCCAGGTCTGGACCCTCCTCTGTGACGCGAGCGGCGCTCCGTCTTGGCCCCGTTGATGCCTCCGTTGCCTTCTTTGGCTTGGTGCTCAGCCGAGTGGCGGTGACCCCGGTGGCGGCGATGCTCCCTCTCGGCTCCATCCTCCACAGAGCCCCGCCGGTGATGGCGTCTCCCTCCATCCTGGCCTCGGTTCCGCTCACTTTTCCCTTCCTTTCCACAACCTTCACCTTCTTTGCTGTGGCTCCGGTGGGGTCGACGGCGCTCCTCTTTATGGTTCTGGCCAGTGTCCCCATTCTCCTCCTTGGCCGCGTGGCTCTTCTCGTGCTCCCCTGCCTTGTCTTTCTCTCGGTGCCGATGATGCTTCCGTGGCCCTTCTGTGCCTTCGGTTGAGGGGGCTTTGGGCTGCTCCTCTCCTTCTTGCACGTCACTGGGACTTAGCTTATTGATGTTGTTGTTGCTTCGCCCATTGCTCCGAGGCTCAACCACCAAGGGCCGATCCAAGTGCGTTTTCATATCTGGCCTGATGTGGAGGTTGGTCGCATAGCGCACTCTTTCTTCTGGGTCCAACTCACTGTACAAGGCTTCACAACTGGTCCGGAAATTGTGCATCCGTATCTGACTGGTCCTCTGCTCCCACACAGATTTCGATTTGGAGGCGTTCTGCTGTTTGCTACAGGAGAGATGGGCAAAGAGAGGGCAGGAGAGAGAAAGAAACAGAGACAAAAGGAAGAGAGGAGAAGATTGGGTAGACAGAGGAAGAAAAGCAGAAGGGGTTGTTACCATCCATTTTGGCTAACTCAACAGCATGAGAAGATTCAGGACTGTAGTCAAGACAAAATGGTTGCAGCTGAATGGATAGGGATGGCTGGTAAAATATACAAAAGCAGGGGAGATAGTAGGAAAATTATAGCACCAAGATGGTTCCTTCTTAGGACTTGGTGGAATCAATTGGTTTTGAGGACTCAGTCCTACCCAGAGCATGGTCCATCTGGCACAAAGAAAGCCAACACCCACCAAAGCCGTTCCTTGCCAACTTTGTACCTGTTTTTCCCCCATTAATCCATTAAGCATCCCGATAATGGGAAAACTTTGGCCCTCCAGGTGTTTTGGACTGGCTGTTAGGAATTGTGGGAGTTGAAGTCCAAAACACCTGTAGAACCAAAGTTTGTCCATGCCTGCTATAACTACATGTCATCCACTTAATCTTGGTTATCTTGACTGGACAATCTTGGAGGCCATGGTGGTGCAATAGGTTAAATCTGAAGGTCAGCAGTTGCAGTCTGAATCCATGGGACAGGGTGAGCTCCTACTATTAGCCCAGCTCCTGCCGACCTAGGAGTTTGAAAACATGCAAATGTGAATAGATAAATAGGTACCGCTTCAGCAGGAAAGGCATAAGACACTCCAAGCAGTCATTCTGATCACACAACCAGGAGGTGACAACACAGGCTCCTCGGCTTAGAAAAGGAGAACAGCACCTCCTCCAAAGCCGGAAATGAAAGGAGAAGCCTCTGCCTTTGTTTGTGTTTGCGTGTCTCATTGTATTGTAACAAGGCATTGAATTTACTGTTTACACTGTAACCTGCTCTGAGTCCCCATGGGGAGAAGGGCAGAATATAAACAAAGTGTTATTATTATATACTAGCCATCCCCTGCCATGCGTTGCTGTGGCCCAGTTTTAATTAAACTGTTTGATAAAACTGGGAGTTTGGTTCATCTCTACCTAAATAAGGCAGAGCCCTGGCAACGTGACAGTAGTAGGTATGTATTTTAAACTCTGGAGTTACAGACTGGGCCTTTGCATCCTTGCTGAAAGTGCATTGCACATTGTAAGTCCACACTTCCATTGGCGCAGTAAAGGCATTAAGCTTTTGGTTTTACCCAGACAACTTTCCAAATCCCTTCCAGCTCTTAAGACTTACAATCCTGAGAAAGCCTTCCATCTCATTAGAGCCATATAATTCACATGATAATCCCACATAATTAAGTGTTTAGCAAGTTGTAGGACCCAGCAACTCATGTAAAAGATTATGGGAAGCACATTTCTTTATTTAAGATCTTTGGAAAGCTGCTGCCCATCAGAGAAGACAAAGAAGGACACAGAAAGAGTGTAAAAAGGAAGACAGAGAGTGTGCTGTCACACGCTGGGCCTATAGCAATTGGCTTTTGAACAGGATGTTCTCTTTGTGCCCAGCGGGAAGCTGGGGTGCCTCGGCTGAGAGGCCCTAAGGATTTTCCTATACAGAGTCTTTAAAAGCTTGAAAAGTTTAACAAAGTCCTTTATTATTGCTTAGGTCTTCAACAAACAATCAAATACTTCTCAGATCTTCAACAGGTCAAACAAATACTTCAAGGCTTTGAATCAACTGGTGGCTTTCTTAATCTTGTCCACAAGGGACAGGCAACTGGCTTCGTGAACTGTTTTTCTTTAAGAGGAAAACCCTTTTTAACCCCTCCTTGGTTTACTTTCTAAACTTTGCTGGTGTGGGCTCTACTCCCGGCTCCAAACTGCTTCTTGGGTCCTGAGTAGACCTACCAGTCAAGGCTTTGTAGATTCTCCAGCTGGAGTCCTTTGGAACTGTTTTCCCCTGGAATTTCATAAGAAACGAAGCTTCTCTACAGGTGGAGCTGATTCACATCCTGTAGCTAAGCTTTCAACTGTAAGACTGAGCTAAAATGGCTCCCTTTCCTTCCTGAACCCTGGGGAAAGGGGGGGGGGAACTTAACGACGATAGACAGGTGGCTAACCCCATGACTGCAAACCAAAGGAAGCCACCTTATTGCAAAATGCATGGAACTTTGGAATACATGCAAACACTCAATAGAAAGAAAATGAAGTAGGAGCTCCTGGTACAGAGAGAGACACAAATGGATCTCCTACCTTCTCCATTCACAGGCAACAGGTAGCATAGTAAAAAGGGGCAGAGTGCATGGTTTGCATGAAGGAAGTCCCAGCTCTGATCCCTGGCATCTGCAGATAGGACTGGGAAAACTCCTTCCCCAAACCCCAGAGAGCTGCTGCCAGCTTAGTGCCTACAGTACTGGACGCATTGAAGCAATGCTCTCAGGTTCATCCCAAGACCATTTTCTGTAGTCATAATTCAGGACCCTTTGATGGAATGATCTCTGTACAATGGGTACATCCATCCACGCTGTACATCATTCCAGTCTGATACCTATTTAACTGCTATGATTAGCACCAGGAAAGTGTAAGCTGCATTAAGATCACTTCTGACCATAAGGTCATGAGTTCGAAGCCAGCCCGGGTCGGAGTGAGCTTCCGACCAATTGTGGAGCTTGTTGTCAACCTTTGCAATCTGAAAGGCAGCTGCATCTCTCAAACAGGCAACTGGCACCCTACCTATCTGACGAGACTCTGGCAACTGTCATCCATACCACGGTCATTTCTAGGCTGGACTATTGCAGCGCCCTGTATGTTGGCCTTCCTATGTCAATGACCTGAAAGCTCCGTATTGTTCAGAATGCGGTAGCCAGGTTACTCTCAAGAACGCCCATGAAAGGCCATATAACACCAGTGCTGCAACATTTACATTGGCTTCCAACGGAGTACCGTGGCCTGTATAAGATGTTAGTTCTGACCTTTAAAATTCTTTACGGCCAGGGTCCATCGTACCTTAGGGACCGCCTCTCCTCCCATCATCAGAGGTCGCAACGACCAGCCCAACGTGATTTATATACCGGGTCCTAGAGAAGTGCACTTGGAAAGTACCAGACGCAGGGCTTTTTCTATTTCTGCCCCTGCCTTGTGGAATTCCTTGCCACCCTATATGAGAGCCATGCGTGACTTAGGGCCTTTTACTCTCGCACTTAAGACCTGGCTTTTTACTAGAGCATTCGATCTCTGTTAATTTTTAATTTCTGTATGTATGTATTTTATCTTTTACAATTTAGCTGTAAATCGCCTAGAGCATTCTCGGATGGAGGGCGATTAATAAGTATTTTTTTTAAAAAGTAGGAAAATTAGGTACCACCTATGTGTGGGGAGGCTAATTTAACTAATTTACGAGGCCATACAAAAGACTCCAGCAAAGCACTCCAGCAAAAGCATGCGGGGAATACGGAAGTACTTCATCAGTGTCGCAGATGGACGATGAAAGCGACAGCTCCCCTGGTGGCCAGAAAAGTTAAATAGCCTCTGACTGTCTGTCTATATCAGTTGTGTGTCTTTGGCATTGAATGTTTGCCATGTATATGTACATTGTAATCCGCCCTGAGTCCCCTGCGGGGTGAGAAGGGCGGAATATAAATACTGTAAATAAATAATTGCTTCCAACAGGATGTTGGGATCCCACCTACAAACCTACAGATAGCAGAATCTTATTACATGGAGCCATAGCTACTGAAAGTGGTATCAAAAGTGTGGTGTGGATCTACCTGGCATTTGTCTAGGGGTCGCTTGCCTGCTTTCTCCCTTCTCCAGCTATGATAGGACCTACCTCACAATGAGGCCATGGCAACATGGCTCTCTTGGTGGCTCTTTCCTCCCTCCTTTTTTTGGAAAATGTGAATCGCCATAATCATTTGAAAAATGGGATTCATAACCTTTTGGGAAAACCACCGGTCACAGGAAAGGCATGACCTTGTTAGAAGTCACAACCTTTTTGGAAAAAATGGCATTCACCAGCATTCTTGCAAGGCTGATGTGCCTCGGAATGTCTTTGAACTGCTAGGGACAAAGATATGCCAATGCACAAAAACATATATATTCAAGCAGAATGTCAGAAATATTCTTAAAGTTGCCCAAAAAACATCAACTCTCCCTTTAAATATATATTTGCCTTTAAATCATGCTCTCAAGAGACAAAATAAACATTCTTCTTTAACAGGAACAGAGTTGGTTTACTCATACATGCACTTTGTTTATGATTCAAATTACAATAGGATTTTAAATAGTTTCTCTGTGTATGTAACACAGGGCATCTTCCTTAGAAACAATAGTCCATAGTCTGTCCTAAGAGTCTAATAGAGACTTTGTAGTCTGTTCCAACTAACTTCTAAGCATACATCTGTTTCTATTGAAGTCTCTAAGCATGCTTCTCTACTGAAGAGTCTGAGCCCTGAACAAACCCAGATCTGATCACGTGGACTGCAGCCTCTCTCACAACAAAGTGTTAAGGTCTCTCTGTTTTGAGAGTCTAATTAGTCTCTAAGCATACTTCYCTACTGAAGTGTAAACTGTACTGTTTMTAAAATGGAGTCTGAGCCCTGAACAAAMCCAGWCCTGRTCACMCMGTCTGCAGCCYCTCTCACAACAAAGAKTTAAGGTCTCTGTTTTGAGAGTCTAATAAGTCTCTAARCATACTTCTCTACYGAAGTGTAAACTGTACTGTTTMTAAAATGGAGTCTGAGCCCTGAACAAAMCCAGWCCTGRTCACAYRGTCTGCAGCCTCTCTCAYAACAAAGAGTTAAGGTCGCTCTGTTTTGAGAGTCCAATAAGTCTCTAAGCATACTTCCCTATTGAAGTGTAAACTGTACTGTTTCTAAAATGGAGTCTGAGCCTAAACAACCCCAGACCTGATCACATGGTCAGTAGCCTCTCTCACAACAAAGAGTTAAGGTGTCTCTGTTTTGAAAGKCTAATGAGTCTCTAAGCATGCTTCTCTACTGAAGTGTAAACTGTATTGTTTCTAAAATGGAGTCTGAGCCCTGAACAAACCCAGACCTAATCACCCCATCTGCAGCCTCTCTCACAACAAAGATTTAAGGTGTCTCTGTTTTGAGAGTCTAATWAGTCTCTAAGCATACTTCYCTACTGAAATGTAAACTGTACTGTTTCTAAAATGGAGTCTGAGCCCTGAACAAACCCAGACCTGATCACCCCGTCTGCAGCCTCTCTCACAACAAAGATTTAAGGTCTCTCTGTTTTGAGAGTCTAATAAGTCTCTAAGCATAATTAGAGTCTGAGCCCTGAACAAACCCAGACCTGATCACACGGTCTGCTGCCTCTCTCACAACAAAGTGTTAAGGTCTCTGTTTTGAGTCTAATAAGTCTCTAAGCATACCGTTCCTGCACTGATGTCCAAACTGTATTCACTGCTTTTGATGCAAACACACACATCTAAAAGCATACAGATGGCTTCTACTATCTCTTAGAGTCTAATGGATTCTGCTCTCCAAGAGTCAAATGGCTTCTGCTGATCTAAAATGGAGTCTGAACATGCCCAATTCTGATCACATCATCTGCAGCCCCTCCCACAACAAAGAGGTTAGGTAAAATTGAAAACCAATAATAATAATAATAATAATAAACCTTTATTTGTACCCCGCTACCATCTCCCGCAGGACTCTGTGCGGCTTACAAGAGGCCGAGCCCAAAATACATCAGAAACGAAAAACACAACAACAACAATACAATACAACGATAAATAACTCATAGCAAAGCAAAACAATGACAGAAATATCACAACACATTAAAAACCTGTGGCAGGGCCAAATGCAATGATTAAAATTTTAAAAATGCTGGGCATGTCCAGGTGAAATAGGATATTTTGGGGATAAAAGGGTGTGCAGACAATTCTAACTCTCTCGTAAAGTGCATTTGGGACATATTGCTTGGGATTCCTTAATCTGGGAAGGCACACTGGAACATCCATGTTTTCAAGCTCCTTCTAAAGACTGCCAACGTTGGGGCATGCCTGATGTCCTTGGGGAGGGAGTTCCAGAGTCGTGGGGCCACCACCGAGAAGGCCCTGTCCCTCGTTCCCACCAGTCGCGCTTGCGATGCAGGTGGAATCGTGAGCAGGGCCTCTCCAGATGAACGAAGAGATCGTGTGGCTTCGTATATGGAAATGCGGTCACGCAGGTAGGTGGGTCCCAAACCGTTTAGGGCTTTGTAGGTAAGCACCTGCACCTTGAATTTGGCCCAGAAAATGAACGGCAGCCAATGGAGCTCCTTAAACAGGAGGGTTGACCTCTCCCTGTAAGGAGCACCAGTTAACAATCTGGCCGCCGCCCGTTGAACCAACTGGAATTTCCGGGCCGTTTTCAATACACACATACAATACAGTAATCAATAATATACATGACAAATAACTAGTGGAGGCTTGGGAAGGTTGCTATTTCCAACACCCTTCCCCTCGTGCATGTGTCACCTTTCTTTCCCAATGACATCACAGAGGGCCACTTCACCCGGCAACAGTCTTTGTGGGACAAACAGGCAAATATACATATATGATAGACAAACAGACAGACAGACTGATAGATTGATCAATATTGAAACTAAAGTTTTAAGTTATTGTAATTCTTGGACTTTTAAGACTGAAAGAAAATTCTTATTGCCGGACCAATGATCCCTTTCTCTCCCACTTGAACTATAGACCTGCTGATTGGGAATAAACCAAACACATCACTTCGAATCAAGGCAGGCCACACAACAAAAAAGCGCAGAGATCCAAAAGGAGGAGGAACAAGACTCAAGGAGGGAGCACAGAGGGCATGCAAGCACACGGATGGAAGACACACACACACACGAGGTCCGAAAAGTCACACGACAGAACTGCTCCAAAGCGACTCACAAGCATCTACACAGTGCTGCTGGCCCACTTTTGATTCCATCAAGTTTTCCACAATGAAGCAGATGATTTAAGTGAAGAGGGAAAAGGGGGGGAAGCAAAGGAAGGGGAATTCCTTGTATACGTATATGTAGATCATATCGATATATAGATGATATATCATTAAATCCATTTACTGCATATTGTACACAGAGGGGCAACTCACGGTGAATTTACGCTGGAGACCGACGAGCTGCGAGAAACAGTACCTCGAGTTTGCTTTACAAAACTGCACATGCAAGAAACAGAAGAACAAAAAAGTGAGAGAAGGGGCAAAAGAAATAAACAGAAAGTCCGAGTCAGGACTTTAGACTCGGAATAAGTTTGATCCAGGGCAAAAAGAAAAAAGGAGCACGTTTTCAAGAAAAGGTGGGACACCATTTGCTGTTTGGAGAAATGGGAGGAAAGACAAAGCCAAGGGAACTAAGGGAACTAAAAAAAGGGAAAACAGTGCAAAGGTGGACATGAAAACCAGTGAGGAGATATCAAATTGAGATACTATAACCACATGTAGTCCATTGACATTCCTACTTAAAACAGACAAACGCCATCAGAGACCATTGTGGCTGAAGTTGTGGGACATGCTCCAGTGCAGCGGTTTTCACTGGCAGCTTAGGAGATGGACTTCAATTCCCATAAGCCTCGTGTCGCAGGATCTATAGTGAAGGATTTTGGAAGCTGAAGTTCCAAACATCTAGAGCAGTGGTTCCCAAATTTTTTGACCAGGAACCACTTGACCAGAGACCACTCTGACCAGGGATCATTTTGACCAGGGACCACTTTGACCAGGGGTCATTTGACCAGGGACCAGTTTGACCAGGGACCACTTTGACCAGAGATCACTTTGACCAGGGCTCATTTTGTCCAAGGACCACTTTATCCAAGGACCACTTGACCAGGAACCACTTGACCAGGGACCACTTTGACCAGGTACCACTTGACCAGGGACTATTTGACCAAGGACTATTTGACCAGGGACTATTTGAACAAGGACCACTTTGACCAGGGACCACTTGACCAGAAACCACTTGACCAGGGACCACTTTGACCAGGTACCACTTGACCAGGGACTATTTGACCAGGGACTATTTGAACAAGGACCACTTTGACCAGGGACCACTTTGACCAGGGACTACTTTGACCAGGTATCATTTTGACCAAGGACCACTTTGACCAAGGACCACTTGACCAGGGACCACTTTGACCAGGGACCACTTTGACCAGGGATCATTTTGACCAGGGACCTCTTGATCAGGGACCACTTTGACCAGGGACCACTCTCCAACATTAGTACCAAAAGAGTTATCAGTTTTTGGTCAATTTTAGATTTTATTTTGTTATTTGGGGTGTTGATTTAGAAAATTGCATTGGTTAGACCACATCAGCTCTCGTTTCTGATACAGAACATATGCCGTCCAGTAGTTACCATCTGTTTGCCCACAGAAAGCCATATTTAATAATCTAGAGCTGATGTGGTCTATCAAATACAATTTTATGAAATAAGCAACCCAAATAACTCAAGGAACAAGCCAAAACAGGAAGACACCAAGGCGTCCCCACTTCCAGGCACCATATGGAGCGTCTCCGCTCAGGGGGAGGAAGGAGGAGAAGCAGGAGGCTTGTTGTCGCACCTCCAGTGGGTAGTCAGCCTCTCCCCTCCAGACATTCCTGTTGCCTTGGCACTATAAGAGGGTTTCGCAAGACCAATTGATCTTGTTGCAACAGTGTAGTAATGCCAAGGGTGCGGGGCATATTTTAGTTCTTGTGGACCACTGGTGGTACGTAGACCACTGGTTGGGAGCCACTGCTCTAAAGAACCATCCGTAGAGTAAGAATGAGCCCAGCTGCGGAGCATATTTTAGTTCTTGTGGACCACTGGTGGTATGTAGACCACTGGTTGGGAGCCACTGCTCTAAAGAACCATCAATAGAGTAAGAATGGGCCCAGCTGCGGAGCATATTTTAGTTCTTGTGGACCACTGGTGGTACGTAGACCACTGGTTGGGAACCACTGCTCTAAAGAACCATCCGTAGAGTAAGAATGAGCCCAGCTGCGGAGATATTGTAGTTTTTGTGGACCACTGGTTGGGAGCCACTGCTCTAAAGAACCATCCGTAGAGTAGGAATGAGCCCGGCTGCGGAGCATATTTTAGTTCTTGTGGACCACTGGTGGTACGTAGACCACTGGTTGGGAGCCACTGCTCTAAAGAGCCATCCGTAGAGTAAGAATGAGCCCAAAGAGCCTGGATCCCAGGAAGAGGATGGGCTAAGTGACCTTCAGATCCTTCCAACTCTTCTCACCCTATGACCCACCTTCAATGGATGTATAACTTCCCCATTTAGAAGTCATTTAGTCCCACAGCCAATGCCACCTTGAAACCGAGAAACCCATCCTGTTACTGGTAAACCATATCTGAAGGGCTGCAAGATTCTATTATTCATTTACAACTTTGGAACAACATCAGCAAGAAATATTGCTACATAAGAGACTTTCTAATATTCCAAAATTGTGGCAGACCAGAGGAGTCTGGTCCACCCGCCATGCTCTTCTCCTTTTTCCAGCCTGAAACATCCTGGCTTCATCCCAGTTCCTTCCTGGCAGATGTTGACTCTGCTTAATTGGTGTTGGCAAACATAAGGAGCCTTGTGTTGACTTCCTTCTTAACGTAAGAAACCTTGTAAACATTTTCTTAACTTAAAGAGCCATTGTCACTGATAACACGTTGTTTTTCACCAAAAGTCAACCAAGTCTGCTGTAGGGAAAGCAGGGTCTGGCCTAAGAGGTGTTCGTCTCCAAGGGATGATGGAAGGAGAATTGGAATACAAAAACTATGCTTTAAAGTTATTGAAAGTTGTTCATAACACTCATTGGTTACTAAGTTGCCCGCCAGGACTTGAGCAGAGGTCACCAATCTGTCTAGACGTCCCCAGCTTTCTTGTGGCTTTCATTCCTTTCATTGCTCATATCAATTAGGGCACATGGCACCAAGCAGTCGTTACAAAGGATACAAACATGTGAGAACAGTACTGATGAACACGCAACCACAGGTGAGATGATGCAATGCATGTTGTAGAAAGCTCCCCATCTGAAGCGCAAGGTGAAATTGAGATGAAATAGAAACATTGCACATAAAAACCCCAATGTATGCAGACTCTGGAGAAAAGAACCATCGTTCTTCATCCTCACATGTCCTACCACAACTGTGGACCCTTCTGAACTACA
Organism: Anolis sagrei ordinatus; assembly: GCF_025583915.1. Lineage (NCBI taxonomy): Eukaryota > Metazoa > Chordata > Lepidosauria > Squamata > Anolidae > Anolis > Anolis sagrei. The sequence goes on from NW_026844589.1 coordinate 26,025,298, forward strand.
CTCTTTCATCTGGCCTAAACCAGAAGTCATCTGAAGGCCAGTCAAGCTTAAAAAGAAACAAAGCTTGACCCCATCAAGATATAGGAAGCCACAGTTAATGGGAGAATCGTGTTCTGTGAAGATCTCTGGGGATGCAATGCTCTCGCTTTGTGCTCAGAAGAACATTTTCCCTTTTTGGGAGGGGGAAGAAGGTTCTGGGGTTTGTGTCCGAGGCAATGTGAGTCCTGCCTCTGACCTAATGTTAGGTGCAGCCTTGTTCTCCCATTATGGATTAGGCTGATGTACTGAAAGCAAGGAGTAGATGAAACCCAAGCAGACGAGAAAAACAAACTCAATATATTTTGAGAGGGAGGCCCAGGGGACAGTTCCACCTTGTCTCCTGCATATATCATCAGCTGGGGACCCCTCCCCCCAGCACCAACTGCCGCTCTGGGCCAGTGAAGAGGGGGGGGGCAGGGGACAGTTCCACCTTGTCTCCTGCTATGTCATCAGCTGGGGACCCTTTCCCCAGCACCAACTGCCGCTTTGGGCCAGAGTGAAGAGAGAGGGGGCCAGGGGACAGTTCCACCTTGTCTCCTGCATAATTCGTCAGCTGGGGACCCTTTCCCCAGCACCAACTGCCACTCTAGGCCAGAGTGAAGAGAGAGGGGGCCAGGGGACAGTTCCACCTTGTCTCCTGCATATGTCATCAGTTGGGGACCCCTCCCCTCAGTACCAACTGTCGCTCTGGGCCAGAGTGAAGAGAGAGGGGGCCAGGGGACAGTTCCCCCTTGTCTCCTGCATATGTCATCAGTTGGGGATCCCTCCCCCATCACCAACTACTGCTCTGGGCCAGAGTGAAGAGAGGGGGGCCAGGGGACAGTTCCATCTTGTCTCCTGCATATGTCATCAGTTGGGGACCCCTTCCCCCAGCACCAACTGCCGCTCTGGGCCAGAGTGAAGAGAGAGGGGGCCAGGGACAGTTCCATCTTGTCTCCTGCATATGTCATCAGTTGGGGACCCCTCCCCCCCAGCACCAACTGCCGCTCTGGGCCAGAGTGAAGAGAGAGGGGGGCAGGGGACAGTTCCATCTTGTCTCCTGCATATGTCATCAGTTGGGGACCCCTCCCCCAGCACCAACTGCTGCTCTGGGCCAGAGTGAAGAGAGAGGGGGCAGGGGACAGTTCCATCTTGTCTCCTGCATATGTCATCAGTTGGGGACCCCTCCCCCCAGCACCAACTGCTGCTCTGGGCCAGAGTGAAGAGAGAGGGGGCCAGGGGACAGTTCCATCTTGTCTCCTGCATATGTCATCAGTTGGGGACCCCTCCCCCCCAGCACCAACTGCCGCTCTGGGCCAGAGTGAAGAGAGAGGGGGCCAGGGCACAGTTCCACCTTGTCTCCTGCATATGTCATCAGTTGGGGACCCCTCCCCCCAGTACCAACTGCCGCTCTGGGCCAGAGTGAAGAGAGAGGGGGCCAGGGGACAGTTCCACCTTGTCTCCTGCATATGTCATCAGTTGGGGACCCCTCCCCCAGCACCAACTGCCGCTCTGGGCCAGAGTGAAGAGAGAGGGGGCCAGGGGACAGTTCCACCTTGTCTCCTGCATATGTCATCAGTTGGGGACCCCTCCCCCCAGCACCAACTGCCGCTCTGGGCCAGAGTGAAGAGAGAGGGGGCCAGGGGACAGTTCCACCTTGTCTCCTGCATATGTCATCAGTTGGGGACCCCTCCCCCCAGTACCAACTGCTGCTCTGGGCCAGAGTGAAGAGAGAGGGGGCCAGGGCACAGTTCCACCTTGTCTCCTGCATATGTCATCAGTTGGGGACCCCTCCCCCCAGTACCAACTGCCGCTCTGGGCCAGAGTGAAGAGAGAGGGGGGCAGGGGACAGTTCCACCTTGTCTCCTGCATATGTCATCAGTTGGGGACCCCTCCCCCCAGCACCAACTGCTGCTCTGGGCCAGAGTGAAGAGAGAGGGGGCCAGGGGACAGTTCCATCTTGTCTCCTGCATATGTCATCAGTTGGGGACCCCTCCCCCCAGCACCAACTGCTGCTCTGGGCCAGAGTGAAGAGAGAGGGGGCCAGGGGACAGTTCCATCTTGTCTCCTGCATATGTCATCAGCTGGGGACCCCCCCCTTGCTCTGGGCCCGAATGAAGAGAGAGGGGGGCAGAACAGTTCCACTTTGTCTCCTGTGCTATGCTATAATAATATAATATAATATAAATATAATATAATATATTGTATATACATATAATATTTATAATATTATAATGTAATGCAATATAATAATAATAATATGATATTATAATTAAATATTTATATTACAGGTAATATTACTAATAATATTACAATGTAATGGTATAGCACAATATAGTAATATTTCATACTGATATTGTACTAACATAATATATTGTATGTATATATATCTAGTAAGCCACTGTGAGTCCCCTTTGGGGTGAGAATGGTGGCATATAAATGTTGTAAATAAATAAATAAATAAATAAATAAATATTTTAATCCAGACCATTCAGCATGACAGCCAAGCACAATCAGGTAAACAAGACTGTGCAATGTCCCATGCACATGGATGCAAATACATAGTGCGAGACACACCTGCAGGCATGTAAGAAAGACTCTGTGTGATGAGAGGGAAACTAGAACTTCCTCCTGTTACATTCATTTGGGAATCAGTTCCCAATGAGGCGGCAATAGTTGAAATTTCCATGAGAGGGGACCCTTTTCAAGAAGTGGAATTTCTACTATTTGAATCACCCTTCTCCCTCTTCCGCACAGATTGATGCTCCTTCCATGAGATGCTGAAATGTGTGGATGTGATGCATTGCTTGACTTGTGATAGGAAAGATTTTTCTCAGAACATAACACACTGGGAGTGGCCGGGGGGGGGGGGGGGGGATTAATAACAAACAACAACAAAAAAACTGGCATTGCATTTCCTAAGTAATAAAATGAATCCTTACGCAGCTATGGAAATGTTTGCTGCCGACAGAGGACTGACGTCTGCTACCTCCTTGGCCTTCTGCAGGGCGAGCTTTTGATTGGTTGCTTCTTCCATCTCCTCCTCATCCTGTTCAGAAGACAAGGGCACCGTGCAGAGACTATTACTCAACAGACCTTGATCTTTGGTTTATGAAATGGATACACAAATAAGAGTCCATAGAGAAATTCCCCCTGATCAAGGGAAAGAAGAGAACCCAAAAAGAATGACATTGTGTATTGGGAGCATCATAAGAGCATCATAAGAGGGCCAAAAATTTGAAATATCCTGGATTATTGAAATATACTGTATTATTAAACTAGTAAATATTTTCCATGAAATGGGTTGACATTAAATCTTAGTTATTTATTTGTCGTGTCTGGGCAACCAGTCAATTGTATTACATTTCTAACAGAACAAAACAAACAAACAGACAAAACACAAAATTTTTGAGTTTGGTAGTTGATTAAATGTCCTTTGACCAGTATCTGGCCACTTGGAGTGCCTCTGGTGTTGCCGCAAGAAGGTCCTCCATTGTGCATGTGGCGGGCTCAGGGTGCATTGCAGCAGGTGGTCAGTGGTTTGCTCTTCTCCGCACTCGCATGTTGTGGATTCCACTTTGTAGCCCCATTTCTTAAGGTTGGCTCTGCATCTCGTGGTGCCAGAGCGCAGTCTGTTCAGCGCCTTCCAAGTCGCCCAGTCTTCTGTGTGCCCAGGGGGGAGTCTCTCATTTGGTATCAGCCATTGGTTGAGGTTCTGGGTTTGAGCCTGCCACTTTTGGACTCTCGCTTGCTGAGGTGTTCCAGCGAGTGTCTCTGTAGATCTTAGAAAACTATTTCTAGATTTAAGTCGTTGACGTGCTGGCTGATACCCAAACAGGGGATGAGCTGGAGATGTCTCTGCCTTGGTCCTTTCACTATTGGCTGCTACCTCCCGGCGGATGTCAGGTGGTGCAATACTGGCTAAGCAGTGTAATTTCTCCAGTGGTGTAGGGCGCAGACACCCCGTGATAATGCGGCATGTCTCATTAAGAGCCACATCCACTGTTTTAGTGTGGTGAGATGTGTTCCACACTGGGCATGCGTACTCAGCAGCAGAGTAGCATATCGCAAGGGCAGATGTCTTCACTGTGTCTGGTTGTGATCCCCAGGTTGTGCCAGTCAGCTTTCGTATGATATTGTTTCTAGTACCCACTTTTTGCTTGATGTTCAGGCAGTGCTTCTTGTAGGTCAGAGCACGGTCCAGAGTGACTCCCAGGTATTTGGGTGTGCTGCAATGCTCCAGTGGGATTCCTTCCCAGGTAATCCTCAGAGCTTGGGATGCTTGTCTGTTCTTAAGGTGAAAAGCACATGTCTGTGTTTTAGATGGGTTAGGGATCAGCTGGTTTTCCCTGTAATAGGCAGTAAGAGCACCTAGAGCTTCGGAGAGCTTCTGTTCAGCCATCTCAAAGCTCCCTGCTTGAGCAGTAATCTTAATTAAATTAGTATTAGTGAATTAATATCATTACCAATTAGTATTACTTAATTAATGCAGTTTTATTTATTTATTTACTTACGGTATTTATATTCCGCCCTTCTCAACCCGCAAGGGGCTCAGGGCGGATTACATTCAATGCCATAGACGCACAACATATATAGACAGACACACAGAGGCTATTTAACATTCCAGCTTTTCATGAGGGTATTCTTGTCACCAGGGGAGCTGTAGCTTCACTGTCCATTTGTGACACTGATGAAGTACTTCCTCATTCTTTGCAGGCTTGCTGGAGATTTTTATGGCATCGTAAATTAGTTAAATTAGCCTCCCCGCATAGGCGGTACCTAAATTTCCTACTTAACAGATGAAACTGTCTTTCAGGCTGTAAAGGTCGACAATAAGCTACACAAATTGGTCAGAAGCTCACTCCAACACGGGCTGGCTTCAAACTCATGACCTTTCAGTCAGTTGTGATCTTAATGTAGCTGACTCTCAGCCAGCTGCACCACAGTCCCTGTAGTAATGTTGACATTAAATATGAAATTGGTAACTCGCCCCATTCACTACTCAGAAAGAAAATTCCTCCACTCATACTTTTAACATTACATGTGTGTGCATGTGTAATGAAATTGAAGCACTTTAATGGGTGTTTTTAATCTATCATATTTACTCAAATTTAAAGCACACCTTTCTGGCTAAATTACCTTTCCAAATGTGGTATGCCACATTATCACGTGGTGTCTGCATCCTACACCACTGGAGAAATTACACTGTTTAGCCGGTATTGCACCACCTGACATCCACCGGGAAGTAGCAACCAATAGTGAAAGGACCAAGGCAGTGACATCTCCGGCCAATCCCCTGTTTGGATATCAGCCAGCACACCAATGACTTAAATCAAGAAATAGTTTTCTAAGATCTACAGAGACACTCGCTGGAACACCTCAGCAAGCGAGAGTCCAAAAGTGGCAGGCTCAAACCCAGAACCTCAATCAATGGCTGATACCAAATGAGAGACTCCCTCCTGGGCACACAGAAAACTGGGCAACTTGGAAGGCACTGAACAGACTGTGCTCTGGCACCACGAGAAATGCAGAGCCAACTTTAAGAAATTGGGCCACAAAGTGGAATCCACGACATGCGAGTGTGGAGAAGAGCAAACCACAGACAACCTCCTACAATGTGGTCTGAGCCCTGCCACATACATAATGGAGAACCTTCTCACCATGGCATTCCAAGTGGCTAGCTTCTGGTAAAAGGAAATTTAGTACAATGCCAAGTTTTTCCCTTTTTTGTGGTTTTTCTATACATTATAACTGTATTCTCAATGATAAATAAATATATAATATTTTTTTTTGGTTGTGTCAGGAGCGACTTGAGAAACTGCAAGTCACTTCTGGTGTGAGAGAATTGGCCGTCTGCAAGGACGTTGCCCAGGGGACGCCTGGATGATTTGATGTTTTATCATCCTTGTGGGAGGCTTCTCTCATGTCCCCGCATGAGGAGCTGGAGCTGATAGAGGGAGCTCATCTGCCTCTCCCCAGATTTGAACCTGCAACCTGTCCAATATATCATATTGATTAAATGATACTAACTGGTAATGATAAATAAATAATTCAATTCAATGGCACATTAGACTTGAGTCAATACGGTATGTGCTTTATGTCCTTGTCGTTGTTGCTGCTGCTCCTCCTCCTTGGGTTTAACATCATTTTGGGGCAAGAACATTTGGGGGATTTAGAGACAAGCTCTCAGCAGGTTTGACTACAGCTCAAGGACATTTCATCCAACACAGAACAATTGTAAAAGAGTGAAAGGAACTTCTCCGGAGGGCGATGCTGCCAGCTTCCTCTGATGAAAGAGGAACGGTGCCAAACAGCCCCTCCTCTGCCAACCCTTTCTTTCTCTCTCTTGCTTCCACTCACCTTGGTCAGCTCTTGTGCATTGGCAAGGTTGTCCACCGCAATGGCCAAGAAGACATTCAGGAGCGTGTCTGGTTCGGCTGCTAAGGTTCTTAAAGGCATCTTCACAGATGCTGAGTTAAAAAGATGTTTCCATGCAACACAACACACAGCGGTCCCATGCAACACAACACACAGCATTCCAAACATTGGTCAGTGTCTCTGGGAGCACGATCTGAAGGAAGCTCCTTATTTATAAAAAGTGGCTTATAGGAAAAGATGGATATTGTTGGGGTTTAGCAGCTGAGGATTTCTCAGAGGATGTGGGGAACGGTGTGGTGATGAGTTTCCCACTGAGGAGCCAGGGGGAAATGTAGGACTTAGATTAGAGTGAGACAGATTATGTTTTGGATTCCAATTGTAGTTCCTTAACAACAGGGGAAAAGTCTGTTTCTTTTGGAAATCAGCCTTCAACAGATTGGGAGTTTTCCCGCAATATCAGATTAGGCCTTCACATGGAGGGAGTGAAGGATAGATTAATTAGGCATTCAGAAAGACTCTGTGATATGCCCTTGAGATCCAGATGTCAAAGGCTTCTTGGTTAGGCCTGGGTCTAAATTAAGTGATGTTTACTTAGTGTCTTCAGAGCAGACAACATTGCCATAGATTCAACTTCTTGTTTCAGCTCTCCACTCCCTCAATGGACTGTCGCCTTGTCGTGGTGAGGGGGCTTGTGTGTTCCGATGAACCTGGAGTCGTGCACTCCCAGGAGTGGCCGCGGGGGAGTTTGCAGACCAAGCACAGTTCGAAGACCCAAAGACCTCAACAGTAGAGCAGGCGGAGGATAACATGCAGAGGCGGCTCAACCCATTACACAAAGTAAGCATTTGCAGTACAGTTGATTTTGCCCAGGGGCGCTCTTGAGGCGCTCTTGGGGGAAAATAGACCTTGACATATGCGAGTTGTAGATACTGGAATGTATAGTTCACCTACAATCAAAGAGCATTCTGAACTCCACCGATGATGGAATTGAACCAAATATTGCATACAGAACTCCCACGACGAACAGAAAATATATATCAGTGATTGGTTGGGGGGGGGGAGGGGGCTGCAAAATACTGTTTGCTTACCGTTGAAAATTACCTAGGGCTGCCTCTGATAACATGGTACATGTTACAACGGCTGTGAAGGTGGAAGAAGGCTGAAACAGATTGAGAAGCCACGGCCATCATCTTACCCATGCCACTGTGGGACCTCACTCTGTGAAGACTGTGTGTTGGTCAGTTGTGCACCAATCTACACACATTAAAAAACTCACGCACAGGCGTCTTCCAGAAAAATAAAAACAAACCAACAAGAGTCCTATAGCAATCAACAAGTCACGACAGGGGCAGGACTGTGATATCTGGAAGCCCCTAGTCACAAACTGGCACATGGGGAGTGGATACGAACTCAGTCATTCTACCTCAAGGTCTGAGGCAGTTGAGTAGTTCGGCAGCTGTATCCATGACTGAGCAGCGCTTTTTAGGATGAACTCTGCTCACCCCACATGGGGAAGGGGCTAGAAAAGGTGCCCTAAACATAGTTTGCCTCTCTTATCCCTGACTGGACTTCTACGTCCAGTGGGGTCACCATCCTGTGGCCAAAAAAGAAAAATGAACTTCAGAACATGGAACATATGGACACTGATGGACAACACCGACAGTGAACGCCTTGAACGCAGAACTGCCATCATTGCAAGGGAGCTGGGATGCTTTAACATTGACATAGCAGCCCTTCAGGAGACCCGGAGAGCAGGAGAGGGACAGCTGAAGGAAGAAAAAGGAGGCTACACCTTCTTCTGGAAGGGACTGCCTGAAGAAGACCAAAGAATGCATGGAGTTGGCTTTGCTATCAGAAATGATCTGGTGAAACATCTGACCGAAGCACCCACTGGCATCAACTAACGACTCTCTACCCTCCGAATTGAACTTGCCAAAAACCAACAGGCAACCATCATAAGTGCCTATGCACCAACACTAGATGCTGATGAAGGCATCAAGGAAAACTTTACTGTCAGCTGGACACCGTCCTATCGGAGATTCCTAAGGAGGACAAAATCATCCTCCTGGGGGACTTTAATGCAAGAGTCGGGCGAGACTTTGACCTGTGGCCAGGGACCATAGGAAAAGACGGGGTTGGAAACAGCAACTCGAATGGCATCCTGCTTCTCACCAAATGTGCGGAACACAACCTTGTCATCACCAACATGCTCTTCCACCAGAAAAACAAGTTCAAGACATCATGGAAGCACCCCCGGTCAAAACATTGGCACCTCTTAGACTACGTAATCACACGTGCCAGAGACCACTGTGACGTGCTTCTCACAAGAGCCATGACAGGTGCTGATGACTGCTGGACATACCACAGGCTAATCCGATCCACGATGGCTATCAAGATCGCCCCCAAGCGCAGACTCCAAGGAAGAAAGACAAGGTGCAAAATGAACACCCAAGCCCTTCAGGAGCCCTCCAGACGAGCCCTTCTCCAAACAGCACTCAAGGTCCATCTACCCATAGAACACCCCGAAAATGTCGAGGAACATTGGAACAAACTGAATACCTCCATCATCACAGCCTGCGAAGAAACTATTGGATATCACCTGGAAACCGATGCCCTCACTGCGGGAGAAGATGCAGATCAAGTATAGGACTCCACAGTCACCTTTGGACCCATCACCAGGATACTACACTTGGAGGACCATCATCCTCGGACAACGAGGGATTGCCTAAGTAAGTAAGTAAGTAAGTAAGTCAGCTCTCCAACTCATGATCCAAGTATCCTGTGTTTGCCTATGTTCCTTGAAAAGTTTTGCCTTGGAAAACGTTCCTGATTTTCATGTGTCTCGATTTACGCCTATGTTCTTGACTTCCTTGATTCCGTGTACCTTGTTATTTTGGACTCCTGATGGTTTGTATATGGACTACTGCTATTTTATTGATAGACCTCAAGGAGATGCCTTCATATAGATGCCCTCAAGGGCTGTCTAATCTATATTCCTGTTCGCAATGAAAACATTCCTCACAACAGGGTATCTGTTTAAAGACATCCAAAGGAAAAAGGTCAATCACTTGTCCAGATAGTCTGTCCAGATAGTCCAGAAGGTCCATCACCTGTCCAGATAGACAGTTCTTATCATTATGATGTGGTCTCAGAGGAATTTTTCTTCTCCTCCTCCTCATTTGAATGCATTTGATTCATGTCCTAGACTCTGGAGTGGCAGAAAACAAGCTCACTCCATCTTCTACATGATATCCTTTCAAATATTTAAAGATGGCTGTCACAACATCTCTCAATCTTCTCCAAGCTCAACAGCCAAAGCTTCCCGAATGGTCTCAAAGTCCAATTTTCTCCACAGTGAATGCGTGGTCCATGATGAACATATTTGGGTGCCGAAAAGTAGCAAATATTTGCCTCTAAAAGGCCAGCGCCTTCTGATCTAGGGCAGCTCTGCATTGAGAATATTTGTCCAGATGGTGCAATGAACACTAATCTGTGGTCCATCAGCTATGAAGAGATGTGCCAGGGTAGGACAAACAGATGGCTAACCCAAGAGACTTTCCAGCCTGATGCAAAAGGGTAAGATGGCTACCTCCTTCATCGCGTACCCAGAAGCTGATTGGTTAAACTTTCAGCACTGGCAATCAATCTGAATATTTTACCATATTAATCATTATGCCACTATTGCTTGGAGAAGGTCATTGTCATCATAATAATAATCATCATCATCATCTTTATTTATACCCCCTTTCCCTCAAAACCAAGACTCAAGGCAAGCTGTTGACAAGTTGGAATGTGTCCAGAGGACAACTAAAATGATCAAGTGTCATGAGAACAAGCCCTATGAGGCGCGGCTTAAAGAGCTGAGCATGTTTAACCTGAAGAAGAGAATGCTGAAAGGGGACATGATAACCATGTGTAAATATGTGAGGGGAAGTCATAGGAAAGAGGGAGCGAGCTTCTTTTCTGCTGACCTGGAGAGTAGGACATGGAACAATGGCTTCAAACTACAAGAAAGGGGATTAGGAAGAACTTTCTAACTGTGAGAGCTGTTCAGCAGTGGAACTCTCTGCCCCAGAGTGTGATGGAGGCTCCTTCTTTGGAGGCTTTGAAACAGAGGCTGGATGTCCATCTATCGGGGATGCTTTGAATGTGATTTTTCTCCTTCTTGGCAGGGGGTTGGACTGGATGGCCCACGAGATCTCTTCCAACTCTGGGATTCTATGATTCTAAAGCAGATTCCTAATGAAAAGTAATGGGGGAAACTATATTGAGGGAAAGGGTGGGATAAAAATAAAAAATTAAAATTATATTACACGTTGTAACCAATTTTAATTATTATTTAAATGTAAATAATAATTAAATTATATTACACTTTGTAACAAAGAGCCCCTGGTGGTGTAGCGGGTGAAACCGCTGAGCTTCTGAACCTGCTGACCTGAAGGTCGGCAATTCGAATCCAGGCACCGGGGTGAGCTCTCGCTGTCAGCCCCAGCTTCTGCCAACCTAGCAATTTGAAAACATGCAAATGTGAGTAGATCAATAGGTACCGCTTTGGTGGGAAACCGCTGAGCTTCTGAACATGCTGACCTGAAGGTCGGCAGTTCCAATCCAGGCACTGGGGTGAGCTCTCACTGTCAGCCCCAGCTTCTGCCAACCTAGCAATTTGGAAACATGCAAATGTGAGTAGATCAATAGGTACTGCTTTGGTGGGAAACCGCTGAGCTTCTGAACATGCTGACCTGAAGGTCGGCAGTTCAAATCCAGGCACTGGGGTGTGCTCTTGCTGTCAGCCCCAGCTTCTGCCAACCTAGCAATTTGAAAACATGTAAATGTGAGTAGATCAATAGGTACCGCTTTGTTGGGAAACTGCTGAGCTTCTGAACTTGCTGATCTGAAGGTCAGCAGTTCAAATCCAGGCACTGGGGTGAGCTCTTGCTGTCAGCCCCAGCTTCTGCCAACCTAGCAATTTGAAAACATGCAAATGTGAGTAGATCAATAGGTACCGCTTTGGTACCTATTGCAGTCATGCCGGCCACATGACCTTGGAGGTGTCTATGGACAACGCCGACTCTTCGGCTTAGAAACGAAGATGAGCAGCAGAGTCCCAGAGTCGGACAGGACTGGACTTAATGTCTAGGAAAACCTGTAACTTTATTTCCTCCAAAACCAGGACTCAAGGCAGCTTCCAAATGAAAACGAATGGGATAAAACAAATATTGGGTGGGATAAAAACCCAATATTATAATTCTATTACACTTTGTAACAAAATTTGAAAAAAAACTTTCTATTCCTGGTTTGAAAGTATGGTTTCCTGTTTAATTGCGTGGTCTTTACTTTGAAAGCAATTATTTTACTCTGGAAACTTCATTTTTGGGGCTGCCACAAACTAAGTTGAATTGGTTGAGACTCAATGATGAGATATTCATTGAGAAGCTAGAGCAGACTGTGCTGCATGATGTCCCTCCCACAAAAAAAATTTTTTTTGCAGTTATATGAGACCTGGTGGTGCAGTGGGTAAAACCACTGAGCTGCTGAACTTGTTGACCAAAAGGTCACAGGTTAAAATCTGGGGAGCGGGGTGAGCTCCTGCTGTTAGCCCCAGCTGCGGACAACCCAGCAGTTTGAAAACTTGCAAATGTGAGTAGATCAATAGGTATTGCTCTAGCGGGAAGGTAACGGAGCTCCATGAAGTCATGCCGGTGACATAACCTTGGAAGTGTCTATGGACAACGCCGGCTCTTCAGCTTAGAAATAGAGATGAGCACCAACCCCAAGAGTCGGACATGACTGGACTTCATGTCAGGGGAAAACCTTTACCTTTACCTTAAACTTTTCCTGTGTTTTGATTATAGCGCCAATTAGGAAATTACATTTACAACTCAGGAACAAAAATTGTGTTACGTATTGATGTGGTAGGAGGCCAACCAGGGTTTCTTGTTGAATCAATAGGTCTGCGTCGTCTCCGTGTTTCATCAGCCGGAATGTTTTGAAGGCTTGACACTTCCCTTTTCACACAAACAACCCTATTTCGCCATAAATCAATACCCTCTGCTAATGGCCTTCCAGTAACTTGCACCAGCTGCCCATTAGTAGGTCGCTCAGGCCTCGGCACACAGGATGGCAAGGTGAGCAAAGCCCATTTTCAAATCAAATTCCAGCACTCCAAGGATACAGTTACCAAACAGCGTCAAGACAATGAAGTAGACGGAGGAGAACATCCCGGAGTGGACGCCTCCTTGGGATTCAATCCCTTGATACATCACTGCGTTCCAGTCTTCTCCGGTCAGGATCTGTGAAATTAATGAACAAAGGAGGGAAGGAAGGAAGGGAAAGTCAGTGAGAATGTCGTCAAAAATTGAGGAAAAAACGAGTGTCTCGGCTGTCTAAAGCAGTGTTTCCCAACTGTCCTAAATACAGTTCCTTATGTTGTGGTGACCCCCAGCCATAACATTACTCTTGTTGCTACTTCGTACGTGCCCCAAACGTGAACACTGGTGGAGTTTGGGGAAAATAGACTTGACATTTGGGAGTTGTTGTTGCTGGGATTTATAGTTCACCTGCAATCAAAGAGCATTCTGAACCCCATTTCATAATGTTGCTACTGTTATGAATCGTAATGTCAATATCTGATATGCAGGATGTATTTTCATTCAATGGACCAAATTTGGCACAGATATCCGATATGCTCAAATCGGAATACTGGTGGGATTGGGGAGGGGGGGTGTTTTGTAGTTGCTGGGATTCACCTTGAGTTTTGGAGTTGTAGTTCACCTACATTCAGAGAGCACTGTGGACTCAAACAATGATAGATCTGGACAAAACATGGCACAAATACTCAATATGCCCAAATGGGAACACTGGTGGAGTTTGGGGAAAATAGACCTTGACATTTGGGAGTTGTAGTTGCTGGGATTTATAGTTCACCTATGATCAAAGAGCATTTTGAACTCCACCAATGATGACACTGAACTGAACTTGGCACACAGAATTCCCATGACCAACAGAAAATACTGGAATGGTTTGCTGGCCATTGATTTTGAGTTTAGGAACTGTAGTTCACCTACATTCAGAGAGACCTGTGGACTCAGACAATGATGGATCTGGACCAAACTTGGCACAAATACTCAATATGTTGAAATGTAAACACTGGTGCAGTTTGGGGAAAATAGACCTTGACATTTGGGAGTTGTAGTTGCTGGGATTTATAGTTCACCTACAATCAAAGAGCATTCTGAATTCCACCAATGGTGACACTGAACCGAACTTGGCACACAGGATTCTCACGATCAACAGAAAAAACTGGAATGGTTTGCTGGCCATTGATCTTGAGTTTGGGAACTGTAGTTCACCTACATCCAGAGAGACTTGTGGACTCAAACAATGATGGATCTGGACCAAACTTGACAAAAATACCCAAATGTCGAAATGTAAACACTGGTGGAGCTTGGGGAAAATAGACCTTAAATCTCCTTTCCTGTAATTTGAAGCCATTGCTCCGCATCCTAGTCTCCAGGGCAGCATATATATATTTCATGATCTCAGGCCCATCTCAGGCCATTGTCCTTTACAATTTAGGAGTCTGCAGGCAAAGATGGAAAGCAGGTCAGTAAGGAATGCTATTGCCAAGACAGATTGGAGGGTGGAAGGAAGGACAGAGGAACGAAGCATCTACAATATTACGGCAGTGGAAAACTATGGTCTTTTGTGATTTCAGAGGACATCAGTTGGAGTGCTTTCCTCTTAGAGTTTAACATTTTCAAAATGTGTGGAAAGACATTTCCAGGTTTTCTCACAAGTGCCTGGATTTCACACTAGGGCACTTGCTGATGATCGTGCCATTACTGCTCAAGCAAGGAGATTTCAGATGGTAGAACAGAAGCTCTCAGAAGCTCTAGGTGCTCTAACTGCCTACTACAGGGAAAACCAGCTGATCCCTAATCCATCTAAAACACAAACATGTGCCTTTCACCTTAAGAACAGACAAGCATCCTGAGCTCTGAGGATCACCTGGGAAGGAATCCCACTGGAGCATTGCAGCGTACCCAAATACCTGGGAGTCACTCTGGACCCTTCTCTGACCTACAAGAAGCACTGCCTGAACATCAAGCAAAAAGTGGTGCTAGAAACAATATCATACGAAAGCTGACTGGCACAACCTGGGGATCACAACCAGACACAGTGAAGACATCTGCCCTTGCGCTGTGCTACTCTGCTGCTGAGTATGCATGCCCAGTGTGGAACACATCTCACCACGCTCAAACAGTGGATGTGGCTCTTCATGAGACATGCCGCATTATCACGGGGTGTCTGCGCCCTGCACCACTGGAGAAATTACACTGCTTAGCTGGTATTACACCACCTGACATCCGCCAGGAAGTAGCAGCCAATAGTGAAAGGACCAAGGCCGAGACATCTCCAGCTCATCCCCTGTTTGGGTAACAGCCAGCACGTCAACGACTTAAATCTAGAAATAGTTTTCTAAGATCTACAGAGACACTCGCTGGAACACCTCAGCAAGCGAGAGTCCAAAAGTGGCAGGCTCAAACCCAGAACCTCAATCAACGGCTGATACCAAATGAGAGACTCCCCCCTGGGCATACAGAAGACTGGGCGACTTGGAAGGCGCTGAACAGACTGCGCTCTGGCACCACGAGATGCAGAGCCAACCTCAAGAAATGGGGCCACAAAGTGGAATCCATGACATGCGAGTGTGGAGAAGAGCAAACCACTGACCACCTGCTGCAATGCAACCTGAGCCCTGCCACATGCACAATGGAGGACCTTCTTGTGGCAACACCAAAGGCACTCCAAGTGGCCAGATACTGGTCAAAGGACATTTAATCAACTACCAAACTTGCAATTTTTGTGTTTTGTCTGTTTGTTTGTTTTGTTCTGTTAGAAATGTAATATAATTAACTAGTTGCCCTGACACGACAAATAAATAAAATAAATACTTGCTAATTTTGTCATTCTTTATCCTTTTAAAGGAGATACCACATCCAAATATGCAGAGGGCAAAATCCCCAATCCGGATTCCCGACAGCAAAGAAGACCCTCTTACCTGAAATACAGTAAGAATGGCAGTGGGGAAGGTATCAAAGTTGGTGGTTGGTGTTTCATCGTTGAAATGAAACCTAGGAAGAGGAAGGAAATTGATGTTAAGACAATGAAGAGTACATAGGATCTTTACAAGAAGGAATAAACTTGGTTGGTTAATCCAATGGACTCTCTAATCTCACATGAAGGTAATCAATATTACCTGTCCATGCTACCAAACACAGCAGCATGCAGTGTCCCCATTTACTTCTCCAATCACTAAGACATGCTCTCCTCCAATATACTCTATTCCATCTCCACCTAGTTCTGGTTCACTTTTTCCAATTTGATTGTCATCTGCTCTTCCATAATACTCTATTCAGAGGCGGCCCTAGGTAATGCCACTTTGTATAGACAATACACAGACAGACATAACAGAAAGGAGGTGCCATGGAAGGTGGTCTCGAGTCCAAGGGGTGCTGTTTCTCCATTCTCTATGACCAAGAGCTGTCAGGACTTCCTCCTTCCTTTTGGTCGCCCAGCATTTTCTGATCTTCTTTCTTTATGGCTTCATAAAACACCTCCCCCGCTTTTAACGGTACCTAATTTCTCTAATCACAGCTAAAGCTGTTTTTGAATTGCTTAGGTAAACAATGAGCTAGGCTGACAGTTGGCAGCTCATGCCAACCCGGGGCTTCGAACTTGCAACCTTTTGGTTGATAGATCTTATAATTGCTGATGATTTACCAGCTGTGCTAAACCAAGTGTTTTGGATTGTATGGCCATGTTCCAGAAGCATTCTCTCCTGACGTTTCACCTTCATCTGTGGCCTCACAACCTCTGAGGATGCTTGCCACAGATGCAAGTGAAACTTCAGGAAATAATGCTTCTGGAATATGGCCATACAGCCTGAAAAACTTACAACAACTGAAATTTAACTGTGATCCTGAATAGGGGAGGAGGAGCCAAGATTGGTTCCCACTTGCTTTCATGTTGGTTTTTGTACCGAAAGGGCCCTTAACATTACAAGTATTGAAGGTACCAAAGGAAACAGAGGAAATGAAATCCACGCACAACCCTACTGGATAGCTCTGCACATCTTTATGTTTGTTTCTGCTACCTTAGTAGCCACCTCTCCACAAAAGTCACGCCTGAGCTCTGCGAGTGCAGCATTTTTCCGAATGAAGCAGAGAGTGTTTGAGGACCGGGACATCCGTAGGGAGACCAAGGTGCTTGTCTATAAAGCTATTGTCCTCCCAACCCTGCTGTATGCCTGCGAAACGTGGACTGTCTACAGACGTCACATGCAACTCCTGGAACGATTCCATCAGCGCTGCCTTCGGAAAATCCTGCAAATCTCTTGGGAAGACAAGCGGACAAATGTCAGCGTGCTGGAAGAAGCAAAGACCACCAGCACTGAAGCGATGGTCCTCACCATCAACTCCGCTGGACCGGTCACATTGTCTGGATGCCCGACCACCATCTCCCAAAGCAGTTGCTCTACTCCGAACTCAAGAATGGAAAACAGAATGTCGGAGGACAGGAAAAAAGATTTAAAGATGGGCTCAAAGCCAACCTTAAAAACTCTGGCGTAGACACTGAGAACTGGGAAGCCCTGACCCTTGAGCACTCCAGCTGGAGGTCAGCTGTCACCGGCAGTGCTGTAGAATTTGAAAAGGCACAAATGAAGGGCGAAAGAGAGAAAGATGCCAAGAGGAAGGCGTGTCAAGTCAACTCCGACCAGGACTGCCTTTCATCTGGAAACCAATGCCCTCGTTGCATGAGAAGATGAAGATCAAAAATAGGGCTCCACAGCCACCTACGGACTCACCGCCATTACACTAATCTTGGAAGACTATCCTACTCGGACAATGAGGGATCGCCTAAGTAAATTTTATATTTGTTATGTATAAGAATTTCATATCTTTCATATCTTTTTTTTCTAGAAACCAGAATACTATCCCAAATCTATTTTTCATACATGATATAATATGTCTGCCAATTTTTGTATTCATAGGTATGACATTGTGTTCATGGTCTACTGCAGGAGTGGACAACTTCTACGGTCAAAGCTCTTTCTTGTGTCCTACTGATCTAGAGAGATGGACCCAGCCACATTCACAAATTTTGGATTCTTACCCTATACACCACCACTTTTAGGGAAACAGACAATGCCACATGGGTGGAAGATAATTTCTTCAAAGAACATGAAGAATTTCAAGTTGAACTTACTGTCCTCCAAAGAGCTGCATCCCCAGCAGAGCAAAGACGACAATGAAGAGGAAGAGGAGGAAGAGCAAGCTGATGATGGACTTCATGGAATTCAGCAACGAGACCACAAGGTTCCTTAAGGAATTCCAATACCTAAAATTTCAAGTCAAAGTGCGGTTGAGAAATTAGAGGGCATGTTGAGTCCATAATAATGGGTGATAAATGGCAAGCACTTCTACCAAGACCAATTAGGAAATGACATTTATAAGCTAGGAACAAAAACTGTGTTCCATAATGTAATTGTCGCATTAAAGCAGAGTTTCTCAAACTTCCGCAACCCCTTAAAACAGATCTTATGTTGTGGTGACCCTGAACCAAACTTAGCATGAATACTCAATACGCCCAAATGTGAATACTGATGGAGTTTGGGGAAAATAGACCTTGACATTTGGGAGTTGTAGTTGCTGGGATTTATAGTTCACTTACAATCAAAGAGCATTCTGAACCCCACCAATGATAGAATTGGGCCAAACTTCCCACACAGACCCCATGACCAACAGAAAATACTGTGTTTTTTGGTGACTCCTCTGACACCCCCTCATGACCTCCCCAGGGGTCCCAACCCCGAGGTTGGGAAATGCTGCATTAAAGAGAAGTGTGGACCCCTTCTCCCAATGGACTTGCAACAT
Organism: Anolis sagrei ordinatus; assembly: GCF_025583915.1. Classification (NCBI taxonomy): domain Eukaryota; kingdom Metazoa; phylum Chordata; class Lepidosauria; order Squamata; family Anolidae; genus Anolis; species Anolis sagrei. The sequence continues at coordinate 26,043,630 of NW_026844589.1, forward strand.
ACTTGGTGACTTTGAAAATCCTCAGCAGTCGAAGAGCTCTCAGGACGCTGATGCCAAAGGAGGCACCAGGCTTCACCGCGGCCCAGATGACTTCAAAGATGCTCCCCACAATCACCTGCAAGAGAAGGAGGGAGAAGCAGATAACAAATTGGTTGTTGTTGCTATTATTATTATTATTATTATTATTATTATTATTATTATTATTAATAACACAAAAACACAGTATGTCACAGCAAACAAGATCTATATGCTGGATTATTATTATTATTATTATTTGAAACACAACAAGATGAGTCCACAGCAGACAAGATCACTCTGCTAGCTGTTGTATTGGATCACATGTCAGACAGTTCCCAAGTGTCTAGGACTGTGTGATGCATCAGAGAATAATGCATGCAGATCCGAGTAGGGTGGCCTTTTGCAGCTGGCAGATGGTAATTTTGTCAGTGCCGATTGTGTTTAAGTGCAGGCCAAGGTCTTTAGGCACTGCACCCAGTGTGCCAATCACCACTGGGACCACCTTGACTAGTTTGTGTCAGAGTTTTTTCAGTTTGTGCTTCTTCTTCTTCTTCTTCTTCTTCTTCTTCTTCTTCTTCTTCTTCTTATTATTATTATTATTATTATTATATTTATTTATACCCCAGTTTATCTCCCATGAAAGATCACTCTGCTAGCTGTTGGTACTAGAACACACATTGGATACTTCCCAAGTGTCTAGGACTGTGTGATGCATCGGCGAATGATGCTTGCAGATCCCAGTAAGGTGGCCTTTTGCAGCTGACAGAT
>NW_026844589.1:26064325-26176863 GCF_025583915.1 Anolis sagrei ordinatus
GACAAGAAGCAGGAATATTGCATTCAAATCACCCCTGACAGATGGCCATCCAGCCTCTGGTTAAAAGCTTCCAAAGAAGGAGCCTCCACCACACTCCGGGGCAGAGAGTTCCACTGCTGAATGGCTCTCACAGTCAGGAAGTTCTTCCTCATGTTCAGATGGAATCTCCTCTCTTGTAGTTTGAAGCCATTGTTCCATGTCCTAGTCTCCAGGGAGAAAACAAGCTTGCTCCCTCCTCCCTGTGCTTCCTCTCACATATTTATACATGGCTATCATATCTCCTCTCAGCCTTCTCTTCTTCAGGCTAAACATGCCCAGCTCCTTAAGCCGCTCCTCATAGGGCTTGTTCTCCAGACCTTTGATCATTTTAGTCACCCTCGTCTGGACACATTCCAGCTTGTCAATATCTCTCTTGAATTGTGGTGCCCAGAATTGGACACAATATTCCAGGTGTGGTCTAACCAAAGCAGAATAGAGGGGTAGCATTACTTCCCTGGACCTAGACACTATTCTCCTATTGATGCAGGCCAAAATCCCATTGGCTTTTTTTGCCGCCACATCACATTGTTGGCTCATGTTTAACTTGTTGTCCACGAGGACTCCAAGATCTTTTTCACACATCCTCTCGAGCCAGGCATCCCCCATTCTGTATCTTTGCATTTCGTTTTTGCATTTCATTACAGAAATTGCACGTGTGAATAATTGCTATAATTGCGGAAACTTCAGGGGCTCCTTTCTCCCTCATTTTAAAGCTATTGGAGTGAAACTTGATACTGTGGTAGAATGCATTTAACACTGTTAGTAAAGGTAAAGGTTTTCCCCTGACATTAAGTCCAGTCGTGTCCAACTCTGGGGGGTGGTGCTCATCTCCATTTCTAAGCCAGAGCCGACATTGTGCGTAGACACCTCCAAGGTCATGTGGATGGCATGACTGCATTGAGCGCTGTTACCTTCCCGCCGGAGACCTTAGACATGCATGGTATAGGGTATAGTATTAAAGTAATGACAAAATTGGCTACCTTGGCAGCCACCTCTCCACCAAAGTCAACATTGACACCGAAATACAACACCGCCTGAGCTCTGCGAGTGCAGCATTTTTCGAATGAAGCAGAGAGTGTTTGAGGACTGGGACATCCGTAGGGATACCAAGGTGCTTGTTATAAAGCTATTGTCCTCCCAACCCTGCTATATGCCTGTGAGACGTGGACTGTCTACAGACGTCACATGCAACTCCTGGAATGATTCCATCAGCGCTGCCTCCGGAAAATCCTGCAAATCTCTTGGGAAGACAGGCAGACAAATGTCAGCGTGCTGGAAGAAGCAAAGACCACCAGCATTGAAGCGATGGTCCTCCGCCATCAACTCCACTGGACGCCACGTTGTCCAGATGCCCGACCACCGTCTCCCAAAGCAGTTGCTCTACTCCGAACTCAAGAACGGAAAACAAAATTTTGGTGGACAGGAAAAGAGATTTAAAGATGGGCTCAAAGCCAACCTTAAAAACTCTGGCATAGACACTGAGAACTGGGAAGCCCTGGCCCTTGTGCACTCCAGCTGGAGGTCAGCTGTGACCAGCAGTGCTGCAGAATTTGAAGAGGCACGAATGGAGGGTGAAAGAGAGAAATGTGCCAAGAGGAAGGCGCGTCAAGCCAACCCCGACCGAGACCGCCTCCCACCTGGAAACCAATGCCCTCACTGTGGGAGAAGATGCAGGTCAAGAATAGGGCTCCACAGCCACCTACGAACCCACCCCCAGGACACCGAACTTGGAGGACCATCATCCTCGGACTACGAGGGATCGCCTAAGTTTTCGAACTGCTAGCTTGACAGAATCTGGGCCTAACAGCTTATGCCGCTCCCCAGATTTGAACCTGTGACATTTCAGTCAACAAACTCAGCAGCTCAGCGCTTTAACCCACTGCACCACCGGGGGAGCCCTCCAAATTTCAGAATGTTTCACTAATCCACAGTGTTTTGGGGAATTTCAATTTTTTTTAATTCAACCAGAGAAGTTAGCTATAGCAGAGTACCTGATGAACCATCTTGTACATAGCATATTATTTGAGAACACAGAAACAACTCTAACAACCACCATGTCAGATGACACAGAGAAGCTATTGAAATCCACAAGGAGGAGGACTTTTTCAACAGAAAAGAGGAAACCATAACAATGAACAAAATTTTAAAAACTCTAAAATCAGAACAGCAAAGAAAGAACAACACTAAAAAACAGGAGAATTCCACAGAGTAAACAATCAGGACCAGCAAACAATTCCCAACAAAGGATTCCCCCAGGCAGGAAGCAGCCAGGCTTTGAAGCAAGGCTATTCAATGCTAATCAAGATGGACAATTGCGACATTCACACTTGATTCCAACAGTCAAGAGTTCTTTCTCCTACTCTGGACATTATTCCACAGGGATAAATACCCCACTTGCCCAATTTCCAACAGAACTCACGACTTCTGAGGATGCCTGCCACAGATGTGGGTGAAGCGTCAAGAGGTAATGCTTCTGGAACATGGCCATACACCTGAACGGATTCTCCCCTATCAAGGTTATTAAGATCTTCCGGAGGGGCCCTGCTCTCGGTCCCACCATCCTCGCAGGTGCATCTGGTGGGGACGAAGGACAGGGCCTTCTCGGTGGTGGCCCCTTGGCTCTGGAACTCTCTCCCACTGGAGATGAGAACTGCCCCTTCTCTCCTGACTTTTAGAAAATTGGTGAAAACTTGGCTCTGGAATTTGGCATTTGATGAGTGAGTCAAGAACTTCTGGCCACACGGACGGATGGTAATGAATTGGGATATCTTTTGGACGACTTGCCTTTATGTAATTATATGATTGCTTTTAATGTATTTTATGTATTAATGTGTTTTATGGTGTGATGTTTTAAACTACTGTTTTTGAATCATGTTGTAAACCGGCCTGAGTCCCTCTCTAGAGGTCGAGAAGACCGGTATATAAAAGTTCTAAATAAATAATAATAAATAATACACCCTGGAAAACTCACAGCAACCCGGTGATTCTGGCCATGAAAGCCTTTGACAACACATTAAACATAATAATACTAGCAAAAGCAACGACAACAATAACATTTTAGTGGGATGTTGTTGTCAGAATATGTTGAAGTATGTAATGTATTTTAAATGTAATTTCATGTAGTTATAATATGGATGCCACAAGACTGTAATGCTGTGATGTATGTTTATGTTTGAGGCTGTGAGATAGTAGCCTTGACATACTCTCTGAGCTGAGATGTGAGAAAAATTAGGGAATATCTGATGTCTGCCAAGCAGCCAAGCAGTTGCCGAATTGTTTACACTTCCACTTCCTTTGTCCTGCCTATTGTATACTTAATGTCTAGTCGCTTACTGAAATTGATGTATTTTGAAGTGCTCTAAATAAATAGAACCTGCTTTGTAACCAGAAGTCTCCAGAGTCCATGATTTCTAGCAAGCCTGTGCAAAACTTCCACGCTAAACGCCAACAGTTGTGTGGTTTCCGCGCTGTATGGCTATGTTCTAGTTCAATTTTTCCTAATGTTTCACCTTCAACTGTAGCTGGAGAAATATCATAATAAATATTTTACTTCATTCTTCCTATTATGGTTGATACAACCAAAAGCCGTACTTACACAGTGCGGTGGTGAGCCCCTCCGGCTGGTCATAATGCACAATGGCGACACACAACGTGTTGAGGGCCACCACGCAGAGGACCATCCAGTAGAAGCCCTGGGCTTTCACCATGCGCCGGATGAAGAACCGAAACATCTTCTCTTTCCTGCGGAAGTAGGAGGAGCTCTCATTTTTGCCGCTCTTCAAGCTGGCCCGGGCAAACGGAGACCCTAGAAGCGTTCGAAGAGCAAAAGGTAGAGTCACTGCATATAAACCCAAAGCATCCAATTATTTTTTATTATTATTATTAAACTTTATTTGTACCCCGCTAGCATCTCCCGAAGGACTCGATGCGGCTTACAAAGGCCAAGGCCTCAACACAACATAACAATACACTAAAGCAAATTAAAACAATTAAAGCAGTATTAAAACAAACAATAAAACAATACACCAGGACACAATAAAACTGGGCCGGGCCAGAGTAATGGGTACAGATTAAAAGTGTTGATGTGACAGGTGATATGTAAGGATTATAGGGCAAGTGCAGTGTGCGGTGTGCGGCAATCTTAGTTCTAATAAAGTGCTTCTGGGACTTGGTATTGGAGATTTCCGAATCTGGAAAGGCACATCGGAACAGCCAGGTCTTCAAGTTCTTTCTAAAGACTGCCAATGTAGGGGCCTGTCTAAGATCTTTGGGGAGAGTGTTCCAGAGACGGGGGGCCACCACGGAAAAGGCCCTGTCTCGTGTCCCCACCAAACGTGCTTGCGATGCAGGCGGGATCATGAGCAGGGCCTCTCCAGATGAGCGTAGTGAACGCGTGGGTTCGTAGATGGAGATGCGGTCACGCAGGTAGGCTGGTCCCAAACCATTCAGAGCTTTGTAGGTAAGCACCTGCACCTTAAATAGGGCTCAGAAGATAAACAGCAGCCAGTGGAGCTCCTTTAACAGGAGGGTTGACCTCTCTCTGTAGGGAACACCAGTTAACATCCTGGCCGTAGCCAAGATGGCTACTGCACGGTACATCCCTTTCCCAATTGAACTAATGATGTTCCTCCAACATCCGAGCCTACTGTTACCCAGGAGCAGGGCTTCGCCGCTTTCCTGTCATTTGCAAAACAAAGGCTGGTAAAACCTGATCTTTCCCCAGGCTGGGAATCCCTGCATCCTTTGAATCTGGCTGGTGCAGATGGCAGAGGATTTCATTTGAGTTCCAGAATGTACTGGAGTTTTCTAACCACACATGATTCCACCTCCCAAAAATATATCCGTGTAGGAGGGAGTGTAATGGCCTGATTTGCCTATCCTTCTGTCTCCTGGAGAGCTGAGAGAAACTGGTTTGGGTTTTAGTATGAATTGTGATGGAGCCAGCCAAAAAAACTAAATGAACTAGAGGATAGGGATCTTGGGAAGCTCCTTTGAGGTTGGACTAAAACCCGGAGCAGATGAGCACAGGAGGCCACATCCACTATGGCTTCATTGATTCGGGATGCTTCTACACTATAGTATTAGTGCAGTTTGATACCCCTGCTTTATTTATTTTATTTATTTATTTCCAGTATTTTTATTCCGCCCTTCTCACCCTGCAGGGGATTCAGGGCAGATTACAATGTATATATTCATGGCAAACATTCAATGCCATAGACCAGGGGTCTTCAAACTAAGGCCCGGGGGCCGGATATGTCCCTCCAAGGTCATTTACCTGGCCCTCACTCAGGGTCAACCTGTCTGAAACGACTAGAAAGCACACAACATCAACAACAACAACAACAACAACAACAATCCTATCTCATCAGCCAAAAGTAGGCCCACATTTCCCATTGAAATACTAATAAATTTATTTATTATTTATTTATTTATTATTTATTTACAGTATTTATATTCCACCCTTCTCAGCCCGCAGGGGACTCAGGGTGGATTACAATGTATATATTCATGGCAAACATTCAATGCCATAGACACATAACATATATAGACAGACACTCAGAGGCTATTTAACATTCCAGCTTCTGGCCACCAGGGGAGCTGTCACTTCCGTTTGTGACATTGATGAAGTACTTCCTCATTCTTTGCATACTTCCTGGATATTTTTATGGCCTCGTAAATCAGTTAAATTATATTTCTTAAAATTGTTATTCATTTTAATTATTGTATTGTTTTAAGTGTTTTTTGCACTACAAATAAGATATGTGCAGTCTGCCTAGGAATTCATGTTTTTTTTTCAAATTATAATCCCACCCTCCAACATTTTGAGGGACTGTGACCTGGCTCTCTGTTTAAAACGTTTGTGGACCCCTGCCATAGACACACAACATATATAGACAGACCCACAGAGGCTATTTAACATTCCAGCTTTTTTTATTTTTGATGAGAGTATTCTGGCCACCAGGGGAGCTCTCGCTTCACCATCCATTATGACACTGATGAAGTACTTCCTCATTCTTTGCATGCTTGCTGGAGATTTTTATGGCGTCATAAATTAAATAAGCCTTTCTGCATATGCGTTACCTAAATTTTCTACTTGACAGATGCAACTGTCTATCGGCGGCAAAGGTCGACAGCCAGCTATACAAAATTGGTCAGAAGCTCACTCCGACCCAGGCTGGCTTCGAACTCATGACCTTTCGGTTAGTAGTGATCTTAATGCAGCTGACTCCCAGCCAGCTGTGCCACAGTCCTGGTGCTAACAAGCTTTAATTGCCATGGCTGAATGCTATAAAAAAGGCATGGGCAAACTTTGCCCTCCAAGTGTTTTGGACTTCAACATCCAGAATTCCTAACAGCCTACTGGCCTCTTTCTTGTCTGGATTTGGCCTCAGCTTGTTAGCCTTCATCCAGTCCATCACAGCTGCCAGGCACCAGTCCAGGATCCGGGGAGCTTCTTTGGATTGAGGTGGAAAAGAGTAGTAGAGTTGTGTGTCATCTGCGTAGAGAGGGCACCCAACTCCAAAACTTCAGATGACCTAGCAGTTTCATGTAGATGTTGAAAAGCATGGAGGAAAGGATGAAATCTTGCTGGATCTCAATGGCCAGGAGTCCGAGCAAGAATCCCCCAGCATCACCACCTGGGTACAATCTTCCAGAAGGAGCAGGGGCACTGCTTTGACCCATTCTGGAGAGCCGACCCAGAAGGATACCATGATCAATGGAATCGAAAGCTGCTGAGAGATCCAAGAGAAGTCATCCATCAAGGTGACCAAAGCCATCTTCATTCCGTGAACAAATTAGTAAGAACATCAACCCTGGCCTTGTCTTACTCAACTGTCGAGTATGCCTGCCCTGTTTGACATAGGTCTGTCCACGCAAAACAGGTGAGCGTAGCATTGAATGAAACATGTGGAATAATCACAGGATGTCTTAAACCTACACCAGTTGATAAACTCTACAAGCTAGCTGGCATTGTCCCCGTCCCCCCTCCCGATGTGCGATGAGAAGTTGCTGCTAAAGGTGAGTGAAATAAGGTTGAACATTGTGAAAGCCACCCACTGCATGGCTACCAGCCTCCTCCCAGTAGACTCAAATCAAGGGAAAGCTTTATGAGAACTACCACTCCTCTTGGCATCCCCCCAGCAACAGCAAGGGTATCCCTCTGGGCAGCTAAACCAGGAAATCCCAACTGGATGGCCCCCCCATGAGGGTCTTCCTCCAGGGGCAAACCAAGAATGGGCAACTTGGAAGTCCCTGAACAGACTCAGAAGCGGAGTGGGCAGATCAAAAGACAACCTGGCAAAATGGCACGACCTAAAAGAATCCCACACCTTGTGTGACTGTGGAGCAGAACAGACAACTCCGCATCTGTATGCTTGTCCATTATGTCCTGCCTCATGTACAGAGGAAGAATTGTTGGAGGCTACAGACAATACCATTGCTGTTGCCCATTCTTGGACAAAAGATATTTAGCCACCTGCACTCCTTCTATCTTTATAGGTTTTATACTAATTTACGAGCCCCCAGTGGTGCAGTGGGTTAAACCCCTGTGCCGGTAGGACTGAAGACCGACAGGTTGCAGGTTCGAATCCGGGGAGAGGCGGATGAGCTCCCTCTATCAGCTCCAGCTCCTCATGGGACATGAGAGAAGCCTCCCACAAGGATGATAAAACATCAAATCATCCGGGCATCCCCTGGGCAACGTCCTTGCAGACGGCCAATTCTCTCACACCAGAAGCGACTTGCAGTTTCTCAGGTTGCTCCTGACATGACAAAAAAAATAAACAAAACTAATTTATGCAATGCTTGTGATACGAAATAAATAAAAATCCATGAACAGGACTAAAGCTAGGCTGTGAAGGATCAAGATAATTGGCTTCATCCAAGAAACCCTGGAGCTGAGAAGCCACAACTCGCTCTAGAACAGTGGTTCTCAACCTGGGGTCCCCAGATGTTTTTGGCCTTCAACTCCCAGAAATCCTAACAGCTGGTAAACTGGCTGGGATTTCTGGGAGTTGTAGGCCAAAACACCTGGGGACCCACAGGTTGAGAACCACTGCTCTAGAACCTTGCCCAGGAAAGGGAGGTTAGAAATGGGCCGGTTAGAAGCCTATATTACAGAGGAACCACCTCTGTTTCACTCTTGCCTAAGAAAACCCTATGAAATGCATGGGGTCACAGGTTGGAAAGCACACAAAGCAGTGCGCAGCCGGCATAAGGTTGTCTGGTTGCACCAAGTCAGTAAACAATTTGTCTGACAAACAACGTTTGACTTACCAACGGAGCAAACATCCGCGAAATGGTCCTCCCCTTCTTCAGCATGGATGAGATCATTTTTGCTCTTCTTGATCGTGGCTCTTTTTAGGACTGGGTTCAAAAGCAAGAAGCAGGAGGAGGAGAAAAGGAAAGAGTACCAAATGTAGACATCAGTATGCAATAGTCCATAAGCCCTCCACTCAAGCCAAATGGCCTCTCCATCCAAGGTTGGGCCTGAAACAATTTCACAAGGCTAACCATTCTAACTCCATCAGTCAGCACCAGCTTCCCTGATAGGTTTTCATGGCAAACATCATCTGTCACTTAGCTATGCTCAAGTTATAACATATCGGGACAAATAACACTATGTAACAAAATTTGAAAAATGTTCTGTTCCTGGTTTGAAAGTGTTATTTCCTGTTTAATTGTGTGCTCCTTACTTTGAAAGTAGTTGTTCTACTCCAGAAACTTTGTTTTTGTGGCTGCCACAAACTAAGTTGAATTTTTGCTGTTTGGGCCGGGCTTTAGCACAGCAGGTTAACCACCAGCTGCAATAAATCTTACCAATTGAAAGGTTGGTAATTCAAAGCCCGGATTGGATCCCCAACTGACTGCCCACTTAGCAGATCAAAAACAGCTGTGAGTAGATAAATAGGTACTGCTTAAGCGGGGAGGTAGTTTAACAACACCATAAAGGAAATACCATAAAAAATGCCAGTGATCCATAAAAAGGAGGTAGTCTGCGTATAGAGCTCTTCAACATGGAGGATGAAGACAATGGATGCTACAGACAATGCCGTTGCTGTTGCCTCTCTTTGGGGGGGGGGAGAAGGGAGGGGTATAAATATAGGAAATAAATAAATAAATAAATAAAATGACAACACCACTCAGTGACCAGAATTGAGTATAGCCTCCAGGACGCCGAAGATGCTCTATCTGTTGTCTGTCCTGTCTATGCATAACAGCATTGAATGTTGAATACTATGCTAATTATATAATATATTGTATATASATATAATATTTGTAATGTTATAATGTAATACAATATAATATTACTACTAATAATAATATATTATAATTATATATTTTATATTACATGTAATATTACTAATATTATTAGAATATAATGGTATAGTACAATATAGTAATATATAATACTGGTATTATATATTACTAATAATATATAATATATATAATAATATAATATATTGAGAATGTGTGTATGTATGTGTGTGTGTGTGTGTGTGTGTGTGTGTATATATGTATGTATGTATATATATATATATATATATATATATATATATCTTGTAAGCTGCTCTGAGTCCCCTTTGGGGTGATAAGAGCGGCATATAGATGTTGTAAATAAATAGATAAATAAATAAATAATGTTTGCTGTTTATTTATTTATTTGTTTGTTTGTTTACAGCTTTTATATTCCGCCCTTCTCACCCCAAAGGGGACTCAGGGCGGATTACAGTGTACACATATATGGCAAACATTCAATGCCAATTTTGACATACAACATATACAGACATAGACAGAGGCTATTTAACTTGTTTTCTGGCCGCCAGGGGAGCTGTCGCTTTCATTGTTCAGCTGCAACACTGATGAAGTACTTCCACATTCCCCGCATGCTTTTTGCTGGAGTGCTTGCTGGAGTCTTTTTTATGGCCTCATAAATTAGTTAATTTAGCCTCCCCACACTTTAAGGTGGTACCTAATTTTCCTACTTGACAGATGCAACTGTCTTTCGGGTTGCAAAGGTCGACAACAGGCTACACAATTGGTTGGAAACCCACTCCAACCCGGGCTGGCTTTGAACTCATGACCTTTTGGTCAGAGTGATCTTAATGCAACTGACACTCAGCCAGCTGTGCCACAATCCCGGTATATGTGTTCTGTGATTCGCCCTAAGTCCCCTTTGGGGTGAGAAGGGCAGACTATAAATGCTGTAAATAAAATAACTAAGTAATAATAAACATTTTCCATGTTTTTATGATAGAACCAATTAGGAAATGATACTTAGAACCCAGGAACAAAAATTGTGCAACATAGTGTAATAGGAGATGAAGTCCAAAACTTTGAAGGAAGTTAGCAGTTCCTCATCTCTGCTCTTTGCGGAAACCGAGAGGAATAACCCCAATTTTCAGGACCAATTGGTTGTGGAGCCAGGAAAGAAAGGACTCTGCAGATCCTAATTACACATTTCTATGCATGTATTAAGAAAATTATCATGGGGAAAAAGCAGGTCCTTCACTTGCTTTCAGTTTAAGGCCAAAGAAAGCAAGGAATGCAACAACGCAACATCCGATGCCAGCACTAAGACACTACAAGGTGTGGTGATCACACGTTACGGACTCAGAAGAAAGCGCTCAGAAGGAAAATGTGAACGGTCAAAGCCTTGTGCGGAGTTCTCCAAAACAGCACTCACATCGGCACACAAAGCAGAGTCAAACCACGGAAGTCCTCATGACTGCCTGTTTTGATGGATGCTCAATGGCCTAAGACAAGTTGGGAATGGGCTGAGACTCTCATTGGCTACCAGTTGTCATAGACAACTATTACTACAGCATAGGAAATATGGGCTACCTCTCCAATGTAGTGGTTGAGGTTAACTGCCAGCGAGTCAACTTTGATGACACCACCACCACCAATCCATGAAAGAGAGACTTCCAAGTCATCCTATCATCCACAGCCCCGCTCTTGTCTTGGTCTCAAGGTTTGTGGCTTCCAGATTGGTCCTGCTCATCCTTGCTTGAAGCCTACTTCTTTCAGCATTTTGTCTAGTTTCTCATCCCAGGCTCCAACCATATAAACCAGTGGTTCTCAACATCCCCAGATGTTTTTGGCCTTCAACTCCGAGAAATCCTAATAGCTGGTAAACTGGCTGGGATTTCTGGGAGTTGTGGGCCAAAAAACATCTGGGGACCCCAGGTTGAGAACCACTGATATAAACCCTTATTTTGCTTGCAAAGAAGAAGTGGCTGTTTCTGGTCGACGGCAGTCAAGAAATCAGAAGACCAGGACTTGGAAGCTCAGTCATGAAGGAACTAGACAAGACCCTGAAGTGTAAAGATGTGTAATTGGGTATTCAAATTAGGATGGCCCTGTTTCCCATTTCTATGTATGGTTGTTGAAGCTGAACACTGAAGAAATCTGATAGGAAGAACATCAACTCATTGGAGATACAGAGTTCTATGGATAATAGGACTGGGTTGTTGTAGGTTTTTTCGGGCTGTATGGCCATGGTCTACAGGCATTCTCTCCTGATGTTTCGCCTGCATCTATGGCAAGCATCCTAAGAGGTAGTGAGGTCTATTTAAATAAATTGGTGCTAGAAAAACCCAAATCTAATAATAGTAATAGTAATAATAATAATAATAATAATAATAATAATAATAATAATATATTTATATTTTGCTCTATCTCCCCAAAGTGACTCAAATATAAGCTGTCTGTGGAGAGGTACATAATTTTCCATCCCTGGTTTATTCATTGCCCGACTTACCGGGCAAGGCCTGTTGTGGTGGGGGGGCGCCCTCCCACTGGCCATGTTGGAAGCAGGGGGCTTCTCCTTCCTAGAAGCCCCCTGCATGGCGGGAAGTTTCCCGCCGCATGGTCAGCGGGCCAATCAGCGGCCGGCCCCACCCAGCACCTTGTATTGGCCAGGGGGCGGCCTCTCCCTTTGCCCAGCAGCTTCGGGTTGTCCTCCCACCCACACACCCTGCACATTTATGTTTTTATTCAGTGTTGCAGTTGTTGGTCATTATCTGCTCATCACAACTTCGGTTGACATGTGGCATGGGCCCTGGATCTGGTTTCCGCTCCTCCCCTACTGGCCGGGGAGGGAATCATCCGGCGGTTCACAGGGGGTGCCATGTTTTATTGCCCGGTATTGTGCCGGTGGGCCCCCAGCTGGACTCATCAGGTATTGGTCAGCATTGGCTGATCGATCTTGATCTAGAACCCATGCCTGGCAGCCAACCCTTTGTTCCTGTAATCAATAAATTAAGTTGTGGCCAATTTTTACTCCATCTATATGTCCATGTCATCTCTGGTCCTTTGGGTGGGAGGAGTATCGCCCATCCACACGCAACAGTTTCTTTTGGATATGGTCTTTATTAGAAGCACCAGTCTAGTCTACAGAAGCTGTCCAGGGTGCTGAAGTGTCTTTCTATCTCTCTTGCTTCTCACTTGCTTGGTGTCTGCTTGCGGTTAGTGTTATGCCAACTTCCTCCAGACTCTTATGGGTCATGTTTTGTCAGGATTGGGGACAACCTGTCCTTTGGCTCTTGCTCATTTCTGTCTCTCCTCGGAGACAACGGTCACATCAATACACACACAACCTCTTCCTGAATGTCCAACCAGCCACGGTGATGGCCCTATGGAGCTTTGGGGGTGAAAGCTACATGCCATGCCCTCTCCAACCCTGACAAGTTGCCGTCCACTCACTGTTACAGCTGCCGCCGCTGCTAATCTCCACCGTTGCCGTGCCTCGCAGAATTGGGCCTTCAGAAGTGGCCCTCCCTGACCGTGATCAGGAGGAAAACAACAAAAACAACAGAGGAAAGAGAGAGAGAGGGCAGAAGGAGGAGGAGACACGAGAGGGTGAAAGACGGAAGAGGAAAGAGTCTTTTAACCGCACTTTCACCAACTGTAAGATTGTATGAGCTTGACGTCAACAGGAACAGTGGAACGGTACCCTCTCTCTCTTTGGTGGACCAGAACTTAGAAGGAGGAACATGCAACTCTCCGCTGCCCTAAGGAATTGACCTTCTAGGAAATGGTGAAAATTGGATTTGCCTGTCTGGGATGGACTGGGATCACCACACCCTGTTATGTCTTTTTGCTTACGAGAAAAAAAAGGGGGGTATTTGACAAATTTGCTTGGAAACTCTGCTCTTTTGGTAGGCCTCCTACCAAAAAACAGTTCTGCCATCCCTCTCTGCTCTTCAGCAAAAGCTTGCATCAATAGTGAGTATATTCCTACTCCCAACCCAACAAAACATTGCTACAAAACGTGGTAGCTTGACCTCCCAAATTTGCAAGCATGCCTATCTATTGTGCTCTAGGAAAATCCCAACTAACTATGGCCCTGCAACATATGTCAACAGTGGCTTTTACAAGTCTCCACTAGGCTTGTGCATAATTTCATTTTTAATTCATATTTCGGATCAAATTCATTAAATTCGTAGATGCGAAGCAATATTAGAAACATGCAGGAAAGGTGGGAGGGGGGATTTAGGAATTGAAACACTCACCAAGCAACTTTGGCAAAGCCAAGAGAACAGAAAGTGCTTTAAGGAAATAATTCCCAGCAAAATGCCCTCAGAAGTACTTTAACTACTCGTTGGGTTGCTCTCCCTTCATTTCTTTTAAAACCAGATACATCCTACCTCTGTTCGTGCCCAGCGTTTATTTTTTTAAAAAACGTAAACTATTACATTTGGCCCGGCCATGGGTTTTTTAAATCCTTGCATGTTATTGTTTATATGTGAGTTATATTAATTGTATTGTTTTTTATTATTGCTTTTTGTTTTATTGATGCACCGCAGCGCACCCAAATACCTGGGAGTCACTCTGGACCGCGCTCTTACCTACAAGAAGCACTGCCTGAACATCAAGTAAAAAATGGGTGCCAGAAACAATATCATACGAAAGCTGACTGGCACAACCTGGGGATCACAACCAGATACAGTGAAGACATCTGCCCTAACGCTGTGCTACTCTGCTGCTGAGTATGCATGCCCAGTGTGGAACACATCTCACCACACTAAAACACTGGATGTGGCTCTGAATGAGACATGCCGCATTATTACGGGGTGTCTGCGCCCTACACCACTGGAGAAATTACCCTGCTTAGCCAGTATTGCACCACCTGACATCCGCCAGGAAGTAGCAGCCAATAGTGAAAGGACCAAGGCAGTGACATCTCCGGCCCATCCCATGTTTGGGTATCGGCCAGCACGCCAACGACTTAAATCTAGAAATAGTTTTCTAAGATCTACAGAGACACTCGCTGGAACACCTCAGCAAGTGAGAGTCCAAAAGTGGCAGGTTCAAACCCAGCACCTCAACCAATGGCTGATACCAAATGAGAGACTCCCTCCTGGGCACACAGAGGACTGGGCGACTTGGAAGGCGCTGAACAGACTGCGCTCTGGCACCACAAGATGCAGAGCCAACCTTCAGAAATGGGGCCACAAAGTGGAATCCTCGACATGCGAGTGAGGAGAAGAGCAAACCACTGACCACCTGTTGCAATGCAACCTGAGCCCTGCCACATGCACAATGGAGGACCTTTTTGTGGCAACACCAGAGGCACTCCAAGTGGCCAGATACTGGTCAAAGGACATTTAACCAACTACCAAACTCACAAGTTTTGTATTTGTCTGTTTGTTTGCTTTGTTCTATTAGAAATGTAATATAATGGACTGGTTGCTCTGACACGACAAATAAATGTTTTATTGATGTGTTGTCAGTCTTGGCCTCATGTAAGCCACTCCAAGTCCCTTGAGTTGATGGTGGCAGGGTATAAATAAAGTTTTTATTATTATTATTATTAATATTATTATTACTATTATTATTTAATAACCAATCCTTTTCCTTTGGCCTGAGTGCCATACGGAAGGCACTA
Source organism: Anolis sagrei ordinatus (assembly GCF_025583915.1). NCBI lineage: Eukaryota > Metazoa > Chordata > Lepidosauria > Squamata > Anolidae > Anolis > Anolis sagrei. Next base: position 26,079,258 of record NW_026844589.1, read on the forward strand.
TGGGAGGGCCTAATGTTAATGGGTGGGAGACTGAGAACACAGCAAGCTTAGAAATGTAGTTTGGAAAGGCAAGACCCCCTGTGGCTGAGAATACAAAAGCCCCTCCTTAAACTACATTTCCCAGAATGCAGTGCAAAGAATCACAACCCCCAGTGACCCCACTGTTTAGAGTGTGTGTAATAATAAATGAAATTATTGAATCTGCAAAGAGGACTAAAGTAAGCAAGTAATAGTATAAATCTGTGCTAAGTTGAATTTATGTGCTTGTATGTCATCATAAAGACAGACAGACATTCAAGGGACTTGCTGTTGTCGCATAAATTGTTTTTGTCTAAACTAAAATCCCCCAAAATCTATAGATGTGTGATTTTTTTTCCTGAAACTTCTGGAGATTGATGCCCTGGTTATCTCCTGTCATTGTATATAAAATCCAAGGAGATAGCTCTTGTAGTTTTTTTAAAAAAATGTTGTTTATAGAACTTGGAAAATTCCCCCAAAAAATCCATGCATAAGTGAAACATTCTGAATTTTGGTGGGCTAACAGTGGTAAATGTGTTTCACTCCAAGTTTCACTCCGATAACTTTAAAAACGAGGGAGAAAGGAGCCCCTGAAGTTTCCCCAAATATAATTTAATTATTACTGTAATGAAATTTCGTTATTCTCATTATAGTAATATTTTAGAAACACTTTAGAAATGAAGCACCAGACCCCCCCCCCCCCCCCCCCCCCCCAGTTTTGTAAGGACTTTTGAACCATTTTTGGGGGGTCGCTCATGCCTAGTTGTCCACCCAAACCTTCATGTTTTAGGGACTTTCTGCAAGGAATATCATGTAGGACAAACAACCACATCCTGCTCATTCAAGGAAGAGAGACCCAACCCTCTCCTTTGAACCAACAACCACCAAGATGCACACAGCATAGGAAACTCACAAGGAAAGGGAAACGTAGAACAGATTAACCTACCATCCAAGGGGGACTTCTCTTCTGCATTCTTGTCTTCCTCTGCTAACATCACTTCCTCTGCAAACACAGAAAAAGAAACAGCATTCATACTCTTAGAAAAAAGCATATGCTGACCCAGAACATATTCGATCTGTTGGTGAACACAACACAAAATACTCAGTTGGGAAAGGACTGCGGTAGTATAACAATTGAGTATATGCCTCTTGGATGCAGAAAGTTCTTGATTAAGATTCAAGTTGATAGCAACGGGACTCTACTTGAAAACCCTGTAAAGCTGAGAATATACAAATCACTTGACTCAACAAAACACAGATTCAACAGGCTAAAATCCAGCTGTATGGTGTAAATATCAATTTCTGGAGACACACTGCACCAGCACTAAATAATAGGCTTGTGCAATTTGGCGGTAGCGCAATCCAGTTTTGGTAGCACCGGGATTGTGGCGCAGCTGGCTGAGTGTCAGCTGCATTATGATCACTCTGACCAAAAGGTCATGAGTTCGAAGCCAGCCCGGGTTGGAGTGGGTTTCCAACCAATTGTGTAGCCTGTTGTCGAGCTTTGCAACCCTAAAGACAGTTGCATCTGTCAAATAGGAAAATTAGGTACCACCTCAAAGTGTGGGGAGGCTAAATTAACTGATTTATGAGGCCATAAAGAAGACTCCAGCAAAGCATTCCAGTGGGGAAGCATGCGGGGAATGCGGAAGTGCTTCATCAGCGTTGCAGATGGATGATGAAAGCGACAGCTCCCCTGGCGGACAGAAAAAGTTAAATAGCCTCTGTCTATGTCTGTATATGTTGTAAGTCAAAATTGGCATTGAATGTTTACCATATATGTGTACACTGTAATCCACCCTGAGTTCCCTGTGGGGTGAGAAGGGCGGAATATAAAAGCTGTAAATAAATATAATAATAAATAGCCTAATTTCGTGGGGACCCAGATACATTTTTGTGAGCCTCTCGATGGAAAAATGGAAAAATACGCTAGGCAGCTGAAAAATCTGGGAAGATCCAGCCCAATGGTGGGAATGGGGAACTTCGTGACCGTATCTCTCTCCATGTACCAACCCGGGCATTTCGATCTTTGGGGGAGGTCCTCCTTTCACCCCTACCAATCTCAAAAGCTCATCTTGTGGGCACAAGGGAGAGAGACTTCTCCTCTGTGGCTCCCTGACTCTGGAACCTGGAGAGATCAGGAAAGTCCCTTTACTAGAAACGTTAAAAAAGAACCTTAAAACCTGGCTCTTCCACTGTGCCTTTGGTGAGTAGGTGCACAACATGACACTATTGCTCCCCTCAGTGTTTCTGCCACTGGAGTACACGCCCTCCAAATGGGAAGTTTAGTTCCACACCCTGTGTGTTTTTATGAGCTCCCTGCAAATAACCTGCTCCTWTTTTTATCTCATTAGAGTTTTTAATCATTTTATCCTGTACATGTKGCCCRCCCACTGTTATCGYGAYTGTGTTTAYTGGAATGTTATTTTGTTACTGTGTTTATACTTCTTTACTATGTAATTTTGATGATGTTGCTTGTTGTTTATGTTCTGATTTTATTTTGCTGTAACATGTTGTCTGGGCTTGGCTCCGTGTAAGCTGCTCCGAGTCCCCAYTGGGGAGATGGTGGCGGGGTATAAATAAAGATTATTATTATTATTATTATTATTATTATTATTATTATTATTATTCTTTACGAGGCTCCCCTTTCTGTTCSTGTGATCCTTTCCTATCTTCCTCTCAAGGGAATCTGGGTTTGAAGAATACGGTTAAGGAAGCACCCCTTCGGGACCCTTTTTTATGTTCCCTTCAAGCGAGTATGGGTTTGAGCAACGAGATTAAGGAAGCAGTGTGTAAGACACATCATGCTGTTCTTCTAGTCTGATTGGCCCAACAGGCAGGGCTCACAGGGAAACTCCATGCAACAGCAGCCTCTCTGTGTGCTGCGTGGTACCGAATATTTATTTATTTATTTATTTACTACATATATATACCGCCCCTCTCAGCACGCAGGCGACTCAGGGTGATTTACAGTCAGTATCAGAAACATAAAATACAATGGAAAACAGTTAATCTATATAAATAAAAACGTAATGTTTGTTTGTGGGATTAACATAACTCAAAGACCACTGGTCGAATTGACACGAAATTTAGACACTACACTCCTAACAGACCAAGGAGTGACTATCATTCATAAACCCCTCCCAAACAATAGCGGAAAGGCTTAAACCCCCCCAAAAGCTAATTGACGATACAGCGCATGTGTGAAAATGACAGCTCTCAGCTACCCCTAGACCAGGCCCTTTAGGAGAGGAGGATGCTCCAAATACACTGCTTCCAAACCGCAAGCTTGCTTTTCCTTGGATTTCTTTGAGAGCATACCATATTTCCTATTTCCTATTCCTGGACTGCAGCTCCCAGCAATCCTCCAGAGAGATAAGATACATACATTAGATAGAGATAGATAGTAGGTACAGAGCAATTAGGAGGACTGCTGGGAGTTACAGTCCAAGAATAGGTAGAGAAGGGAGAAAGGAAAGAAAGAAAGGGGAGTGGAAGGAAGGAAGGAAGGATAGAAGGAAAGAAAAAAATGGAAGGAAGGAAAAAGGGAGGGAGGGAAGGAGAGAAAGAAAGAAAGAAAGGAGAGAAAGAGCGAGGGAAGGTTGGCCACAGCAATGCATGGCGGGTACAGCTAGAAATAATAATAATAATAATAATAATAATAATAATAATAATAATAATATTATAATAATAACAAGAAGCAATTGGAAAAGCTTCCATGATATGAAGATTTAAAGATCGAACTGCAAAGACTGGCACAAGCCATTAAAGGAGGTCCCAGTGGTGATCGACACATTGGGGGTGCAGTACCTAAAGACTTTGGCCTGCACTTAAAAACAATCTGCACTGACAAAATTACCAGCTGCCAGCTGCAAAAGGCCACCTTACTTGGATCTGCCCATGGATACATCACACAGTCCAGACACTTGAGAAGTGTCCGAGGTGTGATCAAATACAAAAGCCAGCATAGTGATCTTGTTTAAGTATAAAATCAAGTAAAACAATCAATATCAATAAAAACATATATCAATTTGAGTCTCCTAGTTAAAAGCGTTATCCAATAGCGTCGTTGAGTCGTTCCGTTCCCCCCCCCCCCCCAAGTCTGTTATAACAGGGAAGGTCCTGTTTCTCATCCCCGCCAAACGTACTTGTGATGAAGGCAGGATCGAGAGAAGGGCCTTCCCAGATGATCTTAAAGTCCTGGAGGACTCATAAGGGGAGAAGGAACTGTGATCTGCTGCCATGTGGCCCCGTTAAGGACAAAAAAATGTAACAGCTTAGTCCATACCGTTATGGTCATCCGAACAAGCCAAACAAGCTGGATTGGCCGAAAGAAACCAACCAAACTGAATCCGTGCACGAGCCGACTAAATAATCCCCATGAAGAATGGAAGCACTGTGCAACACAAAGCAGTGACTGGGTGCTGTTATGCAATGCTCAGTACATGATGTACAACCCCAGCGCACAGTCATGAACACAAAGTGCAACATTTTTGCATGCACAACTGTCTGCAAGAAACACATTTATTTATTTGTCGTAATTTTTCATGGCTGGAATCGCTGGATTGTTGTAGGTTTTTCAGGCTATATGGCCATGTTTTAGAAGCATTCTCTCCTGAGGTTTCGCCTGCATCTATGGCAAGCATCCTCAGACTCAAACCATCTGAGGATGCTTGCCATAGATGCAGGTGAAACCTCAGGAGAGAATGCTTCTAAAACATGGCCATATGGCTTGAAAAACCTACAACAACCCATTTACTTATTTGTTTGTTTGTTTGTTTGTTTATTGTATTTGTATTCTGCCTTTTTCAGCCCGTAGGCGACTCGAGGTGGTTAACAGGGCAAAATTCAATGCTTACAATGTCATAAATACAATTAAAACATATTGAATAAAAAAACTTAACAAATCAATACAATATAAATTCATAGTGTCTCCTTGTTAAAAACATTGTCTGGACTCATTATCTAGTCATTACATTTTCCTATGACATTTACTCTGCATTTGCAAACGCTTGTTCAAAAGCCACGTCTTGACTTTTTTCCAGAATGTTAAAAGAGAGGTGGCCAATCTAATATATATAGAGAGGGTGTTCCACAGCCGAGACGCCACCACCGAGAAGTCCCCGTCTCTCGTCTCCACCAAACGTACTTGTGACGAAGGCGGTAATGAGAGCAGGGCCTCCCCAGACGATCTTAAGGCCCTAGATGGTTCATAAGGGAACATGTTGCCTTTGGGTGAATATTTTTTCCCATATGTGAAATGTGACTTAAGTATGCTTGTGTCAATAACAGAAAGCAACCACAAAACAGTAGGCAAGTATCCTTCCCTTTAGAAATCCTATGGGGAATGCTTTTCTTTTTATTGTGGATTTGAATTGCACAACTGCACCAAGATAGCATGTTCCTCCCTCCTCCAACTTCTCTGGTTTCTCAGTTACCGTATACACTCGAGTATAAGCCGACCCGAATGTAAGCCGAGGCACATAATTTTACCACAAAAAACTGGGAAAATGTATTGACTCGAGTATAAGCCGAGGGTGGGAAATGCAGCAGCTACTGGTAAATTTCAAAATAAAAATAGATACCAATAAAATTATATTAATTTAGGCATCAGTAGGTTAAATGTTTTTGAATATTTACATAAAACTGTAATTCAAGATACCTAATTGGAAGAGACCTCAGGGCCATCCAGTCCAACCCCCTGCCAAGAAGCAGGAATATTGCATTCAAATCACCCCTGACAGAAGGCCATCCAGCCTCTGCTTAAAAGCTTCCAAAGAAGGAGCCTCCACCACACTCCGGGGCAGAGAGTTCCACTGCTGAACGGCTCTCACAGTCAGGAAGTTCTTCCTCATGTTCAGATGGAATCTCCTCTCTTGTAGTTTGAAGCCATTGTTCCATTGCGTCCTAGTCTCCAGGGAAGCAGAAAACAAGCTTGCTCCCTCCTCCCTGTGGCTTCCTCTCACATATTTATACATGGCTATCATATCCCCTCTCAGCCTTCTCTTCTTCAGGCTAAACATGCCCAGCTCCTTAAGCCGCTCCTCATAGGGCTTGTTCTCCAGACCCTTTATCATTTTAGTCGCTCTCCTCTGGACACATTCCAGCTTGTCAATATCTCTCTTCAATTGTGGTGCCCAGAATTGGACACAATATTCCAGGTGTGGTCTAACCAAGGCAGAATAGAGGTAGCATTACTTCCCGAGATCTAGACACTATGCTCCTCTTGATGCAGGCCAAAATCCCATTGGCTTTTTTTGCCGCAATTCAAGATAAGACTTCCAACTCTGATTAAACCATTATTCTAACCTTCTTCAATGTAAATATGCTTACATGTCCTTCAATAATAATAAATAGAGTATAATAATAATAAATAAAGTAAAATAATAAATGTAACAATAACAATAATAGAGTAAAATAATAAATGTAATAATAATAATAACAATAACAACAAAGTAAAATAATAAATAACATTGACTCAAGTATAAGCCGGGGGAGACTTTTTCAGCCTCAAAACCTACCTGTCCAAATGTATCTCCCCTTACGAACCACTGAGGACTTTAAGATCATCTGGGGAGGTCCTGCTCTCGGTCCCGCCTTTGTCACACGCACGTTAGCGGGGACGAGAGACAGGGCCTTCTCAGTGGTGGCCCCTCGGCTATGGAATGCCCTCCCCAGGGAGATCAGATCTGCTCCCTCCCTCTTGATGTTTTGGAGGCAAGTTAAAACGTGGCTATTCGAGCAAGCGTTTACAAATACAGAGTAGCTAATATAGGAAATCGAATGACCTGACAATGGAATTGGACAATGCTTGAGAATAATGAGATGCTGATGATGTTGCTTTTATTGCCTTTGTGATGTCTTATACTGTTTAATGGTTTTTATCTATTATGTTTTATGTATATTGATTTGTTGGAAACCGCCTTGAGTTGCCAATTGGCTGAGAAAGGCGGTATACAAATACAGCAAATAAATAAATAAATAAAGGACTGAAAAACTAGGCTTACACTCGAGTATATACAGTAAGTCTTACCCAAATTCAAACCTGAAGTTCTTTTTGTTCTAAATTTGCAAGCCCAACACATCCTACCATGGGTCCTCTATCGAGTCAGTGTTGTGTAGTATTTTGAGTCCTTGATGAGAACTATAGGGACCAGAGTTCAAATCCCACTTCAATACGGAAACTTTGGGCAGACCATACTATCTCAGCCTCAGAGGAAGGCAAAGACCAACCCTTCTCAGAACAAATCTAACCCCTCAAAACCCATTGCAATTTGGCCTTGGCATCACAGCACGTCGGAAACAGTCTGGAGTCACAACAGCTCTTGCAACCTCTAAAGCTACCCGCTTCTCCATGAGTGTAAGACAGATTTGGAGAGGCACTTGTGTTAATTTTTATTTGAGGGAAAAAATATAGTCTGGGAATAAGGAAAGGAAGGGTTAGCAATTGACGCTCCACGAGCCCAGCAATTAGATTTAGGGCAAAGCCAGCAATTAGATGTTAGAGTAGGCGTCTAAACAAGCCTCTCTCTGATTCAAGAGCATCCAGGCTTTGATTGTCTCAGCAGAACCGGAGCATTTTAAAAAAAAGGCTAGGAAATTTACCCAGTGTTGTCCAGTTTGCATCAGCAATCTCACTTGAAATGAAAGTTCATGGGGTTATCCTACTACAGTCCTCGTTTCATGTCATACTCCATGACAAACAGATTCAGCACAAGAAGAGCTCCCTTAATGTCTATTATTATCATCATCATCATCATCATCATCATTATTATCATTATTATCTTCATTCTCAGCCCTTAGGCAACTCAAAACGGTTAAAAATAGCAAAATTCAATGCTCAACATCATAAAAAGAGTTTAAAAACAGTTAAAAACAATGATATAATAAACAATCAGTTAAACATAACTATAACATCTCATTAGCGTCTCATAGGTAGAATCAAGATCCAATCTCATAATCCGTTGTTCCATGTTCCTATATTCAATACACTAGTATTGTCATTCTAGTCCATGTCCTTTAAACTCTACAAACATCTACTGTCCGAAGGTCTGGTCCCAGAACCATCATTTTAATTTCTTTATGAAAGCCAGAAGGGAGCAGATCTTACCTCATTTGGGAGTGTGTTCCATAGGCGAGGGGCCACCGCCGAGAAGGCCCTGTCTCTCGTCCCCACCAGAGGCATTTGCGCAATTGATGGGAGCGAGAGCAGGGACTCCCCAGATGATCTTAGATTACGAGATGGGACGTAGGGGTGGATGCGTTTGGACAAGTAAGCTGGGCCAGAACTGTATAGACTAGAGCTTTATAGGTCAAAACCAGCACTTTGAATTCGGCTCAGAGATGGACTGGCAGCCAGTGGAGGTGGCATAGCAGGGGGGTGGTATGCTCCCTGTATGCCACCTCAGTTCGACTAGCTGAAGTTTCCGAACCGTCTTCAAAGGCAGCCCCACGTAGAGCATATTGCAGTAATTTATTCGGGATGTAATCAGAGCGTGGACGATCATGGCCAGATCAGACTTCCCAAGGTATGGGCGCAGCTGGTGCACGAGTTTTAGACCAGTGTTTCTCAACCTTCCTAATGCAGCAACCCCTTAATACAGTTCCTTGTGTTTTGGTGACCCCCAGTCATAAAACTATTTTCGTTGCTACTTCATAACTGTCATTTTGCTACTGTTATGGATCATAATGTAAATATCTGATATACAGAATGTATTTTATTCACTGGACCAAATTTGGCACCAATACCCAATACACCCAAATTTGAATACTGGTGTGGTTTGAGGACATTGATTTTGTCATTTGGGAGTTGCAGTTGCTGGGATTTATAGTTCACCTAAAATCAAAAAGTATTCTGAACTCCACCAATGATGGAATTGAACCAAACTTGGCACACAGAACTCCCATGACCAAGAGGAAATGCTGCAAGGGTTTGGTGGGCATTGACCTTGAGTTTTAGAGTTGTAGTTCACCTACATCCAGAGAGCACTGCGGACTCAAACCATGATGGACCTGGACTAAATTTGGCACGAATACTCAATATGCCCAAATGTGAACTCTGGTGGAGTTTGGGGGAAATAGACCTTGACATTTGGAAGTTGTAGTAGCTGGGATTTATAGTTCACCTACAATCAAAAGTGCTCTAAACTGGCCCACAACTGCACCAAACTTGGCACACTGCGTACGTGTTGTGTTGAAGGGAGCTGTTTTGGAATTCTGGGAGTTGTAGTTCACCAACACTCAGAGAGCACTCTGTACCAAACTTGTGATGGAACTAGTAAACTTGTCACACAGAACTTGTCTCAGAAACAGCCCTTCACTTGGCTGGACACTCACAATGGAGGAGGGCTTTAGTGGGAGGGTTCACCGTCTGTTTCCAAAAAGGAAGAGAAGGACAGGCAGAGAGATCTTCAGCCTTCTCTGCCAAAGGGGTTCCTAAAACCATCAGAAATATGTGTTTTCTGATGGTCTTTGGTAACCCCTCTGAAACTGCCTCGCGACTCCTCCCCAGGGGTCCTGACTCCCAGGTTGTGAAACGCTGCTTTATAAGTTGCCATTCAAGGAACCTTTAAGGAAAAATCCCAGTGCCGAAAAGAGGAGTTAGACTTTATTTATTCTTTTTCTTTCTGATCCGATGAAACAGAAACCATCTCCTCTTACCTGCCTTAAAGATCCACTCCAAGTAGCCATTGAGCTCCCTTTCAATCTGCTGCTGTCGCCGGAGTTTTAAGAAGGCCCGCCGATTTTCCACTCGTTCTCGTTCTTTGGCAAACTCCCTGCAGAAAAGGGGAGAAAGTGCACATCACAATCCAATTCTGAGCCTAGCTTAGAAACCCGAAAAGAGCCATGCTGGGCCAGGCAGAAGGAGTGAGAACATCTACTTCTGAGGAGTCATAGTCACCAATAAGCTATCTTTGTTTTTGGAAGCTTGTACCTTGCCCCCAATGCTGCTGCTCTGTCTCAGTCCAAAGTTGTGCCCGAGGGAGAGGGAGTGTGCCTCGGCCACTCACCCACTCAGCCAGGCCTCTTTAGACAGGTAAGGCAGCCCTTGCCAATGTGTTTATTTGGCTGTGCAGGCATGCACATCCTGCCCCCTCCGTTGGGTTTCCCAAACTTCAATGCACCCCATTCAAGAAAGCCCTTGCTGTAAATCATTGTCTCATCTGAGGGGGGTGGGCCTACTATTGCAACTCAGAGTAAGCTTCGCCTTGCTTCCAAACATCACCACACAAGAGCTGTAGTTTTATAGTTTATTGAGGAAAATGTCCAAGTCAAAATAAAGAATAAGCATTGCAAAGTTCCAAAGATTTGGGTTAAATGCAGAATATAGTTCCAAAGATCTTCAGAGAGGCACAATCCTATAGGCAAAGTTCGAAACAGAGTCCATGGTACAAACAGTGAAACAATTGCCCCAAGAATCACAATGCAAGAAACCCCAAGCGTGCTGCTTTCCAGCTAAGGTTATTCCATGAAGCTTTCAGGCTAACAAGCTACGTTGAACTGACACTTTCCCTTCGTTTGCAAGAAGCCTAAATACCTTTTGCTAACATGAAAACATTATGCTCTCACCAACATGAAAGCATTGCGATGGCCTTTCCCCGAGCTGACTTCTCATCTGCTGGTTAGGCAAGAACTCCTCCTGACCCGCAAATTAAGATGGGCTTGCCGGGTCAGGTCACTATCAAGGCTTTCTGCACTTTCACTATTAACGTGGGAAGGCAAAGGCCTCTCCACCTGTTCGCTATCTACTTCGTGAACATTCCTTTCTTCTGAGAACCGCTGTGTTGACTCTGCACTGTCTGTGGGAGCCTCAGAAAAAGACCTAGAGGCAGGCCCAGGTATCTGAGGCACAGAAAAAGAGCCAGGAATCTGAATCCCATCATCCTCATCATCAGAGAACATCTCAGGCCCAGAATCACGCTGAACCACAACACCTTCCTCCTTCCATCCCTCCTCCAATGCCACCCCACCCTCAGGAATGCCACTGTATATTTATTATTTACTAGCTGTACCCACCACTCATTGCTGTGGACAACCTTCCCTCCTTTTTTCTCTCCTTTCTCTCCTTCCTTTTCTTCCCTTCCTTCCCCCCTTTTCTTTCCCTTCCTCTTTCTCCCCATTCTTCCTTCTCTACCTATTCTTGGACTGCAACTCCCAGCAGTTCTCCTGATCAATCTTCCTACCTACTTACCTCTCTATCTCTATCTAATCTATCTATCTGGAGGATTGCTGGGAGTTGCAGTCCAGGAATCAGAAATTGGAAACATGCAGAGATTGGGATGCTCTCAAAGAAATCCAAGGAGAAGAAAGCTTGCAGCTTGGAAGCAGTGCATTTGGATCATCCTCCTCTCCTAAAGGACCTGGTCTAGGGGATGATGGGAGCTGTAGTCCAGAAGAGAGTGTGGATATGCTATTGTGTGTTTTGTTAGCCGACGGAGTCATTTTCGCACATGTGCTATAGCATCTCTTTGCTTTTTTGGATTTTAAATCTCTTCTGCTATGTATATTTGTGTATATGTGAATATATGTGTGTTTGTGTATATATGTGGTTTTGCACATGCATTGTAATGCATTTTTGTTTTTTGTCTTTTTAAGTCCCTTCTGCTGTGTTTTTCAGTGTTTTATGAATGATGGTCACTCATTGGCCTGATGGGTGTATTGTGTCCGAATTTAGTGTCAATTTGTCCAGTGATTTTTGAGTTATGTTAATCCAACAAACTAACATTACATTTTTATTTATATAGATTTCATTGGAGCTCCTTTGGTTGCCCTGTGTCTTTCTTTAGGGCCTTTCTGCACACCTGTATACAATCCACATCGAACTGGGTTACATGGCAGTCTAGACTCAGATAACCCAGTTCAAAGCAGACATTGTGGATGATCTGCCTTGATATTCTGGGTTATATTCTGGTCCCAATTCAAGGTGCAGGTTCTTACCTACAAAGCCCTGAATGGTTTGGGACCCACCTACCTGCGTGACTGCATTTCTGTGTATGAACCCACACGATCTCTTTGATCATCTGGAGAGGCCCTGCTCACGCTCCCGCCTCCTTCGTAAGCGCAATTGGTGGGGATGAGGGAGAGGGCCTTCTCGGTGGCGGCCCCTCGACTCTGGAATTCACTCCCTAAGGACATCAATAGGAGCACTAGTGTCTAGATCTAAGGAAGTAATGCTACCCCTCTATTCTGCTTTGGTTAGACCACATCTGGAATATTGTGTCCAATTCTGGGCACCACAATTCAAGAGAGATATTGACAAGCTGGAATGTGTCCAGAGGAGGCGACTAAAATGATCAAGGGTCTGGAGAACAAGCCCTATGAGGAGCGGCTTAAGGAGCTGGGCATGTTTAGCCTGAAGAAGACAAGGCTGAGAGGAGATATGATAGCCATGTATAAATATGTGAGAGGAAGTTACAGGGAGGAGGGAGCAAGCTAGTTTTCTGCTTCCCTGGAGACTATGACGTGGAACAATGGCTTCAAACTACAAGAGAAGGAGATTCCATCTGAACATGAAGAAGAACTTCCTGACTGTGAGAGCCGTTCAGCAGTGGAACTCTCTGCCCCAGAGTGTGGTGGAGGCTCCTTCTTTGGAACTTTTAAACAGAGGCTGGATGGCCATCTGTCAGGGGTGATTTGAATGCAATATTTCTGCTTCTTGGCAGAATGGGGTTGGACTGGATGGCCCATGAGGTCTCTTCCAACTCTGATTCTATGAATTTCAACATGCCCCAACACTGGCAGTCTTTAGGAGGAGCCTGAAAACGTGGTTGTTCCAGTGTGCCTTCCCAGAATAAGGAAAACTCTTAGCAATATGTCCTCAAATGCACTTTAATATTGACTTAGGATTGTCTGTGCACCCTCATCTTTCTCTGAAAACCCTTGCCTTACCTTGTTCATGCCCAGCACTTTTTAATTTTAAATTTGAATTATTACATTTGGCCCGGCCATAGGTTTTTAAATGCTGTATGTTTTGATACTGTTATTGTTTATTGCTTATTGTGTATTTTCAATTTTGAGTTTATTTTAACTGTTTTGTATTGATTATTGTTATTGCTTTTCTTTATTGATGTGCTGTGGGCTTGGCCTCATGTAAGCCGCACACGAGGCCAAGGGGAGATGTTAGCAGGATATTTATTTATTATTTATATGGCTGTAAGGAAAGGCCTTAACTCTACATTGACATATAAACCAGTACAAAGCAGACATTGTGGATGATCTACCTTGATATTCTGGGACGTCTTCATTCCTCACATTCCTATTATTCCAACGGATAGGCTATTTCAATTTAAGAGATTGCAATTCCCAATTCGATTGGCATTTGCAATCACCATCAACAAAGCTCAGGGTCAGTCTTTAGAATTGTGAGGTTCAGATCTAGACACGGATTGCTTCTCGCATGTTCGGCACCGGTACTGTGGTGCAGCTGGCTAGAAGTCAGCTTTGCTTTTTTTTGTCGTGTCAGGAGCAACCTGAAAAACTGCAAGTCACTTCTGGTGTGAGCGAATTGGCTGTCTGCAAGGACGTTGTCCAGGGGACACCCGGATGATTTGATGTTTTTATCATCCTTGTGGGAGGCTTCTCTCATGTCCCCGCATGAGGAGCTGGAGTCGATAGGGGAAGCTCATCCGCCTCTCCCTGGATTCGAACCTGCAACCTATCAGTCTTCAGTCCTGCTGGCACAGGAGTTTAACCCACTGCGCCACCGGGGGCTCCTGGAAGTCAGCTGTATTAAGATCACTACTGACCAAAAGGTCATGAGTTCGAAGCCAGTTCGGGTCGGAGTGAGCTTCCGACCAATTTTTGTAGCTTGCTGTCGACCTTTGCAGCCTGAAAGACAGCTGCATCTGTCAAGTAGGAAATTCAGGTACCGCTTATGAGGGGAGGCGAATTTACGACACCATAAAAATCTCCAGCAAGCATGCAAAGAATGAGGAAGTACTTCATCAGTGTCACAAATGGACGGTGAAGCATCAGCTCCCCTGGTGGCCAGGCTACCCTCATGAAAAAGCTGGAATGTTAAATAGCCTCTGTGTGTGTGTCTGCCTATATATGTTGTGTGTCTATGGCATTGAATGTTTGCCATGCATGTGTACATTGTAATCTGCCCTGAGTCCCCTGTGGAGTGAGAAGGGTGGAATATAAATACTGTAAATAAATAAATAAATAAATAGAGTCAGAAAACCAAACAATCTCGATATCTGAACAGACAACGGAACAACAACAAAATTTAATATATTAGAAACCTGCTTTTTCTCTTTTTTTTTCCCATTCAAACAGACTAACCACAGTAACGCATAGCCGGGGACAGCTAGTTTTCTAATAAAACCTAAAAGGTAAGCTTTCAGCTGGCCAAGGACACTAAAGTTTAGTGTGTTTTATGTACTGAACACATGAAACCCGAAGCAAAACCCATGCTGAACTAACTGGAAACTAACTCTTAAGTCTTTAGGCATGGCCCATAAACTTAATGGTGAAGTTTTATTAGTGAGTTGTTTATTTTGCGATGCCTGCGTTTTACAGTGGAGTTTTTAATCACAATGTTAACACCTTGGAGTGTAAATAGTAGAAATACAAAGTGTGAATAAATTTTACCAGCTATCATGATGAACTCCTGCACTTCAACATTTACTACTATGCAATTATTTCTGTTTGTTCCAGATCGGGGAGGCTCCAGGGTCAGTATGGCAATGAATCCACTCTCTGGGTTGTTGTAGGTTTTTTCGGGCTATATGGCCATGTTCTAGAGGCATTCCTTCCTGATGTTTCGCATGCATCTATGGCAAGCATCCTCAGAGGTAGTGAGGTCTGTTGGAACTAGGAAAATGGGTTTATATATCTGTGGAAAGACCAGGTGGGACAAAGGACTCTTGTCTGCTGGAGCTAGGTGTGAATGTTTCAACTGGCCACCTTGATTAGCATTTGATGGCCTGGCAGTGCCTGGGGCAATCTTTTGTTCAGAGGTGATTAGATGTGCCTGATTGTTTCCCTTCTGTTGTTTTGCTGTTGTAATTTTAGAGTTTTTTTTAATACTGGGAGCCAGATTTTAGCTATGAACAGGCTACATAAGCACTCATCCAAAGCACATTATACTGTTTTAGGTCTGCTTGTATGTTTCCACAAACCGCCCCATCACTTTTTCGCCCGTGTCCAGCATTGTTTTTAATTTTAATTACATTTGGCCTACCCATCGATTTTAAAGTGTGTTGTCCTATTGATAATGTTTATGTTATTGTTTTATTGTTTTGTTTTTTTTAAATTGCTTGTATTGTTATTGTTATTGTTGTATTTTGGGCTCGGCCTCATATAAGCCGCAATGAGTCCCCTGGGGAGATGGTAGTGGGGTATAAATAAAGTATTATTATTATTATTATTATTATTATTATTATTATTATTATTTGTTCAGAAGTGATTAGATGTGCCTGAGTGTTTCCCTTCTGTTGTTTTGCTGTTGTAATTTTAGAGTTTTTTTTAATACTGGTAAGCAGATTTTAGCTATGACTGGGCTACAGACCCAATCCAATCCAAATTACAACAGCATAACAACAGAGAGGAAACAAAAAAGGACATCTAATCACCTCTCAACAAAAGATTGCTCCAGGCACTTCCAGGCTATCAAATGCTAATCAAGGTGGTCAGTTGAAACATTCACACCTAGCTCCAGCAGACAAGAGTCCTTTGTCCCACCCTGGTCTTTCCACAGATATATAAACCCATTTTCCTAGTTCCAACAGACCTCACTACCTCTGAGGATGCTTGCCATAGATGCAGTGAAACGTCAGGAGAGAATGCCTCTAGATCAGTGGTTCTCAACTTTCCTAATGCCGTGACCCCTTAATACAGTCCCTCGTGTTGTGGTGACCCCCAACCATAATATTGTTTTCGTTGCTACTTCATAACAGTCTATTTACTACTGTTATAAATCATAATGTAAATATCTGATATGCAGGATGCATTTTCATTCACTGGACCAAACTGGGCACAACTACCCAAATGTGAATGCTAGTGGAGTTGGGGGAGGATTGATTTTGTAATTTGGGAGTTGTAGTTTCTGGGATTTATAGTTCACTTATAATCAAAGAGCATTCTGAACTCCACCAGCGATGGAATTGAACCAAACTTGGCTCCCATGACCAATGGAAAACACTGGAAGGGTTTGATGGGCATTGACCTTGACTTTGGGAGTTGTAGTTCACCTATATCCAGAGAGCACTGTGGACTCATGCAATGGTTGATCTGGACCAAACTTGGCACGAATACTCAATATGCCCAAATGTGAACACTGGTGGAGTCTGGGAAAATAGATCTTGACATTTGGGAGTTGTAGTTGCTGGGATTTATAGTTCATTACAATCAAAGAACATTCTGAACTCCACCAACGATAGAATTGGCTCAAACTTCCCACATGGAATCCCCATAACCATCAGAAAATACTGTGTTTTCTTATGGTCTTTGGTGACCCCTCTGACAACCCCTCGCGACCCCCTCAGGGGTCCCGACCCCCAGGTTGAGAAATACTGCTCTAGAACATGGCCATTTAGCCCGAAAAAACCTACAACAACCCAGTGATTCCGGCCATGAAAACCTTCAACAATACATCTGTTCTGTCACGTGCTGGGCCTGTAAAGAATTGCCTTTAAAATAGGACGTGCAACTTGAGCCCAGCGGGAAGCCAGGGCCCCCCGAAGAGAAGTTCTCAAGGATTTTCCACCACAAATGGTCTTTAGATGGCTTGTGAAGTATAACAAAGTCCTTTATTAATGAACAATCAAACAGAAACTTCTCTTGTCTTCAATAAAGTTAAACAAATGCTTCCAGGCTTTATGCAACTGGTGGCTTCCTAATCATGTCCACGAGGGACAGGCAATTGTCTTCAATAACTGTTTCTTTACTTTAAAGGAAAATCCCTTTTTAACTTCTCCCAGGCTGACTGTAATCTAAGCCTTACTGATGTGGGCTCCGCTACCGGGTCGAACTGTGTCTCGAGCACCGAGTGGACCTACCAGTAAGGCCAGTAGATTCTCCAGCTGGAGTTCTTTGGTCTTCCAAACTGTTTACCCTCCGAAATTCCTCAAAGCTTTAGGGCTGTTTCCCTGGAAATCTTTGGATGCTCTTAAGACTGTTCTCCCCCGGAAAGTCTTAAGGGTTGAAGCTTTTGTATGGGAGAAGCTTGTCCACGTCCTTACTGAGACTAACTAAAAATGGCTCCCTTCCCTTCCCAATTGCTCTGAACAAGGGGTGGAACCAAAACTTAATGATGATGGACAGGTGACTTGCCCTACGACTGCAACCAAAGGAAGCCACCTTTCTGCA
The DNA here is from genome assembly GCF_025583915.1 of Anolis sagrei ordinatus. NCBI lineage: Eukaryota > Metazoa > Chordata > Lepidosauria > Squamata > Anolidae > Anolis > Anolis sagrei. The sequence goes on from NW_026844589.1 coordinate 26,096,586, forward strand.
GAATCCCTGAAACCTTGGACAGCAAGCACACATTTAATACAAAGCAAATAAAGTTGGAGCTCCTGGTACAGCCGTACAAGCACAACCTCAATCCACTCTCTGTTTAAACTGAAGTTAAAGAGAGGAGTAAGTAGCTCCTTGGCTGTGAATGCCCAGAACCTCGGACAGCGCCTTTAAAACTCCCAGAGTGGATTAATTGCCCCACCGATGACAACCGAGCCACCATCCTCGGCAGCCTCAGATTAAAAGTAATTGATCTGGAAGGCCTGGGAGGAATCACTGGTTGCAAATTCGAGCCCTAAAGAAGGGGGAGTTTAATTAGTCTGATTCACTCCAGCATAAATCCACCAGGAATGAAACTTGCCCACGGGGACCAGAAACGAAGCTGTCAGCAGTCGGAGAGCACGCCATCATTAGCAGCAGTGAAAGCCATTCACATTTTCCCTGGTTTCCCTCAATTCCACCAAGCCTGGACTGGGCAGAAAGGAGGCCCTGCAAGAGACACCCATTTCCCTCTCTTGTGCAGCCACAGCCGCCACTGTCTTAAGGGACGCTGAGGAGAAATGGAGAGATGTCCACGCAAGCAGAGTAAAAACTTCCCTTATGTCATCTGCACATGAAAGGACAGATGGTTTCAAAATGCAATTCTTTCCCTTCTTCGTGAGAATTCTTGCTATTTTCAGATTATTATTTTCACACTTGAAGTCCATTCTGCAAAACATTTGTACAGACGTATTTCCTCCTCTTCCTCTTCTTCCTCCTTCTTTTCCTCCTTCTCTTCCTCCTTCTCTTCTTCTGCCTCCTTCTCTACTTCCTCTATTACTACTACTTTTTCCTCCTCTACTTCTTCTATTATTACTACTACTACTACTTTTTCTTCCTCCTCCTCTATTTCTTTTAGTATCACTACTACTTTTTCCTTCTCCTCCTCTTCTTCTTCTTCCTCCTCTACTTCCTCTACTATTATTACTACTACTTTTTCTTACTCCTCCTCCTCCTCTATTTCTTTTAGTATCACTACTACTTTTTCCTTCTCCTCCTCTTCTTCTTCATCCTCCTCTACTTCCTCTACTATTATTACTACTACATTTTTTCTTACTCCTCCTCTATTTCTTTTAGTATCACTACTACTTTTTCCTTCTCCTCCTCTTCTTCCTCCTCTTCTTCTCTTCCTCCTCCTCTTCTTCTTTTCCCTCCTCCTCCTTCTCCTTCCTCTCCTTTTTTCCTCCTCCTCCTCTCTTCTTCTCTCACTTCCTTACTATTATCTACTACTTTTTCTTACTCCCCTCCTCCTCTATTTCTTTTAGTATCACTACTACTTTTTCCTTCTCCTCCTCTTCTTCTTCCTCCTTCTCTACTTCCTCTACTATTACTACTGCTTTTTCCTCCTCTACTTCTTCTATTATTACTACTACTTTTTTCTTACTCCTCCTCCTCTATTTCTTAGTATCACTACTACTTTTTCCTTCTCCTCCTCTTCTTCTTCCTCTGCCACTTCCTCAACTATTACTACTACTTTTTTCCTCCCCCTCCTCCTCTACTTCTTCTATCACTACTACTTTTTCCTTCTTCTCCTCTTCCTCCTCCTCCTCTTCTTCTTCCTCCTCTACTTTCTCTACTATTACTACTACTACTTTTTCTTTCTTCTCCTTCTTCTTCCTCCTCTACTTCTTCTACTATTATTACTAGTACTTTTTTCCTCCTCCTCTACTTCTTCTACTGTCACTACTACTTTTTCTTTCTCCTCCTCTTCTTCTTCCTCTGCCTCTTCCTCTACTATTACTACTACTTTTTTCCTCCCCCTCCTCCTCTACTTCTACTATCACTACTACTTTTTCCTTCTCCTCCTCTTCTTCTTCCTCTGCCACTTCCTCTACTATTACTACTACTTTTTTCCTCCCCCTCCTTCACCTTCTACTATCACTACTACTTTTTCCTTCATCTCCTCTTCTTCCTCTTCTACTTCTTCTGCTATTACTACTACTTTTTCTTCTCCTTCCCTTCTTCTTCCTCCTCCACTTCCTCTACTATTAGTACTACCTTTTTCCTCCTCTTCCTCCTCAACATCCTCTATTATTATTACTACTACTTTTTCCTCCTCTTCTACTTCTTCTATCATGACTACTTTTTCCTCCTCCTCCTCTACTTCTTCTATTATCATTACTACTTCTTCTCCTCCTCCTCTTCTTCTTCCTCCTCCTCCACTTCCTCTACTATTACTACTACTTTTTCCTCTTCCTCCTCTACTTCTTCTACTATCACTACTATTTTTCCTTCTCCTCCTCCTCTTCTTCTTCCTCCTCCACTTCCTCTACTATTACTTTTTCCTCCTCCATCTCCTCTACTTCTTCTACTATCACTATTACTTTTTCCTTCTCCTCCTCTTCTTCCTCCTTCTCCACGTCTTCAACTATACTGCCATGCTGAATTGAGATGCAGTTCAATTTTTATGGCCAACACCTTTGAGCATGCTTGTTATTAAATTGAATTTTCCCCCAGGCTCAACTCTCCCCTCTTTTGGGTTCTCTCACTTTCTGATGTTCCACAGCACATGTTTTGGTTGGTGTTTTTCCACTTCAAGACCCTCTTTGTCTTAATATGGTATTTTTTCATCACTACCTCAGCCCTAGTTCTCTCCACTACAACTCCTGGTATTTGTTGGTGCTCTCCCATCCAAATAACAAGAGCTGATCTTCAAATCAGATCAGAAGAAATGGATTATGAGGTGTTTAGGGTTTGCCTTTGAGTCTCTCTGATGGCTTGAGGACATGGTATCGGCAACTGAAAACTCCTCACCATTTGGAGCCATGGAGAAGAAGAACTAAACAGGTTCCTAGACCATCTTAACAGCATCCACCCAAACATCCAATTCACCACGGAAAAAGAAAATGAAGGAAGACTTCCTTTTCTAGATGTCCTAGTCATCCACAAACAATTGGGTCACACCGTTTACAGAAAGCCCACACACACAGATAGATATCTACATAAAAACTCCAACCATCACCCAAGTCAAAAAAGAAGCATCATTAAAGCCTTGGCAGACCGTGCAAAAAGAATCTGCGAAGCCCACCTCCTCCAAGATGAACTGAACCACCTCAACTGGGCTCTCCAGGCCAATGGAGACTCCACCTCAGACATCAGGAGAGCTGCAAGACAACTGAGAACAAGCCACGAGAGTCTAGACAAAGATCCACCCAGAGGAAAAGTGTTCTTGCCATACATCAAGGGAACCACTGACCGCAGAGGGAAGCTGATGAGGAAACACAACATACAAACTATCTACAAACCCACCAAGAAAATCCAACAAATGCTACGTTCAGCAAAGGACAAGAGGGATCCTCTCACCTCTGCAGGAGTCTACCGTATACCATGCAGCTGTGGACAAGTCTACATAGGGACCACCAAACGCAGCATTGCCCAAACACGAATCAAGGAATATGAAAGGCACTGCAGACTACTTCAACCAGAGAAGTCAGCCATAGCAGAGCACCTGATGAACCAACCTGGACACAGCATATTATTTGAGAACACAGAAATTCTGGACCACTCTCACAACCACCATGTCAGACTACACAGAGAAGCCATTGAAATCCACAAGCATGTGGACAATTTCAACAGAAAGGAGGAAACCATGAAAATGAACAAAATCTGGCTACCAGTATTAAAAAACTCTAAAATTGCAACAGCACAACAACAGAGAGGAAACAAACAAGGACATCTAATCACCTCTCAACAAAAGTTTGCTCAAGGCACTGTCAGGCCATTATATGCTAATCAAGGTGGTCAGTTGAAACATTCACACCTAGCTCCAGCAGACAAGAGTCCTTTGTCCACCCTGGTCATTCCACAGATATATAAACCCTATTTTCCTAGTTCCAACAGACCTCACTACCTCTGAAGATGCTTGCCATAGATGCAGGCAAAACGTCAGGAGAGAATGCCTCTAGACCATGGCCATATAGCCCGAAAAAACCTACAACCTCTCCATTCTTTCTTGGGCTTCTTGTCCTACGCCAAGGCACAATCGAAACTTCATGTTTGCCAGGGCGTTGCAGAGAGAGAGGTATCCAAGTGCCCCAGGGCCTCCTCAGAGCCACGGTCTTCATTGCACCTGTCAAAACTGTCACTCCTATTTAGCCCAGTGAAACGATGCCTGAATTGCTCCTCAACCTTTCGGAGTGACCTCGAGGTGTTCCTGGAATGACCATCAGTCGAAACCTGCCATCCGTTTGACTCCGTCTTCAAACATCTTCTCACTTACCCACTTCCTGTCATCACAGGCATGGGGTCCAAGTGCAAGTGTCTCATGTGCCGTTCATTAAACCACCGGCTTCTTATTCCGGAAGCATTTCTGTCATCGGAGCAAAGGCTAGAATTGTCAGCAAGAGCATTTGTTTTCCCCTTTGCCCTCATTCATTCATTCATTCATTCTCTCTGTCTCTCTCTCTCTCCCTTCTGGTTCATTGCGCCAGACAGCAGTGCCATCACTCAGCTTTGATATCTAGTCTAGAAGAGGAAAGGGGACTGACAACTACCAGGGAACAATGGCCTGCATCTGTAATTTGCCAGGCTGAGCGGATGCCCTCCTTGATACTCTGCTGTGTCCTTTCGCTGCAGATTGAATGATGGGGAACATGACAGGGGGGAGCAGGAAGGAAAAGGTTATGAGAGGGGATCCGTTGTCCTCTTATCACCCTGCCAGGGAAGCAATGAGGAAAGATGGGAAGTGAGGTGCAAACAAGACGTTTGGGATGCCGCCGGGTCAGCGGATCAGTGAATCCACTCCAGGTTTCGATCTCAACTTCAAAGGGATGAGCGAAGGAACTGAACCTCATCGCCAAACTACATTCAGCATCTTGGGTTTTTTAATGGTTTCTATTAAAACCCATAATAGATTGATTGGACCACTGATACAGGAATGAGCAGCCTTCCTTGCTGTATGTGGAATTCCAAAGGGATGGATCCAATCCCATTATTTAAGCCTTTCCCCCTATTTTTTTTAGGATTGGGGACATTAAATTACTATCCTTGGCTTCATTGCATCTCCATCCTCTCTCCTTTCCTTCCTTCCTTCCTTCCTTCCTTCCTTCCTTCCTTCCTTCCTTCCTTCCTTCCTTCTTCCCATGCTCTCCCACATACACCTTCCTGCTCTTCATTCCTTCCCTTCTTCCCTTGCTTTTCCTCATACACCTTCTCCCTCTCGCTTTTCCTCCTTCCTCCCTCCCTCCATTTCCTTCATACACTTTCTCCCTCTCTCTTTTTTATTTTCTTCCTTCCCTTTGCTTTCCCATATACATCTTCTCCTCTCATTTCTTTCTTCCTTCTCCTTCCTCTTCCTTCTCATTACCCTCATATACCTTCTCCCTATCTCTTTTCTTTCCTTCCTTCCCTCACTAACTTTCAACATACACCTTCTCCTTCTCACTTTTTTCCCTTCCTTCCTTCCCTCCCCTTCCTCCATTTCCCTTATATACTTTCTCCTTCTCTCTTTTCTTCTCTTTCCTTCTTTCCCTTACTTTCCAACATACATCTTGTCTTTCTTTCCTTCTCTCTTTTCTTTATCCTTCACTTCCTTCCTTCCTTCCTTCCTTCCTTCCTTCCTTCCTTCCTTCCTTTCCTTTCCTTCCTTTCCTTCCTCTTTCCTTTCCTTCCTCCATTTCCCTCATTTACCTTCTCCCTCTCTCTTTTCTTCTCTTTCCTTCCTTCCCTTACTTTCCAACATACATCTTCTCCCTCTCAGTTTTCCTTCCTTCCTTCCTTCCTTCCTTCCTTCCTTCCTTCCTTCCTTCCTTCCTCTTTCCTTCCTTCCTCCATTTCCCTCATTTACCTTCTCCCTCCCTCTTTTCTTCTCTTTCCTTCCTTCCCTTACTTTCCAACATACATCTTCTCCCTCTCAGTTTTCCTTCCTTCCTTCCTTCCTTCCTTCCTTCCTTCCTTCTTCCTCTTTCCTTTCCTTCCTCCATTTCCCTCATTTACCTTCTCCCTCTCTCTTTTCTTCTCTTTCCTTCCTTCCCTTACTTTCCAACATACATCTTCTCTCTCTCTGTTTTCCTTCCTTCCTTCCTTCCTTCCTTCCTTCCTTCCTTCCTCCATTTCCCTCATTTACCTTCTCCCTCCCTCTTTTCTTCTCTTTCCTTCCTTCCCTTACTTTCCAACATCTTCTCTCCCTCTTTTTCCCTTCCTTCCTTCCTTCCTTCCTTCCTTCCTTCCTTCCTTCCTTCCTTCTTCTCTTTCCTTCCTCCATTTCCCTCATTTACCTTCTCCCTCCCTCTTTTCTTCTCTTTCCTTCCTTCCCTTACTTTCCAACATACATCTTCTCCCTCTCAGTTTTCCTTCCTTCCTTCCTTCCTTCCTTCCTTCCTTCCTTCCTTCCTTCCTTCCTTCCTCTTTCCTTCCCTTCCCTTCCTCCATTTCCCTCATTTACCTTCTCCCTCCCTCTTTTCTTCTCTTTCCTTCCTTCCCTTACTTTCCAACATACATCTTCTCCCTCTCAGTTTTCCTTCCTTCCTTCCTTCCTTCTCTTCCTTCCTTCCTTCCTTCCTTCCTTCTTTCTTTCCTTCCTTCTCCTTTCCCTACCTTCTCCCTCCCTCTTTTCTTCTCTTTCCTTCCTTCCCTTACTTTCCAACATACATCTTCTCCCTCTCAGTTTTCCTTCCTTCCTTCCTTCCTTCCTTCCTTCCTTCCTTCCTTCCTTCCTTCCTTCCCCATGACCAACAGAAAATACTGTGGGTTGTTGTAGGTTTTTTCGGGCTATATGGTCATGTTCTAGAGGCATTCTCTCCTGATGTTTTGCCTGCGTCTATGGCAAGCATCCTCAGAGGTAGTGAGGTGTTTTCTGATTATCTTTGGTGAACCCTCTGACACCCCCTTGCGACCTCCCCAGGGGTCCCCACCCCCAGGTTGAGAAACACTGCCATAGAGGATCCAGTGTGCCACTAATATGGAAGCCAATTGTACTTGGCACACACTGAAGCCTACAGCCCAAAGCTCCATGCTTGTGATACTTTCTTCCCTCTTTCAACTCCCAGATTTCTCTTTGCCATCCTTCTCTTCTTGCCCTTAGGAGAATGAATCTTTAACATATTTCCTCACATTCCAACGACACCTCCCTTCCTGGGCACTGTTCTCCATGCGGCAACAATAGGTTCCAATTTTAGCTTCCTGCGAAAAGCCATCCATCTCTCTTGGCCTACTTTAGTGTCCCCACCTGGAGAATGGCATTTCAGCTCAACATCTGCCTGGTTTGCCAGTTCTGAAGGCAAAAAGTGTGTGCGTGTGTGTATGGATGTGTCGGAGGGGAAGAAAGGTGGCGAGAGGGGAAAGAGAGCAAGCAGGGCTGTGCCCAATTTGTGCGACTGGCAGGAACGACTTGCAGGCTTCTCGGTGCGGAGCCAAAGCTCAGATCGAGTAACACTTTGGCAGAGATGGAGAGATCAAGCACAGGCAGATAAGGCAACACAAAAGTTGCCCTACATTCTCACCATTCCAGAAGAGCGCTTTTGTTCAGAGCTGCAGCCCGCCAGAGATTTCTACACTTGATCCGTGGAGCATGTTTTCTGTACTTGGAAGGACTTCCAAAAACGTCCTTAGTCTCTTAGGCTTTGGGGAAAAAGTGGCATTTTTCTTGCTGTATTTTCATTGAGGTTAAATATCTTCAAACTGTTTAAAAGGCAAATGGAGATTTCAGGATATTTCCGGCAGATGTAATTTACCTTTTTGTATGACCAGAAAAAAGGTAAATTACATTTGATGGAAATATCCAGAAATCCACATGGGGCTACGGGGCTACAGTGGGTTAAACCCCTGAGCTGCAGAACTTGCGGATTGGAAGGTTGGCAGTTTGAATCCACGGGACGGGAGAGCTCCCATTGTTAGCCCTAGCTTCTGCTAACCTAGCAGCTTGAAAACATGTAAATATTAGTAGATCAATAGGTACTGCTTCAGCAGGAAGGTAGCGGTGCTTCATGCAGTCATGCCAGCCACATGACTTTGAAGGCATCTATGGACTACGCTGGTTGTTCAGCTTAGAAATGGAGATGAGCACCACCCCCAGATTTGGACTCAACTAGACTTAATGTCAAGGGGAAACTTCCACCTTTAACTTATGACCAGAAAAAAGGCAATACTGAGAATCATGGAGTCATAGAATCATGGGCCATCTAGTCCAATCCCCTGCCAAGAAATAGGAAAATTGTATTCAGAGCACTCCCGACATCTAATTGATGAGAAACTCTAATGAGAAAGCACTTGGCGATACTGACCTAAGCAAGGGAGCATGCTTGCAGATTAGAGCACATAGCCAGCTCCGTAGACCAACACGGCTTTGTGGGAAGCAGAAATCCCAGGGCAGACGTAATGCTTTTGTGTCTGTTTATTAGGAGCTAATGGGCACTCTGACTTCAGTTCAGGCAACGTGGCTTTCAAGTAGAGCTAGGCCTGGGTTCTCTAATTCTTGTTTCAAGTCTTGGTTTTGGATTTAAGTATTCTGGGAGTTCTCCATGTTCTTGTTTTATATTCAGGTTCAAGTTTTGCTTATGGACATAAGTTGCCCGTATAGTTTGGGACTATCTTTGGACTGTATTGATTTTGGATTTATAAGAGACAATTGATTGCCGACTTTTTGAATGCTACAACTTATTTCATGATTCCTGCTTTTTAACTATATATCTTTTGTGTGCTTTTGCAATGAACTGTTTGCTTCTAGTCTGGACTCGGGTGTGATGTTATGGTCATAGGTGGCTCCAGGCCTGGGGTGCAAGACTACCCATCAGAGCAAGCATAGCTAGATTGGGTGGACAGATAACCTGTTATATGTCATAGAGTAATATAAATATATAATTATACTATTATATTATCAGGAGCCCCCGGTGGTGCAGTGGATTAAAGCACTGAGCTGCTGAACTTGTTGACCGAAAGGTTGCAGGTTCAAATCCAGGGAGTGGCATGAGCACCCTCTGTTAGCCCCAGCTTGTGCCAACCTAGCAGTTCAAAAAATGCAAATGTGAGTAGATCAATAGGTACCGCTCCGGCGGGAAGGTAACGGCGCTCCTTGCAGTCATGCTGGCCACATGACCTAGGAGGTGTTTGTGGACAACGCTGGCTCTATATAAATATAAATATATAATTATAATATCATATTATTACTGGGGGCTCTGGTGTCTGTCTGAAATGACTTGAAAGTACACAGCAACAACAACAACAACAACAACAATCCTATCTCATCAGCCAAAAGCCAAGAGCCCCCGGTGGCGCAGTGGGTTAAACCCCTGTGCCGCAGGACTGAAGACCGACAGGTCACAGGTTCGAATCCGGGGAGAGGCGGATGAGCTCCCTCTATCAGCTCCAGCTCCTCATGCGGGGACATGAGAGAAGCCTCCCACAAGGATGATAAAAACATCAAATCATCCAGGCGTCCCCTGGGCAACGTCCTTGCAGACGGCCAATTCTCTCACACCAGAAGCGACTTGCTCCTGACACGACAAAAATATATATATATGGCAGTACCCATTTGTTCTTATTGGATTTGGTCAGTTTGGAGGGTTGATAATTGTGGTAGTTCAGACTGTACCCAAAAAACCCACAATTCATTCAGGAAACTGATTCTTTAAAAAAGAAACAAATTGAACATGGAAGCAAAAACAAACAGACAGATTCCATGTCCCTCTGTATTTCCCATCACATCCATCTGATCTTTCAAAAGATGGTGCCAGAGATGTACCTGGGACCTCAATCTCCCTGTTATGCCATCTTTACATAGTTCTGGAGAGACTTATTTTGCATAGAATTATGGAAAAAAAATAGACCCCTGTCTGATCCACAGCAAGCTGGCTTCAGGAAAGGCAAAAGCTGCACATCGCAAGTGTTGAACCTGACTCAGCACATAGAAGATGGCTTTGAAAGGCAGCAGATCACAGGAGCTGTCTTCATAGACCTGTCAGCAGCCTATGATTCTGTGAACCACCGCCTCCTCCTGAGAAAAATGTATAATATCACAAAGGACTACCACCTCACCCGCCTCATAGGAAACCTGCTACAAAACAGGAGCTTTTTTGTTGAGTTCCAGGGCCAGAGAAGCAGATGGCGGAAACAGAAGAACGGCCTGCCTCAGGGGAGCGTGCTTGCTCCATCCATGTCCAACATCTACACAAATGACCAGCCACTGCCAGAAGGGACAGAGAGTTTCATCTATGCTGATGATCGTGCCATTACCGCTCAAGCAGGGAGCTTTGAGATGGTTGAACAGAAGCTCTCCGAAGCTCTAGGTGCTCTTACTGCCTATTACAGGGAAAACCAGCTAATCCCTAAACCCATCTAAAACACAGACATGTGCCTTTCACCTTAAGAACAGACAAGCATCCCGAGCTCTGAGGATACCTGGGAAGGAATCCCACTGGAGCATTGCAGCGCACCCAAATACCTGGGAGTCACTCTGGACCGTGCTCTGACCTACAAGAAGCACTGCCTGAACATCAAGCAAAAAGTGGGTGCTAGAAACAATATCATACGAAAGCTGACTGGCACAACCTGGGGATCACAACCAGACACAGTGAACACATCTGCCCTTGCGCTATGCTACTCTGCTGCTGAGTATGCATGCCCAGTGTGGAACACATCTCACCACACTAAAACAGTGGATGTGGCTCTTAATGAGACATGCCGCATTATCACAGGGTGTCTGCGCCCTACACCACTGGAGAAATTACACTGCTTAGCCGGTATTGCACCACCTGACATCCGCCGGGAAGTAGCAGCCAATAGTGAAAGGACCAAGGCAGAGACATCTCCAGCTCATCCCTTGTTTGGGCATCCGCCAGCACGCCAACGACTTAAATCAAGAAATAGTTTTCTAAGATCTACAGAGACACTCGCTGGAACACCTCAGCAAGCGAGAGTCCAAAAGTGGCAGGCTCAAACCCAGAACCTCAACCAATGGCTGATACCAAATGAGAAACTCCCTCCTGGGCACACAGAAGACTGGGCGACTTGGAAGGCGCTCTGGCACCACAAGATGCAGAGCCAACCTTAAGAAATTGGGCTACAAACTGAAATCCACGACATGCGAGTGTGGAGAAGAGCAAACCACTGACCACCTGCTGCATGCAACCTGAGCCCTGCCACATGCACAATGGAGGACCTCCTTGCGGCAACACCAGAGGCACTCCAAGTGGCCAGATACTGGTCAAAGGACATTTAATCAACTACCAAGCTTGCAAACTTCGTGTTTTTTTTTAATCTGTTCTGTTAGAAATGTAATACAATGGTCTGGTTGCCCCTGACACGATAAATAAATACCTGGGACCTTTTGAACCAAAGCTATGATGCCTTTCCGAGAGCAGAGGTCTAGGTCAGGCGACACTATCTGTTCCCTTAAGTAGCTCAACGTTGTCCCTTCCTGAATCCATTCTCCTTATTATATATGCTGTCATTTCCTTAAGGTTGAAACATGACAGTTTGATTCTCCAAAAATGAGCTTGGCTTTCTGAAGCAAGGGATGGATTGCTAAACGGTTTTGGCACTCAGTCTCCTGCCTCCGAACGGCACCAAGCTGTCCCATGCAGATGAGTGTGAATATTTGCAACGTCCCCTTCAAGCTCACCGTCCCCTCCCCCCCTTGGGAGAATCAGGCTAAATTAACGTTCTCTATGCTTCGCTTCAGTCTAAGCTTGAAAAACGTGGTGTTTTCGCAAAGCAGATCCTCACTCAGGGGGATAGTATTTATTCTCAGGTTTCCGCACTCGTCGCCTGCCCTTCCCTGAGCACAGCAAATCCTCCCAAACATCTAGTTTCCTCCTGGGGCCCATCTGATGTGCAGCTGCCTTGCCATTTCCCAGCTGTTCAATTGTAGTCTGGGCAATGGATTTTACCCTGCCGCATCCATATTCCTTTTGCTAAGTAGCTTTGGGAATGACAAGGCAAGCAATATGGCCAGGGCTGAGGACAAAGGAAAGTCTGCCCATCTGTTACTGGGCGGAATTCAAAGTGCTACCTATGGACTTGAAAGCCTAACACAACTTGAGTTTTTAGACCACACCTGGAATATTGTCCAATTCTGGGCACCACAATTCAAGAGAGATATTGACAAGCTGGAATGTGTCCAGAGGAGGGTGACTAAAATGATAAAGGGTCTGGAGAACAAGCCCTATGAATAATGCATGTAGATTTGAGTAGGGTGGCCTTTTACAGGTAACAGATGGTAATTTTGTCAGTACTGATTGTTTTTGAAGTGCAGGCCAAGGTCTTTAGGCACTGCACCCAGTGTGCCGATCACCCCTGGGACCACCTTGACTGGCTTGTGCCAGAGTCTTTGAGGTTCTATCTGCAAATCCTTGTACCATGTAAGCTTTTCCAGTTATTGTTGTTGTTGTTATTTCAGGCCCAGACTATTTGAAAAATTGCATCTCTGCTTACAAGCCAGCATGAGCATTGTAGTCTGCGGAGGAGGCTCTGCTCTCGGTCCCACTTCCATTTATTTATTTATTTATTTAGAAATTTTGTATACCGGTCTTCTCACCTCCATCGAGGGACTCAGGCCAGCTTCCAACAACAATATCACAAACAATCATTAAAAACATCATATTCCATATTACACTAAAACATTAAAATAACAAAATACAGTCATATAATTACAATGGTCAGTCGTCACAATAAAATCGTTGTTCATCATCATCCATGCATATCCAGGATATTGACTCACTCGTCAAATGCCAGTTTCCAGAGCCAAGTTTTCACCTGTTTTCTAAATGTCAGGATAGAAGGGGCAGTTCTGATCTCCAGTGGAAGAGAGTTCCAGAGCCGAGGGGCCACCACCGAGAAGGCCCTGTCCCTCGTCCCCACCAGATGCACTTGTGAGGCTGGTGGGACCGAGAGCAGGGCCCCTCCAGACGATCTTAACAATCTTGATGGTTCATAGGGGAGAATACGTTCGGACAGGTAAACTGGGCCGGAGTCGTTTAGGGCTTTATAGGTTAACACCAGCACTTTGAATTGTGCTCGGAAGCTAATTGGCAGCCAGTGGAGCTGGCGCAACAGAGGAGTAGTATGCTCCCTGTACCCCGCTCCTGTTAGTAGTCTGGCTGCCGTTCGTTGGACTAATTGCAGCTTCCGGGCAGTCTTCAGAGGCAACCCCACATAGAGAGCGTTGCAGTAGTCTATACGGGATCAGTAGTCTAACAGGGATGTAACCAGAGCGTGGACCACCGTGGCCAAGTCAGACTTCCCAAGGTACAGGCGCAGCTGGCACACAAGTTTTAATTGTGCAAAAGCTCCCCTGACCACCACCGAAACCTGGGGCTCCAGGCTCAGCGATGAATCCAGGAGAACTCCCAAGCTGCGAACCTGCGCCTTCAGGGGGAGTGTAACCCCGTCGAGCACAGGCTGTAACCCTATGCCCTGTTCGGCCTTTCGACTGACCAGGAGTACCTCTGTCTTGTCTGGATTTAGTTTCAATCTGTTGTCCCTCATCCAGTCCGTTACAGCGGCCAAGCACCGGTTCAGGACTTGAACAGCCTCCTTAGTAGCAGGTGGGAAGGAGTAACAGAGCTGGACATCATCTGCGTACAGATGACATCGCACCCCGAAACTCCGGATGATCTCTCCTAACAGCTTCATGTATATGTTAAACAACATAGGGGACAGTACTGAACCCTGCGGGACTCCACAGTACAATGGCAGTGCTTCCATCTCAAGCATGGTTGGTGAGAATGAGAGGATGGGGCCTTCTCTGTGGCCGCTCCCCGCCTCTGAAACTCCCTCCCTAAAGAACTAAAAATGGCCTCCTCTCTCCTCTCCTTTAAAAAGCTTCTAAAGACCCATCTGTGCAATCTAGCATATGGAAAGGAGAAGGATTAGCATCCCTTACACACACCCTCACTTTGACAACGAACACCCACCTCAGCCCACCGATGTGATATACTATATTATGCTTTTACTGTATTGTGTTTTAATTAGTTTGATTCCTTATGTTATATTATGTTTAATTTACCAAACCCCAACCCTAGGAGAGTAAACAGGAGTTCTTACCCTGACAAGACGCCAAGAACCAGGTTGAGCATGAAGAAGGAGCCAATGATGATGAGTGGGATGAAGTAAAGCCAATTCCACATATTCCCTGCGGCGTCATTGGTCTAGAAAATGGAGAGAAAGAGACTGAGTGAACGACAAAGGCTTTAATCAGGCTCTAAACAAACATATTTGCCACATAAGGTTATAATCTAAACTTTAAGGGAGCTGTCCTTGGTACTGACATTATTTGGAGGTCACCATTCAGCACCTTGGATAGCTCTTTCAGACTAAAGCCCACAGCTCATTCACCACTATGGAGGCTTCAGCTACCATGTACGTTTGTTTCTTTCGTCTCTAAACAAACATATTTGCCACATAAGAAGGAAGTTAAGGTTGTAATCTAAACTTTAAGGGAGCTGTCCTTGGTACTGACGTTATTTGGAGGTCACCGTTCAGCACCTTGGATAGCTCTTTCAGACTAAAGCCCAGAGCATATTCACCACTATGAAGGCTTCAGCTACCATGTATGATTGTTTCTTTATTGTTTTCTTTGTTAGGACACTTCACAGGTCACACTGTTGCACTCCAGACCTGGAAACACCTATGACCGCCGCACCACACAAGAGTCCAGGAATATAAGCAAACAGTTTATTGTAAAAGCATATAAAAATAAGGAATAAGAAAGGAAGATATATATGCCAAAAAGGTTTAGCAAAAGGTGATAACCAGACAATAATCCAAATGACTCATAAAGTTCCAGAGGTGACAAAGTCCAGGAATAGCCAGAAATCACAGATACAGCTTAAGTCCACAATCCAGAAGATCTAACTACTAAAACTTGAATAGGAGTACATGAACAAGAACATAGAAAACTTCCAGGATATATTAAATCCAAAACCAAAGCTTGACTTGAACTAGGAACAAGAAAACTTAGGCTTAGCTTCTCTCTTTAAGATGCAGAACTGACTGTAGCGAATTTGTTGATCTATGATAAATTTTTGATGCATAGCTCTATGTTGCAATGTGATATTGAATGTAAGACTCAAGACTGTTAACAGAAAATACAAATGTAACCATAAGCGTTGGAGCCAGAAGCTACAAATAAACTTTGTTACTTGGTTTACTACAAGAGTGTCTCAAGCCTGTAATATAAAAGCCTCAAGGAAAAAGCTCACAAGAAAGCCCCAGCTAATTTAAATAGGGGAAAATACATCTGTACAAGGCAGTAAAAAGAAAATATTTTTCCCCATATCGTCACACAATAAAAGACACCTGAAAAAGGACTGAAGTTGTGAAAAGAGTCCCACTAACTTTAAAGTAAACAATGTGTTGTGTAATAGACACCCATGAAATCATTCCATTTCATGTGAATTTCCTTCACAACTTTCCCAATGTAATCTCTCTGAATGACACAATCTATTTTGTCTCTGATTTGTAAAGAAAAGCTTTTGTTGACCTCCACAGCTACAGGTGGCTTCTCATGGGAACCCTCTTTATCACTCAGTTCTTCACTCAATTCCTTATTTGCTGTTGCGACTTCTGACTCCCCCAAATGCCCTTGAGACCCTGCACTTTCTGAGACAGTTTTCTCACAGAGAAAACCATATTTCCCAGACTTGAAAGTCCATCACTTTGTTCCATAGGAAAGCTCACAATCCTCTCTAAACTATCAGTTAAACCATCAGCCTCTGGTTGATCTACAACACTATGTTTCTTTATTGTTTTCTTTGTTAGGGCACTTCCCAGTCCTAACTTCACACTGAGAGTCGATCAAAAATATATCATTATAGGAATCCAATAACACCATAACCATATTTCTCCATCCTAATGATTCTTGGATTTGTAGTTTCATGATCTACTTAGAAACTTTTCCAAGTTCAAACAGCAGCAAAGACCAACTTTTTTTCTAGCAGGTCTATCCTGATAAGTTTTAAATTATGAATTTTATCATAGGCATTGATATTTTTTTATTATAAATTGATTTTATAAGCTCTTTTATGCCTGGGTATGCATTTTCTAATGGGATCCTTCATAAAATCGTAAAGCTTCTCAGCACAAATGAACTCAGGTTAATTCTTTTCTCCATGCATCAAAGATGTACTGCTCTGAATATAAGATTCTGCTAAGAACAGAATTATTACTAATGTTTAGTCATCTTAAGGACTCCTTTCTCCCATCTCCCGGTCGCTTCTATCCTTGCCTGACCCAATGAGAAGGCCACCCAATGAACATCTCCATGGCAACATTCTGGCCCTCCTAGAGCATCTCCTTTATTATATTCTAGTTCTTTTCCATGTTTCATCTTTTTCTGGAGTAGCCTTTCTATCTGTAGACACCCTCTTGTGGTTGCATTTGAGTACTGCATACAAGCAGGCATATGTATTCATTTCTGGGGACCTACCCCAAAGGGGTAGACGGTTGTACTTCAACCCCAACCAGTCCTTAAGTTGGATAATGAAGGATATGTGTACCAAGTTTGGTGCAGACCTATCAAGCCATATAGGAGTCTTTCCAGAGGGTTTAAAAGAGGCGGTGGTCTCTCCCCTGCTGAAGAAACCAGACTTAGATTCTTCGGTTCCCTCCAGTTACCGCCCAGTTTCGAATCTCTCGTTCCTGGGCAAGGTGATTGAGAGGGCAGCAGCGGAGCAGTTGCAGCAATTCCTAGACGACACAGCCGGAATAGATCCCTTCCAATCCGGCTTCCGTGCGGGGCACGGGACAGAGACTGTGCTGGTCTCCATCACGGATCACCTTCGATGCCAGCTTGACCAGGGCGGGTCAGCGCTGCTTGTGTTATTGGATCTCACAGCAGCATTTGACACAGTCGACCACAATCTTTTGACCCACCGCCTTGCTGCTGTTGGAGTCAGGGGGACAGCTTTAAATTGGCTGTCCTCCTTTCTTCACAACCGTGGACAGTGAGTGGAGAGGGGAGGCCTGGTCTCTGAGAGGTCCCCTCTATCTTGTGGGGTTCCTCAGGGGGCCATTCTCTCCCCTCTGTTGTTTAACATCTATATGCAACCACTTGCTCAGCTGGTTCGAGGATTTGGGCTTGAGTGTTATCAGTATGCCGATGACACTCAGCTGGTGCTGAAGATGGAAGGCTGACCAGACTCTGTACCCAATTGTTTCCATCAGTGCCTCGAGGCCGTTACTGGATGGCTGCGTGCCAGCAGGTTGAAGGTGAATCCAGCAAAGATGGAGATCCTATGGATGGGTTGACCAGGCAGTGGGGATATCCAGCTGCCTACCCTGGATGGTGAGGCGCTACGCCCGTCATCATTGGTAAAGAATCTGGGAGTCCTTTTGGACCCTCTGCTGACGATGGAGGCCCAGGTCTCCACCGTTAGCAGAACCACCTTCTTTCATCTGCGGCAGGCTAGACGGCTGGCCCCCTCCCTGTCCAGGGGCGACCTAGCTACGGTGATCCAGGCTACGGTCATCTCAAGACTGGACTACTGTAACCCTCTACATTGGCCTTCCTCTGTCGGTGATCCAGAAGCTCAAGTTGGTACAAAATGCAGCTGCTCGGCTTCTTGCGGGAATTCTGATGAGATGCCACATAACACCATCTTACTGCAGCTGCATTGGTTACCAATTGAGCACCGGATCACTTTCAAAGTGATGGTACTCACCTTTAAGGCCTTGCATGGTCTGGGTGATGTACCTGAAGGACCGCCTCACCCCCTACCAACCCCACAGATCCCTCCATTCTGAAGACCAAGATGTGTTGGAAATTCCCAGTGTCAATACCTTGTGTCTAACAGCAACCAAACGCAGAGCCTTTACAGCAGTGGCACCATCACTCTGGAATACTCTGCCACCTGAAGTCCGTGCCTTGTGGGACCTATCAGCTTTCCACAGGGCCTGTAAGACATACCTGTTTCGACAGGCCTTTGATTTTTGATATTGCCGTTTTTAAATTGTTTTGAATTGTTTTTAAATTGTTGCTCGATTTTAGCCTGTTCTTGTAAGCCGCTCCAAGCCCCAGGGGAGTGGCGGCATATAAGTTCGAATAATAAATAAAATAAATATATATATACATACATATACTCACCTTTATAGAGAGAAATTAAATATTTGAATTGTTGCTGTCTTTACATTTTGAAAAATGGAATAATAATAATAATAATAATAATAATAATAATAATAATAATTCATATTCTGCCCTATCTCCCCAAAGGGACTCAGGGAGGATTACAGTACATGTATATGGCATATATTCAATGCCATTATACTATTAATAAGACAGACAATACATAAACAGAGGCAAAGGCTTCCCATCTTTTTCCATCTCTGGCATCTGGAGGCTGTGTTTGACTCTGGCCATGGGGGGCGGTGTGCTGTTGCTCCATTTTTGTTGCCTTTCACACTCTCTCGATCGAATCACTGGCATGTCCATATGGGCACCTTTTACTACCCCACCAAAGCGGTACCTATTTATCTACTCACATTGCTGTTTTCGAACTGCTAGGTGGGCAGAAGCTGGGCTGATGGTTGGAAGGTCACCCCAAACTGGGCATGAACTGTTGACCTTTCAATCGGAAATATTTTCTCCAGCTGGCAGTTTAACCCACTGTGCTAAAGCCCAGCAACTTTTCGCTAGGATTGCAGAGAGCTGTCATATTTATGCTGTCATATTTATGCATCAGGCAAAGTTTGGAAAAGTTACATTTCCCTGCTGGCTAGAATAGCAGTAATTAAAATGAATATTCTAGGTGTGAATGTTTCAACTGACTACCTTGATTAGCATATAATGGCCAGACAGTGCCTGGAGCAAACTTTTGTTGAGAGGTGATTAGATGTCCTTGTTTGTTTCCTCTCTGTTGTTGTGGCAATTTCAACAGAAAGGAGGAAACCATGAAAATGAACAAAATCTGGCTACCAGTATTTAAAAAAACTCTAAAATTACAACAGCACAACAACAGAGAGGAAACAAACAAGGACATCTAATCACCTCTCAACAAAAGTTTGCTCCAGGCACTGTCAGGCCATTATATGCTAATCAAGGTGGTCAGTTGAAACAGTCACACCTAGCTCCAGCAGACAAGAGTCCTTTGTCTCACCCTGGTCATTCCACAGATATATAAACCCATTTTCCTAGTTCCAACAGACCTCACTACCTCTGAGGATGCTTGCCATAGATGCAGGCGAAACGTCAGGAGAGAATGCCTCTAAACCATGGCCATATAGCCCAAAAAAACCTACAACAACCCAACAAGAAAACAATAAAAAATATTGTTTTAAAGAAAAGGTACATTTTTTGGACCACATGCTGGCTGTGGGAATCTGAGAGTGACAACGTGAACTCTGGGTTCAGATTCTTACAAGAACCCAATGAATGTGTTGATTGTGGGATACTTACTTATGCCTGCGTTTCCTCGCCCAAAAAGGAGTTGTAAAACAATGCAATTCATCAAATATTAAGAGGAGTGACCTGGAAGACGGTACAGCGCAGAAACCAAACATCCCTGCGTCTTAGAGAGAAGAAACTTGGCCCAGGAAGAGCCTTTCCTGCTCACCCCACTTGATCTGATCATCAAAGCATGATGGAGGGTGAATTGCACTAACTCTCTCCCTCTTTCTCTCTCTCTACATCGCTCATTAACGGCTGGAAGCCAAGAAGGGAAATCAATTTGTATGCCTTCGGTTAAAATACTTTAATGGTTTAATGCTTGGATGGCTGTTTACGCTGCTCAGTCACCCCAACCGCCCCCCCCCCCCCAACTCCAAGCCCGAACACTGAACATGTCTGATATGATAGGGCTGGAAAATGGAAGTGTTTATAATGCCTTGATGGTATTACGCATCTTGAGGCAGATGGAAGGCCTCCAACATCTTCTCGGATGGTTAAGTTTCATCTTACACAGAGGATGCTCCTCCTTTTGAAGACTCTTCCATGCACATTTACATCAGAATTGTGCCAGAAGTATCCCAAATGGCTTGGGGCTGGGATATCAGAAAGACTTGGTCAGCTGCAATTTAGCTGGGCAATCTCCAAGGGTGCGTCTACACAGTAAAAATAATGCTGCTTCATTCCATTTGAATGCTATTTATTTCTATATTTATTTATCATGTCAGAAGTGAATTTAAAATACAATTATAATGTGTGTATGTGTGTGCATGGAGCCCCCGGTGACACAGTGAGTTAAACCACTGAGATGCTAAGCTTGTTGACCAAAAAGTCACAGGTTCGAATCCAAGGAGTGGTGTGAGCTTCCACTGTCAGCCCCAGCTTCTGCCCACCTAGCAGTTTGAAAACATGCAAATTTGAGTAGATCAATAGGGACTGCTCTGGCGGAAATGTAACAGCGCTCCATGCAGTCATGCTGGCCACATGACCTTGGAGGTGTCTATGGACAATGCTGGCTCTTCGGCTTAGAAATGGAGATGAGCACCACACCCCAGAGTCGGACACAACTGGACTTAAAACCTTTACCTTTACCTTTCCTTTACCTATACCTATACACACACACACACACACTTAAAAACATGGCATTATACTAAATTTCCTTTGAACAGAAACTGGCCACATCAAGTGCCTCTGGTGTTGCTGTGAGAAGGTCCTCCATTGTGCACGTTGCAGGGCCCAGGTTGCATTATAGTAGGTGGTCTTTGGTTTGCTCTTCTCCACACTCGTATGTCACAGACTCCACTTTGTAGCCCCATTTCTTAAGGTTAGCTCTGCATCTCATGGTGCTAGAGCGCAGTCTGTTCAGCGCCTTCCAAGTCACTCAGTCTTCTATGTGCTCAGGAGGGAGTGTCTCATCCGGTCTCAGTTACTGATTGAGGTTCTAGGTTTTAGCCTGCCACTTTTGGACTCTTGCTTGCTGAGGTGTTCCTGGGAGTATCTCTCTAGATTATAGGAAGCTGTTTCTTGATTTAAGGCATTGGCATGCTGGCTGATATCCAAACAGAGGATGGACCAGAGATGCCACTGCCTTAGTCCTTTCTTACAGGCTGCTATTTCCCAGCAGATATCAGGTGATGCAATGCTGGCTAAGCAGTATAATTTCTCCAGTGGTGTTGGGCATAGACATCCTGTGATAAAACGGCATGTCTCATTAAGAGCCACATTCACTGTTTTAATGTGGTGAGATTTTTTTTTCCACACTGGGCATGCGTACTTAGCAGCAGACTAGTAAAGTGCAAAGGTAGATGTCTGCACTGTGTCTGGTTGTGATCCCCAGGTTGTGCCAGTCAGCTTTCGTATGATATTATTTCAGGCACCCACTTTTTGCTTGATATTCAAGCAGTACTTCTTATAAGTCTGAGCATGGTCCAAAGTATTTGGGTGTGCTGCAATGCTCCAGTGGCATTCCTTCACAGGTAATCGTCACAGCTTGAAATGCTTGTCTGTTCTTAAGATGAAAACACACGTCTGCATTTTAGATGGATAAAGAATCAGTTGGTTTTCCCTGTAATGGGCAGCAAGAGCAACTAAAGCTTTGGAAAGCTTCTGTTCAGTCATTTAAAAGCTCCCTGCTTGAGCAGTGATGACATGATCGTCAGCATAGATGAAACTCTCTGTCTCTTCTGGCAGTGACTGATCATTTGTATAAATGTTAAACATTGATGGAGCAAGCACACTCCAGAGGCTGGCCGTTCTTCTGTTTTTGCCATCTGCTTCTCTGACTCAACAAAAAAGCTCCTGTTTTGTAGCAGATTTCCTATGAAGCAGGTGAGGTGGTAGTCCTTTGTGATATTTTTTTTTTCAGGAGGAAAAAATTCCTAGGATTTGTAGTTTGATGCAATGACATGATTTAGAATTGTTGTTCTGGGGGGTGGGGAGGGGGGGGGGGTTTGTTGGGCGATACATAACTAAGGAATGTATAGAATGTCATTTAAGGAATATTTACTTTTGGAATAATGTATATTGAAATAAGTCCTGTATGGCAAAATATTGTTGATTGTTGGGATGTATCAAATAATTTTTTAAAAGGATTTATAGTTTGGGGGAGCGACCAGCATGTTTGGCAGATCAAGCTAAAACCTTGTAAAACTATAACTCCCATGATGAAAATAATATGCCAACCAGTATTTGATTTTTTAAAAATAATGATAGGTAAAGGTTTTCCCCTGACATGAAGTCCAGTTGTGTCCAATAGGCTTGGGCGGTTTCATTCGTTAATTTCGTAATTCGTTATTAATTCGTATTTAAATTAGCTTACGATCCAATATTGAGCCATGCAGGAATAGTGTGAGGAGTAAATTAGATTCGAAACAATTTTTTTCAATTTATTTCGTAATTATTTCGTTATTATTTCGTTATTATCGTAATTATTTTGTAATTATTTTCGCATGTCTGGTGCAAGTTTTATAGTTGTTGTTTGTTTTATCACACCAACAGTCAACAACAGAGGGAGAGGGAAGCTTCAGAAGTTCCTCCTGTCCCATTTGGAGGTTTTTTTAGCATATTGCGCAATCTTGTCCGCCATTAACGAATCGATTCGTAATTTTACGAAATTTCATAAATTTTGAAATTTTTAAAAGGAAAATTTCGGAATTATCAAAAAAAACGAAATGCAAGGGCCCCCTAAAAACAAAACGAGTTTAGAACCAAATTTTTCCGTGGTTACCCAAGCCTAGTGTCCAACTCTGGAGTGTGGTGCTCATCTCCATTTTTAAGCTGAAGAGCCGGCGTTGTCCATAGACACCTCCAAGGACATGTGGCCGGCATGACTGCACGGAGCGCCCTTACCTTCTTGTCAGAGTGGTACTATTGATCTACTCACATTTGCATGTTTAATAAGGATCAAAACACCATTTTTTACCAATTCAATTGGGTCATCGGTATTGCCTATAACAGGAGATTGCTAGGGCTTGATATAGGAATTTTCCCCCATTCTTACTTAGAGATGGCGGAGATTGAATTTGGGACTTCAAGTACGCAAAGCAGGAGCTCTATCGCTGTGCCAGATCTTATTGGCCAGATTAAGTGTGTTGCAAATCGGAGCGCAACAAATAGGACTCCATTTTCAGTGCTAAGAAAGAAAGTAATCCAGAGTTCCTAGAATTCGAAGCACATCTCCAACGACGACAAAGGAGACGTAGTCTTTGGAGCAGGATATGTGCAGCTGCGAAGTCAAAGCATGCTGTTCCCTGGCCTGGTGGTTATTATAAGCCTTTGGGCCATCCCTTTAATAAGTGTCCTTCGTGAGAACGGTTTCTTTTTTGGCTCGGAAGCAAGCTTGGGTACAAAGCCGTTCATTACGGCATTTCGCTCCTTATTATCTCTGTTCCCTACATTGGCTCGCACAATCATCTGTTCTCCTTGCTTTTAATAGAGCCTCTGGATCGCAAAGTCCACTCTGACGCTTTTGTTAGAAAAGAATTCCTGGCATCTGCTCTTGATCATTTGGAAACTTCATCATCGGGAAAAGGAGCCAAGTTTCTTCTTGGGCCCAAGGAATATGGGTTCTTGATCAGCTCTGTCCAAAAGTCAAGACACTCTATAGCAAAGTAATACCCCTTTGACCATCATGGCTGTCTCTTACAGAATGGTGGGATTTGTAGTTTGATGAGGTATGGCTAAAGAGCTCTAGTGTACCCCCCT
This sequence comes from Anolis sagrei ordinatus, assembly GCF_025583915.1. Classification (NCBI taxonomy): domain Eukaryota; kingdom Metazoa; phylum Chordata; class Lepidosauria; order Squamata; family Anolidae; genus Anolis; species Anolis sagrei. The sequence continues at coordinate 26,120,143 of NW_026844589.1, forward strand.
TAACATACCTATTTCAGAGTAAGAACAATATTTTTCCCTCTGAAGTAATAATATGGAGGCAAGAGTTAGAGATGGGGAGCTCTCTGTGTTAAAGGCAGGCAAATTATTCTGATTAATGAGACTGTAAAGTAACCTAAGTAAAACACAGGAATTATTCAGTGACTGCAGCACAAATATAATCATAACTAGTGCCTATACCCAGTGTTTTCTAGGTATGCATTTTCTTTGTGGATCCTTCCTTCCTCCATTTCCTTCATACACCTTCTCCCTCTCTTTTTTTCTTTTCTTTCTTCCTCCCTTCCCTTCTTCCCTTGCTTTCTGCCATACACTTTCTCCCTCTCTCTTTTCTTTTCTTCATTCCTTCCCTTCTTCTCTTGCTTTTCTTCATACACCTTCTCCCTCTCTCTTTTTCTTTTCTTTCTTCCTCCCTTCCCTTCTTCCCTTGCTTTCTGCCATACACTTTCTCCCTCTCTCTTTTCTTTTCTTCATTCCTTCCCTTCTCCCTCTCACTTTTCTTTCTTTCCTTCCTTCTTCTCTTTCCCTCCTATACCTTCTCCTTCTTTTTTCTTTCCTTCCTTCCTTCTTTCCCATACACGTTTTCCTCTCACCCTTCCTTCCTTCCTTCCTTCCTTCCTTCCTTCCTTCCTTCCTTCCTTCCTTCCTTCCTCCTTTCCTCCTCCTTTCTTTTTCTTTCCTTCCTCCCTTCTTTCCTTCCCTTCTCCCTTTCCCCTCCCCTCCCTCCCTCCCTCCCTCCCTCCCTCCCTCCCTTTCCTTCCTTCCTTCCTTCTTCCTTCCTTCCTTCCTCTGCTTTTCTTCATACACCTTCTCCCTCTCTCTTTTTTTTTTTTCTTTCTTTTTTCCTTCCTTCCCTTTCTTTCCCTTTACACCTTCTCCCTCTCCCATTTCTTTTCTCTTCTTCCTTCCTCCATTTCCCTCTTACATCTTCTCCCCTCTCTTTTCTTTTCTTCCTCCCTTCCCTTGCTTTTCAACATGCACCTCCTTGTTCTCACTCTTCCTTCCTTCCTTCCTTCCTTCATTCATTCGTTCATTCGTTCCTTCCTTCCTCTCTCCCTCCCTCAATTTCCCTCATACACCTTCTCCTCCTTTTATTTTCTCTTCATTCCTTCAATACCTCCCTTGCTTTCCCTCATATGCCTTCCCCCTCTCACATTTCTTTCCTCCCTTCTTTTCTTCCCTTGCTTTCCCTCATACACCTTCTGCCTCTCTCTTTTCTTTTCTTCTTTCCTCCCTTCCCTTCTTTCCTTGCTTTACCTCATACACTTTCCCCTCTCTATTTTCTTCCTCCCTCCCTCTCTATTTCCCTCATACTCCTTCTCCCTCTCTTTATTTTATCTTCTTTTTCTTCACTTGCTTTTGTTTCTTCCCTCCTTCCCCTCATCCCTTCCTCTTCCCTTCCCTTCATTCTTTCTCTTTCTTTCTTCCTCACCCTCATAATTTTCCTTTCTCTTCCCTTCCCTCCTTATTTTTTGTTCTGCCTTCTTTCTCCCATCCCTTCTTCCTTTCCTCATTTCCTTCCTTCTTTTTTTTTCTTTCTTTCCCTCACTCCCTCCCTTCCTTTGACAACACATACATACTTTGACTTTGATATATAGATAGAAAATGAAGTGCCTAGACGAAGATGAGGAAGCCTCATTCTGTGTTACTTACAAGAACTATGCAAGTTTGTTGCATTGTTTGATTTTGTATCTGTAATAATAATAATAATAATAATAATAATAATAATAATAATACTTTATTTGTACCCCGCTACCATCTCCCCAAGGGACTCGGTGTGGCTTACATGAGGCCGAGCCCAAATACAACAATACAAGCAATAACAACAATAATAACAAAGGAAGTCACAATTGACCTTTCCTCAGCCGGACAACACACTTTAAAATCTATGTGTAGGCATGTAGAGTTAAATTGGAAATAATGCTGACATGGATGAAAAGGTGATAGTGGTGTTTGTGGAAAGGCATACGAGCAGACCTAAAGAGATGTAAAGTGCTTTGGAGGACAAAGTCCTATGGGATCATTATTCCGGGAAGGCACACTGGAACAGCCATGTCTTCAAGCTCCTCCTGAAGACTGCCAGAGTTGGGGCTTGTCTGATGTCTTTAGGGAGTGAGTTCCAGAGTCGAGGGGCCACCACCGAAAAGGCCCTCTCTCTCGTCCCCACCAATCGCGCTTGCGATGCAGGTGGGAGCATGAGCAGGGCCTCTCCAGATGATCGAAGAGATCGTGTGGGTTCGTATACAGAGATGCGGTCACGAAGGTAGGCGGGTCCCAAACCGTTCAGGGCTTTGTAGGTAAGAACCTGCACCTTGAATTGGGTCCGGAAAATGAATGGCAGCCAGTGGAGCTCCTTGAACAGGAGGGTTGACTGCTCCCTGTAAGGAGCCCCGGTTAACAACCTGGCTGCTGCCTGTTGGACTATCTGGAATTTCCGAGCCATTTTCAAGGGCAGCCCCTATCATATGTTTTATTATTTCCTCACTTTCCTTATATTCCTCTTTATTTTCGAATTTCTGAGTGAAAAATTGGGCCTTATTCCATTCTATCTTGATCCCTAATAGCTCCTCCATTTCTTTCCTGATTATTTCTTGGAACTTTTGGATTTTTTCACATTCCCACCACATGTGGGCATATGTTCCTATTTTACTACAGTTGTGCCAACATAATTTTGGGCACGTTTTTGTGATATGCGCCAGTTGCACAGGAGTTCTGTACCATTTTGTCAATATTTTTCGTTGCATTTCTTTAATCTTTAGGTGTTTTATTTTATTGATTGAATTAATCCAATTGTCTATTTCTCTCTCACTGCAACTTAATTCCTCCTTCCAGACTTCTATTAGGGTAGATTTTGTGTTGTATTGTATTTCGGTGATTGTGTTATATATAAATCCCATGATTCCTTTCTCCCTCTCTACTTTCCATTTTATTATTTTGTCGAGATTTGTTTCTGAGGTTTCCTTATTCTTCAATTCTATTAGCTTTTTAGACAGCCCTCCCCATTGTAACGAGTCTTAATTGTGCAAAGGCCCTCCCGGCCACCGCTGACGCCTGAGCTTCAAGCGACAGTGATGAGTGCAGGAGGACACCCATACTGCGGACCTGTGACTTCAGGGGGAGTGCAATCCTGTCCAACACAGGTTGCCACCCTATACCCCAATCTGGTTTACGACATACCAGGAGGACCTCTGTTTTGTCGGCATTAATCTTCAGCTTGTTCCTCCTCATCCAGACAGCCAGAGCAGCCAGGCACTCGTCCAGCACCCGAGGGGCTTCCTTGGAGTTAGGTGGAAAAGAGTAGTAGAGTTGTGTGTCATCTGCATAGAGATGGCACCCAACTCCAAACCTCCGGATGACCTCTCCCAGTGGTTTCATTGGGTAACAACGGAAAAATTTGGTTCTAAACTCGTTTTGTTTTTAGGGGGCCCTTGCGTTTCGTTTTTTTTAATAATTCCGAAATTTTCCTTTAAAAAAATTCGAAATTTACGAAATTTCGTAAAATTACGAATCGATTCGTTAATGGCGGACGAGATTGCGCAATATGCTAAAAAAACCTCCAAATGGGACAGGAGGAACTTCTGAAGCTTCCCTCTCCCTCTGTTGTTGACTGTTGGTGTGATAAAACAAACAACAACTATAAAACTTGCACCAGACATGCGAAAATAATTACGAAATAATTACGAAATAATTACGAAATAATTACGAAATAAATTTTGAAATAATTACGAAATAATTACGAAATAATTTTGAAATAATTACAAAATAATTACGAAATAATTTTGAAAAAATTGTTTCGAATCTTTATTACTTCTCACACAATTCCTGCATGGCTCAATATTGGATCGTAAGCTAATTTAAATACGAATTAATAACGAATTACGAAATTAACGAACGAAACCGCCCAAGCCTAATGTAGATGTTAAAAAGCATGGGAGACAGAATGAAATGTTGTGGGACCCCACAGGTCAAAGGCCAGGGGTCCGAGCAGGTGTCGCCCAGCTTCACCATCTGGGATCGACCCTCCAGGAAGGACCGGAGCCACGACAAAGCCGTGCCTCCAAGTCCCATCTCGGTGAGTCGTCCCAGAAGGATACCGTGATCAATGGTATCGAAAGCCGCTGAGATGTCCAAGAGAACCAACAGGGTCACACTCCCCCTGTCCAGCTTTCTGCGGAGATCATCCACCAAGGCAACATTTTCTACCTTCCCAAGTTATCCCATTGAGTCTTTCTCATATTAGAGCAAACGACGTGGGGTTGAACATTATGTAGTGAGCGAAAAACAATTTTGCAAGATATAGTGTATTTCCCAACTCCAATGAGAGTTGAAGTATATGGTGCCCAAAGGAGTTTTTTCTGTGTTCGGAAGCATCTGTACATTTAAATACCCAGAGCCAAAAGGAAGAACGATAGTATAGCAAATGAAATCAGATGAAATAAAATGCACTGTTCTCACATTTTTGAGTATTGCCTGAGTTTGGTGAATTCATTCCACTTTCTCTCACTTGGAGCTGACTTGGAGCTTTCCAAGGTGCTGAAATAGGAAGTGGAATTATTTCAGCACCTTGGAAAGCTCCAAGTCAGCCTACTTTTTTCTGCTGCCGCATCACGAATTAACACATAACAAATAGTAAGCGGGGAAAGGGATGCTCCAGGGATCTCTGCACAAAAGCCATTTTCCAATTGCAGTATTTTGATAAATATATGCAAGCCAGGCTTAGCAAGGAAGTACATAAAGGAAAGTCTGTGAATATGACTGATTTCCCTTATTGCAGTGGTTCTCAATCTTCCTAATGCAGCGACCCCTTAATACAGTTCCTCATGTTTTGGTGACTCCCAACCATAACATTATTTTCGTTGCTACTTCATAACTGTAATTTTGCTACCGTTACAAGTCACAGTATAAATATCTGATATGCAGGATGTATTTTCATTCACTGGACCAAATTTGGCATTTGGGAGTTGTAGCTGATTTTGTCATTTGGGAGTTGTAGTTGCTGGGTTTTATAGTTTGCCTTCAACCAAAGAGCATTTTGAATTCCAGCAATAACAGAATTGGACCAAACTTGGCACACAGAACTCCCAACCAACAGAAAATACCAACAGAAAATACTAGAAGGGTTTGGTGGGCATTGACCTTGAGTTTTGGAGTTGTAGTTCACCTACATCCAGAGAGCACTGTAGACTCAAACAATGATGGATCTGGACCAAACTTGGCACAAATACTCAATATGCCCAAATGTGAACACTGGTAGAGTCTGGGGAAAAATAGACCTTGACATTTTGAAGTGGTAGTTGCTGGGATTTATAGTTCACCTACAATCAAAGAGCATTCTGAACCCCACCAGTGATAGAATTGGGTCAAACTTCACACACAGAACCCCCATGACCAACAGAAAATATCCTCACTACCTCTGAGGATGCTTGCCATAGATGCAGGCAAAATGTCAGAGGGAATGCCTCTAGATCATGGCCATATAGCCCAAAAAAACCTACAACAGCCCAGTGATTCTGGCCATGAAAGCCTTCAACAATACACAGAAAATACTGTTTTCTGATGGTCTTTGGTGACCCCTCTGACACTCCCTCGTGACCCCTCCAGGGGTCCCGACCCCCCAGGTTGAAAAATGCTGCCTTATTGGATGGCTTTAAAATCAAATATATTTTCCCAAACAAGAGCGGGAGGGATGGTAATTGGAAAGCAAGTGCCCTGTGGCTTCCTAGTGCCATTTGGAGGTGGAAGGAAAGGGTGGAAACCAAGGCAAAAATCAGATTCGTGCCTCATTATCACCCATTTGTTCCAACCCTGGTCCCAACGGGATGGAAAGACCGAAGCTAATTTGAAGCCTTCCTTCTATCGGCTGAAAAGAGAGCTAAAAATATGGAAAGGCTATTAGTGGCCTTAAGGAAAGGGAGAAGTAAAAGTCATGACTAAGCAGAGAAGTCTTTCTTCTTCCGGCTCCACACATCGTATTATACCTAGAGGTGGAAGACATTTCATCCGATGCGACAGTTTTGGATGAAAGTAGAGTTTTCGGCACCTAGTTGTGCCAGTTTCAGCGTTCGCCAATCTCCAAGGCTTATATAGGGCATTTCTAAGGCAACGCAATCACAAACAGTGCACTCACAGAACAAGGTGAATACTTAAAATGCATGTTGTTGTGGTGGTGGTTGTGTGCCTTCGTCTTTATTACTTAGACTACTTAGGGGCCGCAGTAGTGCAGCAGATTAAACTGCTAGCTGCAGGAAATCTGCTGAATGGAGGGTTAGAAATTCGAAGCTGCAAGTCGGGGTGAGCTCTTGGCTATCAGCTCTAGGTTCTGCCTACCTAGTAGTTCGAAAGCATGTAATGCGATTAGATTAATAGGTACTGCCTCAGCGGGAAGGTAAAAGGGTGTCCCACAGAGTCTTGCCCGCAACATGAGGATTACCTGGGAAGGAATCCTACCGGAGTATTGCAGAACACCCAAATATCTGGGAGTCATTCTGACTTCCAGAAGCACTGCTTGAATATCAAGCAAAAAGTGGGTGCTAGAAGTAATATTATACGAAAGCTGACTGGCACAACCTGGGGGTCACAACCAGACACAGTGAAGACATCTGCTCTTGCACTTTGCTACTTTGCTGCTGAGTATGCATAGCCAGCGTGGAATACATCTTACCATGTTAAAACAGTGGATGTGGCTCTTAATGAGGCATGCCATATTATCACAGGATGTCTATGACCTACACCAATGGAGAAATTATACTGTTTAGCCTGTATTGCATCACCTGACATCCATTGGGAAGTAGCAGCCTGTAATGAAAGGACCAAGGCATTGACATCTCCGGTCCATCCTATGTTTGGATATCAGCCAGCACATCAATGCCTCAAATCAAGAAACAGCTTTCTAAGATCTACAGAAATACTTGCAGGAACACCTCAGCAAGCAAGAGTCCAAAAGTGGCAGGCAAAAACCTGGAACCTCAATCATTGAGTGATGCCAGATAAGAAACTCCCTCCTGGGCGCACCGAAGATTGGGCAACTTGAAAGGCGCTGAACAGACTGTGCTCTGGCAAGATGCAGAGCCAACCTTCACAAATGGGGCTACAAAGTGGAGTACACAACATGCAAATGCAGAGAAGAGCAAACCACAGACCACCTACTACAATGACAGCAGAGGCACTCGAAGTGGCCAGCGTCTTGTTTGTTGTTGGGAGCATACACTCCTACTAATAGTACAGTGTTTTTTTTGAATATACATTTCTATTATTAATATTCTACCTTCCTCATCACAAAATATTTTCTCTGGTGCCAGATCTTTTCTTATATAGAACAGTACTCCATTGGTCTTTTTGTTGTTACATGCTGTAAATAATTGGTCCAACCTTTCTTTTTTTAACAGGTGACTATCCTCATAAATCAGGTGTGTCTCAACCAAACTTGCCTTTGATTTTCTGCAAGTAATGAACCACTTTCTTGCGTTTATAGTCATTATTTAAACCGTTAATATTAGAAGATATGATTTTTAAGTTTTGTATAGACATTTTATGGAGCCCCTGGTGGCGCAGTGGGTTAAAGCACTGAGCTGCTGAGCTTGTTGATCGAAAGGTCGCAGGTTCGATTCCGTGGAGCGGCGTGAGCTTCTGCTGTCAGCCCTAGCTTCTGCCAACCTAGCAGTTCGAAAACATGCAAATGTGAGTAGATCAATAGGTACCACTCCGGCGGGAAAGTAACGGTGCTCCATGCAGTCATGCCGGCCACATGACCTTGGAGGTGTCTACGGACAACGCTGGATCTTCGGCTTAGAAATGGAGATGAGCACCACACCCCAGAGTCAGACATGACTGGACTTAATGTCAGGGGACTACCTTTACCTTTACTATAGACATTTTAATCTACTCTACCCTATCCTATCCCCCCACACCCTTTACCCATTCTAATAAGAAAAAAAATTACATTTCCAAATACACGTTGCATTACTCTTAATGTTCAATTATTTGTTAGTCTATTTCCCCCGCTGTTTCATCTTCTCCTTCCACTTCTTCATCCTCTTCCTCTTTTTCTTCATCCGTTTGGGCACTCTCCTTCTCATTTTCCTTCTGCTCTAGCTCTCTTTTTTTTCTGTAGCACCCCTTTACCCCTTCCATGTCCTTGTCTCTCATCGCCTGCATGCAGTCTTTCTCCATCTGGGAAGTCCTGGGCATATTTCCTTAGAAATTGTTCAACCTTCCCTGTATCTGTAACATAGTGTCTCTTTGCCTTATGGTAGAAGGAGACCCCCTGTGGAAACAGCCAGTGAAAGGGGGGACACCTCAGCAAGCAAGAGTCCAAAAATGGCAGGCTAAAACCCAGAACCTCAATCAGTCACTTTTTTTTTTGTCGTGTCAGGAGCAACCGCTCCTGTTGGGAGAGAAATGGCCGTCTGCAAGGACGTTGCCTAGGGGACGCCCAGATGATTTGATGTTTTATCATCCTTGTGGGAGGCTTCTCTCATGTCCCCGCATGAGGAGCTGGAGCTGATAGAGAGAGCTCATCCGCCTCTCCCCGGATTTGAACCTGCGACCTGTCGGTCTTCAGTCCTGTCGGTACGGGGTTTTAACCCACTGTGCCACTGGGAGCTCCTCCAGATGAGAAATTCCCTCCTGGGCGCACAGAAGATTGGGCAACTTGAAAGGCCCTGAAAAGACTGTGCTCTGGCATCACGAGATGCAGAGCCAACCTTAAGAAATGGGGCTACAAAGTGGAGTACACAACATGCAAATGCAGAGAAGAGCAAACCACAGACCACTTACTACAATGCAGCCTGAGCCCTGATACATGCACAATGGAAAACCTTCTTACAGTAACAGCAGAGGCACTCGAAGTGGCCAGCTTCTGTCCAAAGGAAATTGTGTATATTGCCAAGTTTGTGGCTTTTCTATACATTATAACTATACTCTCAATTCGCTTCTGACACGATAAATAAATACTTTACAGGAGTGCTTCCCGATCTGGAGGAGGGCCAGCATTTTGCTCCAAAGATGACAGGGATCGAAACCAAGTTTGTGCCCATATTCCTTTCTGCAGCCAATTGTTTACCCAGTGGCAACCCTCCAAAGAGCACAACTTTCAGGTGCACTGACTCGAATATACTAGACTTGGCTTCCATGGAATGCTCTCCACCCAAGAAGTCAAAAGGCCCAGATCAGGTCTATATCACAAGGTGCCTTCTGCTTTTGTCCCTAGCTGGAGGGGCAATGGCTTCTGTGGCATATCTTTCCCCCCTGACTGTCATACAGAAGAAACCGGAACATCTTGTGATGGGTGTGAGACAATGGTGCACAGCTGCAAAAATGTTTCGCCAATGAACACCACGACGGATTGCATTCAGAAATGGATGCTGGAAGGGAACCAGTTCTCTGCCTCCTCTGAACAATTGCTAGTTGGCTCCGGGGTGGCTGAACTAATTGTATGTTCTTCCAATGTTTTTATTTATTTAAGCAAATGAAAATTTAAACTGCCAGGCCATTACCTCTGTGCAAAAACTCTGTCCTGAAACTCCACTTGGCAGGCTGAATGAATTTGTTTTTGGAAGGAGCTCGGGTTAGGCCAGAGTCTAGCGATGGAAGCATGATGCCATTCACAGGAAGAGCGCAAAGGAAAATAATGGAAAACTTCAGTAGTTTCTAGGAGAGCAGAGAGAAAAGGGTTGGCTAAAGAAGAACAATGGGAACTGGCAGAACCAATTGTGGCTCGTAGCTTCCATATCAATACAAGACGGATGTCTTCCAGGTTTTCGTCTAGACATTAAGAGAGCTATTCTTGTCCTGAATCTGTTTAGGGATCAATGTAAGCACTTGGATAGTGCATTTAAAGTCTGGGGCAATAGGAGTTCAGCACTCTGGTTGACGATAAATGAGATTCACCAAGCCCACTAACATTTAGGACCACACCCTCTAAAACTCAACTCAGTGATCCACAAATCCGGAACTCAGTCCAACAATCCAGAAATCCAGAATTCAACAGAGTGACACACAGATCCAGAACTCAATTCAACAATCCAGAAATCCAGAACTCAATTGAGTGATCCATAAATCCAGAACTCAATTCAACAATCCACAAATACAGAACAAAATTAACCCACAAATCCAGAACTCAGTTCAACAATCCACAAATACGGAACACAATTCAACAACCCACAAATCCAGAATTCAACAGTCCAGAAATCCAGAACTCAATTCAACAACCCACAAATCCAGAACTCAATTCAACAAGCCACAGACCCAGAACTCAATTCTACAATCCACAGACCCAGAACTTAAATCAACAATCRACAGACTCAGAACACAATTCAACAATCCACAGACCCAGAACTCAATTCAACAATCCAGAAATACAGAATACAATTCAACAACCCACAAATCCAGAATTCAACAATCCAGAAATCCAGAACTCAATTCAACAACCCACAAATCCAGAACTCAATTCAACAAGCCACAGACCCAGAACTCAGTTCTACAATRCACAGACCCAGAACTTAAATCAACAATCCACAGACTCAGAACACAATTCAACAATCCACAGACCCAGAACTCAATTCAACAACCCACAAATACAGAATTCAACAATCCACAAATCCAGAATGCAATTCAACAATCCACACACCCAGAACTCAATTCTACAATCCACAGACCCAGAACTTAATTCAACAACCCAGAAATCCAGAAAACAATTCAACAATCCACAGACCCAGAACTCAATTCCACTACGCACAAATCCAGAACTCAATCCAACAATCCACCAATCCAGAACTCAATTCAGCAATCCAAAAATCCAGAACTCAACTCCACAATCCACAAATCTAGCACTCAATTCAGTAATCCACCAGTATGGAACTCAATTCAGCAATCCAGAAATCCAGAACTCAATTCAACAATACACAGTTCCAGAACTCAACGCGGCAATCTCCAAGTCTGTGGTCTGTGCAACGAGACACTGGAACTATAGAATATCTATGTTTATGAACCTTTCAGAACCCTGGGATGGGCCTACTCTTTGAGCTTATGGAGCATTGCCCACTTGATCTCCAACACTTACCCCAACCATCAGGAGTACCAAAGGGTTCTTAGGTGTTGCAAGAGAGGAGGGAGGCTGAGCATTATTTATTTGAACTTTTTTAATTCTGTCATACAACTTTTTCCCAGTATGGGACCGAAGGCTGGTAGCCAATGGGCTGTGATTGGCTTCACCTCAGGTCACCCCTGGATTTGCTGATGGTGAATCATTTTCTAACCCTCATTGGCAGTGTTGGGGTGCTAATTCTAAGCAGCCACCCTGATGTGATGGAAGTCCCATCTGCCATCTATGCCAGCACCCAGGAGATAAATTTGCTAATAGCGCTGTCAAAATCGATCATCTCGTAAACACAACTAATAGGCAAAGACATGCTCTATAAATTTCCAGGCAAACACAACTATTGAATGAAGCATGAGAAGAAGAAGAAAAAAAGCCCACCACTATAAATACCAAACCAGGGCACAAAAGGTGACATCCTTCATCCAGAATCCATCCAGCTAATGTGATTTAAGTCTGGCCTTTGTGCCAATTCGAAAGAGAAGAGTTGCAGGAAACTGATTTGGAATGAAGAGGGGAACAAGTATGGGGCATACACTAGAATTAACTTGTTTTTAGGAACTCCCTTCACACCATCCTCGGCTAACATGGATGTATTTTCATCCTCACCATGAGATGCTGAGTTTTTCCTGTTTTTTTTCTTTGTTAGGTTTCCTTGGAGAAAATGTGTGCATCGCATGGAAAGGCCATCATCATTGCCTGTTTCAGCTGAGTCGGTGTTGTAGCTCAGCAGCCAGGGCTGATGGGTTCACTGATTATTTAGAAGGGTTGTGAGATTCCCTGGGGTTCAAAGGGATGCAGATTCAGGCCAGGTCCAAAGTGTTGAAGATTCAGGCCAGGGTAATGAAACTGAGCTCCAAGGTCAGTCACAGGAGCCAGAAACAACATCATTAGATAAGGGTTCGAGTGAAGAAGAATTAAGTGAAACAGAAAACTCTGAAGGGAAAGCACCTAGCATAAAATGACATTGACTTTTTAACAGTTATTTAAGGTACTATATTTTGAACAGTTATTTAATTGTATGTATATGTTTTATTTTCTGATTTTAATATTTAATGTGTTGTGTATTTGTATTTATTTATTTATTTATTTCGAGCATTTCTATCCCACCCTTCTCAACCCCCGAATGGGGACTCAGGGTGGCTTACAAAAGGCACAATTCGATGCAAGCAATACACATAGTAAGATAAAATACATAGCAGCAACAATTATAAATAATTAAAACAATCCAGTTATACAATACAACTAATAAAAGCCAATCTAGTGATCAACGTTCGCCAAGCTCGAAATCCATAAGTTCATTCCGCATTGTCATAATCCTATCCCATTCTAGTCGTCATTGTCCTTTGTCTGTCTGCCAGATTAGCCAAAGGCCTGGTCACATATCCATGTTTTTAGTTTCCTACTGAAAGAGAGGAGGGATGTCGATGACCTAATTTCCCCGGGAAGCGAATTCCACAGGTGAGGGGCCACCACCGAGAAGGTCCTGCTCCTCATCCCTGCCAACCTCACTTGTGACAGAGGTGGGGCCGAGAGCAGGGCCTCTCCAGAAGATCTTAAACTCCGAGGTGGGACGTAGAAGGAGATGCGTTCAGACAGGTACACTGGGCCGGAGCCGTATAGGGTTTTGTAGGTCAAAACCAGCACTTTGAATTGTGCTCGGAACTGGAACGGCAGCCAGTGGAGCTGACATAACAGAGGGGTGGTATGTTCCCTGTATGATACTCCGGTGAGTAATCTGGCCACCGCCCGTTGGACTAATTGAAGTTTCCGAACAGTCTTCAAAGGCAACCCCACGTAGGGTGCGTTGCAGTAATCTATTTGGGATGAAACAAGAGCGTGGACCACTGAGGCCAGATCTGACTTCCCAGGGTACGGGCGCAACTGGCTTTCATGTTTCAATGTGGAATTGAATAACTGCCAGATTGGGAACCTCGTCTCTGGGCTGAGATAGAGTGGGGTAAAATGCATTAAATAAATAAATTATCCATATCCTTCTTGAATTGTGGTGCCCAGGACTAGACACAGAGTTATTCCTGCAGAAGCCTGATCAAATGTCTAAAATAATATGTTTTTACTCAGGACCCAAAAGGTCAAGGCTGGTCTTAGCACAGCAGATTAAACCTCTAAGCTTCAGATCAAAAGCTTGGCAGTTCAAGCCCGGGTCCAGGTGAGCACCCGCCATCATCCTCAGCTTCTGCTCACCTAGCAGATCGAAAATAGAAATGTGAGTGGATAAATAGTTACCGCTTTAAGCAGGGAGGTAATAAAAGTAGGGAGGTAATAAAAGGTGATTTGATTGGGAGAATGTCTACATCGAAGATGTGAAAGATGGAGTGACAGCACCCCATGTGGCCAGAGTTGAGCACAGCCTCCAGATGACAGAAATGGGAAAAGATGGGAAAGCCTTTACCTCTGTTTATGTATCATCTGTCCTTGTTAATTGTATGACAGCATTGAATGTTTGCCATATATGTGTTCTGTAATCTGCCCTGAGTCCCCTCGGAATATAAATAAAGTATATTATAAAGTATGCTACCCATATGCCTCTCCGAGGGTCATACATTCATTGCCCCCAGACCCACTACTCCATGACCACAAAACCGATGACGCCGCCAAGTTTACGAGGCTGCCTCCAGAATAGACATTCCCCTCCCCTGTGTCCCCTCAAACCTTTTTGCCTCATTGATGGTTTAATCTCTCTGTCTCCAGCATAAATCACTTCCCAGATAATGTCTTGCTTAGAAAGCTTTCATCGGCTTCAATTAAAAAAAAGGGAGGGGTGGAAACTCCCCGAAAGCTTAAGGCACGAACAAACGGAGCAAAGAGGAACAAAGATTTGTGTGTTCAGCGAGAACCTCCAATCCATCTGCTTGCCTTTTTATAACCCTTTAATTTATTATCAGAGGGCGAGAGATTGGAAAAGAGACACCGGAGGCAGAATGGCTGCCATGCCAATCTTTGGATACATCGAGGCGTTTGCTACAAAGTTCCTCAACCCATCTATATTCCTCACATCGATATAGCAGTGCCTTGTTTCCAAAGACTGTATATAAATTCCTGAGGCAGCACATTTCCTTGCTCAAAAGACCAGCCAAGCTGATTGGAAACAATACAACTGGGAATGTCTTATTGTGCTGATCGGTGGAGTTTTGTTCCACGCCGTTCCTCCTGGAGTTTCACAAAATGTTGCAACTAAGGTAAGCTTCACAGAGGGGGAAAATGCCATTTGGGTTAAACATATACAAGATATTTGTCACTGGAAACATACAAACCAGATAAATCCTATCCATTACGCTTCTCTAGGAATCTCTCAGCATAATATTATGGTCAACTTCTGTCCTGAGCGGACACAATATTCATGCTGGAGGACCAACAAATGCCTAGAGAAGTGTTCTCTCTAAGAACCTCTGGCATGTGAAGCTGGAGGATCTATTCCAGTTTTGATAGCAGTATATTCACAACTGCTCTGGGTTGTACATGAGTTTTCCAAGTGCTGAACCCAACTTGACAATAGCGATCAGGATTTGGATAGCTCCTTTGGAACTGTTGTGGAAACACTATCATGCTTCCCTTTGGGTTCAAGTTTCCTCCCAGCTCTATCAGTCTTTGATTTGAAACTACTAGGGGTTGTAAACTACCTCTGGCATGTGAAGTTGGACTAGGATTTGGGAGATCTACTCCAGTTTTGATAGCAGTATATTCACAACTGCTCTGGGTTGTACATGAGTTTTCCAAGTGATGAACCCGACTTGACAATAGCGTTCAGGGTTTGGATAGTTCCTTTGGAACTGTTGTGGAAACACGATCATGCTTCCCTTTGGGTTCAAGGCTCTTCCCAGCTCTATCAGTCCATCAGATTTGAAACRACTAGGGGTTGTAAACAACCTCTGGCATGTGAAGCTAGACTAGGATTTGGGGGATGTACTCCAGTTTTGATAGCAATATATTCACAACTTCTCAGGGTTGTYCATAAGTTTTCCAAGTGATGAACCCGACTTGACGAGMGGGAAAATGCCATTTGGGTTAAACATATACAAGACATTTGTCACTGGAAACATACAAACCAGATAAATCCTATCCATTACGCTTCTCTAGGAATCTCTTGGCATAATATTATGGTCAACTTCTGTACTGAGCGGACACATATTCATGCTGGAGGACCGACAAATGCCTAGAGAAGTGTTCTCTCTAAGAACCTCTGGTATGTGAAGCTGGACTAGGATTTGGGGGGGTCTACTCCAGTTTTGATAGCAGTATATTCACAACTGCTCAGGGTTGGACATGACTTTTCCAAGTGATGGACCCCACTTGACAATAGCGTTCAGGGTTTGGATAGCTCCTTTGGAACTGTTGTAGAAACACAATCATGCTTCCCTTTGGGTTCAAGGCTCTTCCCAGCTCTATCAGTCTTTGATTTGAAACTACTAGGGGTTGTAAACAACCTCTGGCATGTGAAGCTGGACTAGGATTTGGGGAATCTACTCCAGTTCTGATAGCAGTATATTTACAACTTCTCAGGGTTGTACATGAGTATTCCAAGTGATGAACCTGACTTGACGAGGGGGAAAATGCCATTTGAGTTAAACATATACAAGACATTTGTCACTGGAAACATACAAACCAGACAAATCCTATCCATTACGCTTCGATAGGAATCTCTCGGCATAATATTATGGTCAACTTCTGTCCTGAGCGGACACAATATTCATGCTGGAGGACCGACAAATGCCTAGAGAAGTGGTCCATCTAAAAACCTCTGGTATGTGAAGCTGGACTAGGATTTGGGGGGATCTACTCCAGTTTTGATAGCAGTATATTCACAACTGCTCTGGGTTGTACATGAGTTTTCCAAGTGCTGAACCCGACTTGACAATAGCATTCAGAATTTGGATAGCTCCTTTGGAACTGTTGTAGAAACATGATCATGCTTCCCTTTGGGTTCAAGGCTCTTCCCAGCTCTATCAGTCTTTGATTTGAAACTACTAGGGGTTGTAAACAACCTCTGGCATGTGAAGTTGGACTAGGATTTGGAGGATCTACTCCAGTTTTGATAGCAATATATTCACAGCTGCTCTGGGTTGTACATGAGTTTTCCAAGTGCTGAACTCGACTTAACAATAGCGTTCAGGATCTGGATAGCTCCTTTGGAACTGTTGTAAAAACATGATCATGCTTCCCTTTGGGTTCAAGGCTCTTCCCAGCTCTATCAGTCTTTGATTTGAAACTACTAGGGGTTGTAAACAACCTCTGGCATGTGAAGCTGGACTAGGATTTGGGGGATCTACTCCAGTTTTGATAGCAATATATTCACAACTTCTCAAGGTTGTACATGAGTTTTCCAAGTGATAATCCCGACTTGACAATAGCAGGATTTGGATAGCGCCTTTGGAACTGTTGTAGAAACACGATCATGCTTCCCTTTGGGTTCAAGGCTCTTCCCAGCTCTATCAGTCTTTGATTTGAAACTACTAGGGGTTGTAAACAACCAAAAACACATCTACAGACCCTGCATTACCAGCCCCACCAGTTGCACTTACATTGTAGAGGATGTCTGTCCAGCCCTCCATGGTGATGCACTGGAAGACGGTGAGCACAGCAAACAGGATGTTGTCAAAGTTGGTGATTCCAAAGTTGGGACCCTCCCAGTATTTCCTGCATATTCCGACATCACACATTCTGGCAGGCTTCTCTTCTCCACATGGGAAATCTCCCAGCCTCTCTCCTGTGAAGAAGAAGCAAGTAGAAGTAAAGGCCGAAAGGGAGTGGGTACAGGGGACTGCCAAACATAACAAAAGCGACAACTTCCAGATTCTGAGAACGCAAGCAATCCCAAATATCATGGAAATGAGAATTTCTCAGAGCCTCAAGTAAAAGCTATTTCAACCATGTAACCAACTCAGAAGGTGATCAACTTTTTTTGCTAGATGTTTCTATGAAAAAAGTTAGGTACCTCCTTACACAATATCCCAAAATGCGCATACACTGGCATAACCCACATTGTTGCTTGCCCAAATCATCAAGGAAGATACAGTCTCACCTGCCTCATAGGAAACCTGCTACAAAACAGGAGCTTTTTTGTTGAGTTTCAGGGCCAGAGAAGCAGATGGCGGAAACAGAAGAATGGCCTGCCTCAGGGAAGTGTGCTTGCTCCATCCATGTTCAACATCTACACAAATGACCAGCCACTGCCAGAGGGGACAGAGAGCTTCATCTATGCTGATGATCGTGCCATTACTGCTCAAGCAGGAAGCTTTGAGATGGTTGAACAGAAGCTCTCCGAAGCTCTAGGTGCTTTTACTGCCTATTATAGGGAAAACCAGTTGATCCCTAATCCATCTAAAATACAGACATGTGCCTTTCACCTTAAGAACAGACAAGCATTCTAAAACTCCAAAATATACCCTCTTTCCCTAAGAACAATGTCAATGATCAGATCTTTGTCAAAAACTGACTTCCTGCAACAGATGTATGATTCCAAAAACCCATTCCTTTCTCTTCCCACGAGAAAAGGAGGCAAGTGTCCAGAATTCTGCTTTCCTATAGCAGATCTGATACTCTCCAAAGGTACACCATCTCTCTCCTTCCCAAGGAACAGACAGTGGTGACTGGGCCAGATTCCTCCAGTCTGCCACATTTGAAGAGAGATATTGACAAACTGGAATATGTCCAGAGGAAAGCGACTAAAATGATCAAGGGTCTGGAGAACAAGCCCTATGATGAGTAGCTTAAAGAGCTGGGCATGTTTAGCCTGAAGAAGAGAAGGCTGAGAGGAGACATGATAGCCATGTATAAATATGTGAGAGGAAGTCACAGGGATGAGGGAGCAAGCTTGTTTTCTGCTTCCCTGGAGACTAGGACACGGAACAATGGCTTCAAACTACAAGAAAGGAGATTCCATCTGAACATTAGGAAGAACTTCCTGACTGTGAGAGCCGTTCAGCAGTGGAACTCTCTGCCAGGTGTGGTGGAGGCTCCTTCTTTGGAGGCTTTTAAACAGAGGCTGGATGGCCATCTGTCAGGGGTGCTTTGAATGCAATATTCCTGCTTCTTGGCAGGGGGTTGGACTGGATGGCCCATGAGGTCTCTTCCAACTCTATGAACTCCACGCCTTAGTCACCTCTAGACTGGATTACTGCAATGCACTCTACATGAGCCTGTCCTTGAAAATGGCCCGGAAATTTCAGATGATCCAACTGGCGGCAGCCAGGTTGTTAACTAGGGCCCCTTACAGGGAGCGGTCATCCCTCCTGTTCAAGGAGCTCCACTGGCTGCCATTCATCTACCGGACCCAATTCAAGGTGCAGGTTCTTACCTACAAAGCCCTGAACGGTTTGGGACCCGCCTACCTGCATGACCGCATCTCTGTATATGAACCCACACGATCCCTTCGATCATCCGGAGAGGTCCTGCTCTCGATCCCACCAGCATCGCAGGCGCGATTGGTGGGGACGAGAGAGAGGGCCTTTTCGGTGGTGGCCCCTCGACTCTGGAACTCACTCCCTAAAGACATCAGACAAGCCCCAACTCTGGCAGTCTTCAGGAGGAGCTTGAAGACGTGGCTGTTCCAGTGTGCCTTCCCGGAATAATGATCCCATAGCACTTTGTCCTCCAAAGCACTTTACATTTCTTTAGGTCTGCTCGTATGCCCTTCCACAAACACCAGTATCACCTTTCGTTCATGTCCCAGCATTATTTCCAATTTAACTCTACATTTGGCCTTCCCACGGTTTTTAATTGATAATGTTGTGTATTTTATTGTCTATGTTTTTTTAATTGCTTTATTGTTGTTTATTGCTTGTATTGTTGTGTTGTGGGCTCGGCCACATGTAAGCCGCACCGAGTCCCTTGGGGAGATGATAGCGGGTACAAATAAAGTGTTATTATTATTATTATTATTATTATTATTATTCTATGATTCTAGGATGCATGAGAATGAATGGATGTGTATGGGTAGTATGAATGCTGAGTAAAAAATCCAATTCCCTTCCTTGTTTGTTAGCCAATGTAACTGTAAGTTGTTTGTGGATTCAACGTAGTTACATAGAATCCCTATGTTTATGTCTAATGACCTGGACAAGGGTGGTGTTGCTCACCTTCGTCTTCCCCCATAAAACTGTTTCCACTACTTCACATTTCCCTGAGCATCTCATCTGCTCTCCTTCCCCCTGAAGACCCAATGGCGAAGAGATCTGCACTGTGGTCCCTATCTCAGAAATCAGTCCCCATTGTTTGACTCTTCCTTCCCATCCCATCAATATTCTGCAAGACGGTCTTGTCTGACAGCTCTCTCCCTGACCTACTTTTGCCTGTTTGGAAGGACTGCTGCTCCACAAGAGGAGACTCACATTGCTTTGCACAAATGAGGCCGGGTCACGTTCAAGATGCCTCCATGGAGATTACCAGAGGCTGGTCAGATGAACAATGTTTGCCTTGCTGGGTACTCAAGGGAGGCTGGTTACAGGAAAGCTCCATGATCTAGCTACAAACTTCCTGCAAACACCATCACTATCCTTGATCTGTGCCATGAAATCCTTATAACTCAGTGGTTCTCAACCTTCCTAATGCCATGACCTCTTAAGACAGCTCCTCATGTTGTGGTGACCCTCAACCATAACATTATTTTTGTTGCTACTTCATAACTGTAATTTTGCTACTGTTATGAATCATCATATAAGTATCTGATATACAGGATGTATTTTCATTCACTGGACCAAATTTGGCACAAATACCCAATACGCCCAAATTTGAATACTGGCAGGATTGATTTTGTCATTTGGGAGTTGTAGTTGCTGGGATTTATAGTTCACCTACAATCAAAGAGCATTCTGAACTCCACCAATGATGGAAATGAATCAAACTTGGCACACAGAACTCCCATAACCAACAAAAAATACTGGAAGTGTTTCATGGGCATTGACCTTAACTTTTGGAGTTGTAGTTGACCTACATCCAGAGAGCACTGTGGACTCAAACAATTATGGATTTGGACCAAACTTGGCATGTAAACACAATATGCCCAAATGCGAACACTGGTGGAGTTTGGGGAAAGTAGACCTTGACATTTGGGAGTTGTAGTTGCTGTGATTTATAGTTCACCTACAATCAAAGAGCATTCTTAACTCCACCAGTGATGGAATTGAAACAAACTTGCCACACAGAACTCCCAAGACTAATAGAAAATACTGTAAGGGTTTCATGGGCCTTGAGTTTTGGAGTTGTAGTTCACCTACATCCAGAGAGGACTCAAACAATGATAGATCTGGACCAAACTTGGCATGAAAACTCAATATGCCCAAATGTGAACACTGGTGGAGTTTGGGGAAAATAGACCTTGACATTTGGGAGTTGTAGTTGCTGGGATTTATAGTTTATCTACAATCAAAGAGAATTCTGAACCCCACCAGAATTGGGCCAAACTTGGTACACAGAACCTCCATGACCAGCAAAAAATACTGGAGGTCTTTGGGGAAAATTCACCTAGATTTGGGGGAGTTGTAGTTCACCTACATCCAGTGAGAACTGTGAACTGAACAACGATGGATCTGGACCAAACTTGGCACACATACATGATATGTTGAAATGTGATTACTGGAGGGGTTTGGGGGGTGGGGTTTGACCTTCCTTTCTGGGAGTTGTAGTTTACCCTACAGCCAGAGAGCACACTGAACCCCACCGATGATGCATCTAAAGCAATCTTGCCCACCAAAACAAACTTACTTTCCTTTCCTGCTTGGTACAAAGTGATACTTCCTCCCACTATTTTGAGAAGGGCTGCAGAGAAAGGCAGAGGCATTCAGGCTCACAGTTTGTGACGTTGGGGAGACAGCTGGTCCCAGGTTTCCCATGCTGCTGAAACATCCCTGATTCGGGAATTGAGACCTATCAATCTGCCAATGTTTTTGATTCAATTCAGAAAGGAAACTGCTGCATCGGAAAAGCATGAGAATGGGGCTTCTGTATGTGGAATGGGAAGCACCACATCAAGCTAAGTTGGAGAGCATCCACGTGGCATCTCACCTGTTTCGTTGGAGAAGCAGGCTTTGTGGAACTTGCCCATGTAGAACTCCAGTCCGATGATGGCAAACATCACAATGGCGAAGAAGAGGAGGAGCCCGATCTGAAGAAGAGGCACCATCGCCTTCATGATGGACTTGAGGACAACCTGTAAACCTAAACAAGAAGGCCCAAGCAGAGTCAACCTTTGCAGAAGGAAGCATTTACTTAAAATATGGTATCTAGCAGAGTGTGACAGCACGAGTGGCACCACCTATATGTAGAACTGTTAGTTGCAAGATTTAAACTGTTGTATCATGCTTAATCCTGCCCTTTTACCCTGTATATGTATAGTTGGATTGATTGGTTAGTTATAGCTGTCAATCAATGTTGTTTGTACCCATTATATTGCTGCCTCAGCTCAATTGTTTGGCTCCACCTCTTCCTGGAGGAAGGGAGCGCTTTCCTTTTCCATTCCACCATCAGACTTTATATCAGATGGACGTGAGAAAGAGACTTGGCTCTAAAAGCCCCTGATTAAGTTACCTCTCAGCACCAATTCTGAGGTTCTTACCCTTCAGACTTATGCTTCATGTTCAGATCAACCTGGATGATGTTAAGAAGTCTCAAGCGCCTTCAAACCAGTCCTTTGGCACCAGAGGAAGGTTTTGTCCCTTCAAAATATAGGCCATTGGAATTGGGGTTGTGATTATTCCGATATTCACAGCCATTGAGAAAGAGGGAAGGCTTTGTGCCTTCAAAATATAGGCCATTGGAATTGGGGTTGTGATTATTCCGATATTCACAGCCATTGAGAAAGAGGGAATTTGGAAAAGCTTCTCAGCTGCAAAACTCCTTGGACCCAAGACAACCAGAGACTGTAATGTATATTTCCTTTACCCCTTTGAAACTTCCAGCTTATTGCCTTAAAAGGATAACTCTTTGTGAACAATAAAACCTATTTTGAGTTATCTACAGTGTTTTGGTCTTTGAGAGTTCCAATTTTCCTAAAGGAGGGCAAGAAGCAATCCCCTGGGGGGTTTCACTAAGAGTTATAACCCCCAGGCGCGAAGGCACACAGAGCTTGGAAGCTCACATTTTACAGTGGTGCCATCCCCAGTTATTAGTTACTTTTCATAGTGGCATTGGTAATCCATGCATTTCTATTTGGAGATTCCAAACCTCTACTTATTCTGGACAGAAAGACTGTTCAGCTTTGAGAATTTCAAAGGGAGGAAACAAACTCTCCCTCCCAATTTGGTCCCTTCTGCAAACTTGATAGTCATGCATTCGAACCCTTCCCCTAAGTCAGTGTTTCTCAACCTGGGGGTCGGGACCCCTGGGCGGTCATGAGGGGTGTCAGACGGGTCACCAAAGACCATCAGAAAACACAGTATTTTCTGTTGGTCATGGGGGTTCTGTGTGGGAAGTTTGGCGGGGTTCAGAATGCACTTTGATTATAGGTGAACTATAAATCCCAGCAGAATCATAAAATCAAAGAGTTGGAAGAGACCTCATGGGCCATCTAGTCCAATCCACTGCCAAGAAGCAGGGATATTGCATTCAAATCACCCCTGACAGATGGCCACCCAGCCTCTGTTTAAAAGCTCCAAAGAAGGAGCCTTCACCACCACTCTGGGGCAGAGAGTTCCACTGCTGAACAGCTCTCACAGTTAGGAAGTTCTTCCTAATGTTCAGGTGGAATCTCCTTTCCTTTAGTTTGAAGCCATTGTTTCCTGTTCTAATCTCTAGGGCAGCAAAAAACAAGCTTGCTCCCTCCTCCCTATGAGTTCCTCTCAGATATTTATACATGGCCCTAATCATGTCTCCTCTCAGCCTTTTCTTCTTCAGGCTAAACATGCCCAGCTCCTTAAACCGCTCCTCACTGGGCTTGTTCTCCAGACCATTGATCATTTGAGTCGCTCTCCTCTGGACACATTCCTTTTTACGTGGCTATCATGTCCCCTCTCAGCCATCTCTTCTTCAGGCTAAAAATGCTCAGCTCCTTAAGCCACTCCTCATAGGCCTTGTTCTCCAGACCCTTGATCATTTTAGTCGCCCTCCTCTGGACACATTCCAGCTTGACACTCCCAAATGTCAAGGCTATCTTCTCCAAACTCCACCAGTGTTCACTTTTGGGCAGAATGAGTATGTGTGTGAAGTTTGGTCCCGATCCAGCATTGTTTGAGTCCACTTTGCTCTAGGTGAACTACAACTCCAAAACTCAAGGTCAATACTCACCAAACCCTTCCAGTATTTTCTGTTGGTCTTAGGAGTCCTGTGTGCCAAGTTTGGTTCAATTCTATCATCGGTGGAGTTCAGAATGCTTTTTGATTGTAGGGGAACTATGAATCCCAGCAACAACAAATCCCAAATGACAAAATCAAACACTGGTATGCACATTTGGGCATGCCATGGGGTTCCCCTCAACATGAGGAACTGTATTAAGGAGTCACGGCATTAGGAAGGTTGGGAAACATTGGTCTAAGTCATTAATACAGAAGTTGAACAGAACCGGGCCCAGGACGGAGCCCTGCTTATGGCACTCCACTCGTCACTCCCGTTGGGTCAGTCAACCGCCATGCCCTTCTCCAGCATTAGATACATTTTCAATTATATCGAGAGAGAGAGATAAGTGCCTCCGAAGTCAAGGAGACGGCAGAGTCAGATAATTTTATGCAGACGCTGCAGAATGAAACAAAAGCTGCAGTCACATAGCCAGCTGCTTGGAAGCTCCGGAGCTGAAAGGACCATTTTCCTGAGCCAGGAAGCATTGTTGAGGTCTTTTGCTCCTGTTATGAATCCTAATGTAAATATCTGATATGCAGGATGTATTTTCATTCACTGGACCAAACTTGGCGCAAATACCCAATACACCCAAATTTGAATACCGATAGGGTTGGGGGTGATTTTGTCATTTGGGAGTTGTAGTTGCTGGGATTTATAGTTCACTTACAATCAAAGAGCATTCTGAACTCCACCAATGATGGAATTGAACCAAACTTGGCACACAGAACTCCCATGACCAACAGAAAATACTGGAAGGGTCTGGTGGGCATTGACCTTGACTTTTGGAGTTATAGTTCACCTACATTCAGAGAGCACTGTGGACTCAAACCATGATAGATTGGGACCAAACTTGGCATGAATACTCAATATGCCCAAATGTGAACACTGGTGGAGTTTGGGGAAAATAGACCTTGACATTTGGGAGTTGTAGTTGCTGGGATTTATAGTTCACCTACAATCAAAGAGCATTCTGAACTCCACCAATGATAGAATTGAATCAACACAGAACTCCCATGACCAACAGAAAATACTGGAAGTGTTAGGTGGGCATTGACCTGCTCCGCTGTGCATTGAACCAAACTTGGCACACAGAATTCCCATGACTAACAGAAAAAACTGGAAGGTTTGGTGGGCATTAACCTTGAGTTTTGGAGTTGTAGTTCACCTACATCCAGAGAGCACTGTGGACTCAAACAATGATGAATCAGGACCAAACTTGGCATGAATACTCAATATGCCCAAATGTGAACACCGGTGAAGTTTGGGGAAAATAGACCTTGACATTTGGGAGTTGTAGTTGCTGGGATTTATAGTTCACTTACAATCAAAGAGCATTTTGAACTCCATCAATGATGGAATCAAACCAAACTTGGCACACAGACCTCCCAAGATGAACAGAAAATACTGGAAGGGTCCGGTGGGAATTGACCTTGAGTTTGGGAGTTGTAGTTCACCTACATCCAGAGAGCACTGTGGACTCAAACCATGATAGATCTAGACCAAACTTGGCATGAACACTCAATATGCCCAAATGTGAATAGTGGTGGAGTTTGAGGAAAATACACCTTGACATTTGGGAGTTGTACCAAACTTGGCACAAATACTCAATATGTCCAAATGTAGAGTTTGGAGAAAATAGATCTTGACATTTGGGAGTTGTAGTTGCTGGGATTTATAGTTCACTTACAAAAGAGCATTTTGAACTCCATCAATGATGCAATCAAACCAAACTTGGCACACAGAACTCCCATGACCAACAGAAAATACTGGGTTTGGTGGGCATTGACCTTGAGTTTGGGAGTTGTAGTTCACCTACATCCAGAGAGCACTGTGGACTCAAACAATGATGGATCTGGACCAAACTTGGCATGAACACTCAGATATGCCCAAATGCTAATAGTGGTGGAGTTTGAGGAAATTAGACCTTGACATTTGGGAATTGTAGTTGCTGGGATTTATAGTTCACCTATAGCATTCTGAATCCCACCAACGATAGAATTGGGCCAAACTTCCCACACTGAACCTCCATGCCTTGAAGGAACTTATTGGTATGAGCCTCCCTCCAGCCTTGCACACTCTCCCTCACCCGCACATGCGCACCACACATGCTTGCTCTCCCCTCCCTGTTTGAAGTCTCAGAAACAGCCCTCCCCTTGGCTGAGAGGCTGGTCAATCACAGTGGAGGAGCGTTTTTGGTGTGAGGATTTGCCACCTGTTTCCAAAAAAGAAGAGAAGGACAGGCCGAGAGATCTTCAGTTTTCTCATCCAAAGGAATTCCTAAGACCATCAGAAATACATGTTTTGCACTGGTCTATGGCGACCCCTCTGAAACCCCCCAGGTGTCTCGCCCCTTAGGTTGAGAAATGCTGTTCTGGTACATAACGGTCATTGCAAAGATCACAAATAACAGTCTCCAGATCTCCATATTCCTTTCGGACTTCAACTCCCAGAATCCCCGGATTTGTTCAGGCTGCAGCTCCCAGGAAATCTCAGAAGGAGAGAGGACATGTTCCATGTTCCGGCTAAATGTCTCCACTGGAGAGTCTTCCCTAACCTGCCACAGTATCGATATGTTTGACTACATCTCCCACCATCCCCAGGCAATGTATACTCACTTGGGATTCCTGAGACAAGCTTCAGCGGCCTCAGTACTCTCACGGCTCTCAGAGTCCGTAGATCAAACTGGGTCCCAGCTGTGGCAAGGATCCTAATGGTGGGAAGAGGGAGCGGAAAGAGGAGAAACAGAAAGAAAAGAGGTTTCATGTAACACCAAGCAAAGCAACTACAGTCCAAAGAGACTCAAGAAGCTTGGAATGAATGATGGAGTCATCCAAAGGTGAGGAACCTACTTCTACTAAGTTCAGAGATGTTCTCAGAGGTTGGATTCCGGTGCAAACTAGCATGTTTTGCCTTCCAGTTCTTCCTGAGGAGAGGCATTTCAGACTTTCAGAATGGGAAGAACTACTTGTCCACGTCTCTGGATCAAATCCAAACCCAAATGCTGCCATAGAGAGGAATTGGTGCCCATTTCAGGAACCACCGATGTGTACAATAGGACAGCCATCTGACATGGCACTGACGAAAACAAAGACAGATTTGTATCCACTTGGTTCTTACACCATGAATCATTGCTCAGTTCTCAATCAATATCATATGAAAGCTGACTGGCACAACCTGGGGATCACAACCAGACACAGTGAAGACATCTGCCCTTGCGCTATGCTACTCTGCTGCTGAGTATGCATGCCCAGTGTGGAACACATCTCACCACACTAAAACAGTGGATGTGGCTCTTAATGAGACATGCCGCATTATCACAAGCTGACTGGCACAACCTGGACATCACAACCAGACACAGTGAAGACATCTGCCCTTGCTCTTTGTTACCCTGCTGCTGAATATGCATGCCCAGTGTGGAAAACATCCCATCACATTAAAATAGTGGATGTGGCTCTTAACTAAACATGCTGCATTATCACAGTGACTGACAAGAGCACTACCTGGGTAATCACAGCCATTATCTGTGGATGGCAGTGGGAATGTTATGTAAGGGGGTGGGGGGGGGGGGGAGAGGTGGTGTTGCGGCTCTATGAGAAGTACTGCCTGAACATCAAGCAAAAAGTGGACGCTAGAAACAATCATCATACTAAAGCTGACTGGCACAACCTGGGGATCACAACCAGACACAGTGAAGACATCTGCCCTTGCGCTATGCTACTCTGCTGCTGAGTATGCATGCCCAGTGTGGAACACATCTCACCACACTAAAACAGTGGATGTGGCTCTTAATGAGAGAGTGTGGAGATGGAGGGAGGAAGGAAGGAGGGAAAGGGGAGAATAGAGAGAAAGGAAGGAGGGAGGAAAACAAAGGAAGGAGTGGGGAGAGGATGGGTGGATGGAAAGAAGGAAGAAGAGGGAAAGAGAAAGAAGGAAGGGAAGAAGGGAGGGTGGACAGAGGGAGGGAGGGAGGGAAGGAAGGAAGGAAGGAAGGAAGGAAGGAAGGAAGGAAGGAAGTGGAGTCGAGAGAGAGAGAGAGAGAGAGAGAAATGAAGAAAGGAGAAGAGTAAAGGAGGAAGTGGGAAGAGGATGAATGGATGAGGAAGGAATGAAGGGAATAAAAGAGTGGAGGGAGGGAGGAGAAAGGGGAGAGGAGAGAGAAAGGAAGGAGGGAGAAGGGAAGGAAGGAGAAAAGCAAGGGAGGGAGTGGGAAGAGGATGGATGGAAGGAAAGCAGTAAGGGAGAGGAGAGGGAGGGAGGTGGAAAGTGTGGAGGAATGGAAAGGAGGGAGGAAGAAAAGGGAGGGGAGCAAAAGTGGAAGGAAAGCTGCAAGGTACCACATCTGCTACCTAAGTGGCTACTAGTAATTTGAAGCAATAACGCTCAGGCTCAGAGAGAAATCTCATCTTGCGCTCCCTCCTCACGCCAGCCCTTGCTCACTTTCCCCCCTGCATTTAATTGCTCATTTATAAAACATGGGATGCCTGGCAGAAGCAAACACTTCATCCAAAAGTTAATCATCAGACATTCCCATCAATGGCACAATTGGTCCCTGGCGGCTGCCGAGATGCCTTCTTCGCTGGGGCCCCTGCCAGCAAAAGAAAGAGATGTCTCCCCAAACTCCCCAAGTTTCACTCTCGAAGCCAGATCGCAGAGAAGAGCCTGGACGGGGTTTGCCGCAAGATCGGAGACAGATCAAGGCCTTTCTGAAGATCCTCTAGACTGACCCCATATTAACTGCTGTGGCTCAATGCTACAGAATCATGGGAAGTAGTTTTATAAGGTCTTCCGGTGTCTCTGCTCAAGAAAGGCCTTGTGCCCTCCCAAACTATGGGGTCCCATCGCATTTCGTCATGGCAGTTAAAAGTGGGGTCAAACTGCATTAATTCTGCAGTATAGAGGCAAAGGTGATGCTTTCAAGGGTGCATCCATACTGTAAAATTAATGCAGTTTGGCATCACTTTAACAGTCATAGCTGAATGTGGTGGAATCATGGAAGTTGTACTTTGGTGGGACACCAGTATGCTTTGGCAGAGAAAACACCTTGGAAAACTACAACTCACACAATGTTTTTATCATCATCATCATCATCATCATCATCATCATCATCATCATATTGAACAACAACATCCTAATTTCCTTTCTTCAACTGGACTTAAAGTAGATAATATTGAACCATGGACTTTGGTAGGGCACCAGTATGCTTTGGCTGAGAATACACCTTGGAAAACTACAACTCACACAATGTTATATTATTATTATTATTATTATTATTATTATTATCAACAACAACATCCTAATTTCCTCTCTTCAACTGGACTCAAAGCAGATAATATTGAACCATGGCAATTTAAAGTAGGGCAGATCCCAATAAATCCTTCTAAAGTTCATGGGGTCAAAATAAATCAAGAGACAATTCAAATCACATCTATCTATATCTATATACATAAAAATGTAATGTTTGTTTGTGGGATTAACATAACTCAAAAACCACTGGGTGAACTGACATCAAATTTGGACACAATACACCTATCAGGCCAACAAGTGACCATCACTCATAAAAACACAGGAGAAGAGACTTAAAAAGCAAAAAAAAAAAAACCCCAAAAATGCATTACAACGCCACAAAACCATATATATACACAAACACACGCATATACACATATCTATATAAATAAAATATAATGTTCGTTCAGTGATCACTCTGAACTCCACCAAAGATGGAATTGGGTCAAACCTGGCACACAGAGCCCTCATTACCCGCTGTGATGGCACGAGTGGCGCCACCTGTGTGTAGAACTTTAAAGTGCAAAGGTTTAAACTGTATAACATACCCAAACTTGCCTAGTTTGCAAATGTATTGTTGGATTGATTGGTTATTTATAGCTGTCAATCAATGTTGTTTGCACCAGTTATATTGCTTCCTCAGCTCAATTGCTTGGCTCCACCTCTTCCTGGAGGAGGGCAGAGCTTTTTCCTTTTCCATTCTACCATCAAACTTTCTATCAGATAGACGTGAGAAAGAGACTTGGCTCTAAAGCCCTTAATTAAGTTACCTCTCATCACCAATTCTAAGGTTTTACCCTTGGGACTCATGCTTCATGTCCAGATCACCTGGATGACGTTGAGAAGTCTCAAGCACCTTCAAACCAGTTCTTTGGCACCAGAGGAAGGCTTTGTGCCTTCAAAATATAGGCCATTAGAATTGGGGTTGGGATTATTCCAATATTCACAGCTATTGAGAAAGAGGGACCTGGAAAAGCTTCTCAGCTGCAAAACTCCTTGGACCCAAGACAACCAGAGACTGTAATGTATATTTTCCTTTACCCCTTTGAAACTTCCAGCTTATTGCCTTAAAGGGATAACTCTTTGTGAACAATAAAACCTATTTTGAGTTATCTACAGTGTTTTGGTCCTTGGGAGTTCCAGTTTTCCAAAAGGAGGGCAAGAAGCAGTCCCCTGGGGGAAAGATGTCACGTCCATGCCTCTTTCACTAAGAGTTATAGCCCCAGGAGCGACGGCACACCCGCAATTCTAACTTCTCTTCCCCTCTTACTGGATGGCTCCTTTTACAACATGGCTTCACTGCCCTATTGTCACAGAAATCATTGTTAACATGTTGCAGGCAACTGCATTATTTTAACATAGGGTTTCCAATTTGTGCCAGGAAAAGGCATTGAGAGCCAAGGCAGCATCTGATGCCCTGAGTTCCTTGGCGCTTTCAGCCGTAGCAGCATATTGTTTCATCCCCATTACCATTCTCTTCTGTGCTTGTACCTCACCAAACTACAACTCCCAGGATCCCACAGCATTCAGCCACAGCAGCGCAAGTGGTGTCAAACAACATTCATTCTACAGCGTGGATGCCCCCTGTTTTTAGCAACCCACTGGTTCTCTTTGATTATAATGCAGCATCCTTCCTTGTCAAATCAACACATGGCGACACAAAAACGTTTTCCAATATTGTCGCTGTTTTCAATGTATTTCTGGTGCTGGATTCCAAAAGAACACAATATGGACTGCGCAGCGGTTCTTGCACAAATTCAATATTTTCGTCAATTCCGTTGCCGCTCGGTTTTGATTAAGTGCAGACGCTGACGTTCTTAGGGCTTCGGAGCCAATTTTTGTGTTTCATATCAGTGAATTACAGTGTTTTGTGCGTCTACCACAAGTTTTGTAACCCCTTTCTTTCCGTTTACTCCTCCCAGAAATCCTTGGCACATGTTGCAAAATAAAAACATCAAAAACGGTTCATGATGGAGCAAACCATAGTCCTTTCTGGATTTTGAATGCCAATTTCCTCTAAGAGCAGTGGCGAGAAGAAGAGGCTGAGACTAAGTTTGACTAAAGAGGCCTTACAGTAGACTTACCTTCCTTGTGGTATTCACAAAATCTCTATAAGTACAATAATACTGTGCTACATTAAGTGAAATTAGTCTTTATTTGTATTCCTTTGCTCTTAATGCAATTTCCTAATTGGTTGATTGGTTGATTTATTTTTTTTACAGTATTTATATTCCACCCTTCTCAGCCCAGAGGTAAATCTGCGACAAAACAGGAGCTTTTTTGTTGAGTTCCAAGGCCAGAGAAGCAGATGGCGGAAACAGAAGAACGGCCTGCCTCGGGGAGCGTGCTTGCCCCATCCATGTTCAACATCTACACAAATGACCAGCCACTGCCAGAAGGGACAGAGAGTTTCATCTATGCTGATGATCGTGCCATCACCGCTCAAGCAGGGAGCTTTGAGATGGCTGAACAGAAGCTCTCCGAAGCTCTAGGTGCTCTTACTGCCTATTACAGGGAAAACCAGCTGATCCCTAATCCATCTAAAACACAGACATGTGCTTTTTCCCTTAAGAACAGACAAGCATCCCGAGCTCTGAGGATCACCTTGGAAGAAACCCCACTGGAGCATTACAGCGCACCCAAATACCTGGGAGTCACTCTGGACTGTGCCCTGACCTACAAGAAGCACGTGCCCTGACCTACAAGAAGCACAAAAAGTGGGTGCTAGAAACAATATCATACAAAAGCTGACTGGCACAACCTGGGGATCACAACCAGACACAGTGAAGACATCTGCCCTTGCACTATGCTACTCTGCTGCTGAGTATGCATGCCCAGTGTGGAACACATCTCACCACACTAAAACAGTGGATGTAGGCTCTTAATGAGACATGCCGCATTATCACGGGGTGTCTGCGCCCTACACCACTGGAGAAACTACACTGTCTAGCCGGTATTGCGCCACCTGACATCCGCCGGGAAGTAGCAGCCAATAGTGAAAGGACCAAGGCAGAGACATCTCCAGCTCATCCCTTGTTTGGGTATCAGCCAGCACGTCAACAACTTAAATCAAGAAATAGTTTTCTAAGATCTACAGAGACATTGCTGGAACACCTCAGCAAGCGAGAGTCCAAAAGTGGCAGGCTCAAACCCAGAACCTCAACCAATGGCTGATACCCAATGAGAGACTCCCCCCTGGACACACAGAAGACTTGGCAACTTGGAAGGCGCTGAACAGACTGCGCTCTGGCACCACGAGATGCAGAGCCAACCTCAAGTAATGGGGCCACAAAGTGGAATCCTCGACATGCGAGTGCGGAGAAGAGCAAACCACTGACCACCTGCTGCAATGCAACCTGAGCCCTGCCACATGCACAAGGAGGACCTTCTTGCGGCAACACCAGAGGCACTCCAAGTGGCCAGATACTGGTCAAAGGACATTTAATCAACTACCAAATTGCAAATTTTGTATTGTGTCTGTTTGTTTGTTTTGCTCTGTTAGAAATGTAATACAATTGACTGGTTGCCCTGACACGACAAATAAAAAAAAATACCCCGGGGGACTCAGGATGTATTACAATGTACATATACATGGCAAACATTCAATGCCATAGACACACAATTTATATAGACAGACACACAGAGGCTATTTAACATTCCAGCTTTTTCACAGGGGTATTCTGGCCACGAGGGGAGAATATGACGCTTCACCGTCCATTTGTGACACTGATGAAGTACTTCCTCATTTTTGCATGCTTGCTGGAGATTTTTATGGCGTCGTAAATTAGCCTCCCCACATAAGCGGTACCTAAATTTCCTACTTGATGGATGCAACTGTCTTTTGGGCTGCAAAGGTCGACAGCAAGCTACACAAATTTATCGGAAGCTCACTCTGACCCAGGCTGGCTACGAACTCATGACCTTTTGGTCAGTAGTGATCTTAATGCAGCTGACTCCCAGCCAGCTGCGCCACAGTGCTGGTTCCATCATAGGTAAAGGTAAAAGTAAAGGTTCTAAGCCGAAGAGTCAGCATTGTCCGTAGACACCTCCAAGGTCATGTGGCCGGCATGACTGCATGGAGCGTCCTTACCTTCCCGTCGGAGCGGTACCTATTGATCTACTTGCATGTTTTCGAACTGCTAGGCTGGCAGAAGCTGAGGCTGACAGCGGGTGCTCACACTACTCTCCGGATTCAATATATTATATTATTAGTATAGCACGATATTTGTAACATACATTCCCATATTGTACTAAACCAGTATACTGTAATATTATTAGTAATATTACATGTAATATAAAATATATAATTATTATATTGTATTATTATTAGTAGTAATACTATGTTGTATTACATAATAATATTGTTATCAGTATTATATGTGTCTACAATATATTATATTATTAGCACAGTATGATGCAGTACTATACCATCATACTGCAACATTATATGCTCTATGTAGATTCATATAACACAGTTCTCATTAGCTAACAATACTCTTCTGTTGCCTTTTCCCAGCATTTATTGGTTCAGAACGTTGTATCGTGTTCTAAATACTGATTTCCAATACGAACATGACCCTGATCTCATCCATTATCAGTTCCGTACTTCCTGGCTCCCTCCCTTTATCATGCCAGATGTAGGAAACAATCTTGGCGTTCCTCTATTTATTAGCCTACAATATAATCAATATGCTTGGTAGTGGAATATGCTGCCTAGGAGTCTAAGTTAAAGCAGAGGTTGGATGGCCATCTGTTGGGAGAGCTTTGATTGTCCCTTCCTGCCTGTCAGAAGGGGGTTTGGACCAAATGGCCCTTGGGGTCTCTTCCAATTCCTATGAATCTATGAGAATAGATAAAGGTTTTCCCCTGACATTAAGTCCAGCTGTGTCCGACTTTGGGAGTTGGTGCTCATCTCCATTTCTAAGCCAAAGAGCCAGCGTTGTCCATAGACACCTCCACGGTCATGTGGCCGGCATGACTGCATGGAGCACCCTTACCTTCCCACTGGAGTGGTAACTAACTAGTAATCTACTCACAATTTCATGTTTTTGAACTGCTAGGTTGGCAGAAGCTGGGGCTGACAGTGGGAGCTCACGTCGCTCCCCAGATTCGAACCTGCAACCTTTCGGTCAGCAAGTTTAGCAGCTCAGCGGTTTAACCCACTGCACCACCGAGGGTTATGAGAATATTAGGATCATTCTATGTGACACGATCCTAGTATCCGATATTCACACATAACACTATGTGACAAAATCTGGAAAATGTATCGCTCCTGGTCTGAAAGTATTATTTCGTGTTTCATAGTATTATATGTGACACGATCCTCGCAGGTGACAGTCACACATATAATCGTCCCTTTCTGGCAAAAGGGGTCCTGAGAGCAGCAAGATTTCTCTTGTTTCAAAAGGAAATGTTTGGAAGACAACCGGGGATCTCTTGCAAAGGGAGCATGACTCTGAGCAACAGAGCAAGAGATGTGCAATATGATGGTAGTGTGGAGCGCACGCCTGTTTGTGTTGCGGAGGCGGAGGGGAGGGAATCTCATTTCCACCGTAAGCAACGCTGACATTTGCTTCGTCATTTACTTACCTCTTGCCTGTCCTTATCGGAGAGAGAAAGAGAGTCTCCCTTATTACTGGTAACCCTTGGAAACAGACGGAGAAGAAGGAAGCCACCTCTCCCAGACACACATGCGGACGCACGTGGAGAGCCTGGCATGAGCAACGTGGCTGTCTGGTGCTGTTCCGTCTTCCAGGAGCATGGTTTACATTGCCTTTTAGCTGCATGGGATAGCATTCTTTTGCATTTCCCCAGGGTTTCTACAATCTCAGCTGCACCCTGAAAGTTAACAGCATCAGAGGTTGGAAAGCTTGCCTGCAGGCCTTTTTGCAACTATTGGTTTAGAAAGTATCTCTTTGGGTTTAGAGACCGCCCTTTTTCCTAGGGTTTGAGATCTCCATTTTGGAATCTTCCCTGCCTCCTTCAGTTTAGAGAAAAAGCCTCAGATGTGCTGTTAGGCCAGTCAGGGAGCTCTGAAAAAACCATTGTAAGTACAATTGAGTTAACTGAGTTAATTGAGTAATTGAGTCTTAATTGGTTTATAAACAGATAGGAATTGAGCTATAGATCAGTGGTTCTCAACCTTCCTAGTGCCACGACCCCTTAATACGCTTCCTCATGTTATGGTGACCCCCAACCATAAAATTAGTTTCATTGCTACTTCATAACTGTCATTTTGTCAGTTGATTTTGTCCTGTAGTTGCTGGGATTTATAGTTCACCTACAATCACAGAGCATTCTGAACCCCACCAACGATGGAATTGAATTTACTTGGCACACAGAACTCCCATGACCAAGAGAAAATACTGGAAGGGCTTGGTGTGCATTGACCTTGAGTTTTGGGAGCTGTAGTTCACCTACATCCAGAGAGCACTGTGGACTCAAAAATAATGGATCTGGACCAAACTTGGCACAAATTTTCAATATATCCAAATGTAAACACTAGTGGGGTTTGGGGAAAATAGACCTTGACATTTGGGAGTTGTAGTTGCTGGGATTTATAGTTCACCTACAATTAAAGAGCATTCTGAACTCCATCAATGATGGAATTGAACAATTTGGCACACAGAACTCCCATGACCAACAGAAAATACTGGAAGGGTTTGGTGGGCATTGACCTTGAGTTTGGGAGGTGTAGTTTGCTTACATCCAGAGAGCACTGTGGACTCAAACAATGATGGATCTGGACCAAACTTGGCACAAATACTCAATATGCCCAAATGTGAACATTGGTGGAGTTTGGGGAAAATAGACCTTGACATTTGGGAGTTGTAGTTGCTGGGATTTATAGTTCACCTACAATCAAAGAGCATTCTGAACCCTGCCAATGATTGAATTGGGCCAAACTTCCCACACAGAACCTCCATGACCAACAGAAAATACTGTGTTTTCTGGTGGTCTTTGGTGACCCCTCTGACACCCCCTTGCGACCCCTCCAGGGGTCCCGATCCCCAGGTTGAGAAACACTGCTATAGATAGATAAGATAATTAAGATATTATAGATAGAAATTGAGATTCTATTGAGCTATAGAGAAGCATATTGAGATTTTGAGCTATTTAGTATAAAGGACTATTGAGATAGTTATTGAACACTGTTTGCTTCATCTCCAAAACTAACCTTGGGCTGGAATAGGGAAGGCCTACGCTTTCTAAAAGATAGTAGCTCAGGGTTGGGGTAAAAAGATCTCAGGATTTTTTCTACCATTTGGAGGAAGGCAACTCAGCGACTAGAGGGGGGGAAAAGAAAGAAAGAACATCCCTTAATGCAGTTCCTCATGTTGTGGTGACCCCCAACCAGGGGCGGCTCGTCCATTACGCGAAGTAAGCGGTCGCAGAACACTTTTTTTTGCCAGGGGCGCAGAGGCGCCTCTGTAAATGCCCCTCGACCGCCACTTGAGGAGCGCCCCCTCAGCTCACAACAGCCCTAGCAGTCCGGGGGGAGCCTCGGCTTTCTTGCCTCGCTGCCGGGCGATCCTCTTCCCAAAGGGGCCGGGCCCTTGAGCCTCGCCTAGCCCCTCTCGTTCCTGCTCCACCTGGCCACCGGGTGCACGAGCAGAGCTGGCGCTCAATCGTTCTCCGCATTCGATCCCTTCCCCATGACCGGCTCCCTTTCCTGATCCCCCGGCGCTCCACCCGCCTCCTCTCCTCTCCCAATCCGCGGGTGGGCCAAGGGGCGGAGCCGCCGTGCCTGGCCCGCTTCGGGTCCGGAGGCATGTCTGAAGACCCCAGCGTGCGCACCAAAAGTCGCCTCTTCTCCTGACTTTCTCTTCAGCCATTGGGACCAAGAAGAGAGAGAGAGAGAGAGAGAGCCCCTCCGGCTGGAGGTATCTCCCACCTCCGCTCCCTCCTTTGTTTTTGCGCCTACCTTCAGGAAAGGTGGGCATCTCCACCTCTGTCTCTCTCTCTCTCTCCCAATGGCTGAGGAGAAAGTCAGGAGAAGAGGTGACTTTTGGTGCACACGCCGGGGTCTTCAGGCACACCTCCGGACCCAAAGCGGGCCAGGCAAGGGAGCAAATGCGGCAAGTGTAGTTACTGGGATGTATAGTTCACCTACAATCAAAGAGCATTCTGAACTCCACCAATGATGGAATTCGGCACACAGAACTCCCATGACGAACAGAAAATATATATCAATGATTGGTTGGGGGGGGGGGGCAAAATACTGTTTGCTTACCATTGAAAATTACCTAGGGCCGCCTCTGCCCCCAACCATAAAATTATTATGTTGCTACTTCATAAGTGTAATTTTGCCACTATTATGAATCGTAATGTAAATATCTGATATGCAGGATGTATTTTCATTCACTGCATGAAATTTGACACAGATACTCGATACACCCAAATTTGAATATTGGTGAGGTTGAGTGGGATTGATTTTGTCATTTGGGAGTTGTAGTTGTTAGTTAACCTACAATCAAAAATTGATTTTGTCATTTGGGAGTTGTAGTTGCTGGGATTTATAGTTACCTACAATCAAAGAGCATTCTGAACTCCCAACAATGGAATTGAACCAAACTTGGCACACAGAACTCCCATGACCAACAGAAAATACAGGAAGGGTTTGGTGAGCATTGACCTTGAGTTTTGGAGTTGTAGTTCACCTACATCCAGAGAGCATTGTGGACTCAAGCAATGATGGATCTGGACCAAACTTGGCATGAATACTCTATATGCCCACATGTGAACACTGGTGGTGTTTGGGGAAAAAAGATCTTGACATTTGGGAGTTATAGTAGCTGGGATTTATAGTTCACCTACAATCACAATGCATTCTGAACCCCACCAATGATAGAACTGGGCCAAACTTCCCACACAGAACCCCATGACCAACAGAAAATACTATGTTTTCTGATGGTCTTTGGCAGCTCCTCTGACACTCCCCTCACAACCCTCCCCCCAGGGGTCCCGACCCCCTGGTTGGGACACCTCAGTAACTGAAGGAAAAGGAAAGAAAGATCATCTCTACGGTTTCACCAATTGACTGTTTTGTTTGTAACTTTGATAAGCTGTGCCAAGTCTGCAAGGACTTTGAGAAATAAATATTCTGTTTGATGTTCCAAACCCGAAGTGTCCTCAGTTGCTGAGAAATTTTGAGCTTCTAAAGAAAGACATCCGCAGTTCACCCAGATATAGAGAGAAGCACATCTTAATTTTATTTTTATAGTGTCTGGGTGTGACGGCACAGGTGCCATGTTTCTCCTGTGACCACAGCACGGAAGATTATTCTGTAGGCACCTGATAACAACCTGGCAGTGCGTGAATGGGTGCAACTGGAATGGCAAAGACTTCACAGCCAGGTTTTGCCATCAGTCTCTCCAGAATCCTAGAATCGGAAGAGACCACAAAAGCCATCCACTCCAACTCCCTTTATTCAGCCAGGTTGGAACACACAATCAAAGCCCTCCCAATATATAGCCATCCAAAATGTACAAAATGCATAAGGTTGTGGATTAACTACAACTGACTACAACTAACCCCGAAAAATCCCATCAGTGGTTTGTTATGTTGGGCAAGTTTGCTCTGGATGCATCGTTGGTGGGGTCGAGTGTGCTCTCTACAACTCCCACTATGGTGTCTCAGTCCCCTCAAACCCCTCCAGTAGGTTGAGTTAGTCACGGGGGTTCTGTGTGCCAAGTTTGGTCCAAGTCCATCATCGGTGGACCTGGGCCAAACTTGGCACGCAGTTTCTCTGTTTGTGGGTAAACTACCACTCCCAGAAAGGAAGGTCAGTTCCCCACAAACCTCTCCAGTAATCAAATTTGGACATATCAAGTACGTGTGCCAAGTTTGGCCCAGATCCATCGGTGTTTGGGTTCACTGTGCTCTTTGGAAATAGGCGAACTACAACTCTCCAAATCAAGGTGAATTTTCCCCAAAGACCTCCAGTACTTTTTTACTGGTCATGGGAGCTCTGTGTACCAAGTCTGGCCCAATTCTATTGTTGGTGGGGTTCAGAATTCTCTTTGATTGTGGGTGAACTATAAATCCCAGCAACTACAACTCCCAAATGTCAAGGTCAATTTATCCTTGCATCTGGCCCTGCCTGGTGAAATTTCCTGTGATTTTAATGCTTGATTTTATATTGTTGTGTCGTATATTACTTTGATTTTGCATTTTATGTATTTTGCTTGGTTTTATTATGTTTTGCGTTATATTGCTTGTATTGTATTGATGAGCGTGGTCTCATGTAAGCCGCACCGAGTCCCCCTGAAATCTCTTTGGCTGATCCCTCTCTGCTGCAGAAAGGGGTTTCCGCCTTTCCGTTGCTCCAGGCAACTGATAGCAATCCAGCAAATTTCAGATTGAGGCTCTTATTGGATTATTAACACCAGCGGTACGTGCTCCGAAATAAAAGGAGCATTGACCTAATGTGTAATTATATTAGGAAAGGTCATTATCGCCTCCTTCATCAGACTTGGTGCTCTTCTCTCGGTAACGAAGGCTGCAAATCCTAAACACTGAGGAATAAGCCATGGGATGTGTCTGCGGAGTAAATGTGCTTTGCGTGCCACTGTTAGTTTGTCATTAATATTTTGCTGCAATTAATGAACCGCTACCAAGAAACACAAGTAAACTATTCTATTCATTCCTATTCCACCTTTTCGCAACATTTGGACACAAAATGGTTTATAGAATATCTAAACCGGAACAAGTCCAACCATACAAAAACCCATCAAGTTGAATGAAGGGATAGATAGATAGATAGATAGATAGATAGATAGATAGATAGATAGATAGATAGACAGATCGGTTGACAGATAGGCAGCAGGAGCTACTGCAGTGTTTCTCAACCTGGGGGTCGGGACCCCTGGAGGGGTCGCGAAGGGGTGTCAGAGGGGTCACCAAAGACCATCGGAAAACACAGGATTTTCTGTTGGTCATGGGGGTTCTGTGTAGACAGTTTGGCCCAATTCTATCATTGGTGGGGTTCAGAATCCTCTTTGATTGTAGGTGAACTATAAATCCCAGCAACTACAACTCCCAAATGTCAAGCTCTATTTCTCCCAAATTCCAACATTCACATTTGGAAATATTGGGGATCTGTACCAAGTTTGGTCCCGAACCATCATTATTTGAGTCCACACTGCTCTCTGGATAGGTGAACTACAACTCCAAAACTCAAGGTCAATGCCCACCAAACCCTTCCAGTATTTTCTGTTGGTCATGGGAGTTCTGTGCGCCAAGTTTGGTTCAATTCCATCATTGGTGGAGTTCAGAATGCTCTTTGATTGTAGGTGAACTATAAATCCCAGCAACTACAACTCCCAAATGACAAATCTATTTTCCCCAAACTCCACCAGTGTTCACATTTGGGCATATTAAGTATTGGTGCCAAGATTGGTTCAGATCTATCCTTGTTTGAGTCCACAGTTCTCTAGGTATAGGTGAACTACAACTCCAAAACTCAAGGTCAATGCCCACCAAACTCTTCCAGTATTTTATGTTGGTCATGGGAGTTCTGTGCGCCAAGTTTAGTTCAATTCCATCATTGACCTTGAGTTTGGGAGTTGTAGTTCCCCTACATCCAGAGAGCACTGTGGACTCAAAACAATGATGGATCTGGACCAAACTTGGCACGAATATTCCATATGCCCAAATATGGACACAGATGGAGTTTGGGGGAAATAGACCTTGACATTTGGGAGTTGTAGTCACTGGGATTCACAGTTCACCTACAATCAAAGAGCATTCTGAACCTCACAAATGACAGAATTGGGGCAAACTTCCCACACAGAACCCCCATGACCAACAGAAAATACTTAAGGCCATCCAATCCAACTCCCTTCATCAGGGCAAGAAAACGTAATCAAAGTCCTCCTGACAAAGAACCATCCAGCCAT
Source organism: Anolis sagrei ordinatus (assembly GCF_025583915.1). Taxonomy (NCBI): domain Eukaryota; kingdom Metazoa; phylum Chordata; class Lepidosauria; order Squamata; family Anolidae; genus Anolis; species Anolis sagrei. The sequence continues at coordinate 26,160,721 of NW_026844589.1, forward strand.
AGATATAGATAGATATATATGATTCACACACACAGATATAGTATCATAGATTTGAAAAGGACCCTTAAAGAAGGACAATTATATGTTGCATGTTCCAGGGTGGGCAAACCAGACACTCTCCACATCAACACTGACAAAGAAAAAGCAAGAAATACTGTTTACCCACAAGCATATAGATATTACATATATTAGAAACCAACACTTTCTCATTACTCTATTTTCCAGAACAACAGACTGGGCCACAGCAACGCGTGGCAGGGGATAGTTAGTGGCTCTATAAGTTAAGGAAACGTTTACAAGGTTCCTTACGTTAAGAAAGAAGTCAGCACAAGGCTCCCTACGTTTATCAGTTAAGGAGAGTCAACATCTGCTGGGAACTAAGATGAAGCCAGGATGTTTCAGGCTGGAAAAATATCTAACGTTAATTTACAACTTTGAAACAACATCAGCAAGAGATATTGCTATATAAGAGACCTTATTACAATCCAAAATTGTGGCAGACCGGAGGCGTTTGGCAAACCCACCACACTCTTCTCCATGGGAAGGAGAGAGATGGTGTACCTTTGGGAGATCTGCAATGGAATACAGTTTGGTCACTTGTTCCTTTTCTTATGGGAAGAGAAAATAGTGTGGTTTTGGAATCATAATACATTTCCAGGAGGTCAGTTTCTGCTGTAGGGAAAACGGGGATCTGATCCTTAGCATCCGTCTTTGGGAAAGCATCCATCTTTGAGAAGCTGCCAACCAAGGCAGCTTCGCAACCCCCCAAAAATGGCCTAACAACCCCTAGGGGTCGCGACTCCCTGGGGGTTGTTAGGCCATTTTTGGGGGGTTGCGAAGCTGCCTTGGTTGGCCCTACCCCCTCAATGGGGGTAGGGCCAGTCTTTCCGCCCGGCCCACGTACCTTTCTGAACTCGGAGGGGTGCAGAGGGTCTGGCCAAAGCGGGTGCTTCTACATGAGATGACGGAAGAAGAATGGTGATGGATGCATGAGGATGGATGAATGTGTATGGTTAATGTGAATGCTGAGTAGAAATGTAATTCCCCTTTGTTTGTACGCCAATGTAACTGTAGGTTGTTTGTGGATTCAATGTAGTTACATAGAATCTGTATATCTGTATGTTTAAATGTTGTTCTGTAAAAGTTCTGATACCCTTTCTCATACTGGAAAATTGCAATAAAAAGAACCTATGCTTTAAAGCAGTGGTTCTCAACCTAGGGGTCGCGACTCCCTGGGGGTTGTTAGGCCATTTTTGGGGGGTTGCGAAGCTGCCTTGGTTGGCCCTACCCCCTCAATGGGGGTAGGGCCAGTCTTTCCGCCCGGCCCACGTACCTTTCTGAACTCGGAGGGGCGCGTGGGCCAGGAAGAGGGCTGCCCGCAAGGCCTCGCCATGCGGACAGCCTTTCCGCCCGGTCCACAAGCCTTTCCGAACTCAGAGGAGCGTGTGGGCCAGGAGGAGGGCTACCCGCAAGGCCTCGCCATGTGGGCAGCCTTTCCGCCTGGTCCACACGCCTTTCCGAACTCAGAGGGGCGTGTGGGTCAGGTGGAGGGCTGCCCACACAGCCTTGCCGTTGAGGAGCCTTTTCTGCAGGGCTCTCGTCCCCTGGGCGGAGGGCTGCCCGCATGGCCTGACCATCCATGGAGTGCCATGGCTGCCTGGCACTCACCCCCTGCTGAGCTTAAGTGGGGCAGAACCACGTCTTCATAGGTCTCCACATGGCCTGGCAGGCTGGGGAGCTGTTGCCACCAAGCCCTCACCCCCTGCTGAGCTCAGTCCAGATCCATTGGTGTTTGGGTTCACAGTGCTCTCTGGATGGAGGTCAACTACAACTTCAAATCAAGGTAAATTTCTCCTAAAGACCTTCAGTATTTTTTGCTGGCCATGGGGTTCTGTGTGCCAAATTAAGTCCAATACCAAGTTTTACTAATTGCAGGAAGAACTTTAACTCCTACATGTCTGAACATATTTTCCCCAAACTTCTCCAGTATTTTCTATTGATAATGGGAGTTCTGTATGCCAAGTTTGATTCAATTCCATTGTTGTTGGAGTTCAGGATGCTCTTTGATGGCAGGGGAACTATACATCCCAGTAACTGCAACTCCTAAATGTCAAGATCTGTTTCCCTCAAATTCCACCAGTGTTCAAATTTGGGCATATTGAGTATTTGTGCCAAGTTGGGTCTAAATGCACAGTCGTTCACAGTGCTCTCCATTTGGAGGTGAACTACATCTCCTGTAAATCATTGTCAATTCCTCCCAGCCCCTCCAGTATTTTCTGTTGATCATTGGGGTTCTGTGTGCCAAGTTTGTTCCAGGTCTATAATTTGTGGAGGTCTCAGTGGGGTATGGAAGTCAGAGCTGAATCGGTTAAAGGTACTGCAAATCCCATCATCCATCGTCCATACTCCACGAGCATATTGTTTTTGTAATCAATCACTATGCTTTAATTATGTTCAATTTCTAACAATGAAAATACATCCTTCATATCACATGTTTCCATTATGATTCATAAGAATAGCAAAATTACCGTTATGAAATAGCAATAACACCCACTTCATAGGAAACCTGCTACAAAACAGGAGCTTTTTTGTTGAGTTCCAGGGCCAGAGAAGCAGATGGCGGAAACAGAAGAACGGCCTGCCTCAGGGGAGCGTACACGCTCCATCAATGTTCAACATATACACAAATGACCAGCCACTGCCAGAAGGGACAGAGAGCTTGATCTATGCTGATGATCGTGCCATCACCGCTCAAGCAGGGAGCTCTGAGATGGTAGAACAGAAACGCTCTGAAGCTCTAGGTGCTCTAACTGCCTATTACAGGGAAAACCATTTGATCCCTAATCCATCTAAAACACAGACATGTGCCTTTCACCTTAAGAACAGACAAGCATCCCAAGCTCTGAGGATGACCTGGGAAGGAATCCCACTGGAACATTGCAGCACACCGAAATACCTGGGAGTCACTCTGGACTGTGCTCTGACCTACAAGAAGCACTGCCTGAACATCAAGCAAAAAGTGGACGCAAGAAACAATATCATACGAAAGCTGACTGGCACAACCTGGGGATCACAACCAGGCACAGTGTAGACATCTGCCCTTGCGCTATGCTACTCTGCTGCTGAGTATGCATGCCCGGTGTGGAACACATCTCACCACACTAAAACAGTGGATGTGGCTCTTAATGAGACATGCCGCATTATCACGGGGTGTCTGCACCCTACACTACTGGAGAAATTACACTGCTTAGCCGGTATTGCACCACCTGACATCTACCGGGAAGTAGCAGCCAATACTGAAAGGACCAAGGCAGTGACATCTCCAGCTCATCCCTTGTTTGTGTACCAGCCAGCACGTCAACGATGTAAATCAAGAAATAGTTTTCTAAGATCTACAGAGACACTCGCTGGAACCTCAGCAAGCGAGAGTTCAAAAGTGGCAGGCTCAAACACAGCACCTCAATCCGTGGGTGATACCAGATGAGAGACTCCCCCCTGGGCACACAGAAGACTGGGCGACTTGGAAGGCGCTGAACAGACTGCTCTGGCACCACGAGATGCAGAGCCAATCTTAAGAAATGGGGCTACAAAGTGGAATCCACGACATGCGAGTGTGGAGAAGAGCAAACCACTGACCACCTGCTGCAATGCAACCTGAGCCCTGCTACATGCATAATGGAGGACCTCCTTGCGGCAACACCAGAGGCACTCCAAGTGGCCAGATACTGGTCAAAGGACATTTAATCAACTACCAAGTTTGCAAAATTTGTGTTTTTTTATCTGTTTGTTTGTTTTGTTCTGTTAGAAATGTAATACAATGGTGTGGTTGCAGATGACACGATAAATAAATATCACAACATGAGGAACTTCATTTAGGGATCACGGCATTAGAAAGTTTGAGAACCACTGCTTTAAAGTTATTGAAAAGTTATTCATAACAAAAACAGGGCTAATGAACAGCAAAAGGACAAATTGTTCATTTCAGGATTGCGAAGATGGGACACTCTGCATCCATCGGGAGAAAGGAATTGCTGACTTCCAGATGTGGGCATACACTGCTTAGCAATCCTTCCGCATCCCCTGAAATTACCATTAATTACTATCAGAGGCAGCTAATTGTACTAATTATGTTCATTTCCAGAATGGACAGCTTAATTGCCACCTTCTACCTCCAAGTAACTGGCTGTGTGATCTTCAGAGGGCTTCCCCTCTGGCCTTCTAACCTTCTGTTCGCTGTGGGATGTGTCCACACACAACAATTGGCCACCTGCATCTTGCCCAAGAACGACTGTGGCGAGAGCACTTCCCTTCTCAAAGGAAACAGCGCCAGACCCGAGGGAATGTAGCTCGTTCATGTCACCCATCTGGTGCCCCAGAAAACATGGAAGAACCATAGGTCGAAAAAGCCAATGTGATTCTTCGGTGCATCGATAGAAGCATAATGTGCTTGAGGGAAATCATAGTCCCACTCATCTGCTGTGTCCAACTCTAGGGCTCTCAAATGAAGATGACCCAAATGGTTAAAGGTCTGGAAGCCATCAAACCCAATGATCATTCTCTGCTAAAGAATCATAGAATCAAAGAGTTGGAAGAGACCTCATGGGCCATCCAGTCCAACCCCCTGCCAAGAAGCAGGAAATCACATTCAAAGCACCCCTGACAGATGGCCATCCAGCCTCTGTTTAAAAGCTTCCAAAGAAGGAGCCTCCACCACACTCCGGGGCAGAGAGTTCCACTGCTGAACGGCTCTCACAGTCAGGAAGTTCTTCCTCATGTTCAGATGGAATCTCCTTTCTTGTCGTTTGAAGCCATTGTTCCGTGTCCTAGTCTCCAGGGAAGCAGAAAACAAGCTTGCTCCCTCCTCCCTGTGGCTTCCTCTCACATATTTATACATGGCTATCATATCTCCTCTCAGCCTTCTCTTCTTCAGGCTAAACATGCCCAGCTCCTTAAGCCGCTCCTCATAGGGCTTGTTCTCCAGACCCTTGATCATTTTAGTCGTCCTTCTCTGGACACATTCCAGCTTGTCAATATCTCTCTTCAATTGTGGTGCCCAGAATTGGACACAATATTCCAGGTGTGGTCTAACCAAGGCAGAATAGAGGGGTAGCATGACTTTTATGGATCTAGATACTAGACTCCTATTGATGCCCTGGACACATTCCAGCTTGTCAATATCTCTCTTCAATTGTGGCGCCCAGAATTGGACACAATATTCCAGGTGTGGTCTAACCAAAGCGAAATAGAGAGGTAGCATTACTTCCCTAGATCTAGACACTATTGATGCAGGCCAAAATCCCATTGGCTTTTTTTGCCGCCACATCACATTGTTGGCTCATGTTTAACTTGCTGTCCACAAGGACTCCAAGATCTTTTTCACATACTGCTCTCGAGCCAGGCATTGTCCCCCATTCTGTATCTTTGCATTTCGTTTTTTCTGAAGTGGAGTATCTTGCATTTGTCACTGTTGAACTTCATTTTGTTAGTTTTGGCCCATCTCTCTAATCTGTCAAGATCGTTTTGAATCCTGCTCCTGTCCTCTGGAGTATTGGCTATCCCTCCCAATTTGGTGTCGTCTGCAAACTTGATGATCCTGCCTTCTAACCCTTCATCTAAGTCATTAATAAAGATGTTGAATAGGACCGGGCCCAGGACGGAACCCTGCTGTGGCACTCCGCTCGTCACTTCTTTCCAGGATGAAGAGGAAGCATTGGGGAGAATCACCCTCTGGGTTCGTCCATTTAACCAATTACTGATCCACCTCACCGTAGTTTTGCCTAGCCCACATTGGACTAGAAGCGTTGGTGCCTCACCAAACTACAATTTCCAGGATTCCATAGCATTCAGCTATGGCAGCTAAAGTGGTGTCATTAGTTCTAGTGGCCGTGGCATCCAGCACAATCTCCCACGTGACACTTTGTATTGACTGGATGGGATTGGAAACATGTAACTATGGCCACCACCCTCATTCCTCCTCTTCCTCCTCTCCGTCATCACTCCCTATCCTTATTCATCATGCCACACGGCAATGAGATCCTCCTCGTGCTGTCATCCCAGCCCGCATGTTATTGATGGGGTTTAATGAGCATCTCCTGCTCCGTGCCCATATTTCACCGCTGGGCAGACACACTGCGAGCAAGGCCTGGCACTTTGTCAGGGGCTGTCTTGCAGTCAGAAAACAAACACCCGCGACTCTCCTCCCTCCCCGAGTCCCTCCGGCTCATTTCTCCTTGTCAGAGCATGGGAGCTCTTCTTCATCATCATCTGGGGAAGGCAATGCCTCCAGGAAAGAGAGGGAGGGGAGTGATCTACCAGGACCATCCATCAGACCCAGGAGATTAAACAAAGGCACCCAAGATGCTGGAGGGAGACAGATGGAAGCTGCTTCCCCTGCTAATCCATCATGGCCAACTCCTGCAGCAACCCAGGCACCATGTTCACCCATGCAACCTCTTTTCCCTTGTTGATTTCGTCCTCAAGATGGTTTTTTGGGCTGCAGATCCCCTACCAGACATCTTCAAAAAGAGGATGATAGCTCATACCATCACGTTTTACGAGACCACATGGGCTGCCTAGTCCAACCCTCTGCCATGCAGGAAAAGCACAATCAAAGCACCCCCGACAGATGACCATCCAGTCTCCAAAAAGATTGCCTTGAAAGAGAGGGCCTCCAAAGAAGGCAACTCCACTACACTCCGAGGCAGAGAGTTCCACTGCTGAACAGCTCTCACAATCAGGAAGTTTAAGTAGAATCTCCTTTCCTGTCATATGAACCCATGGCTCCAATAATAATAATAATAATCATCATCATCATCATCAGAGGCATAACACCGTTGCTCAGAGGATGAGGATCCATTGAAACTTGTGCCACAAATGCCATCTACCTGCGACAAAGAACTAGTGGGATCACAAGCCAGAAAAAGTTACAGAAAATGAACACGTCAATTCAAAGTGCTGGTTTTGACCTACAAAACCCTATACGGTTCCGGCCCAGTGTATCTGTCCGAACAGATCTCCTCTACGTCCCACCTTGGAATCTGGGATCATCTGGGGAGGCCCTGCTCTTGACCCCACCTCTATCACAAGTGAGGCTGGTGGGGATGAGGAGCAGGGCCTTCTCGGTGGTGGCCCCTCACCTGTGGAATTCACTCCCCGGGGAGATTAGATCGGCGACTTCCCTCTTGTCATTTAGAAAAAAATTGAAAACTTGGATGTGGGACCAGGCATTTGGACGTTCTGGCAGCTAGAGGAAGGACCTTGATGATGGACAGGAATTGACTGAACGGAATGGATTTATGGAACTCTGAACACTGAGCATGAGATTAGTTTACTGATTGTGTTATGTACTGATGATTTTAACCTGTTAATTGTTTAATTGCTGTTTTGTATGCATGTATATTTGACATAGGCATCGAATTGTGCCTTCTTTGTAAGCCGCCCTGAGTCCCCCCTCGGGGGTGAGAAGGGCGGGGTAGAAGTAATCGAAATAAATAAATAAATAAGCTTCTGAATTCAGACAGACAGAGTTCTGGAGCACAAGACTCCTATCTCACAATCATGTTAAGAAACAAAGTATGGATTGTCGATGTTGCAATCCCAGGTGACAGCAGGATTGCAGAGAAACAACTGGAAAAGATGACACAATACGAGGATTTAAGGATCGAACTGCAAAGACTCTGGCACAAGCCAGTCAAGGTGGTCCCAGTGGGGATCGGCACACTGGGTGCAGTGCCTAAAGACCTTGGCCTGCACTTAAACACAATTGGCGCTGAAAAAAATACCATCTGCCAGCTGCAAAAGGCCACCTTACTGGAATCTGCACGAATTATTCGTCAATACATCACATAGTCCTAGGCACTTGGGAAGTGTCCAACGTGCCAATACAACAGCCAGCAGAGTGTCTGCTGTGGACTCATCTTGTTGTGTTTCTTCTTCTTCTTCTTCTTCTTCTTATTATTATTATTATTATTATTATTATTATTTATACCCACTACCATCTCCCAGAGGGACTCGGTGCGGCTCACAAACAATCAAAGATGCAAACAAAATGTGGAAAGACAATAACACAAAGCAATAACATATACATCATAAAACTCCCCTGGTTAAAATCAGTAAAATGCAATAGCTGCAGAACAAAACAAACTGAAATCAGTATCAGTCTCTTAAAGTGCATGGTGACCTAATTTCTAAGTCCAGTCTATCCATATGCTTCGGGTCCAACCTATCTTCAAGACTGCATCTCCTTCTATGAACCGGTCTGAGATCTGCTGGGGAGGCCCTTCTTTCAGTCCCACCACCATCACAGGTGCAACTGGTGGGGATGAGAGAGAGGGCCTTCTCGGTGGTGGCTCCCCAGCTCTGAAATGTCCTCCCTAGAGAGATTAGATTAGCCCCGAATCTCCAAACTTTCCGTTTGAGCCTAAAACATGGCTATTTATATTACAAAGCTGGGGGGCACCACCGAAAAGGCCCTCTCTCTCGTCCACACTAACCGCACTTGAGACGGAGGAAAGAGAAAGAGGAGGGCCTCCCTGATAGATCTTAGTGCCTGCGCTGCTTCATAGAAGGAGATGCGGTCTCGAAGATAGGTTGGACCCAAAGCATGTCTCCAGGGCAGAAGTAAACAAGCCTGCTTCCTCTTCCTTGTGACATCCTTTCACATATTTATACATGGCTTTCATGTTTCCTCTCAGCTTTCTCTTCTGCAGGCTAGAAGAGAAGCTTGTTTAAGATGCTCTGCATAGGGATTATTCATGGTCTCCAGATCTTTGGTCCTTTTAGTTGCCCTCCTCTGGACACCTTCCAGCTTGTCGATATCTCGTTTGAACTGTGGTGCCCAGAATTGGACACAGTATTCCAGGTGAGGTCTAACTAAAGAAGAGAAAAGCACCATGACTTCCCTCAATCTAGACACTAGACTCCTTCTGATGCAGCCCCAAATCTCATTGGTTTTTTGCCCACAAAGACTCCAAGATCACTTTCAAAGGGACTGTTGATGTGCTAGTAGTGTCCAAACTTGAGTTGTCCAGGTGTTTGGGCAGCTTGCCCAATGCTCAGGAATTCTGGGAACTGAAGTCTAAAAGTGCTTCTGCAAAAAGTCCCGCAGTGAGTGAAGGACTGGGCTGAATAGCTTATGGAGCCTCTGTTGTAGTTCAACCTGTGATTGTGTCTGATGGGAATGGGAATAAAGAGTTTTCTGGGTCTGGGTCTCTTGGCAATGAGGATGAGGATTTGCCTGGGCCTGAGTTAAGCCCAAACAAGAGGCCCGAGGTGCCTCATGAAGATTCACAAGGTCACATTCCTGGGAGAGGCCCTCAACAGTCTTTCTCTGAGAAACTGTCTTACAAAGATGATTGGTCAGTTGCAGAATTTAATGAGAGTGAAGATAGAAAACTAGTCTTTTGTAAACAGAGACAACGTTCTCAGGTGTGACAAAGATCAATTCGTCTGCAAGAAAAGAGAGACAAGAAACCCCTATCTGGTTGTACGGGCAAGAGAAATGCTTTCCTTTCGATTCTGGGGACAGGAAAAGCTTTATATTGATACAAGGGGAGAAGTTGCCTCAGTCTTGTCAACGTTGGAATTTCATGATTTATTTATTTATTTATTTACAGTATTTATATTCTGCCCTTCTCACCCCGCAGGGGACTCAGGGCGGATTACAATGTACATATACATGACAAACATACAATGCCATAGACACACAACATGTATAGCAGCATTTCTCAACCTGGGGGTTGGGACCCCTGGAGGGGTCACCAGGGGATGTCAGAGGGGTCACCAAAGACCATCAGAGTATGTTCTGTTGGTCATGGGGGGTTATGTGTAGGAAGTTTGGCCCAATTCTATCATTGGTGGGGTTCAGAATGCTCTTTGATTGTAGGTGAACTATAAATCCCAGTAACTACAACTCCCAAATGTCAAGATCTATTTCCCCCAAACTCCATGTTTACATTTGGGCATATGGAGTATTCGTGCCAAGTTTGGTCCAGATCCATCATTGCTTGAGTCCACACTGCTCTCTAGATGTAGGTGAACTACAACTCTAAAACACAAGGTCAGTGCCCACCAAACTCTTCTAGTATTTTCTGTTGGTCATGGGAGTTCTGTGTGCTAAAATAGTTTCAATTACATTATTGGTGGAGTTCAGAATGCTCTTTGATTGTAGGTGGACTATAAATCCCAGCAACTACAACTCCCAAATGACAAAAAATCAACTACAACTCCCAAATGCCAAATTTGGTCCAGTGGATGAAAATACATCCAGCATATCAGATATCTACATTACGATTCGTAACAGTAGCAAAATTACTATTATGAAGTAGTAACAAAAATAATGTTATGATTGGGTGTCACCACAACATGAGGAACGGTATTAAGGGGTCGAAGCATTAGGAAGGTTGAGAACCACTGATATATAGACAGACACTCAAAAGCTATTTAACATTCCAGCTTCTGGCCACCAGGGGAGCTGTCATTTCACCGTCCGTTTGTGACACCGATGAAGTACTTCCTCATTCTTTGCATACTTCCTGGAGATTTTTATGGCCTTATAAATCAGTTAAATTAATTGGTCCTGTTTCGAAGTGTTCCTAGTTTCATGTACCAAGTTATGTCAGGCTCCTGATGTGTGTATTGGATTTTCATGCTGCTTTGTTCTATGGATTTTATACCTTTGCATCTTGTGTGCCTTGAAACTCATGGATTATTCCTTATCTTGGGACTATACTGTTTTCACCATTTTTACTGCTTTGCCTACATATAATCTTCAATAACCTGCTTGCTGATTTTACCAAGTTGATGTGGTGTTTAATGTCAGAGGTGTTCCTGCTCTGGAGTCCGACAGCCTCTTCTAACCCTGTGATTCTATGGGGCCTCTTTGCAGACGTAGCTGAGAAGAATCTGAATCCGGTCCCCTTTCCTGCAGGTCCAAACTCCCTCCACTTCCAATTAGTCCTCTTCCTTTCCTTTTCTCCTCCGAATCGCATCAGGGGAGAAGATGCGTAGCCTCAAAACCCAAAATGTGCCCACGCTCGAAAGGCACACTGTTCTCTTCCACCTTCGGGAAAAGAAATTAATTGATTCTGGTCAAACCGGCGGCAAGGCTCTGGGAACGATTGGGCAATAATTACTGTAATAAAGGATCCAAATTAGGGAGAAGCCAGCTCCAGCTGGTCTAGCCGCACATTAGCGGCAAGAGAAATCGGATAATCCTCTTACGACGGCCTACGAATAGGCAAAGTGAGAAAGGTTGGAAAGGTGGGAAAGTTGCATCGAAAAGGAATTCAACTTAGTTAACTTTCACGAGAAATTGGCCATAGAGTTATTCTTGAGGAGCTAGAGCAGTATTCTCAATCTGAGGGTCTTGAGAGGGTTTTAGAAGGGTCGCCAAAGAGCATCAGAAAACATATATTTCTGATGGTCTCAGGAACCCCTTTGGCAGAGAAGGTGAAGATCTCTGCCTGTCCTCTTCCTTTTTTGAAACAGATTGTGAATCCTCCTACCAAAAGCCCTCCTCTGCTGTGATTGGCTGACCTCTACGCCAAGGGGAGAGCTGTTTCTGAGACTCCAAGTATGGAGGGGAGAGCAGGCGTGCTTGGTGCTGGCATGAGCCTCCCTCCAGCCTCGTATGCTCTCCCTCGAAGGAGAGGGAGAACATGCGAGGCTGGAGCGAAACTCATGCCAGTGAGTCCCTTCAAGCCATGAGGGTGAGAAGTTTGGCCCAATTATGTGGTGGGTGGGGTTCAAAATACTCTTTGCTTGTGGGTGAACTATAAATCTGACAGGTTTTACAATGTATTGTAATGTAATAAACTGAGTCATGCACTGCTAATAGGCTTCTATTGGGAATGCTGAGTCAAACATTGATTGTATATGGGGAATCATTTGGGGAATGTGTTCTGGCCTACTCCAGGTGATTGTGAATGATGCAATCCTGGGTTTTGGTTGGGTCAATTAGTTGGTAACCAATCAGAGATTGCTATGTGTAAATGAATTGTATATAAGGAAACCATGTACAGTGTATATTTCTCCTTGTGCTGTGATGTTGTTCGTCGAAGGCTATATGTAATTAAAGAACCTGTCTACTAAGACAAGATATAACTGTGTGCTGTGGTAAGTTTGTAATGTCATCTAGACTGGGGGAAAGACAATGGTAAAACTGACAATGGCCGGGCATGTGCTCAAGTGTCTGTAAAAGGTTCCAGAGTGACTGCAGGCTGTGGGAGCAGTTGACTGAAAATACTGTGCAGAAAGAAGCTACTGGAAAGTGCTGAAGTTGTGCAACTGATCTGCTGCTGAACTGTGAAGTTAATCTCAACAAAACCCCAGCAACTACAACTCCCAAATATCAAGGTCTATTTCCCCCAAACTCTACATGTGAACATATTGAATATTTGTGCCAAGTTTGGTCCAGATCCATCATTGTTTGAGTCCAGAGTGCTCTCTGCATGTAGGTGAACTACAATTTCCAAACAATTCAAATCACATCTATCTCCTGCTATGAACCATCATGAAGCTTAAGATCATCAGGAGAGGCCCTGCTCTCGATCCCACCACTCTCGCAAGCACAGTTGGTGGGGACGAGAGACAGGGCCTTCTTGGCAGTGGCGCCCCATCTGTGGAACTTTCTCCCTAAGGATATCAGGTTGGCCACCTCCCTCCTGTCCTTTAGAAGACAACTGAAGACCTGGTTCTGGGGCCAGGTGTTTGATTAGAGGCCAGCGGCAATAGGAAAACGACATTTGGATTTTGCGACATGGACTCTCCCAGCTCGTCTTGGTTTTACTGGCACGTTAATCTATTAATTTATTGTTAAATTTACTGATGATGTTATACAATGTTTTAAAATGATATTATTGTAAATTGTAATTTTTATGGTATTTATGCTCTTAGCATCCTCTGATGCTCATGTGAGGCTGCGCTGAGTCCCCCTTGTGGGGAGAAGGGCGGGATATATATATATATATATATATATATATATATATATCCATAATAAAAGTGAAAATGTGTGTGTGTGTGTGTGGCTGGATGTAGGTGAACTACAACTCCCAAACAATTCAAATCACATCTATCTATATCCATAATAAAAGTGAAAATATGTATGTGTGTATGGCCGGGGTTTGCACTTACACAGACAGGTTCCCACTTCCACAAACAGCTATAGCTCCTACTACAGGAGACACCAATGGCCCTCTCTCCAATGACATTGCACGTTATAATGAGTGCAATGAACATGTCCAAGAGCCCTGTCAATGTCCTCTAGCAACACCACACTGCCCACCACCCGAGTGAAGGCTTTCATATGGAGATGATTTTATCCTAGATTTTATGTGTTTCCTCCACCACAGACATCCCAGTGTTTCTGACTCTCTCCATTGGTATGGAATTTGCATGACCCCACCCACTGCCTCTTCCTTAACCCTTCCTTAACCCTTAACTCTTCTTTTCTATGGCACACAGCAAGCAGAGGAATAGATCAGCAACTGAAATGAACATTGTATTGATTTTAAATTGATTTTATAATGCCGTTTTAAATGTTTTAATTGTATATTGTGGATTCTTATCACATCAAATTGCTGCCAATTTATAAGCCACCTTGAGTCACCTTAGGGCTTGAGAAAGGCGGGTTATAAATATCATAAATAAATAATAATAAATAAACATACTAGAGAGGTTTGGGAAAATTCACCATGATTTATAGGAGTTGTAGGTCCTGGGATGTATAGTGTGAGGGCGCGAGTGAGGGCACCTGTGTGTAGAACTTTAAAGTACAAAGTTTTAAACTGTATAACATGCCCATACTTGCTTACTTTGTAAATGTATAGTTGGATTGATTGGTTATTTATAGCTGTCAATCAATGTTGTTTGCACCAGTTATATTGTTTCCTCAGCCTAATTGCTTGGCTCCACCTCTTCCTGGAGGAGGGCGGAGCTTTTCCTTTCTACCATCAAACTTTCTATCAGATAGACGTGAGAAAGAGACTTGGCTCTAAAGCCCTTAATTAAGTTACCTCTCATCACCAATTCTAAGGTTTTTACCCTTGGGACTCATACTTCATGTCCAGATCGCCCTAGACAACGCTAAGGAGACCCAAGCGCCTTCAAACCGGTCCTTTGGCATCAAAAGGAAGACTCTGTGCCTCCAACAAAGGCCATTGGACTGGGGGTTGTGTTTGTTCCAACCTTCACAGCAATTGAGAAAAGAGGGAACAGGAAAAGCTTCTCAGCTGCGAAATCTCCTTGGACCCAAAACAACCAGAGACTGTAATGCATATTTCCTTTACCCCTTTGAAACTTCCAGCTTATTGCCTTAAAGGGATAACTCTTTGTGAACAATAAAACCTATTTTGAGTTATCTACAGTGTTTTGGTCCTTGGGAGTTCCAGTTCTCTAAAGGAAGGCAAGAAGCAATCCCCTGGGGGAAAGATGTCACGTCCATGCCTCTTTCACTAAGAGTTATAGCCCCCAGGCACGGCGGCATATATAGTTCTAAGAATGGCACGCTGAACTCCACTAATAATGGACCTGGAACATTGTTTGAGTCCACAGTGCTCTTTGGATGTAGGTGAACTACAACTCCAAAACTCAAGGTCAATGCCCACCAAACCCTTCCAGTATTTTCTGTTGGTCATAGGAGTTCTGTGTGCCAAGTTTTGTTAAATTCCATCATTGGTGGAGTTCAGAATGCTCTTTGATTGTAGAGGTACTATAAATTCCAGCAACTACAACTCCCAAATGACAAAATCAACAACCCCACTAGTATTCAAATGTAGGTGTATCGGGTATTTGTGCCAAATTTGGTCCAGTAAATGAAAATACATCCCTGCAGATCAGATATTTACATGACGATTCATAACAGTAGCAACATTACAGTTGTGAAGTAGCAACGCAAATAATGTTATGGTTGGGGGTCACCACAAATGAGGAACTGTATTAAGGGGTTGCGGAATTAGGAAGGTTGAGAAACACAGAGCCATTTTAATCAAATATGGAGGGCCAACTATGCTTTGTTGAAGATTCATCCTGTCTCTTTGGCCACATTCTTTAATGGTTTCTGAGTTCAATTATGCGCCGCATAATTGAGTGATAGCCAAGAGTGATTATGTCCAAACTTGAATGCGCTCATTCAAGCTTGTGAGCAAGGGGTCAGTGCCATTCTGAAGACAATGAATGGGACGAAAGGAAGGATGGCAACTTTCTTTTGACCCTCATAATTGTATGAGGCTACTTAAAAGAAGAAACACACTCAGCCACTCTATGGCTTAATATTAGATTTCCTCGCTGCAGCAAGAGCGCGCATTCCTTTTTATGGGAAATTGATGGAGGCTCCACTGGGAATGGAGCAATTTGCAAAGATGTGCAAAAATAGAATTACGAATGAAAACAACTTATTTTACAAGGGACGAAATACATTAATAGGGAGATTTCTGGAATCCCTCTTTTCACCATACTCTTCAAGCATATGCTATGATTCATCTTGGGTTGTCGTCGTACTGTTAATTAAACCTATACGTTCAGAGATAATATTTACATGTGTAAATTCTCCCCTTTTAATGTGGGTGCTTAATTGTTGTTTTCATGTAAACAACCAAAAAGGATTGCTATATATATAACACAAGGAAGGTGAGTAGATCATTAGTTAATTTCGAGCTGGAATAATTTGATATCAATGTGTTGTCGAAGGCTTTCATGGCCAGAATCACTAGGTTACTATGAGTCTTCCAGGCTGTCTGGTCATGTTCCAGAAGCATTCTCTCCTGACATTTCTACCACATCTATGACAGGCATTGTTCTGTCGCGCGCTGGGCCTGTAAAGAATTTCCTTTGGAACAGGACGTGCAACCTTTGCCCAGCGGGAAGCCAGGGCCCCCAAAGAGAAGTTCTCAGAAGTTTTCCACCACAAATGATCTTTAGATGGCTTGTGAAGTATAACAAAGTCCTTTATTAATGAACAATCAAACAGAAACTTCTCTTTTCTTCAGTAAAGTTAAACAAATGATTCCAGGCTTTATGCAACTGGTGACTTCCTCAACTTGCCCACGAAGGACAGGCAACTGTCTTCAATAACTTCTTCTTTACTTTAAAGGAAAAACCCCTTTTTAACTTCTCCCAGGCTGACTGTAATCTAACCCTTACTGATGT
>NW_026844589.1:26177176-26208963 GCF_025583915.1 Anolis sagrei ordinatus
ACACACAGAAAGGGGCCTTTGGATGTAGCATCCTACCTGTGAGTTCTCAAGCATACAGCATCTGGATTTTAGTTAAATGCCTTACCCTCCTCTCACCATCTTGTTTGGAGGTGCAGTAAGGTGCAGAGCAAGAGGTGTTCATAGTTGGGTTTCTTTTTTAGGACTCCTGCACTACTGGCGTCCTGTCAGCAGGGGGCAGCAGTGTCTCTTACATAGGCAGCTTTCAAAGCCCATCAGTTATTTCCATGGTTTTTGTCGAAGGCTTTCATGGTCGGAATCACTGGGTTGTAGGTTTTTTCGGGCTATATGGCCATGGTCTAGAGGCATTCTCTCCTGACGTTTCGCCTGCATCTATGGCAAGCATCGCCTGCATCTATGGCAAGCATCCTCAGTGAGGTGGTTATTGGTTATTTAGAAAAATCTCTGGCTTGCCTCTCCTTACTTTCTTCATGTCACAGCCAGCTTTAACCATCAGGGATGTTCTTCCTAAGGTTTGGGTGGAATCCCTCTTCTTGTCATTTGAATCCAGTGCTTTGTGTCTTGTTTTTGTTCCATCTGCTGCTGAAATATTTATTTATTTATTTACGACATTTCTATGCCGCCCGTCTCACCCCGAAGGGGACTCAGAGTGGCTTACAAGATATACATAGAATATATTATGTTATTAGCATAGTACAATATCAGTATTACATATTATTATATTGTACTATAACATTATATTGTAATATTATGAGTAATATTACATATATATTTATATTACATTATTATATTTATATTATTATTACATTGCCTTACATTATAATATTATAAATATATGTATATACAATATATTATATTATATTACATTATATTACATTACATTATATTATACTATTAGCATAGCAGCCAGCGTTCGGCAGCCAGGTTGCTAACGGGAGCGGCACTCAGGGAGCATACCACTCCTCTGCTGAGCCAGCTCCACTGGCTGCCAATTTGCTACCGGGCACAATTCAAGGTGCTGGCTTTAGCCTATAAAGCCCTACACGGTTCCGGCCCCACTTACCTCTCCGAACGCATCTCCACCTATGAACCGGCAAGGTTGTTAAGATCGTCCGGGGAGGCCCTGCTCTCGGTCCCGCCAGCGTCACAGGTGCGGCTGGCGGGGACGAGGGACAGGGCCTTCTCGGTGGTGGCCCCCCGGCTATGGAATGCCCTACCAGCGGACATCAGGCAGGCCCCTTCGCTACTGGCGTTTAGGAGGAGGGTTAAGACGTGGCTCTTCGAACAGGCGTTCGGATAAGTATGCAATAACAACTGACTCAGGAATGACGGCATATTGAACAAGGAATGGTAATACGACTGTGAGAACGAGTTCTGATTCTAATTAGGCGTGATGATTTTATGTGTATTGTCTGTGTATGTTTGTTATATAGATTGTTTAGTGTTGCACATTTTATTGTAAACCGCTATGAGTCACCTATTTAGGCTGATATATGCGGTATACAAAAGAAGTAAATAAATAAATAAATAAATAAATAAATTTCCTTGCTGAGACTAACTAAAAAATGGCTCCCTTCCCTTCCCAATTGCCCCGAGCAAGGGGTGGGACCAAAACTTAATGATGATGGACAGGTGACTTGCCCTATGACTGCAACCAAAGGAAGCCACTTATCTGCAGAATCCCAGGAACCTTGGGCTGCAAGCAAACATTTAATACAAAGCAAATAAAGTTGGAGCTCCTGGTACAGCTGTACCAGCACAGGCATTGTGCTGTCACACACTGGGCCTGAAATAATGTCTGTTTACAGGACGTGCTCTCTGTATGCCCAACGGGATGCCGGGGTGCCTCAGCTGAAGGGCCCTTTAGATTTCCCAACACAAAGGTCTATTGAGGCTCAAGATAAGTTCAACAAAGTTCTTTATTTGGGCTTAAATCTTCAAACAAATGAATTAAACTCTTCATAACCTTGGAAAACTGGTAACTTCCTAAATCTGCCAACAAGGGGCAGGCAACTGGTGGTAAACTGTTCCTTTCTTCCTTAGGGAAATCCTTTGACCCCTTCCTGGGCAATCTCTCTTTACCTTGCTGGTGTGAGGCCCCTACTCCCGGTTCCAAGCTGCTTTATGGATAGCCCGAGTGGTCCCTTACCAGGCAAGGTTCCTGTAGATCTGCCAAGCTGAAAGGTGTCCTTTAGTTTCTCCACGAAGGCTGTAGGAACTATTTCTTTACTCCCCAGCAGAGCTGTGGGTCTATTTCTTTAACCCCCAGCAAAAGCTGTGGATCTGGAGGAGAGAGAGACCCACACGTCCTGCTGTTAGGCTCCAAAACAGTGAGACTGAACAAAGTCCTCCTTTCCCTCCAAAACCCTGGGAAAGGGGGCGGGTCTAAAGATTCTAACGATGATTGCCAAGTTGTTGGCCCTATGATTGCAACCTGAGGGAAGCTACCTTATTGCAAAATGCATGGCTTAAATAGATTCATGCAAACTAGCAGTGCAAGAAAAGGAGGTTAAAATCACCTGGCACTGCTGTGCCAGCACAGGCATCCTCAGAGGAGGACAGTATTGTCAGAGGATGCCAACAGTATTAAAATGCATATTCCCAAATATATGCAACAAAGACCGTCACCAATAAAATGCAGATTAACATTCACAGTTTAAAATTGACTGGAATGAGATAGGTCTTCAATTGTGAATTCTGACAGCTCGTTTACCTGTTGGACCTGTTCTAGCAGGTTATTTCACTATCATCATCATCATCATCATCATCATCATCCTAGCTTCATCTCCCATATGGGGGGATACTGTAGGGCTGTGGTTTCAGAACCACCTACAGAACCATGGCAATTCATCATCATCATCCTAGCTTCATCTCCCATATGGGGGGATACTGTAGGGCTGTGGTTTCAGAACCACCTACAGAACCATGGCAATTCATCATCATCATCCTAGCTTCATCTCCCATATGGGGGGATACTGTAGGGCTGTGGTTTCAGAACCACCTACAGAACCATGGCAATTCATCATCATCATCCTAGCTTCATCTCCCATATGGGGGGATACTGTAGGGCTGTGGTTTCAGAACCACCTACAGAACCATGGCAATTCATCATCATCATCATCATCATCATCATCATCATCATACTAGCTTCATCTCCCATATGGGGGGATACTGTAGGGCTGTGGTTTCAGAACCACCTACAGAACCATGGCAATTCATCATCATCATCATCATCATCATCATCATCATACTAGCTTCATCTCCCATATGGGGGGATACTGTAGGGCTGTGGTTTCAGAACCACCTACAGAACCATGGCAATTCATCATCATCATCATCTTAGCTTCATCTCCCATATGGGGGGATACTGTAGGGCTGTGGTTTCAGAACCACCTACAGAACCATGGCAAATCATCATCATCATCATCATCATCATCATCGTCATCATCATCATCCTAGCTTCATCTCCCATATGGGGGGATACTGTAGGGCTGTGGTTTCAGAACCACCTACAGAACCATGGCAAATCATCATCATCATCATGATCCTAGCTTCATCTCCCATATGGGGGGATACTGTAGGGCTGTGGTTTCAGAACCACCTACAGAACCATGGCAATTCATCATCATCATCACCATCATTATCATCATCATCATCCTAGCTTCATCTCCCATATGGGGGGATACTGTAGGGCTGTGGTTTCAGAACCACCTACAGAACCATGGCAATTCATCACCATCATCATCATCATCATCATCATCAAGGTAGGGCACAACATGGTTAAAGGTAAGGTAAAGATTTTCCCCTGACATTAAGTCCAGTTGTCTCCGGCTCTGGGGGTGGTCCTCATCTCCATTTCTAAGCCAAAGAGTCAGTGTTGTCCATAGACACCTCCAAGGTCTTGTGGCCTGCATGACGGCATGCACTGCCATTACCTTCCCACCAGAACGGTACCTATCGATGCATGTTTTCAAACTGCTAGGTTGGCAGAAGCTGGGGCTGACAGCGGAAGCTCACGCTGCTCCCCGGATTTGAACTTGCAACCTTTCGGTCAACAAGTTTAGCAGCTCAGTGGTTTAACCCACTGCACTACCGAGGGCTCCCAACATGGTTAAAACACACCATTAAAACATAGTATCAGAATATTGGTATTGGTCAGACCACACCGGAAATACTGTGTCCAATTCTGGGCACCGCAACTGAAAGGAGATGTTGACAAGCTGAAATGTGTCCACAGGAGGGCAACTCAAAGGATCAAGGGTTTAGAGAAAAAGCCCAATGAGGAGCGGTTTAAAGAGCTGGGTATGTTTAGGTTGTAGGAGAGAAGGCTGAGAGGAGGCATGATGAGGGCCATGTATACATATGTGAGCGGAAGTCATAGGGATGTTAGCTTGTTTTCTGCTGCCCTGGAGGCTAGGACACAATGGAACAATGCCGTCAAACAACAGGAAAAGAGATTCCACCTGAACATTAGGAAGAACTTCCTGACTGTGAGAGCTGTTCAGCAGTGGAACTCTCTGCCCTGGAGTGTGGCGGAGGCTCCTTCTTTGGAGGCTTTTAAGCAGAGGTTGGATGGCCATCTGTCAGGGGTGCTTTGAATGTGTTTTTCCTGCGTCTTGGCAGGGTTTGAGCTGGATGGCCCACAACTCTATGATTATAAAGCATTTGAGTCCATGATAACTCCAAAACTAGTAGAATTATTTAATGCAATAATGAATGGAGAAAAAATATCAGAATCATGGAAACAATCATTAACGATATTACTACCCAAATCAAAGAAAGATTTGACAGACCCTGGCTCTTATAAGCCAATATCATTAATCAACCAAGATTAACCAATATCATTAATCAACCAGGAAGAACTTCCTGACTGTGAGAGCCGTTCAGCAGTGGAACTCTCTGCCCTGGAGTGTGGTGGAGGCTCCTTCTTTGGAAGCTTTTAAGCAGAGGCTGGATGGCCATCTGTCAAGGGTGCTTTGAATGCAATATTCCTGCTTCTTGGCAGGGCGTTGGACTGGATGGCCCACGAGGTCTCTTCCAACTCTTTGATTCTATGATTCTAAGATGATAAAATTCTAGTGGCGATTATTACCAACAGAATGAGCAATTGTATGTACAAATACATAAAACAAGATCAATGTGGGTTCGTAAAAGGGAGGCAAATGTCCAACTTGATAGGTGGAGTAATAAATAAAATACAGATAATAGACAGGGGGAAAAATAAAGTGGAGATTCTAGCACTAGATATATTTAAAGCTTTCAACAGTGTGGAATGGCCAACTATCCAAAGAATTATGAATAAATTCAGAATTGGAAATAGGACTAATATAATGTACCAAATGTATTCGGACAATTACACAAATATAATAATAAATGATGGAGACATCTGAGAGATATAAATACCACAAAGCACCAGGCAAGGATGTCCTATGTCCTCCATGGTAACTATTGGCCAATGTAATAAGAAAAAATAATGAATTAGAAGGTATAGGAACAAAGTTAGGAAAAATTAGCTTATTTGCGGATGACATGTTGATAACGATTAAGGAGATAATGAATAAAATGGAGATAATTAAGAAACATTTATTTGTATTGTCGAAGGCTTTCATGGCCGGAATCACTGGGTTGTTGTAGGTTTTTTCGGGCTATATGGCCATGTTCTAGAGGCATTTTCTCCTGACTTTTCGCCTGCATCTATGGCAAGCATCCTCAGAGGTAGTGAGGTCTGTTGGAACTAGGAAAAAGGGTTTATATATCTGTGGAATGACCAGGGTGGGACAAAGACTCTTGTCTGCTGGAGCTAGGTGTGAATGTTTCAACTGATCACCTTGATTAGCATTTGATTGCCTGGCAGTGCCTGGAGCAATCTTTTGTTGAGAGGTGATTAGATGTCCTTATTTGTTTCCTCTCTGTTGTTGTGCTGGCCATGTTCGAGAAGCATTCTCTCCTGACGTTTCACCTGAATCTATGGCAAGCATCCTCAGAGGTAGTGAGGTCTGTTGCAACAGAGTCAAATCTGAGTTGTTGTAGGTTTTTTCGGGCTATATGGCCATGTTCTAGAGGCATTCTCTCCTGACATTTCGCCTGCATCTATGGCAAGCATCCTCAGAGCTAGTGAGGTCTTTTGGAACTAGGAAAAAAGGGTTTATATATCTGTTGTTGTAGGTTTTTTCGGGCTATATGGCCATGTTCTAGAGGCATTCTCTCCTGACGTTTCGCCTGCATCTATGGCAAGCATCCTCAGAGGTAGTGAGGTCTGTTGGAACTAGGGAAAAAGGTTTATATATCTGTGGAATGACCAGGGTGGGACAAAGGACTCTTGTCTGCTGGAGCTAGGTGTGAATGTTTCAATGTTTCAACTGATCACCTTGATTAGCATTTGATTGCCTGGCAGTGCCTGGAGCAATCTTTTGTTGAGAGGTGATTAGATGTCCTTGTTTGTTTCCTCTCTGTTACTGTCTGTTTCCAAAAAGGAAAAGAAGGACAGGCAGAGATATCTTCAGCTTTCTCAAATGAAGAGGTTCCGAAGACCATCACCTGTCACCAAGGAGGCTGTCCAGACCTTGAATCGGTGTTTAGCTGCTGTGTCGGACTGGATGAGAGCTAACAAATTGAAACTGAATCCAGACAAGACAGAGGTCCTACTGGTCAGTCGTAAGGCCGAACAGGGCATAGGGTTACAGCCTGTGCTGGACGGGGTTCCACTCCCCCTGAAGACGCAGGTTCGCAGCTTGGGAGTGATCCTGGACTCATCGCTGAGCCTGGAACCCCAGGTCTCAGCGGTGGCCGGGAGAGCTTTTGCACAATTAAAACTTGTGCACCAGCTGCGCCCGTACTTTGGAAGTCTGATCTGGCCACAGTGGTCCACGCTCTTGTTACATCCCGAATAGACTACTGCAACGCACTCTACGTGGGGTTGCCCTTGAAGACTGTTCGGAAACTTCAACTGGTCCAGCGAACGGCAGCCAGATTGCTCACCAGAGCGTCATACAGGGAGCACACCACCCCCCTGCTGTGTCAGTTCCACTGGCTGCCGGTTCAGTTCCGAGCACAATTCAACGTGCTGGTTTTGACCTACAAAACCCTATACGGTTCCGGCCCAGCGTATCTGTCCAAACGCATCTCCTTCTACGTCCCACCTCGGAGTTTGAGATCATCTGGGGAGGCCCTGCTCTCGACCCCACCGCTATCACAAGTGAGGTTGGTGGGGACGAGGAGCAGGGCCTTCTCAGTGGTGGCCCCTCACCTGTGGAACTCACTCCCGGGGGAAATTAGGGCATCAACATCCCTCCTCTCCTTCAGGAGGAAAGTAGACGTGGTTGTGGGACCAGGCCTTTGGGCAATCTGACAACTAGATAAGGACAATGAGACGATTAGGACTGACAGGACTGACAATGTGGAATTGGAATTTCGACTATGAGATAGTGAACGCTGACCGTCAATGAGGAGTAATTGAGTTTGTATTGGTTTGTATTGGTTTTATTGTTGTAATGCAGGAATTGTTGTTTAATTGTTAATTGCTGCTATTTGTTTACTACTGTTATGTGATGCTGGCATCGAATTGTGCCTCTGTAAGCCGCCCTGAGTCCCCTTCGGGGTGAGAAGGGTGGGGTAGAAGAAACCGAAATAAATAAATATATATGTTTTCCGATGGTCATGAAACCCCTTAATGACACCCCCCCTCCCCCAGATCCTGACACCCAGGTTGAGAAACGCTGTTCTAAAGCCAATACAAAGGACTTTTAAAGGGTGAATGAAAAGGCGGAATAAGGCCAACTGTGTATGAGATGGAAAGAGCAAAACAGGTTCCAGGGGAGAAATGACAATCCCTTTTGTCAAGCTAAGGTTGCTTCATAACCGAAAGAAAAACTGCGACTGCTACGCACAGTATTCACACTGGAGAGTCATCATGACACACAAAAGGAATAAAAAGGCAACTAGTTGCTTCTCCCTTGTGTAAGCTGCCGCCCACTCCATTCTCCCAGCCACCGAACAAACACCCCAAATCGCAACCTCCTTTCGATGGATGTGACGCAAAGCCATTGCATTTGGCGGGGACGGGCGTCGGAAAGAAGGCCTCCCTGTTCCAAAGGCAGACTTATTGGAGAGCTGCGAAAGGAAGGAGCAGCTGGAAGAGATGCAAAGAGCAAGAAGGGAATGAATGGCATCGGAGAGGGGAGAAGGATGCTCCAGGGTGTGGTTCGGAGAAGGAAGAATGAAGCCACACACTACAGCAGCAGCAGGAGCAAGCGGACGCCTTCTGAGTCGAATTGAAAGATGTGGTCCCTTCAATAATAGATGAGGCCTCTCTGTAGTAAACAAGGAAAGGCTGGCAAGTGCAGTTCATCTCCACTTCGACAGCGAAGCTCCAGAGAGCCTGCAAGAGGAGAAGCAGCACACTCTACAGGAGTAAATGCCCTCCGGGTCTTGAACATACCCTATATCAGTGTTTCTCAACCTCTGGGGGGATCAAAGGGGTCGCCAAAAACCATCAGAAAACACAGTATTTTCTGTTGGTTGTGGGGGTTCTGTGTGGGAAGTTTGGCCCAATTCTGTCATTGGTGGGGTTCAGAATGCTCTTTGATTGTAGGTGAACTATAAATCCCAACAGCTACAACTCCCAAATTTCAAGGTCTATTTTCCCCAAACTGCACCACTGTTCATATTTGGACATATTGAGTATTCGTGCCAAGAATGATCCAGATCCATCATTGTTTTAGTCCACAGTGCTCTCTGGATGTAGGTGAACTACAACTCCAAAACGAAAGGTCAATCTCACCAAACCCAGTATTTTCTGTTGGTCATGGGAGTTCTGTGTGCCAATTGTTCAATTCCATCATTGGTGGATTTGATTGTAGGTGAACTATAAATCCCAGCAACTACAACTCCCAAATGTCAAGATCTATTTTTCCCAAACTCCAACAGTGTTCACATTTGGGTATATTGAGTATTTGTGCCAAGTTTGGTCCAGATCCATCATTTTTTGAGTCCACAATGCTCTCTGGATGTAGGTGAACTACAACTCCAAAACTCAAGGGCAATGGCCACCAAACCCTTCCAGTATTTTCTGTTGGTTGTGGGAGTTCTGTGTGCCAAGTTTGGTTCATTTCCATTGGTGGTGGAGTTCAGAATGCTCTTTGATTGTAGGTGAACTATAAATCCCAGCAACTACAACTCCCAAATGTCAAGGTCTATTTTCCCCAAACTCCACCAGTGTTCACATTTGGGCATATTGAGTATTCGTGTAGAGTTTGGTTCAGATCCATCATTGTTTGAGTCCACAGTGCTCTCTGGATGTGGGTGAACTACAACTCCGATGTAGGTGAACTACAACTCCAAAACATAAGGTCAATGCGCACCAAACCCTTCCAGTATTTTCTGTTGGTCATGGGAGTTCTGTGTGCCAAGTTTGGTTCAACTCTGTAATTGGTATAGTTAAGGACGCTATTTGATTGTAGGGGAACTATAAATCCCAGCAACTACAACTCCCAAATGTCAAAATCAATCCTCTCCGCAACCCCACCAGTATTCAAATGTGGGCATATGAGGTATTTGTGCCAAATTTGGTCTAGTGAATGAAAATACATCCTGCATATCAGTTATTTACATGACAATTTATAAAAGTAACAAAAATATAGTTATGAAGTAGCAATGAAAATAATGATATGGTTGGGGGTCACCACAACATGAGGAACTGTTTTATGGGGTCGGGGCATTTGGAAGGTTGAGATTCACTGCCCTATATAATCATACATAAAACACAGAACCACAGAGCTGGAAGAGACCCCAAGTGCCATCCTATCCAACTCCTTCTGCCATGTGGGAATACACAATCAAAGCACAAATGGCCATCCAGACTGCACTCCAAGATAACCTGTTTAACTTGTTGTCCACAAGGATTCCAAGATCTTTTTCACATGTACTGCTCTCAAGAGGGTTGGATGGGATGGCTAGATCATGGGTAGCATGACTTCCTTGGATCTAGACACTATACTCCTATTGATGCAGGCCAAAATCCCATTGGCTTTTTTTGACGTTGCATCACATTGTTGGCTCATTTTTAACTTGCTGTCCACAAGGACCCCAAGATCTTTTTCACACATACTGCTCTCGAGCCACGCAGGAACACCTCAGCAAGCAAAAGTCCAAAAGTGGCAGCTTAAAATCAGGAACCTCAATCCATGGCTGATACTGAATGAGAAACTCCCTCCTGGGCACACAATAGACTGGGCGACTTGAAAGGCACTGAACACCACGAGATACAGAGTCAACCTTAAGAAATGGGGCTACAAAGTGGAGTCCACGGCATGCGAGTGTGGCATGGTTTTCAGTAATAAAACGTGTTACCTTCTGCTATAAATATATGAAAATAGGGCATAAAAACCTTGATTAAATGATACACACTATCCAACATGGGAAGGGTCCTTTTTCCACCTGAGACACACCTGGGCCAGAGAGTTAACGACTCTCCAAATGGTTCCCCATCTCAGTCAATGACTCACAAACAAAAGGGGCTCTCTTTTGAGCTGAGAAATATTTACATATCTAGGCCAAAGGTTAGCCAGGAGAAACATTATGCTTTATGTTTCCCTTGCCATTCATTTCCATTTTTTAAGACAATAAGCTGGCCAGCTAGAAGGCCCCTGAGGACTCGCTGGCCATTTGGACACCACATATTTCCATAATCCACTCAAGAATTCATTGTTTCCCTCTCGTCCCGCCTCCCTCTCTCCTGATTGGCCAGGGGGCCGAGGCGGCAGGAGCTCACCCATTGGTTAAGGCGCTCAGGAGGCGGCCAAGCCTCCTCCCAGCTGTAGAGCGCCAGCCAATCATCGCCTAGCCGGCTGAGGGGCGGGGAGCGGGAAATTCAAATCTGACAGCTCTGTTTATGTATAAAAAGGCTTCATTTTGTATTCAATGCATGTGCTTGACGAATGTTCGTGGTATGACATACAATAAACAACTCGGTGGCTTTTCTTCAACTTGGTGAGATCTTTTATTGGGAAAATCAGGGGAAAATATTGGGTGCTTCTTTCTGTCTCGCCAGGGCAACGAACTCTTTGATGAGTCTGATTGGTCTCTGCCTCCTGGCAAAGACCCCTAAATTCTTGCTCGATATCAAGCCTTCTTGTGGAGCTCAAACATGGGATCCGCAATCATGCTTGGTTGGAAGGTCCACCCAAAGGGGAAGGTATAAAGCAAGATCGGATGGAGAAAGAGTTGGCTCACTAAGTTGGGTCACATCGATGCCTAGAAAAGTCCAGAGCACCCCCAAAGCTCTCAAAGTTTTATTCCTGGTTTCAAAAAATGGAGGAAGGGATGGAAAGGGGAGACGTAGCCTCGTCAAGATGATTAGATCAAACATTTGCTATTCCACCTACTCACCGGCTCCAGCTTTGACGTCAGCGCTCCAATGCATTAACTATATTTGTCATCCCTGGTCTAAAAATATCCGTGCCATAAATTTAAAAAAAGAAGAGAAGGAACCAGGGACGGGGCTGCAGAATGCTTCAGGTCCTGCCGAAGATCAAAAGCATCTCAATGCGTTGCCACCTCCTACCCCTTTCTCCTAGAAAGAGCCACGGTTGCTCGCGGAAGTAGGCAGTTTCCCTTTATAGAGCTCTTCAGGAGCAAAGATGGCAGCACAAGAAAAGGAATCCAAGCCAAAGGAAGATTCAGATTCCATCAGAAGCCAACATGAGATCCTATCTCGGACATCCTCAAACTGCGGCCCTCCAGCTGTTTGGGCCACCAACTCCCAGGAGCCCTAACAAGCTTGTCCAATTGTCAGGAATTCTGGGAGTTGAAGGCCCAAACAGCTGGAGGGCCACAGTTTGAGGATGCCTGTCCTATCTCATAGACTACAGTAGCCAACAAAATACAAATTGTCAATTCAAGCTGGAGAGTATGAGTGCTATAGGGTTCTTCTACACCGGAATCCTAGAATCCTAGATAGAATCCAGTCAACACCAGCCAATCCCTCTCCAATGCCAGAGATACAGCTTAATGGTGTAACATTAGAAAATGTTGACCATTTCCGCTACCTTGGCAGCCACCTCTCCACCAAAGTCAACATCAACACCGAAATACAACGCCGCCTGAGCTCTGCGAGTGCAGCATTTTTCCAAATGAAGCAGAGAGTGTTTGAGGACCGAGACATCCGTAGGGATACCAAGGTGCTTGTCTATAAAGCTATTGTCCTCCCAACCCTGCTATATGCCTGCGAGACGTGGACTGTCTACAGGCGTCACAATCAACTCCTAGAACGATTTCATCAGCGCTGCCTCCGGAAAATCCTGCAAATCTCTTGGGAAGACAAGTGGGCATATGTCAGCGTGCTGGAAGAAGCAAAGACCACCAGCATTGAAGCGATGGTCCTCCGCCATCAACTCCGCTGGACCGGCCACGTTGTCCGGATGCCCGACCACCGTCTCCCAAAGCAGTTGCTCTACTCCAAACTCAAGAACGGAAAACGGAATGTTGGTGGCCAGGAAAAGAGATTGAAAGATGGGCTCAAAGCCAACCTTAAAAACTCTGGCATAGACACTAAGAACTGGGAAGCCCTGGCCCTTGAGCGCTCCAGTTGGAGGTCAGCTGTGACCAGCAGTGCTGCAGAATTTGAAGAGGCACGAATGGAGGGTGAAAGAGAGAAACGTGCCAAGAGGAAGGCGCGTCAAGCCAGCCCCGACAGAGACCGCCTCCCACCTGGAAACCAATGCCCTCGCTGTGGGAGAAGATGCAGGTCAAGATTTGGGCTCCACAACCACCTACGAACCCACCCCCAGGACACCGAACTTGGAGGACCATCATCCTCGGACTACGAGGGATCGCCTAAGTAAGTAAAGGAAGTTCTTCTACACCAGAATCATAGAATCCTAGAGTTGGAAGAGACCTTGTGGGCCATCCAGGCCAACCCTCTGCCAAGAAGCAGGAAAATTACATTCAAAGCACCCCCGACAGATGGCCATCCAGAGAAGGAGTCTCCGCCACTTTGAAGTTCTCAAAGTGTGCACATTGATAATATTATAATGTAATACAATTTTTTTTGTCGCGTCAAGACCAACTTATTATTTATTTATTTATTTATTTCGCGCATTTCTACCCCGCCCTTCTTAACCCCCAAGGGGGGACTCAGGGCGGCTTACAAAAGGCACAATTCGATGCCAACAACTACAATAAGATAAAATGTGTATCAATAGCAATTATAAAACAATTAAAACAAACAAGTTATATATCACAATCAATAAAACCAATATAATGTTCAATGTTCGCCAGCTCAGAATCCGTAAATTCATTTCACATTGTCAAATCCTATCAATTCTAGTCATTGTCCTCTATCTGCCAGATTACCCAAAGGCCTGGTCCCATATCCATGTTTTTAGTTTAGTGTTGCAGTGGTTTAAACCGCTGACCTGCTAAACTTGCTAACCAAAAAGTTGCAAGTTCGAATCTGGGGAGCGACGTGAACTCCCGCTGTTAGAGAAACTTGAGAAACTGCAAGTTGCTTCTGGTGTGAGAGAATTGGCCGTTTGCAAGGGCATTGCCCAGGAGATGCCCAGATGTTTTGATGTGTTACCATCCTTGTGGGAGGCTTCTCTCATGTCCCCACATCGGGAGCTGGAGCTGATAGAGGGAGCTCATTCACGCTGTCCCCGCATTCGAACCTGCGACCTGTCAGTCTTCAGTCCTGCCGGCACAGGGGTATAACCCACTGCACCACCGGCACTTATGATATTGTAATACAATATAATACTACTAAAAATAATACAATATTATAATTATATGTTTTATATTAAATGTAATATTAGTAATAATATTACAGTATAATGGTATAGTACAATATAGTAACATATTGTGCTGTGGTATAATACTAATATTGTGCTATGGTAATAATATAATATATTGTATTTACATATTACTTGTAAGCCTCTCTGAGTCCCCATCGGGGTGAGAAGGGCAGCACATAAATGTCGTAAATAAAATAAATAAATAAATAAATAAATAAATATTAAAAAGGTAAAGGTTTTCCCTTGACATTAAGTCCATTCACGTCCAACTCTGGGTGTTAGTGCTCTCATCTCCATTTCTAGGCCGAAGACACCTCCACAGTCATGTGGCCAGCATGACTGCATGGAGCCCTGTTACCTTTCCACCAGAACGGTATCTATTGATCTACTCACATTTGCATGTTTTCAAACTGCTAGGTTGGCAGGAGCTGGGGCTGACAGCGGGAGCTCACGTCGCTCCCCAGATTCGAACCTGCAACCTTTTGGTTAGCAAGTTTAGCAGTTCAGCGGTTTAACCCACTGCACCACCAGTCATATATATTATTATATTATATTATATTATATTATATTATATTATATTATATTATATTATATTATATTGACATAGTAGAGTTTTGCTTATCTGACCTTTGCTTATTTGACATTCTGCCTTATTCAATGCTCTTATCTTACACACACCCCTTTTCCTCCAGCATTTCCCCTTCAATTAAAGCAGTGCTCCCCAACTGTCTCTCCATTCCCAATAAGTGAAAAAGGAAAGACAAGAAGGAGGAGGAAGAAGGAAAGGGAGGAAAGAGGCAGGACCAGAAGCGGAAACTTTTGCTTGAACAAGGGCTCAGCGACTGAAAAGGTTTGAGAATCCTTGATCTACACTATAGAACGGCACCACTTTCACTGCCATGATTCAAATGCTTTGGAAGCTTGCTGAAACTCCTGGTCTCTTTGCAGAGAAGGCTACAAACAATGTGAAACTACATCTCTCATGATTCTATATCATGGAGTCATGGTGGTTAAAGTGATGTCAAGCTGCAACAGTTCTTCAGTGCAGCTTGGGAGTGATCCTGGATTCAACGCTGAGCCTGGAACCCTAGGTCTCGGCGGTGGCCAGAGGAGCTTTTGCACAACTAAGACTTGTGCACCAGCTGCACCCATATCTTGGGAAGTCTGACTTGGCCACGGTGGACCACACTCTGGTTACATCTCAATTAGATTACTGCAATGCACTCTACGTGGGGCTGCCTTTGAAGACTGTTCGGAAACTCTGGTTACATCTCAATTAGATTACTGCAATGCACTCTACGTGGGGCTGCCTTTGAAGACTGTTCGGAAACTTCAGCTAGTCCAACGGTCGGCAGCCAGATTACTAACTGGGGTGACATACAGGGAACACACCACCCCCTGTTGTGCCATCTCCACTGGATGCCGGTCCACCTCCGAGCCCAATTCAAAGTGCTGGTTTTGACCTATAAAGCTCTATACCATTGGTTCTCAACCTGGGGGTCGGGACCCCTGTGGGGGTCACGAGGGGGTTTCAGAGGGGTCGCCAAAGACCATCCAAAAACATAGTATTTTCTGTTGGTCATAGGGGTTCCATGTGGGAAGTTTGGCCCAATTCTATCATTGGTGGGGATCAGAATGATCTTTTATTGTAGGTGAACTATAAATCCCAGCAACTAAAACTCTCAAATGCCAAGGTCTATTTTCCCCAAACTCCACCAGTGTTCATTCACATTGGGCATGTTGAGTATTCCTGGCAAGTTTGGTCCAAATCCATCATTGTTTGAGTCCATAGTGCTCTCTGGATCTAGGTGAACTACAACTCCAAACCTCAAGGTCAATGCCCACCAAACCCTTCCAGTATTTTCTGTTGGTCAAGGGAGATCTGTGTGGCAAGATTGGTTCAATTCCATTGTTGGAGTTCAGAATGCTCTTTGATTGTAGATAAACTATAAATCCCACCAACTACAACTCCCAAATGACATCAATCCCCTGCCAATCCCACCAGTATTCAAATTGGGGCATATCATGTATTTGTGCCAAATTTGGTCCAGTGAATAAAAACACATCCTGCATATCAGATATTTATGATTCATAACAGTAGCAAAATTATAGTTGTGAAGTAGCAACAAAAATAATATTATGATTGGGGGTCAACACAACATGAGAAACTGTATTAAGGAATTGCAGCATTAGAAAGGTTGAGAACCTCTGCTCTATACGGTTCTGGCCCAGCTTAGTTGTTCGAACGCATCCACCCCTATGTCCCACCTCGAAACCTAA
The DNA here is from genome assembly GCF_025583915.1 of Anolis sagrei ordinatus. NCBI lineage: Eukaryota > Metazoa > Chordata > Lepidosauria > Squamata > Anolidae > Anolis > Anolis sagrei. The sequence continues at coordinate 26,193,223 of NW_026844589.1, forward strand.
GATCATCCAAGGAGGCCCTGCTCTCGCTCCCGTCAACAGCACAAATGCGCCTGGCGGGGATGACAGAGAGGGCCTACTCGGTGGTGGCTCCCCACCTCTGGAACACACTCCCAACTGAGGTAAATTGGCCACCTCCCTCCTGGCTTTTCAAAATAAATTAAAGGCATGGTTTTGGGACCAAGCTTTTGGACAATAGATGCAAGCAGCACTTTAAGGGAATGTAACTGGAATGACGATATGGCTTGTTTTAATGATGGCTTATGTACTGTTTAATTATGTTTTATGCTGAACTGTGGTTTTAATTACTGTAATTGCTATGTAATGGCCTCATAACAGTCATCCTCCTGGTTGAGAAGGACGGGATAGAAATGCGGGAAATAATAATAATAATAATAATAATAATAATAATAATAATAATAATTGCAGCTACTCTTTGCAAAGAACTCCATCTTTGCAAAATTCCAATCTAAACTGGGCGGACGTCGAGGTTAGAACTCGGTTCTTTGGCAGCTTTCACACTTCCCCAATGTTCTGAGGAAATTCTCAGCTTTAAAAATGTCTCAGAATACATTGAAGAAGGCATACACAACTGTCTTCTTAAATGTATTTCGGCACAGCGGCTGAACATTGGACTAGCTCTCCAAGAGACCTGGGCTCAGGTGCCCACTTGGACATTGGGCATGCCATGCTTTCTCAGTAACCTTTTCCAAGAATAGCTTCTGATAGGGCCACCATAAGTCAGAGTTCACTTGAAGGTGCAAAACAAGTCAACATTGCTATTCGGGAGCCATTATTGCAAAGTGGCTCTAGGTGTTCAGCACTGGGAGACCTGGTTTTGAATGTCCTCCGGGTACAGAAACTTCCCAGGCAATTTATCCCCCCCCCCCAAACACTCTCTACGTGGGGTTGCCTCTGAAGACTGCCCAGAAGCTTCAATTAGTCCAACGTGCGGCAGCCAGACTACTAACGGGAGCAGGGTACAGGGAGCATACTACTCCTCTGTTGCGCCAGCTCCACTGGCTGCCAGTCAGCTTCCGAGCACAATTCAAAGTGCTGGTCTTAACCTATAAAGCCCTAAACGACTCCGGCCCAATTTACCTGTCCGAACGTATCCTCCCCTATGAGCCATCAAGATTACTAAGATCGTCTGGAGGGGCCCTGCTCTCGATCCCACCGGCCTCACAGGCGCGGCTGGTGGGGACGAGAGACAGGGCCTTCTCGGTGGTGGCCCCTCGACTCTGGAACTCCCTTCCACTGGAGATCAGAACTGCCCCTTCGATCTTAACGTTCAGGAAACAGGTGAAAACCTGGCTTTGGGGATTGGCATTCAACGAATGAGCCATCCATGATCCTGTGATATGGATGGATGACGACGAATAATGACTTTGATGACGACTGACCACTGTAATCATATGACTGTATTTTTGCCATTTTAATGTTTAGTGTGATTTAGAAATATGATGTTTTAATGACGGTCTGTTAATATTGATGTTGGAAACCGCCGAGTCCCTCGAATGGAGGTGAGAAGACCGGTATAAAAAAACTACCATAAATAAATAAATAAACAGAACAATGCAAACAACAATTCGCCTAGAAGTGTCTTATGACACACACACACACAGAACTGTCAACTTAGCACAGATTTACTATTACTTTGACTTACTTGTAGTCGCATCTTTGCAGATTGATTATTCGTGTAGATATATGGATGAGTATTATTATTGATTATTATACCCAATAAGTTAAAAAGGCAAGACAAGGAGGAGGAGGTGGGAGGAAAGGGGGGGGGGGGGAAGGGTCCGGCTTGTGATCCCACCAGTTCAGTCGTAGGCAGATGGTATTTGTGGCACAAGTTCCAATGAATCATCTGAGCAACGGTGTTATGCCTCTGCTTGTAGTCTGTCTGCACGATCTTCTTGCAACAGCAGCAATTATTATTATTATTATTATTATTATTATGAGGTCAGTGTGCCAATCACCACTGGGGACCTCCTTTACTGGCCTGTGCCACAGTCTTTGCAGATGATGATGATGATGATTATTATTATTATTATTTTGCATAGAAAATGGGGTTTTGCACAGAAAGTTCTTTTGTACAGAATTTTCTTTTCGGGCAGAAAGTGTTTTTGCACAGAAACTTTCTCCAGAACACTTTATATCTGTCCGAAATTATCTGTCCAAATGCATCTCCTTCTACGTCCCGCCTCGGAGTTTAAGATCTTCTGGGGAGGCCCTGCTCTCGGCCCACCTCTATCACAAGTGAGGTTGGTGGGGACGAGGAGCAGGGCCTTCTCGGTGGTGGCCCCTCACCTGTGGAATTCACTCCCCGGGGAAATTAGGACATCGACATCCCTCCTCTCCTTTAGAAGGAAATTAAAAACATGGATCTGGGACCAGGCTTTTGGGTAATCTGGCAGATAGACAAAGGACAAGCGACGACTAGAATTGATGGATTTGACAATGTGGAATGAATTAAATTTACGGACTCTGAGCTGAAATCGTTGAGCACAGTGGTTCTCAACTTTGCTAATGCCATGACCCCTTAATACAGTTCCTTATGTTGTTGTGACCCCCAACCATAATATTGTTTTTGTTGCTACTTGATACTTGTCATTTTACTACTGTTATAAATCATAATGTAAATATCCGATGTGTATGATGGATTTTCATTAACTAGACTAAATTGAGCACAAATACCCTGTATGCCCAAATGTGAATACTAGTGGGGTTGGGGGAAGGATTGATTTTGTAATTTGGGAGTTGTCGTTGCTGGGATTTATAGTTCACCTATAATCAAAGAGCATTCTGAACTCCACCAGCGATGGATTTAAACCGAACTTGGCACACAGAACTCCCATGACCAACAGAAAACACTGGAAGGGTTTGGTGGGCATTGACCTTGAGTTTGGGAGTTGTAGTTCACCTATATCCAGAGGAGTGCTGTGGATTCATGCAATGATGGATCTGGACCAAACTTGGCACGAATACTCAATATGCCCAAATTTGAACACAGATGGAGTCTGGGGAAAATAGACCTTGACATTTGGGAGTTGTAGTGGTGGGATTTATAGTTCACATACAATCAAGGAGCATTCTGAACCCCACCAATGACAGAATTGGGGCAAACTTCCCACACAGAACAGAAAATACTGTGTTTTCTGGTGGTCTTTGGTGACCCCTTTGACACCCCGTCACGACCCCCTCAGGGGTCCCAACCCCCAGGTTGAGAAACACTGCACTAGACTATTTTATGGATTATGATGTATAATGGAATGTTTTAATTGTTTTAATTACTGCTTATATATATTTTATTTTTATCTTATTGTTGTGTTGGCATCGAATTGTGCCTTTGGTAAGCCGCCCTGAGTCCCCCCTGGGGGTTGAGAAGGGCGGGGTAGAAGTGACAAGAAATAAATAAATAAAATAAATAAGCATTTAAATAAGAGAAGAATTTCCCACAATATTTATTTTCATTGGAAGAAAAATTGGAAGGAAAATTATACAATTATTCACCCTTGGGAAGGATGTACATCGCAACTCTGTTCCTCACTCTCAGTGTAACCCTTCAAGGCTCTTTTAATATGCCGCTGCACTATTCTCTAGCTTAGCTGAAATGTGTGTGGTGGGGATATTTTTTTTATTTTAATTGATCCATCTAGGCCCGGAAATCTATTAAGCCCTCTTGCCCCCAGGTAAGCGTGTTCCTGGCCGCAGCCTTGAGTAGCATCGTCCAGGAACAAATCCGAGACACACGTTCTGGCATTTTCAGAGGCTCACATGGGTTTCATTAGGTGAAACAACAAAGCCATCACAAATCTTTCCCTTGGAAGCTGGAAGGAGAACCGAAAGCTCAGCATCAAGCCAAGCCTTTTGGAAAGGGCAGGAAAGATGAAACATCAAAAGGAAGGATGACAAAAGAGCCCCTCGGAACAAAACGTCAATACTCAACCTAGAGAAATGGCCCTCTTGTCTTGATTCCTTTCTTTGTAGATCAAACATCCCCTCCACATTAATGTTTAGCTTTCAGGCAGTCGAGCTTTTCCTCTGAATATATATGGAGAGAGAGAGAGAGCGGGCAGAATGACTGACAACTACTGGCCACTATGACATGGCACTCCGTAAAGCAGAGAGGAGTCGCTGATGAAGTTTATATTAATTCCATAGAATCATAGCACTGGAAACTACCAAACTCACAAATGTTGTATTTTGTCTGTTTTTTTGCTTTGTTCTGTTAGAAATGTAATATAATCGACTGGTCACACTGACACGATAAATAAATAAAATAAATAGCACTGGCACAACCTGGGGATCACAACCAGACACAGTGAAGCCATCTGCCCTTGCGCTATGCTACTTTGCTGCTGAGTATGCATGCCCAGTGTGGAACACATCTCACCACATAAAACAGTGGATGTGGCTCTTAATGAGACATGCCGCATTATCACGGGGTGTCTGCGCCCTACACCACTGGAGAAATTACACTGCTTAGCCGGTATTGCACCACTGGACATACTCCGGGAAGTAGCAGCCAATAGTGAAAGGACCAAGGCAGAGACATCTCCAGCTCATCCCCTGTTTGGGTATCAGCCACCACGTCAAATCTAGAAATAGTTTTCTAAGATCTACAGAGACACTTGCTGGAACACCCCAGCAAGCGAGAGTCCAAAAGTGGCAGGCTCAAACCCAATGGCTGATACCAAATGAGAGACTCCCCCCTGGGCACACAGAAGATTGGGCGACTTGGAAGGCGCTGAACAGACTGCGCTCTGGCACCACAAGATGCAGAGCTAAGTTCAATAATACTGTGTTACATTAAGTGAAATTACTCTTTATTTGTCTTCCTTTGCTCTAATGCCATTTCCTAATTGGTTGATTGGTTGATTTATTTTATTTACAGTATTTATATTCCACCCTTCTCACCCTGGAGGTAAACCTGCTACAAAACAGGAGCTTTTTTGTTGAATTCCAGGACCAGAGAAGCAGATGGCGGAAACAGAAGAACGGCCTGCCTCAGGGGAGCATGCTTGCTCCATCCATGTTCAACATCTACACAAATGACCAGCCACTGCCAGAAGGGACAGAGAGTTTCATCTATGCTGATGATCGTGCCATTACTGCTCAAGCAGGGAGCTTTGAGATGGTTGAACAGAAGCTCTCCGAAGCTCTAGGTGCTCTTACTGCCTATTACAGGGAAAACCAACTGATCCCTAATCCATCTAAAACACAGACATGTGCCTTTCACCTTAAGAGCAGACAAGCATCCCGAGCTCTGAGGATTACCTGGGAAGGAATCCCACTGGAGCATTGCAGCACACCCAAATACCTGGGAGTCACTCTGGACCGTGCTCTGACCTACAAGAAGCACTGCCTGAACATCAAGCAAAAAGTGGTGCTAGAAACAATATCATACGAAGGCTGACTGGCACAACCTGGGGATCACAACCAGACACAGTGAAGACATCTGCCCTTGCGCTATGCTACTCTGCTGCTGAGTACGCATGCCCAGTGCGGAACACATCTCACCACACTAAAACAGTGGATGTGGCTCTTAATGAGACATGCCACATTATCACGGGTGTCTGCGCCCTACACCACTGGAGAAATTACACTGCTTAGCCGGTATTGCACCACCTGACATCCGCCGGGAAGTAGCAGCCAATAGTGAAAGGACCAAGGCAGAGACATCTCCAGCTCATCCTTTGTTTGGGTATCAGCCAGCACGTCAACAACTTAAATCTAGAAATAGTTTTCTAAGATCTACAGAGACACTCGCTGGAACACCTCAGCAAGCGAGAGTCCAAAAGTGGCAGGCTCAAACCCAGAACCTCAATCAATGGCTGAAACCAAATGAGAGACTCCCCCCTGGGCACACAGAAAACTGGGCGACTTGGAAGGCGCTGAACAGACTGCGCTCTGGCACCACGAGATGCAGAGCCAACCTCAAGAAATGGGGCCACAAAGTGGAATCCACGACATGCGAGTGTGGAGAAGAGCAAACCACTGACCACCTCCTGCAATGCACCCTGAGCCCTGCCACATGCACAATGGAGGACCTTCTTGCGGCAACACCAGAGGCACTCCAAGTGGCCAGATACTGGTCAAAGGACATTTAATCAACTACTAAACTTGCAAATTTTGTGTTTTGTCTGTTTGTTTGTTTGTTAGAAATGTAATACAATTGACTGGTTGCCCTGACACAACAAATAAATAAATAAATAGCATTGGATGAGATCATAGAATCCTAGGGTTAGAGGAGACCCCAACGGCCAGCTACTATTATTAGGGACTGTGGCTCAGCTGGTTGGGAGTCATCTGCATTAAGATGACTACTGACCGAAAGGTCATGAGTTTGAAGCCAGCCCTGGTCGAAGTGAGCTTCCAACCAATTTGTGTAGCTTGCTGTCAACCTTTTCAGCCTGAAAGTTGCATCTGTTAAGTAGAAAATTTATGTGGGGAGGCAAATTTAACTAATTTATGAAGACATAAAAATCTCCAGCAAGCATGCAAAAAATGAGAAAGTACTTCATCAGTGTCACAAATGGACAGTGAAGGAACAGCTCCCCTGGTGGCCAGAATACCCTCAAGAAAAGCTGGAATGTCAAATTGCCTCTGCGTCTGTCTATATATGTTGTGTGTCTATGGCATTGAATGTTTGCCTTGTGATCTGCCCTGAGTCACCTGTGGGGTGAGAAGGGTGGAATATAAATACTTAAATAAATAAATAAATAAATAAATAAGTAGATACGAAAGACATCATCTTAAGGACCCATACTTCATTTTCCCCTATGTGGCTTGAATCATAGCATTGGAAGAGGCCTCAGATGTCACCCCAAATGCCGGAACCTACAATCCAAGATCTTTGAACAGGTGGCCTCCAAAGAAGAAGACTGTTGTATTCCAGAACAGGAACACCTCTGTCCTTAAACACCACACCACTTTGGTAAAATCAGCAAGCAGTTTATTGAAGGATGTATGTAAGCAAAGCAGTAAAAATGGTAAAAACAATCAAGGACATCTAATCACCTCTCAACAAAAGACTGCCTCAGGCACTGCCAGGTCATCAAATGCTAATCAAGGTGGTCAGTTGAAACATTCACACCTAGCTCCAACAGACAAGAGTCCTTTGTCCCACCCTGGTCATTCCACAGATATATAAACCCAATTTTCCTAGTTCCAACAGACCTCACTACCTCTGCGGATGCTTGCCACAGATGCAGGCAAAATGTCAGGAGAGAATGCCTGTAGAAAATGGCCATATAGCCCGAAAAAACTTACAGCAACCTAGTGATTCCAGTTGTGAAAGCTTTCAACAATAAAATGGTAAAAACAGTATTGTCCAAAACAATATAGTCCATGAGATACAAGGCACAAAGGTAAAACATAGGTAAAACACAAGATCTAAGGGTACATAATCCAAAGAACTACGCAGCATGGAAATCCAATACACAGAACAGGAGCCTGGCAAAACTTCAAGCATGAAACAAGGGTTGTACTTGGAAACAAGACTGTCATGAAGATTCAACGTTGACGAGAATCAATGTTGTATCATAGAATCATAGAGTTGGAAGAGACCTCATGGGCCATCCAGTCCAACCCCCTGGCAAGAAGCAGGAAAATTGCATTCAAAGCACCCCCAACAGATGGCCATCCAGCCTCTGTTTAAAAGCCTCCACCACACTCCGGGGCAGAGAGTTCCACTGCTGAACAGCTCTCAGTCAGGAAGTTCTTCCTAATGTTCAGACGGAATCTCCTTTCTTGTAGTTTGAAGCCATTGTTCCGTGTCTTAGTTTCCAGGGCAGCAGAAAACAAGTTCGCTCCCTATGACTTCCTCTCACATACTTATACATGGCTATCATGTCTCCTCTCGGTCTTCTCTTCTTCAGGGTAAACATGCCCAGCTCTTTAAGCTGCTCTTCATAGGGCTTGTTCTCCAGACCCTTGATCATTTTAGTCACCCTCCTCTGGACATATTCCAGCTCGTCAATATCTCTCTTCAATTGCAGTGCCCAGAATTGGACACAATATTCCAGGTGTGGTCTAACCAAGGCAGAATAGAGCATGGGGAGCATGACTTCCCTAGATCTAGACACTAGGCTCCTATTGATGCAGGCCAAAATCACATTGGCTTTTTTTGCCGCCACATCACATTCTTGGCTCATGTTTAAATTGTTGTCCACAAGGACTCCAAGACCTTTTATATAAGTAATAAGTAATATAAAGTAATATAAGTAATATAATATAAAGTTCTATAAGTAATATAAAGCTTTTCCTGACCACCAAATCGAAAGGAAAACATTTCTCTTTCCCTTACAATTAGATAAGGATTTCTTATCTCTATTTTCCTGGAGACAAATTGAACTTCATTCCGCCCAAGAACTTTGTCTCTGTTTACAAAAGTCTTGCTATCTGTCTTCACTCTTATTAAATTCTGCACCTGACAAATCATCCTCCAAAGACAGTTTCTCAGAAGAATACTGCTGAGGGCCTCTCCCAGGAATGTGACCTTGTGAATCTGCAGGAGAAACACTCGCCTGGGCTTAACTCAGGCCCAGGAAAACCCTTGTCCCCATTGACAACAGACCCAGGCCTAGAAAACCCTTCATCCTCATTAGCATCATGAACATCAGACACCATCACAGGTTGAACTACAACAGAGACTCGGTCACACTCCCAAGCAGTAGTGGATCCCACTGTTGAACAACTCTTACTGTCAGGAGCTTCTTCCTAAGGTTGACATGGAATCCCCTTTCCTGCAATTTGTGGCTGTGTCTTAGTCTCCAGAGCAGCAGAAAACAAGTTCATTCCATCTGCAATGTGACATCCTTTCAAATATTTAAGCACGGCTCTCATGTCCCCTCTTCACCTCTTCTCCGAGCTAAACTCAATATCTAACTCAATGTTAGTGGAATGGGACTTGGGCTAGGATGCTTTCCTTGGGTCACACTTTTGTGTAAGTAGCTGTGCAAAGAAAAGTTACACAACTAGTTACTGTTATAGTTGTGAATCCTTGGATTGGAGAATGCCCAGCAACACTAAGTGCTAGGTTTCTTGTCTAAGAAAACTCACAAAAATTATGGGGTCACCTCCAAGTTGACTTGAAGGCACATACTATTTTTTCCCTTTATTTACTGCATTTGTACCCCACCCATCTCACCTCAAAGAGGACTCAGAAAGGCCTTACAAATAGGCAACAATTCAATGACGCATAACATACATTCAAAAACATAATCATATACATTAAAAACCAAGAACATTAAAACCAATTATGGAAACCATGTAGTCCAGAATCATAATCCGAAGCTGTTCCCGTCATCACTGCACTATTCCGTATTCACTTATTGCACAGAAAGATTATTGTCCTTAAGCTTGGTCCCATAACCACATTTTTACTTTCTTTCTGAAAGTCAGGAAGGAGGGCACAGACCTAATTTTGCAGGGGAGGGAGTTCCACAGCCAAGGGGCCACCACTGAGAAGGCCCCGTCTCTCGTTCCCACCAACCGTGCCTGTGAAGGAGGTGGGACTGAGAGCAGGGCCTCCCCTAGTTATCTTGATCTCCGAGACGGTTCGTAGAGGGAGATACATTCAGACAGGTAAGCTGAGCTGGAACCATTTAGAGCAGGGGTCCTCAAACTTTTTAAACAGAGGTATCTATAGTATCGAAGGCTGCTGAGAGGTCCAAGAGACCCAACAAGGACACACTCCCCCTGTCAAGTTCTCTGCATAGATCATTCCTGTGGTGAAGTGTAAATTTTAAATTGCAGTTATGTATAATTATAGATAGATGTTTTAAAGGGTAAGTATTTAAAGTTGCATAACTAGGGGGGATGGTAGCCAGCTCAGCTCATGTTGGGCTGGGTTACCATGGAAACAAGGGCGGAGCCAACTGCCACTTGGCAAGGCAGCCATTTTAAAACAGTTAGTCTGTAGTCAGCGAACTACAGGAGAGGTTGGTTCTAGTGTGCGTTGAGAACCAGTAAGTTGGTCTACAGTCTGTGAACTGTAGGAAAGGCTGATTATATAGTAGTGAGAATTAGGAAGGGTTTGGCTTTTAGCCTGAGTAGTTTAGATAAGTCGAGTTGGCTTATTTATATTAATAAGAAGTGTATGAGAAAAACCCAGTGAGAATCTTTATTGCAATGGAAACATCACAAAGAAAGAATAAATTTGTAACTGAAGTAATCTACTAAAGGAAAAAACACAGTTTGAAGAAAAATAAGTTTGAAACCTGTTTAGTGGAAGAAAGAGTCCTTTCCAGAGCTGTTTAAGAAACGTTACAAATGTAACCTATGAAGATATGTGCCTCGAAGAGTTAAGCTACATTGAAACCATCAAGCTCCTTCTACATTACAATAAACTTGTTACTGTTTTTTTCTTAAGCCTGGTATCTGTTACAATTCCTTTCCAAGTTAAGTCACGCTACACCAAAGGAGAAAGACCAAGTCAATATCACTAGCTATTAGCTACGCTATCAAATTAATGGAATAGAATGGAGGCAGAGGCGGCCCTAGGTAATTTTCAATGGTAAGCAAACAGTATTTTGGCACGCCCCCCCCCCCCCCAACCAATCACTGATATATATTTTCTGTTCGTTGTAGGAGTTCTGTGTGCCATATTTGGTTCAATTCCATCATTGGTGGAGTTCAGAATGCTCTTTGATTGTAGGTGAACTATACATCTCTGTAACTACAACTCACATATGTCACCCCAACCAATCCCTGATATATATTTTCTGTTCTTCGTGGGAGTTCTGTGTGCCATATTTGGTTCAATTCCATCATTGGTGGAGTTCAGAATGCTCTTTGATTGTAGGTGAACTATACATCCCAGTAACTACAACTCGCATATGTCAAGGTCTATTTTCCCCCAAAAGCGCCTCAAGAGTGCCCCTGGGCAAAATCAACTATACTGCAAATGCTTACTTTGCGTAATGGGTTGAGCCGCCCCTGCTCCTTCACAAATTAGTGGCCTCGTCACAAATTGGTGGCATCTTCGCAAATCGTGACAATTTCCCTTACTCTTCCTTCTTTCCTTATCGTTTTCTGTTCTTTCTTTCTCCCTTCCTACGTCCCTTCCTTCTCTCTTTCTTCTCTTCCTCCCACACCATACAGCATTTGAGGAAAACTGGGGGAAGCAATGGACAGAACAAAAACCTCATTTGGGATGCAAATGCAAATTCTAGAAGATGGTTGCAATTTTTTTTTTTTTACTGGAAATGCAAACGGCATGGTGGCCCCATTGAGTCATCCCACTTCTCTGGCTTCCTTCTATTCCCCCGCCACTCCGAAAGCTTCCAACTCCACGCATTTGTCTCTTCCCATCCTCCATCATGCATGAACATTGCTCTCCCTTTTACATTTTTCCTTCTGAATTATTTATCTATAGAGCCAAAGCTGGGGAACAAGAGAGCGGTGCAGCAGAGGGAAGGCGAGAGATTCAAAGAACTAGGTTGGGAAAGGGACACCTCCCCAAAAATCGCATCCGCTGCAGTTCGAGACCCAAGTTTCCAAACTGTGGGAAGTCTTCCTTTGCAACCATCATCCAGGACTTTGATTGACCAAACACGAGGTTTGAGGAAAGAGAAAAATGGGAGGATGCTCCACCTCCAGAGACATGGAAAGAGCTGCAATGGATGTGGAGAGACCTCTCTCCGCAAGGATATAAAATATGAATGCCTACATGCATCAATATGGATGCTTGCTGGCATGCCGCCTTTTATATGACTTCCAACCGGCTTTGAGTCTCCAGACATCAAAGAAGCCGTGGGGAATGCTCCAATGGCCGTACTTCACAAGCATTAAAGAAGACGAAGAAACCTTTGGAAAGGGGCAGAGTGCGGCCTGCCAAAACTGCCCCAAGGAATAGGTGAAATTCAGGCAGAGAAGGTGCCTTGGGAGACCGACACAACACAGGCCGAGGCAGGAATCTTTGAGTTACGTCTCTATTCATTTTTGATCATCCTTCCCCCAAATTCACATACATTTCCAAGTTCAAGAAAGAAAGGTTTGAGGGTGTTTTTCTTTTTAAATGACTCTTGTAAGAGGCCGCGGTGGTGCAACGGGTTAAACTGTTGAGTTACTGACTTGCTGACCAGATGGTTGGCAGTTCAAATCCACGGGATGGGGTGAGCTCCCTCTGTTAACCCCAGCTTCTGCTAACCTAACATGCAAATGTAAATAGATCCATAGGTACCGCCTCCATAGGAAGATAAATAATAATAATAATTTATTAATTTATTTACAGCTTTTAGATTCCGCCCTTCTCACCCCGCAGGGGACTCAGGGCGGATTACAGTGTACACATATATGGCAAACACTCAATGCTAAATTTTGACATACAAACATATACAGACATAGACAGACGCTATTTAACTTTTTCTGGCTGCCAGGGGAGCTGTCACTTTCATCGTCCATCTGCAACGCTGATGAAGCACTTCCGCATTCCCCGCATGCTTCCCTGCTGGAATGCTTTGCTGGAGTCTTCTTTATGGCCTCATAAATCAGTTAATTTAGCCTCCCACACTTTAAGGTGGTACCTAATTTTCCTACTTGACAGATGCAACTGTCTTTCGGGTTGCAAAAGTCGACAACAGGCTACACACAATTGGTTGGAAACCCACTCCAACCCGGGCTGGCTTCGAACTCATGACCTTTTGGTCAGAGTGATCTTAATGCAGCTGACACTCAGCCAGCTGTGCCACAATCCGACATGTAGGGGACTCGGAGTGGCTTACATGGGGCCAACATATTGCAGCAATAAAATCAAAACATAAGCAACAACATCAACAAAATTACATTTAAAAAACAAACAAACAAAAATGCAGTCATAAAATAACATTCTAATAAATACAATCACGATAACAATAACAATGGGCGGGCTGCATATACTGGATAAAAACAATTAAAGGACTGAAATGAGATAAAATAGGAGCAGGACATTTATGGGGAACTCATAAAATACATAGAGTTGTGAGGCTAAACTTCCCATTTGGGGGGTGCGAGATGGGAGGGAATGTTGTAGATCAGACTGATGGTTTAGAGAGGATTGTGGGATTTTCTGTGGGATTTCCTGGAGCACGAAGTGATAAAGATTCAAGTCAGGGAACTGATTATTCTCTTTGTGGGAAACTTGACTCAGAAAATGCAGGGATTCAAGATCAGTCAGAGGAGCCAAAAACTGCAACATTAGATAAGGAGTTGAGCAAGGAGTTAAGTGATACAGAAGAATCTCAGGAAAAAAACACCTGGAGCACGAAGTGATAAAGATTCAAGTCAGGGAACTGATGATTCTCTTTGTGGGAAACTTGACTCGGAAAGTGCAGGGATTCGAGATCAGTCAGAGGAGCCAAAAACTGCAACATTAGATAAGAAGTTGAACGAGGAGCTAAATGATACAGAAGAATATCAGGGAAAAAACACCTGGAGCACAAAGTGATATTCAAGTCAGGGAACTGATGATTCTCTTTGTGGGAAACTTGACTCGGAAAGTGCAGGGATTCAAGATCAGTCAGAGGAGCCAAAAATGGCAACATTAGATAAGGATTTGAACAAGGAGCTAAGTGATACAGAAGAATCTCAGGAAAAACACCTGGAGCACGAAGTGATAAAGATTCAAGTCAGGGAACTGATTATTCTCTTTGTGGGAAACTTGACTTGGAAAGTGCAGAGATTCAAGATCAGACAGTGGAGCCAAAAACTGCAACATTAGATAAGGAGTTGAGCGAGGAGCTAAGTGATACAGAAGAATCTCAGGAAAAAAACACCTGGAGCACGAAGTGATAAAGATTCAAGTCAGGGAACTGATGATTCTCTTTGTGGGAAACTTGACTCGGAAAGTGCAGGGATTCAAGATCAGTCAGAGGAGCCAAAAATGGCAACATTAGATAAGGATTTGAACAAGGAGCTAAGTGATACAGAAGAATCTCAGGAAAAACACCTGGAGCACGAAGTGATAAAGATTCAAGTCAGGGAACTGATTATTCTCTTTGTGGGAAACTTGACTTGGAAAGTGCAGAGATTCAAGATCAGACAGTGGAGCCAAAAACTGCAACATTAGATAAGGAGTTGAGCGAGGAGCTAAGTGATACAGAAGAATCTCAGAAAAAAACACCTGGAGCTATGGAGATCAACAAAGCTCTTTGTTTACAGATCAGAACAGAAGTAAGGCATTGTAGGTCAGAGTGATTATGTGGGAAAGTTGTGGAGAAAATTCATGTGAAATGGAATGCTTTCATGGGTGTCTATTAAATAGCAAGTTGTTTACCTATTTCAGGCAACGTAGCATTTGAGTGAGAAGCTAGGCCTGAGTTTTCTGGTTTCAAGTCAAGCCTTGGTTTTGTATTTAAGTATCCTGGAAGTTTTCTATATTCTTGTTTTTGTTTTCCTGCTCAAGTTTTACTAAGTATACCTTTTGCTTGTAGACTTAAGCTGTACTTATGATTTTTGGCTATTCCTGGACTGCATTACCTTTGGATCTGTATGAGACATTTGGATTCCTGTTGGATTATTACCCATTGCTAAAGAGAAGAGAAGAAAAGAAAAGATGTATGGAGGAAATGGAAGAAGGAAAGAGCTACAGAGAGAGCCTGCCACTGTTGCCAGAGTGTTGCCATTGTGAAGTAGGTCTTCTCAGAGCTGGAGAACGAAGAAAGTAGGCAGGAAGAAGTCCCAAAAATAATTATTGCACCAAGAAATCACCAAATCTCACCCACTTCTGAGCCGATGTGTCTATGAACTTTGTGCAATAGGAGGCAATTAGACTTAACGATGAAATGATGCTTTCTTCTTATGGCACAATTTAGCAGAAACGACACAGAAGAACTCTTCCTGGTATATTTCAGGCTTCCTATTTTTAATGTGGCATATTGACTCGGATGGGAAAAAAATAGTAATTTGGCCATTCATGCTCTTTTTTTCGGTGCCAAAATGTATTTCAACGGAACTGCCATTCAAGAAGAATGTTAAATTGAGCCCTCCGCTTCAGTCCCGTACTTTGGACCCTGGATGCGGCTCATTGCAATAAATAGTCTGGAGCGCCTTCCCTCCTTCTGCCAAAACTGTCAAGCCAAAATATTCAGGACGCTGATCTCTCAAAATGTCCTCGACTGAACCCTGAACCATCTTGGATTCTTCAGTACAATGTCTCATAAGAATTGCCAAAGAAATAAACAGACTTTGGTGGGAACAGTAAGGAATTCACAGGTCAGAGGAGCACCATCAACATCTTCCAATAGATCGAATGTGATGGTTTCGATCACATTGAATTGGTCAACTGGATAGAATTGATCTGTTTGGTTTAGACACTGTGTTGTTGTTGTTTTGTATTTTATTTTGCTGAATTGTATTTTTGGGCTTGGCCTCCTATGAGCCGCCCCGAATCCCCTTTGGGGAGATGGTGACGGGGTATAAATAACGATTATTATTATTGGCACAACCTGGGGATCACAACCAGACACAATGAAGATATCTGCCCTTGCGCTTTGCTACTCTGCTGCTGAGTTCACATGCCCAGTGTGAAATACACCTCACCACATTAAAACAGTGGCTGTGGCTCTCAATGAGACATGGCACATTATCACAGAATGTCTATGCCCTGCACCACTGGAGAAATTATACTGCTTTAGCCAGTATTGCACTACCTGACATCCGTTGGGAAGGAGCGGCCTGTAATGAAAGGACCAAGGCATTGATATTTCCAGCACATCCTCTATTCGGATATCAGATAGCACGCCAACATCTTAAATC